>OZ014506.1:55586062-56233562 GCA_963966075.1 Aphodius sticticus
GTTTCATTTTTCATTAGTTTTTTTCAGACAAAACGACGCGCGACTGCAACAAAACCGGAATAAATTAATTAATCATAAAAGCAAAAATTTCCGCATCAGCGAATACCAGCATACCCATCTAAAAATAACCATCTTCAACTACCAATTACCAACTGTTACACAGGAAATATAATATATATAATATAATACGTCCAAATGTAGAAAGCTACCACCTTCAGCGCCATCTGTTACCCTGGGGCGCTACTAAACCAAATTATCCAAGCCCTATATGTCAGTGCTGAGTCTAGGGATGGGCATCCTCGGTCATTCCAGTGAGCCGGTTCAGTCGAACCAGCTCACTAAAATGACCCGTTCAAAACAAACGACTTGCATATGGACCGACCGAGCGACCGAACCGTTCAAAATGAAGGAATTTTATATAAGTTATAGACGGATCTAGTGAACGAATCATTCAAAATGAACGAGACACACGACGCACGCATTGCTGGTATCTTCGTTCAGCCCTGGCAACGGCCCTATGCGGCAGAGGGGTTATTTGTACGAATATACCGATGCGCGACGGCCCAACTCATGCGAATAATGATTTGCATTGTCAGTACTGGCTTTTTCTGATTTAACGTAGTCTTTCTTGAAATTTATGCCGATAGAAATTACCGCCAGTCAGTAATAAAAAAATAGATCATATAAAAATACTATTAAGTCAATGGTATTTGCATAAATATAATTTACATTAATTAAGTATAATTTTGATCTTTTATGGATTTTCGAAAGATGATTTTACAGAATTTATACACTATTTTTTAACTGAACAAATCTTTCAATTTTACCGCAAAAAATCTCATATCGTACATTCTGCTTTTTATGCTTTTTATATTTATACCTCCCACATTTAATGTGGTGAGGGTATATTGAGTTTGATACAACATTTGTAACACCCTTAAAGAGGCGTGGCAGATATAGACCTATATATATATAATTTAGGGTGTCCCTTATTTTTCGAAGTTTTTTTTTTAAACGCATACGTTCTAATTTTGTTTATTCTATTATAAAACACTCGCAACACTGAACAGGTGTGGTTCCGATATGCATATACATACTTGTGAATTTGATACTCCAAAAAAGTAGCAGCTTTAGACATATGACAACTAATGCGACTTCAAATGTAAACGACCATGAGTTGAAAAAAAAAAACCGGTTATTCGCACGATAATCGCAAGTATCTGCGTCAGCGCGTAGAATTAGGTGGGAATACTGGCTGGCTACAGCACCGTGAAAACGAATGTTTATACTTTATAGCGACCGTATAACATAGCCTAAAATTTGTTAAATATGCCACTACAATAAAATTGAGAAGTGCTATAAAAAATATATTTTTAGTGGGAGAAATAAATTACCAGATAACAGGTGCTAAACTACCGTCAAATCGACAAGTTCTCGTAGTTTTATTTTTTAATATTCGCGAAGTTAATTTAACAGTTAATGAAAGCGCAAATCTCGTAATCCGTGAGTGTACTATATTTTGGGAAAAGGCAAGAATACCCACAAGGTCACTCCCTAATTGTGTAAAAAAGCTTGTGCACCTCTATCATGTTTGGAGAGAATTACAAAAAAATTCGAGGAAAACTGAGGATGTTTATAAGCGCCGCGAAGAGGATTTTCAGAACGAATTGGATAATTTATTTGATGTAGCACATGCTGATGCCCTTCAAAGAATGAAGATCGAGGTGGCTAAAGTCTTTTTACAGCGTCGAAGAGAACCAGGACGGCCGGGCTGCTTAGCGGGCGTAGATAAAAAAAACTAGCGGAAAAGGAAGCAAAGGTGAGCCATAGGAAAACACAAGAAGAGAAAAGACGACTTACATACATGTCATCGGCAATGCCATGTACCTCTTCAGCATCATCCGAGTTTGTACTAACCCAAGAACACGATGATACACTTTCCATCTCCGATAAAAGTAGTGAAGAGGATGTGCCGACTTCATGCGAAACAACACAAGGTAAAACTTCCACAAAACGAGGAAGAAAAGACATTGTTACTCCAAAATTAGTAGCAACGTTAGATAGATGTCAACTAAGCATAAGAGACTTCGTTTATATTCTTCAAGCTACAGTGGAGGCACTTGGCCATAATATTGACGAATTTCCAATCAACAAGCCTCGATTCAACGTATTCGGATAAATACAAGAAAAGAAAGAGCAGAAGCTATCAAATCCGATTTTAAAACTGGTGTACCAGAAGTCGTGACTGTTTATTGGGATAGCAAATTGTTACCCGGTCTGGACGTAAGAAGTTCCAAAGAAGAACGGCTTCCTGTTGTAATTGCGTTTGGAAATAGAGAACAACTCCTTGCTGTGCCTAAACTGGAAAACTCTACTGGTAAGGAGCAAGCTAAAGCTGTTTTGAGAGCAATTAATGACTGGGAGCTGGATGATAAAGTGCAGATAATGTGTTGTGACACAACAGCATCTAATACAGGTCGCTTCAATGGTGCATGTGTGCTCTTGGAACAAAAATTGGAAAGAGATTTGTTACTTTTCGGTTGCCGACATCATATTTATGAACTGGTATTAAGAAGTGTATTTGAAGCGAAAATCCATCAAGTAACAATAAGCCCAGACATACCACTGTTTCAAAAGTTCAAAAATGATTGGAAGAACATTGACCCTACTAACATTCAAACTTGTACTGACATTGTAAAAGAGCATTTTAATGACACGGAAGTTGACAGCTTGCTTAATTTTTATTTCGCTGAACTACAAAAAGCAATTGTGAGGGATGACTACTGCGAACTTATAGAGCTATCTATTATATTTTTGGGGGAGTTGACATGTTGACAAGAATCTAAAAATTAGGGCTCCTGGTGCAATGCATCAAGCCAGGTGGATGGCACGAGCAATCTATTCAGTAAAAATATTTTTATTGCGTTCCCAGGTTAAATTAAGCAACAAGGACAAACAAGGACTACACGATATCTGTTTGTTTATTACAACGACGTATGTTAAGCCATGGCTTCAATGCAGTTCGGCGGTAATGGCGCCATATCAAGATTTGTGCTTTCTTAAAACATTAAAGGATTACGAAAAAGTGCACAAGTCAATTTCTAAAGCAGCCTTAAGCAAATTGTCTCATCATTTATACTATTTAACTGAGGAAATAGTCGTTTTATCGCTGTTCGATGACAAAGTCGATGTCCAAACAAAAACGAAGATGGTAACTAACCTAAAGAAGGAAAGTCTATCGGATTTGGGAAAAAGATATGTTCCATCGCAGGAAGAAATGCGCAACTTTTTGTATGGTAAGTTAGTTATTTTTGTTATTATATTTATTTTTCTTATTGACCTAGATAAAACGATGGATGATTTTGTGGCTATTAGGAGTAAAAATCTGTTCTCTCGCTTGAAAATAAACGATACTTTTCTTCAAGAGTGTCCTTCTACGTGGGATAGCAATGAATCGTTTTAGAAGCCAAAAAATCAGTTCTTCCTTTAAAAGCAGTAAATGATACAGCTGAAAGGGCTGTCAAACTGATACAACACTTTCATGGGCTAATAACCGCCGAGGAAGAACAAAAGCAATTCCTTTTACGTTGTGTGCAGGAACATAGACAATTGTATCCCAACTGTAAAAAAGAAACTCTGAAAAAAAAATATCCACCATAATTTTTAGTTTTCTTGCTATAATTTTAAATAAATATTCGTATTTAAATACTTGTTTTATTATTTTCAAATTAGATTATTCCGTAAAAGTTAAATAATTGCGTATTAAAGATAGGATGTAAAAATGATCCATATAGATTTTCCATTTTTTATTTACGTTCTACTCGACACGAGTTACCATCATCTTAGGGGGATAATTTTTTACAACTGAGTAAGTCATAGCACTTATAAAATAATTAGAGGGTATGCGTAACGATTTAAAAAGAAATAAAAATTTGACCCATATAAGGGACACCCTAAATTATACATATATATATATGGATTTGATAAGAATTGAACACTGAATCAATTTAGCTATGCCCGTCTGTCTGCCCGTCTGTGTACACGATAACTGCCGTAATTTTGAAGCAATTGATCTGAAATTTGGTATACAAGCTTATCTCTTAAAAAGTAAGGACAAGTTCGTGAATGGGCAAAATCGGTTCACTTGTCTTTTTTGTAATATTTTACAGTGGGGGGTATTTTAACTTCAGCACGGCTGAAGATAATTTTCTTACTAGTTTTCTTTATATATTCTCAAACTTTTATTTTGTTTAATAAATTATATTTATTAAAACTAATGGTTTTCATTTTTAACTCCCGATTCAATATATCCCAAAAATATTTAAAACTAATTACAGTGTAGATATACGGATCTCAACAATTTTAAAACGCGACGAAAATGTTTAGGCAGATTCATAATATGCTGACGAATCTTCATTCTTCAATAAAACCAGAAATAAACGAACGACAATATTTTTTTCATAATACTTTACGCGGCAATAGAAACAAATGAACACGTGCATCAAAGACGCCGCCTCGCCGGTCGTCGCAAAAAGCTGGACTGTGTCTGCTTTGAGCCGTCTATGCCTTCAGCAGAAATGAGCCGAGTGCGTAAACGCCGTAAACAAACGAACTACTGACCCGTTCAGTTTGCTAGCGGTGAACCGGATCGAACGGTTCAGACTTTCTATGGTTCAGACATTTGACTCGATCATTTTGAACGGTTCGTTCGCGAACGACTTATCGCTAGTGCTGACCCCGTGAGTGAGATAGCGGGCAGGCGTCGATACGCACTGTAGCGGTTCAGACGCTTGCGGCTTCGCTGCAAACTTTATTACCTATATTATTATTATTGTATTCCCAAGGAATTGCTCGCTGTTTTGTTAAATTATATGTTGTATATCGTTGATTATTGACTATAATACTATTATCACTTACAATTAAATTCTTTTCGTTTATTTATTATTTTTGGGGGTTGTGCAAACCTGCAAACCACTGGAAAGTAGTATAATGTAAATTAACTATTATAATGGCTAGGGCTTGCACAGAGTGCGGACTTATAAACATTGCTGCTCACAGATATATCAATCTGCCGATATATACTATACAAAATTACAGAAGCTTATAGCAGCCTTTCCTATGCAATAAACTGTAAAATCGTATTATAAATATGGATACAGATAAGATACCTCAAAGAATTCCAGATAATCGGGTCATATTTTTAATGTAAATTATTATAATATGATATGGTCCTTGATGGATTCAGTTTTAGTGAATCATGCTCGATACGTAAAATACGTATAAAACTGATTAAACTCTGTATTCCTATTATTTGGTAAAACTACAAAAACAGTGCAGTTTTGTTATAATTTCACAACGTATCTCAGATATGCATATTATGTTTATTATTTTGTCGATATTCTTATGTAGAGAAAGAATTTTGATTTGTTTTGAAACGATAGGGGGGCAGATTCACAATACCCCCTCCCCTGTGGAAACAAATCGATATTCTAATTTTACAGATCGTTTGCGAGTGAAGGTTCACACTAGCCCACTTAAAAAAAATCGAAATTCTGTTTCTACAGATCATTTGCGAGTGTTTGCGTGTTGTTTAGAATTTTCGTTTGTGAGTGACCCGTTTTTGAGATAAAATTTGAAAACTACTGGTGGGGGTAAAGTTGCCACAAAAAAAAGTTTTAAATTTTACCAGGAGAGGCTTTGGTCGAATTTCGAACACTTTTTCGTTATATAGGTTGCAAATCGTTAGCAAGTGTTTGCGAGTGCCATATTTTCGTTTGCGAGTTAACCGTTTTTGAGATAAAATTTGGAAACTACTGGTGGGGGTAAAGTTGCCACAAAAAAAAGTTTTAAATTTTACCAGGAGAGGCTTTGGTCGAATTTCGAACACTTTTTCGTTATATAGGTTGCAAATCGTTAGCAAGTGTTTGCGAGTTCCATATTTTCGTTTGCGAGTTAACAGTTTATTTTTTACCTTGAGTAGATGGATAGCTCACATGCTTAAACACAGAGAAGTCTATGCCACAGTCAACAACTATACCGTGGGAGTGAGGGCTGCTAGGGGATGTTCGCAGGGAGGGGTGCTGTCCCCTCCACTGTGGTGTCTCGTGGTGGACGATCTCCTGAGGGGGTTCGATGTGGCAGGTCATACAGTTATTGGATATGCGGACGACATAACAATACTGGTAAGAGGGAAATTTGAAACAACCGTATCCAAAAGGATGCAGGGAGCTTTAAATTTCACAGAAAGATGGTGTACTAGGCAGGGACTGTCGGTTAACCCCACAAAAACCAGCCTAGTTACCTTCACTAGAAAAACCAAAACATTGAGAGGGGCATCCGTGCACCTTTTTGGTACACCTCTGGCGACAGTGAGTGAGGTTAAATGTCTCGGCGTAATGCTGGACAGCACTCACATTTAAGTCCCATGTAGAGAAAACTACCAACAAAGCCATCAGGGCCTTATGGACCTGTAGGCGCATGTTCGGGAAGAAATGGGGCATAACACCCAGAATTATCCACTGGATCTATAAAGTGATGGTGATACCCATAATAACATACGCCAGTATCGTATGGTGGCAGCGCACTCTTCTGAAAGAATGCAGACTAAAACTTAGCAAAGTGCAACGGCTTGCTTGCCTAGGTATCCCAGGGAGCATGTCGACCACCCCGACAGCAGCCCTTGAGACACTGCTTGACCTACCACCTCTTCACCTTCTGGTGAAGGCTAGGGCATTGGCGGCGGCATACAACTTGCAAAGAACCCCCCACACCAGCGTGGAAACCTGCAGAACCGGACATGCGTCAATCTTTTTAGAGATCGACAGGAACCAAACTCTATGTATGATTTCTGACAGGATAAATAAAACGTACACCATAGAGAAGACTTACGAGGTGATTATACCTCGTAGGGATCAATGGGAACAGAACAGAGTCAAACTCAATGGCCTAGTCTACTATACAGACGGGTCAAAAACCGACACAAGTACGGGCGCAGGGATATATTGGACCGGCATATTCCGCACAGGCCTATCCATAGGGCTAGGAACGCAGGTGAACATATTCCAAGCAGAAGTATACAGCATCACAGTATGCGCAATGAAACTTACAAAGAGGGCCTTGCAACGCAACAGAATCTTCATAGTAACCGATAGCCAAGCCGCGCTGAAAGCGCTAACGGCATGCGAAACAAAGTCTGGACTTGTCCTAGACTGCATCCGAGCACTGAACAAGCTGGGAGAGACAAACACCCTGAAACTGGTATGGGCACCAGCACACTCCGGTATACCAGGGAATGAGAGGGCCGACAAACTCGCAAAAGCCGGGACCCTGATACCTCTCATTGGACCCGAACCACTTGTTGGCCTATCAATAGACACAGGCAAGAGGGAAATAAAACGCCTGCTACGTCAGTGGCATGAAGAACACTGGAGGGACCATCCAGGACAGACCCACTCAAGGTTCTTTCTTGGAAGACCTTCGGCCAAATTGGCAGAGGAGACGCTCAAGATGAGCAAAGCTGACATCAGACTGTGGACGGGAGTGGTAACAGGACACTGCCCAGTTAACCGACACCTCCACAGGATGGGACTGACCGAAGACCTTTTATGCAGGGGCTGCGGAGAGGAGGAAGAGACGGGAGTGGTAACAGGACACTGCCCAGTTAACCGACACCTCCACAGGATGGGACTGACCGAAGACCTTTTATGCAGGGGCTGCGGAGAGGAGGAAGAAACTCCGATACACCTTCTATGCCTCTGCGAGGCCTTCGTTAATGACAGACGTACATATCTGGGGGAACAGAAGGTGAACCCAGATGAGATACGAGGAACTGACCCCAGAAAAATCCTGGACTTAATCAAAAGGACAGGACTTCTGAGCTAAAACTCTTGAGGGCAGAAAAGGACTACTGACCGCAGTGCGGGTACCGTGACAGGGACCACCTCTCTGATAATAATAATAACCGTTTTTTTAGTTATGATGAAAAATCATCGAGCGGGTTATATATGTGTAAAGGACTAAATAAAAGAATAGGAAATACACCCAACTTTGTTCAAATTTGTTCCGTTTTTTTTTTCTACATATTGATTTATTTCAGCACATATCAGCACATCATCGCCAAGATTTTATTTTAATATCTAAATAGTATTTACCTATAAAAAAAGAACTTTCACGCATACTTTATATCTTTCTGATACAACAAGTTATATATGTATATTCGTAATGCGTTTTTGAACTGTTTACACTTCCGTCGCCTTCTTAAAATGTAGTCAATGTTTGTTTGGTGGATGGGATTTTCAAGTGTCCAGGAAAGTCACCTGTATTAATGCAAGTCTGGTTGAATTGTTTCTGTGGTGATTTAGTAGCAATTCCATCTTCAATAACCATGAAAACTAATCTCATTGTATTCTTTGATAACAGTTGAAAATAATTTGGTCTTGGTCAATAAATTCTAGGGCAATACATATACATAGTTGATGAAATCTTCGTCATGACTTCATAATTCTATAATATCGGTCTTTGCTAGTTGGACTGTATTGAAAATAGGTTTGCTCCCACACGAATAAAACAGCGTTCAGGAGGTAAGTTTTAAATGTGAATTCACTCTCTAAATTCTTAAATCTTATTGGACTGCGTTTGTTAAGGCTATTTTACACTACACTACTTTCGTCTTTTTCCAAACTTCCCTTTAGTAATTAAAAACCTGATGTGGCCAGGCACATGATCTGATCGGCCAGGCATTGATCGAGATCGGCTATGTCTGCATTAAAATAAAACTAGTAGAACTAGACAGATATGTCGATTAAAGCTGCGTTCGGATATTGTACTCCGTTGACACCGGGTACACCGTCCAAATGACACGTACGTGTTATTGGGTGTAAAACAACGTAACGGTGTATCCGAACGCAGCTTTTATTGACAGAAGGTATTGTCAAAACATTAGCGTTTGACACTACCTACTGTCATTAGAATCAAAATATCTGACATATCCTGGCTACTAGTTTTAATGCAGTACGAGCGATCTCGATGAAATAGAATTTGCTCATGCAGCTAAACTATTGATTGTACCAAAAAATTCCTCTATTTTAATTTATTATTTAACTATTTCGACGAAATTCCAGAAATGGCGGCTTATTTGCAAAATCTTTCAAAAATGCTAAGACCAAACCTCCAGTTCCTTTGGACCCATTTCAACAGAACGCTTTTCAGCTCTAAGTTTGGTCATGAAACTTCTAAATATGAAGTTTCGTCCCGATACCTTTAGTAGTTTTTCCGGAATCGTCGCCAACATAAACGGGTAGGTACACACAAACGCACACACACACACCCACACACACACCCACACACGCACGCACGCCCGCGCGCACAAATACACACACACACACACAAACACACACAAACACACACACAAACACACACACACACACACACACACACAAACACACACACACAAACACACACACAAACACACACACAAACACAAACGCACAAACACAAACACACACACAGACAAACACAAACACACACACAAACACAAACACACACAAACACACACACACACAAACACAAACACACACACACACAAACACACACACACACACAAACACACACACACACACACAAATACACATAAACACACACACACACACACATAAACACACACACACACACACACACACACACACACACACACAAACACACACACACAAACACACACACAAACACACACACACAGACAAACACAAACACACACACAGACAAACACAAACACACACACACACACACAAACACACACACACACACACACAAACACACACACACACAAACACACACACACACACACAAACACACACACACAAACACACACACAGAAACACACACACACAAACACACACACACAGAAACACACACACACAAACATACACACACAAACACACACACAAACACACACACACACAAACACACACACAAACACACACACACACACAAACACACACACACACAAACACGCACACACACACAAACACACACACACACATAAACACACACACACACACAAACACACACACACACACACACACACACACACACACACAAACACACACACACACAAACACACACACACACACACAAACACACACACAAACACACACACACAAACACACACACAAACACACACACAAACACACACACACACAAACACACACAGACAAACACAAACACACACACACAAACACACACACACAAACACACACACACACAAACACACACACACAAACACACACACACACACACACACAAACACACACACGGACACAAACACACACACACACACACACACACACACACACACACAAACACACACACGCAGATACACACACACACACACACATTTTTTTGGTCAAAAATGTTCAGGGGACCCAAAGACATATTTCCGCTAAAATCTCAAAATTCTTTTTTGGCACGATTACAATACTTAGGCATTTGTAAGGTCTGCCAACAGTGTCAACTTGTCTGCCAACAGTATCAACTTGAGACATTTGGTTTTGGTTTAACATGCCTAAAAGGCGGGGCTTCACCAAACTGGGCTAGCCCGGCGGCAATTGCGGCATTGCCGTCGGCATAAAATTCGGCGGCTTGTTGCAGCCTTCTGCGGCTTTGCCGCGGATCTAAATTCGACTACACCAAACTGGGTTACTGGGGAGCTGGCTTGCCCGGGTTGTCAGATGGTTCTTCGCTCCGTTATGGTATATGGCCCTAAATGTCATTACCGACACTATAAAGCTAAAATAAAACTGATTTATTTTGTGTCTTGACTTTTTTCTTCTGACTTTTTACATCCATTTTCATCTTTTCTCGGTAAAAATGACTCGTAAAATGATTAATAACAAAACTTGCTTTTGTGGCCACTGATCTTCATTTTCGCATCCATAGCTTGGTTGTCCGTTAATAATGTCAGAAGTATAACCTCAAATTCATCGTTTTCCTGAATCACATGTGTCAAACTAACTTAGTAGCGCATGCTCATAAGCGCCTGCCAGCGTAGCCCGCAGAAATTCCTTTGATCTTTACCGACAAAAGGCCGCTAGCAAAAATAGGCCGGCGGCTCATGCCGGCGGCTTCGAAGGAAACTTTTGCATATTTTGTTTTTCGGCAAAAGCCGGCGGCTTACGCCGGCGGCATGTGCCGCCGGGCTAGCCCAGTTTGGTGAAGCCCCGCCTTTTAACATCACAGTGTGCACAGCACAGTGACGCGCTACACTTTGTACACTTGTTTAATTTATTAAATTAATTTGCACTGACATATTTACAGCAAAATACTGCAGCGGCATAAAGTAAACCAACAACATTACCTTAAAGGCACTAGGTTGGCTATTCTACTTGGAAACTTTTTCTGGTTACTAAAAAGAAGTTTAGAAATAGGCGAAAGTAGTGTAGTGTAAAATAGTCTTTGGCCTACCCAGGTTAAACGCGCGAAAATAGCCTCTCCGCTTTAGTCCAGTACGTTGCTGGAATATCACGTTACAATCCTTTTAGTTTCCTTCCTTTCCCAGTACTCAAATTGTACGAACTCAGCCCAGGGTTGTAGTGGTCGCAATAGGGTTCTGGTCATCGACCTCACCTTGGCGACCGAGGAGGTGGCCAGCGACATCGACGGGTGGACCGTCCGGGAGGATATAGAGGTGCTGAGCGACCACATGCTTATCAGCTTCACTATCAGGGCACCGGAGCACCGAGAGGCCATCCGAGACTGTCCTGCTGGTTGGAGATTTGGGTCCGGGAGAGAAGCGCCTGCGGGAGTAGTTTGCCGCGCTGAACAACCGTGATGCCACGTCTGAGGGCCTCATACAGAGAATCCAGAAGGCCTGCGATACAGCCCTCCAGAAAAAGAAAATGCTCGGTAAAAACAGAACACCGAAGTACTGGTGGACCCCCGACATCGCCGAAGCGAGATCAAGGTGTGTGCGGGATAGAAGAGCGTGGCAAAGAGCAAGATGAACCACCCCGTCAGCGCAAGAAACCAGACAAGCGGCCGAGACCAAGTACAGAGAGGCCAAGAAATCGCTCACCACCTTGATTAAGCGAACCAGAGAGGCGAAATGGAGGGAGCTGTGCGCAGAGCTAGAAGATAACATCTGGGGGACGGCGTATCAGCTGCTGACCAAACGGCTGGGTACAAGAAACGCCGGACAGCCGGACAAAAGTACTGTACATGCACAATACTTAAAACTCTTCCCCAGCGACCCGCGCCAGGGCGCCCTGACCGAGCCGCCACTCGCCCACGGCGATCGGGACGACCCCTTCACGATGGACGAACTTATGGTGGCCCTAAAACAAATGAAGAAAAGAAAAGCACCGGGAAGAGATCAGATCACCGGCGAGATCCTCATCGCCTGCGTGGAGTCCGACGCGTGTTACTTCCTGGCGGTCTTCAACTCCAGCCTGGAGACTGGAACGTTCCCCAAGCTATGGAGAGAGGCCAGACTGGTGTTAATAGACAAGGCGAGGAAACCAGGCCAAGACAGGGCATACCGCCCGCTCTGTCTCCTGAGTTCGGTAGGAAAGCTACTGGAAAGCAAGGTCAACACGAGGCTCATAGACCAACTCGAGCAGAACGACGCCTTGGGGAACAACCAGTACGCCTACAGGAAGGGCGTTGACGCACAGGACGTGACGTCTGATGATCATGGTCCTGCCGGACATCAAAAACACATTCAACTAGCCCCCCTGCGACAGTCAAGACTGCACTGAGGGAGGCAGGAATATCTCCGGCTGTGCGACGAATGATGGGCACCTACCTGTCTGACAGAAAAATCCACCTTCCAGACGGCGAGGCAAAGGATATGACCTGCGGAGTTCCACAGGGTTCAGTAGTGGGTGGCACACTATGGAACACCTATTATAACAGCGTGCTGGCCCTGGTGCACGAGGAGGGCGTGTCCAGCGTAGGCTATGCGGACGACCTGGCGCTGGTCGTTGAAGGTCGAACAGAGACGGACTTGACGGACAAAGCGGAGCACGCGTTGTGGAAGGTTTCAGGCCACCTTAAGAATATAGGTCTAGCCATCGAGGAGACCATGAGAGGTGGTAATCCTGGAGGGCCGGAGGAAACTTAAAACAATCCAAATCCGAGTAGGCAGTGAGAGCGTCGCAATCTCGGAGGCCGTGAAGTATCTCGGAGTATTCCTCGACAAACACCTGAGGATGACCGAGCACATCAAGAGGATCACGAAAAAAGCGGCAAAGATTCAGAATGACGTCGCCCGCTTGATGCCGCGGATTGGGGGACTGTCCAGCCACAAGAGGCGGATGCTCGCGACGGTTGTGACCTCCGTTGTGCTGTACGCGGCCCCAGCCTGGTAGAGCGCCCTCAAGTACAAGAAGTACGCCCAGATGCTAAGGGGCATAGAGCGAAGGTACGCTATAGCCGCAACATCAGCGTATAGGACGGTGGCAACGGAGGCGGTCGGAGTGCTAGCGGGGTGCCCTCCCCTCGACCTGCTAGCGTGGGAACGCGCCCGAAATTGGGAGACCCGAGGACAACGCACAGACGAGATGCGCGAACGACTAATTACAGCGTGGCAGGCGAGGTGGAACAATTATGGAGGATGGGCGAAGACATTCATCCAGTATGTCCGCCAGTGGATGAAAAGGGGCCCCCCAACGGACTATTTCATAACCCAGGCGATTACCGGCCATGGGTGTTTCGGCAGTTACCTCCGGGAATTCAAGAAGAGAACATCCGATCAGTATTGGTACGACTGTGACGCGGCCGACACACCGCGCCACACCTTATTCCGGTGTGCCCGCTTCGAGGAAGCAAGAAGGAGACTAGAGTTGAGCGTGGGGGAGCCCGTGGACGAAGAAAACGTGGCGGGTCTCCTCCTCGGTAAACACGCGCTGGAGATTCCTCAGATATACAATAACCGCCAAACACCGGACAGAGCTGGAGCAGCAGGCCCCTCCAGACCAGCAAGCAGCCTAAAAGAATGACCTACATATAACATCTAGCATGGGCGGCCGCGAAGCAATGCCTCCGCGGGTCCCGGCCGTCAAGATCAAAACATGTTAAAGTTAGGGGGAGTTTTTAGTGAGGTAACCCTGGCATAACACCTAGCCAGGCCTAGCCCACACTCCCGATCAGGTCAGTGGCGCCATATCTGATCGGGGCTCAGTGCGTAAAGCATTTTCTCCTCCTCATGCGCTAAAAAAAAAGGTTTCTGGAGGAGCAGCAACATTAGCAGGATCTTAGAATTGGCAAAGAAGAACAACGGATTTAGTCGACAAGAAGTGATCAGTATATACAACATAATGAGAAAATAATGCACTAAACAGATTTACATGGAGTCAGATAAACATGGAGTGCCACAAAACGTGGTGAGTGGAGTACCAAGTACACCCATATCGGGGTACTTTCTAAATGAGTTCTCCTAGGGCCTAGCCTCTCACATATTGGGGTGCTTTCTGAATTAGTAGCATTTGCCTCCTACTGTAAATGTTTTCGTTTAGGAATTTGCTATATTGTAAATTCAAAGAATTCCATGGATGCACCCGTTTCTTTTGTTACCGTTTGGAATACTAGAGAGGAAGGTTCTGGTTCTGTGATCGCTTGTTGCCAAAGCGACTCTTTAAACTTCATTTTTTACTTTATCATACGCAGTATGTAAAGTACTATAGTCGTGCCAAAAAAAAAATTTGAGATTTTACCGGAAATATGTCTTTTTGGGTCCCCTGAACATTTTTGACCGAGGTACAAAAAAATGTCTCTGTGTGTGTGTGTGTACCCGTTTTTGTGGCGACGGTTCCGGAGAAACTACTAAAGGTATCGGGACGAAACTTCATATTTAGAAGTTTCATAACCAAACTTAGAGCTGAAAAGCTTTCTGTTGAAAAGGGTCCAAAGGAACTGGTGGTTTACTCTTAGCATTTTTCGAAGATTTTGCAAATGAGCCGCTATTGTGTAATGTCGTCAAAATAGTTAAATAATAAATTAAAGGAGAGGAAATTTTCTATAATTTATGTACATGAAATTTTTTGGTAGAATTTATAGTTTAGCTGCATGAGCAACTTCTATTTCATCGAGATCGGTCGTACTCATGGTCGTACTGAATTAAAACTAGTAGCCAGGATGTCAGATTTTTTGATTCTAATGACAGTAGCTAGTGTCAAACGCTAATGTTTTGAAAATATTACTGTCAATATAGGCTGCGTTCGGATATTGAACACCGTTACACTTATGACACCAAATAACACGTAAGTGTCATTTAGACGGTGTACCCGGTGTCAACGGAGTACAATATCCGAACGCAGCTTTAATCGAGATATCTGTCTAGTTCTACTAGTTTTATTTTAATGCAGACATAGCCGATCTCGATCAAATAGAATCTCATGCAGCTAAACTATTAATTTTATATATAGTATGATAAAGTCATGTGCCTGGCCACATCAGATTTTTTTTGTTGGAATCCTAGGTCAGATAAAAAGGTATCAGAAGGTGAATTTTGTAAATATGAATTCGATGTGAATAGGGTATTTGACTATTTTTGGAAAACCATCTTAATGTGTTTATTCCTTCACTCTACATTGTAAATGCATTATTTTTTGTAATTATTTCCTCAATATTTCATAAAAATCAGCGTTAAAAATTGAATCACAAAAAGTCCCGCCAAAACGATACTTTCTGTTGTGTGACGTTACCGGTTAGTGATGTCAAGATGTCAAGATGATGTGATGTCAAGATGTCAAATCGGCCCATATGGTCTGTCAGCATCGGCATCGTCGCCGTTTGGTAATTGTGTTGTATGATGTGTTGTTTTCACAATTTCTACATAAAAATGGGTTTTAAATGGTGTATAAATCCACAATGCAGAGATACGTCAAGAAAAACTACGGATAAACTATTTGTAGCTGTTCCGCAAGATTTGAAACTGCGAAGAAAGTGGTTGGCTCGTAGAAATCCAAATGAAATAAATAGCCGCCAATACAAGTGTTTTCTGTTGTGAATATTACTTCGACATAAGTAAAACTGACTAGAATAAGTTATCTATCGTATTTTCGAAAGGTATTATCTGATCTGACAGCTGAAGGTTAGGGCTATCCTAACCTACAAAGTTATGCTTACATGACGCTTTCGTGCTATTAAATTCAAACGGGAGAAGCATAAAAGCGCGTTCGGATAACCCGGTATTTTACGGTGAGAGTGACGCGCTGCATAATAGGCGGACTAACGTCATACGGCGTTTATCTGCATATAAGAGAGAGACAGCCGACCCAAGTTATCTGAGCATTGCTCTCCCCATACCATACCCCGACAAACCGAACGCGCTCTAAGGCGGACTAACGAATGACATCACTGGAGACTGACCCAATTACAGAGCGTTTTCAATCACGTGATAGGACGTGAATAAAATTCAATTTTAATTTTGGTTTTTCATAGAAATAAAGCATTTTTTTTTTGAAAAGTAATAACAAATAGTTTTCTTAAACTGTAATCTATTAGGATGACTATAATACATGCCATATTTTTAATACAGTCAAATACCCTATTGACGGCCGAAATATTCATTGTCCATGTCAACCCATCGTATGTATACGTGATTTCTATTCGTCTATATCGTAGAACGGCAATGGATAGGGAGGCAGTGAATATTTAACTGTATAGTTGCAGTTAGCAACTTTTACTATGAATCTCGATGTGAGTCGACAGTTTGCCGATTTGAAAATAAACTTCTCAGAGCTCTCAAGAGTCACCATTTTCAGTCATAATTTTTTTTTTCGATGAAATTCCAGCAAATTTTTCTTTTCTAACTAAGAAAAATAAACGGATGTCCCCGGAAAAAAAATTGATTTATTATTCTAGGTCAAATTTACAACAAATATATCTACTTTTCTCAATTATGATCTTAAAGCCTATCCTTTCCTCTACAATGCCCCCAAGTTCCATTAAAATTTGTTTCTTGGTTTTACAAATATTGATAACAGATTAGAGATCAAATGTAACTTATACCGGCTGTATATTGGTATGGTAGAGTTGGGTCGTTTGGCATCTGTGCCTTTCAATATACTTCGACCTAAACGATTATTTGTATTTCCCTCATACATTAGAGTCCTTCGATCTTGAGCCTTTTCATGAGGTCAGTAATTGTTTGAGGAGTAAGTTGTGTCAGTTCTGCTGGTTCAATGATGGCGGCTCCAAAGTGGTTTTGTCTTGTGCGCATTAGAGCGTCACATTCGCATAATATGTGTACCGCTGCCTCGGGGAACCCCCCCGCAGAATCTACAGTCTGCGTTGTTTGCCCGTCCAATCTTTGTGAGATAATATCTTAGTGGACAATGTCCTGTAAGGAGACCTGTTATCAAGGTCGAAGGTCTGTTTTTTGTAACTGGATATTCTGACTAGCCTTGGAGGCTGGCTGTATATTAAATGAGGGCCTTAATTTTTAGGGGTTAGAGATCTTCATAATTGGAGTAAAACATTCAAACACTTTTTTTTTCTATCTGCACCACTTTTGAGTAATTAATTATCGAAAATGCAGAACTTGACCTCGAGATCCTGTGCCGAGCAGTGCTGGAGATCAACTGACTGCTGAGCGAGGTGTGGGAACTCCCGCGTTAGCGGTGTTGCCCGTGTTACGTTGTTTTCTGGTTGTCCGTCTCCGGTTTTGTTATTTTGTGTGATCAAAATGAAAAAGCAGTCTAGTTCAGTCAGCTGAACTGATGAGCACGCCTAATGAATCGCTCAAGGTCGAGCTATAAAGCACGTGTACGTGTCTAACTTGAGTGTGAAGTGATATAATTTTTGTGTGACCTACGTAAAAATTAGTCATGCCGTCTAACTGTGGTGGTTGTAGTGAGGAGCTGATTGGCGAAAGCATTCATATTACATGTTCGGGTGATTGTGGCAAGTCATTCCACCAGATCTGCGTAAAAGACTTTCTGGACGAGAAAAAAACCCGCTCGGGAAAGCAGTGGCAATGTAAAGATTGCCGTGTAATTTCATCAGTTCATAGTAGTGTAACTCGGGTGTCAGTACCAACTTGACCAAGGAGTTTTTGTCGAGTGTAATGGAAGATTTCAAGAAATAAATACTAAATGAAATGCTTACGTATAAAAAAGAGGGGTCAGATATGAAAACCTCTATGGATTTCTTCTCGGAAATAGTGGATACCGCAAACACCATGATGACGGAAATAAGTAACCAGCTCAAAGATCTGGAAAGAGAAAATAAAGCCCTACGAGCGAAAAACAACCCTGGACGCTGCTGTGTGTGTCATTGAAGGGCCAGGTCAGGTCGCTGGAACAATACAGCCGTAGGTCCATCATAGAGATCAACGGAGTACCGGTGACACCCCAAGAAGTCACGTGGAGGTATACACGTGGAGGAGTCTCAGGTCAGCGCGGCACACAGGGTGCCAGCCTACAAGAAAGACCGGGATCCATCCCTGGTCGTCCAGTTCACCAATAAGCCTGTGAGGGACACTTGGCTTGGTAAATTCAAAGAAAACAGGAAGCAGTAACGGCTGACCGAGTAAACGCTTTACGTAAATGAACATCTATCACCGGACAATGAGATCTTTCTCGCAAAACTCAAGAAATAAGTTTTACCATTGTGTGGTGCCGTGAGGGAAAATTTTATCTGAGAAAATCTAATGGGGAGCAACGTTACAAGGTAAATAGTGTCGCTGAAATGAATAAACTAAAGTAAAATTGTTTCTGTTAAGCTTATGTAATGGTAGTATGTTTTTGTAGTTCAATTTCAAATTCTTTATTAGCCATGATCAAATACAAGAACAAAGAAAATAAAAGCAAAGTTATTAGGCACGCCAACAATACAAAAATAAGGAAATTACAGAAAACGATACATACAGTTTTTAAAACCCAATAACGGAAAGGGCACTATTTTCAATCTTGCAATATTAGAAGCTTAAGAAAGAATTTTAATAAATTTTTGTTGGAATTTTCTCTGTTAAGAGAAAGAATTCACATCATTGTTTTGAGTGAAGTATGGATCGGTGAGGATGAGTTGAATGTTAATAGTTTGCCAAATTATAATACTTACTCATGCTGCAATAACAATTATAGATCGGGAGGGGTAGTATGCTATGTTCTTAAAAACATCTAAACATATCAAACTGATATCGATAGTATGAAATGAGCAGATACCTTAATACTGGATTTAAAAATGGGTAAACATCGTTTTAAATTGTGTTGTGTCTATAGACTGCAAGAGTTTTCAGAAAAAAATTTTGGTGGATGAACTCCAGGACTATCTTAAACACTTGGCAAGCGATACAGTATTTGTGGGGGATCTTAATATTAATATTTTGAAACAAAATAGTACTTCAACTGATTATCTGAATTTAATGGGCAACAATGGATTTTTTTCGCTAATTAATAAACCTACTAGAATAACATTGAATTCAATATCTTGCATTGATCATATTTTTGTTAGAAATAGAAATATACATAATTTTAAGTGTGGGATTTTTGATATAGATGTCACGGATCACTGTCTATTGGGTCTGAGACTTGTGGAGGAGGGGTATACTTTGGAGGAGGACTCCTTAAATACTCCAATGGCTAAAAAGTCTATAGATTATAGTCAAGTATTTTTTCTAAGTTGGAGTCAGTTGATTGGAGGGCCGTGTTTTTGTGTGATGATGCGGATTTGTGTTTTAATGAGTTTCATGATGTTCTGAGCGGTGTTCTGAGGAGTAGTATGGCTGTGTCAGTGAATAGTAGAAGGATTGCAAAGGCCAAACTGTTGAGCCCCTGGATTACAGAGTGGTTGTTGTGTAAGATTAAAAAAAAAGAAATCAGCTTTACAAAAAAAATCAAAAATAGACCTTACGATTTAAATTTTAAAAAGTATGGTTTCTGTGCTAGTTTGGAACTAGAGATTGATTCTATCGATACTACTCTATGAAATTTGAAGTATGTGAAGGCGATCCAACTCAACAATGGAAATTAATTAATAGCCTAATGGGAAGGCAGGGTAACACAGGTATTGATGAGATAGAATTAGAGGATGGCGTGCTGGTCTCTGATCCGCGGAGTGTAGCGGATGAGCTAAATAGTTATCTTGTCAACGTGGCTCTGACTGATGGCAGTCTTGTCGGTGCCCCAGATGTTGCGAATCTGGGCCTTATCCCTCAGCCTGTTTCGCTTTTTATATCACCTGTAACTGAGACGGAAGCTATGAACGTCATTCAAAGTTTGAAAAATAAAAAGTATTTCGGTTTTGACAGTTTTAACGTTATTTTCATTAAAAGAGTTTCTAAATTCATAGTTCCTGTATTGACTCACATCATTAACTTGGGTTTTACACGCGGCGTTTTTCCTGATATGTTAAAACTGAGTACAGTCGTTCCCATTTTCAAAAAGTCAAAGTCCATTAAAATAGACAATATAAGACCAATTAGTCTCCTTTCAATTTTTTCTAAGATTACGGAGAAACTAATGCAAAAACGGCTAGTTAATTATTTTGATAGAATAAAATTGATAAGTTCTAAACAGTTTGGTTTCCAAAAGGGAAAATCTACTAAGGACGCATTACTGAACTTTACAAATCAGATCTATAATAGTTTCAATGCCAACAAAAAAACTTCTGCTCTATTCAAGAAGGCGTTTGACCTAGTCGACCATCAGATTTGATTGAAAAAGCTGGAAGCTGTAGGAGTGAGGGGAGTTGAGCTGGACTGGTTTCGTGGTTTCCTGAGCGGAGGCAACAGGTGAGGGTTAAGGACTGCCACAGTGAGCCCCTACCCGTTGTGGCCGGGTGCCACAGGGTTCAGTTATCTCTGCAACACTCTTCCTGGTCTTTATAAACGAACAATTACTAAAAGACTTCCAAGGCTCTGTCCAGGCTTTTTCGGATGATATAGTTTTATTCTATTTGAGTAGCAGTTCACAGTTGCTGAACGGTGCGATGAACAGTGATCTTGCCGTTTTGAGTAATCGGTGGAACACAAATAGAAAGCAAGTCAATGTCAGTAAGCGTAAGTACATCAATTTTGCTTTTAAAGGTTTTGATTTTGATGCTCCAGTGCTTTTTCCCAAGTTGCATTGCTTACATATAAATTGTGCATGTGAACAGATAGAGAGGGTTAACAATTTTAAATATCTGGGGGTTGTGCTGGACGAGAGGTGTTCTTGGGAGAAGCATATTTCTGGTCTACATAATGGGATGAGGAGGTTCATTGGGACTTTTTATTAATTGCGATGAGGTTTTGCTTAGATCGTTGTACTTCGCTCTGATACATTCTCGTTTGCAGCATGCTATGGTTTATTGGGGAGGGACATTTAAGACTCTGATTGATCGGTTCAGAATTACCCAAAACTTTTGCATGAGAATTATCTTAAGAGAAAATAAACGAGAGACCTATTTTCCATTGTATAGCAGATTGAAGGTATTGCCCATTTTATAAGTTGCGACATTTTATAAGTTGTGTGGAAACACTGGAACTCAGAATTTGTTTTACAGTACAAGAAATGTAATCAAGAAATATTTCAGGACCCCTAAGGTAAATAAGGAAATTTTTAAACGGTCTTTCGAGTTTTTGGGGTTACATTTTTGTAACAAATTCCCAGTTCAATTAAAACACTGCGATAGTTTTAAGTCTTTTTCGAGCAGCATCAAAACATGCTTCTTGGATATCGATGATGTTTGCTCGTTCATAAGCATTGTTAGTTAATGTTGCGATTGGTATTTACGGTGGTTAGTGTGGAGATGTGTTAAGTTATGTATGTATGGGTTCTTGTATGGGTGTAAATTTGGCTCAGTTTCGCTATTTTGTTATAACACCACGCTGGCGGCTTTAAGTTTGTTTTTTATTTTAATTGGACTAGACTGTAGTTAGGAATTAGTTTATATTTTAAGTTTCGCTGATAACGATTACTTGTAAGTGTGATCAGTTTAATTTCCTAGTTTTTTGTTGTATGTAAATTGTGATTAGAAAATGGGGAAATAAATTTCATTATTTCATATTTCATTATTTCATTTCATAATTTCACAAGTAGTGAGTGAGATATTATGGTCATTTGCGAAAATGTGGGAATGTAAGAATGTGGCCTGCTGCTGTCGCTCGAAGACTATGATGGACATTAGACGCCGAAGTTCAAGTGCAAATTGGCCGTACACAAGCTTGTTTAGTGGTCACTATGAGCAATATGTTTTCCGGTTAACTTGACTGTTGACTCATTGAACATATCGTTATTTATGACGAATTTCGTAAAATTGCGTACTAGAGATAGGTGCGAGTTACATTTCACCGTAGTACTACACATTATGAAAACATGTGAGTAGCGACAAGTTTTTGTTCCTTATATTGAGTTACATTCCCCCCAAAATTATTGCACTCAATTAGTATACTTACATCCTGTATAACATTGTAATACCAAGTTTCATTAACATCGAAGAAACTTAACACAAATTATAATAAAAAAATACACCAAATATCTATGCAGAAATATCAAAGACAATGATGTGTCCCATTGATGAAATAAATATAAGTTGTACCTACTAAAACAGGAAAATGAGACACTGCATTAACACAAGCATAGACGCGTGCACAACGCAATGGTTATACCAACAATTATCATGGGTAGTCGTCGATTTTAGACTTTGGACGTCCTAGTTTACTGCTTGGCGATTCTTAAGCCAATGCTAAGTCGATAAAAATGGAAAGTTGTTGAACAATAGGGATGAGTCGTTCGCGAACGAACCGTTCAAAATGAACGGGTCAACTGTGTGAACCGCTCGATCCGGTTCAACCCTGGCAAACTGACCCGTTCAGTAGGAGATCCGGTTCAGTAGCTCGTTCGTTTACGGCGTTTACGCTCTCGGCTCATTTCTGCTCACAGCATAGACGGCTCAAAGCAGACCGGCGCGGCGCGGCGGCGTCTTTGATGCGTGTTCATTTGTTTCCAGTGCCGCGTAAAGTACATAATATGTATATACATTATACATATATAAAATATTTCCGTTCGTTTATTTCTGGTTTGATTGATGCATAAAGATTCGTCAACATATTATGAACAGCCCGAACATTTTCTTTGCGTTTTAAAATTGTTGAGATCCGTATATCTGCACTGTATTTGTTTTAAATATTTTTGGGATATTATATTGAGTCGGGAGTTGATAATGAAGACCATTAATTTTAATAAATATAATTTATTAAACAAAATGAAAGTTTGAGAATATATAAGGAAAAATATAAAAAGCATAAAAGGCAGAATGAAAGATATGAGATTTTTGCGGTAAAATTGAACGATTTGTTTAGTTAACCATACATAACTTATTGAAAAGTTTTGTATAAATTCCGTAAAATCAGCTTTCGAAAATCGCTAAAAGATCAAAATTAGATTTAATTAATTTAAATTATATATATATGCAAATACCATTGACTTATTAGCCTTAGTAGCATTTTTATAGGATCTATTTTGTTTTTGTTACTGAATGGAGGTAATTTCTATCAGCATAAATTACAAGAAAAACTAAGTGAAATCAGAAAATTCCAGTTCTGACAAAGAAAAACAATACTCGCAGTAGTTAGGCCGTCGCGCGTCGGTACATTCGTAAACTACGTAGGGCCGCTGCGATGGCTGAACGAAGATACCAGCAATGCGCGCGTAGTGTTCTCGTTCTTTTGAACGGTTCGTTCACTAGATCCGTCTATATAGAATATAGACGGATCTATTGAACGAACCGTTCAAAATGAACGGGTCAAATGTCTGAACCGTTTGGAGGTTTGATCCGACTCACGAGTGGCAAAGTGAACGGGTGGCTCGAACGGGTCGGGTCAGATTCGTTCGTTTACGGCGTTTATGCACTCGGCTCTTTTCTGCATAACATCGATAGACGGCTCAAGGCGGTCACAGGCCAGTTTTTTGCGACGGCCGGCGCTGGCGCGGCGGCCTCTTTGATGCACGTGTGTTCGTTTGTTTTCAGTGCCGCGTAAAGTATTATGAAAAAAATATTTTCGTTCGTTTACTTCTGGTTTGATTGAAGAATGAGGATTTGTCAACATATTATGGCTTTCCCCAAATATTTTCGTTGCCTTTTAAAATTGTTGAGATCCGTATATCTACACTGTAATTACTTTTTAACATTTTTGGAATATTATAGTCGGCAGTAGATAATGTAAACCATTAGTTGCAATAAATATAGTTTATTAAACAAAATAAAAGTTTTAAACTATATAAAGTAAAATAAATATAAACAATAAAAAATAACTAAATATTCATTCATTGACTCAGAACTGGAACGTTATAATTTACTAAATAAAAATAATATATGTAATATATAATACACATAATACAACATAATATATATGTTGCCAAACTCCTCTAATCTCAAAAAATATAAAATGCATACAGAAGTATAACTCGTCACATTACCTATTGTAAATTGCTATTTAAAAATAGTAATTGT
Organism: Aphodius sticticus; assembly: GCA_963966075.1. Classification (NCBI taxonomy): domain Eukaryota; kingdom Metazoa; phylum Arthropoda; class Insecta; order Coleoptera; family Scarabaeidae; genus Aphodius; species Aphodius sticticus. The sequence goes on from OZ014506.1 coordinate 55,610,492, forward strand.
GACACTTTTGTAGAACTTATTCTGTTTCGGCTTACCGTTAGCGTGAGCCCTGCTTTTGAAAAAATTGGTCCATATGAAAGTCGTTCATTTTGAATGGGTCTGATTGAACGGGTCATTTTAGTGAAATGACCGAGAATGCCCATCCCTATTGAACAATAAGATTGGTGCGTATTAATCACTTATTTTGAAATTAACGGTATATGATAATCGTAAAGGAATCTCAAAATTCATTATGTTAATATTTGTAACGTTCTTAAAATTACAAGAATGTAAAGAAATAATTATTACTACGTTTAAGTTCATCAACATTTTGAAGATATTTCCTATAATTTTATCCGACTTGCTATAGATGTATCGCTAAACATTATATGTAAAATGTTGTATAATTGGACACACTCGACTTGACCACCACCGGAGCCACCACTGACTTCAGATGTCTTTCCACGCAAGTGCAATGCGTACGGAGAATTTACATTTAAGACAACAACAAACCGCAGGTACTATTTGACTTAGCTCCGAAGAACCTAACAAACAATATTACGGCCCATACGCGTGTGGCTTATTGTCGCCGAACTTACCAAAAACAGCAAAACCGATCAGCTGTTGGAGCCCCTCTTAAAGCGGCAGTCCGCATTCTTCACCGGCTCACGACAGTCTCACAGGTCACAGCTCTCTGGTGTGCCGCGACACACCAGTTGTGGTGTGCCGCGACACACCAGTTGCGCAGCACTGTCTTAAAGGATCACACCATTTTAGTGGTCAAGTTTAAAGATTATAATAATTTCTATTTTCCTTAATTGCTCAAATTGAATAAATCTTTGTAAACTAACAATACGAAATAATAATGACACACATACTCAAAGGATAATCTATTTTAGGGGGTTAAAGTTTCAAATTACAATCCCATTTTTCGATCACTCTGTTCCAGGAGTAAAAGTGTAGGAATGGGTCACAATTAATACGTATTTGGTAAGTATCTATTATCTAGAGATTCTAGAGGAATTTACGAAGAAAAAAAAATACAATAGGAAATTAATGGAAATAAAAGCCTCTTCACTTTGCAGATTTTATTAAATTTACTGGTGACATGTTTCGGCCTTAAAGGCCATCATCGGTCCAATCTACATGAAAAACGAGGATACAGAGAACAATTTTATAAAAATGGCTTTAAACTTACATCCAGCATGATCAGAGCGGTCCGGAGGGGCTCCTTTAAAAAATTATTGTTGAGAGACGTCAACTAATCAGGCGAGCGCTACAAAACAGAGTGACGATGACGCCGCGAAAATGTGGATATGGACGCAGTAAAGTGTACGTGTGAAGATAGTTGCTGTCAACCCTCCGCCAGATATATTTCTCGAGTGTATCCTATGATATAATGAAACCGATATAATGAAAACAAATGTATGAAATCGTCATTATACAGTGCAAAGGGTACATTAAACATGGTATTACAAATTAAAACAATTGGAAAGCGAATTTCTTAAAAGTCCTCTGAATTAAAGTTGCTCCGAAGTGGGCAACAAGTCTCAGTCATGGTTCGGATGGATGTGGGGTGATACGGCTAGTATGAAAACTGATAGGAGTATGGTTAGTGGCAAAAGTTGTTTATAAAATGTGTGAAGCACAAAACGTGGGATTGGATAATTGAAAAGTGTAAGTTACAAAAAGTAAAAAAAAAGGGGTGGCGGGAATGTAGATGCCAAAATGTTCACAGATACATGAAAAGGGGTTTGGTTATAAAGTTAAGTTGATCATTAATGAGCGTGCAATTATGAAGTTTTTTTGTGGTTATGAATTTCTAATTGTTCAAAAAGGTCAAGTCTGTGGCCCTTCCGGAATCTATGCAGAAGTTTTACACCATCGTAATCTATATTATGTCCTGTGGCGATTCTATGTTTGTATATGTTGGACACCGGCTGGTTTCTGTGTTCAGAAATTCTTTTGGAGAGCTTTCTGCCCGTCTGTCCAATATACAATAGGAAATACTATAGCTTGTAATTTAAAGTTATTAATAGAGTAATAATTACAATATCACACAGTACTTAAGTACACTAGTTTTGTAGTAAAGTAATAAACTAGTTTATCTACGACTCTCATGTAATAACTTCATTGCATACGTATCTATGACTATACAGGGTCTCCCACGGCGAGCTGCCATTAGAAGTATATGGAGAACCAAATGAAATGGGATATTAAAAATTTGTGAACTTATATTGTTGGACACGATCGTCTCACAATTTTTTGAATTTTCGGCTACTTCTGGTTACACCGGAAATGTAGTCAACTTTTATATTTCAAATGGAACACCCTGTATTTTATCGCATTTTTGAAATCTTCATTAAATTTTAGATCAATTTTATGTTATGTTCAGATATTCCTTTTTTTCTTTAAAAAATGACAGCTGCACGGTTACTTTCAATTACTTATAAATTATCCCCTGTGATCGTTGGAAAAAAGATGTCCAGCAAAATTGTCGTGAAGGTAACATATTATCGACACATAAGTAGAATTCTTCTAAAAGTTATACAGGGTGTTCAATTTATAAGATCAAAGTTGAATTCGAGAAAAGTACTAAAAGTCGATTTTTTCAAATGGCATCCCTAACATATGAATACATTTCTCAATTCTATGGAAAATTTTAGATCAACTTTGTGGACAATGTCCTATACCTAAAATGTACTTGTACCTACTGAAATCGATTTTTAATTTCTACCGATATGTCGATAATATGTTACCTTCACAATAATTTTGCCGGACAACTTTTTCCAACGGTCACAGGGGATAATTTATAAGTAATTGAAAGTAACCGTGCAGCTGTCACTTTTTAATGAAAAAAAATGAATATCTCAAAATTGACACATGTTAGGTATAGGGAATGTAACATAAAATTGATCAAAAATACTGAAGATTTCAAAAATGCAATAAAATACAGGGTGTTCCGTTAAATCGTTGTATGGAACTGTGATCTTTACAGTTCCAGCGGCGTCGTGTTTGACTGTTCTGCCCATGTGCTCATAGGAACCCGCACGCGAAGGGGTAGACAGAGCACGGTCGCTCCCGCAGTTCCAACAGTCTAAGGTAGTTTTACAAACTGCAGATGGCATATCAAAACGTATTTTAGAACAATTGCAGTGCTTTCAATGGAGAGATAATTCCTCAGTTGTCATCCAGAGGTCAGGAAGAAAATTATTGATCTTTTCGCAAAAATTAAAATAAGAAGACTGGATTTCATTTTTGCTACTCTTATATTTACTTGTTTGTTTGTTATGTTCAATTTTGTAATCGATATTTTACCCATTGTCCAATCAAGTTGAATTTCGGATGTGGACGATTTCCGGTGACAATGCATGAAACAATAAAAAATTTAGGAACACATTTTTAATTTTTTAAAGTAGTTTTTAGAAAATGTATTTTTTACATAAATTTATTAATGAATGAATGTAATTGGCAACAATTGTAGGCGGTGTGGCCGAGTGGTAAGGCGTTTGCCTTGCACTTCACAGATCCTTTTTTTTAGAATACCAAGGTATAGGCATACGGATTCTTCACGCCACCACCGTGATTCAGCAGACACGTTAAGCTGGTGGTCCCGTAACCAGTTTCGACCTCTGGTAACGATTACATTCTGTTGGATGTACCTAATCCTTTTTTAAATTCATTTACGATCTTATTAAGTTTCTGAATAAATTTTCTTTTTATATTGTTTCCTTTCCTTTTACATATTTAATATTAAAAAAAATAAATAAAAAAATAATTATGGAGCAGCACGCCCACTAATTTTAGCTACGAGCCGCCATGGTTATTACGTAGGTACTAGCTAGCAAAATTATTTGGAATATTTTGATGTTTAAGAAAAATTGACCCAGCGCACATAGGGGTATTCGATATCAAAAGCTGGCCAGAAGTCGGATTCAGAAATTTTAACTGAGAATAGATTTCATATTTTTTTCTTGAAGTTGAAAGTTGCCCAGTCGTGAAATGAAAACTTTGTTTTCGTAATAGTCGATATTTTGGTAGCAACAATCTGAATTCAGTCAATTTATTTGGTGCATATGTATACCTTACTGCGAATATTCATCATCGTTTATTTTGTTCTGTTTTCGAAGTGAGGTATAAGTTTAACATTTATTCAAGATGGAGATAGAAGTTCAAGGTATGTACTATGTTTGCAATTTAAAATTAGCCAGTCCAAGCCAGTATTTACATATTTTCTGTACGTTTGAAAAAAAAATGTGTTAAACAAGCTATATTTCCTTATGTGTTTTCCAAACATTACTAATTATGTTACATAGCGTGTTAAAGTCAAGTATTTTTTTACTGGATGTTATTCTCCAGTAAAAAAAGTACATAAAAAAAGTTTTACCCCGATACACAACATTTTCTTTTTTAAATTATTTTGTAGTATGACCATGTACTTTCAGTAGAATTTGACTTCACCTACTAAAAAATTAGGAACAAGGTGAATCCTTGTTAGAAAAATATATGTTACTATTTTAAAAATCACCTCTGACGTTCCCACCAATACCACCCCTGTAGAGAATATAGGGGATGAAAAAGGGAGAAAATCTGTGTTTTTTGCGGTTATCTCGAAATGTGTTAGATTTTCGGAAAAGTGGTTAGTATAAAAATTTTGACTTATAAATTTTTCCAGGCAAGAATGTTTTTTCGCTACTACGTTTATCGTAACTTTACTTGTTTGTTTGTTACGTTCAAAACATGCACGCAATATTGTACATACCTTCCGAATGTCCAATCGAGTTGCAATTTAGCATGTGGACATTCATGGTGACAATTCATGAATAAAAAAACTAAATTTTTCGATTTTTCTTTTTAAATTTAGAAAATTTGTCGATTTGATATCGAGTAGAAATTTTGCATGTGGCTTTCGAGATTATAATAAGACTTAGTTGTTTTCCGTTCAACCTCTATATTTTTGTTCTGGTGTGGGATTGATATGGGCTATTGAAATATTGTTAAAAACATGAACATAAATAAAAAGTTTTGATATGTTTAATTTACTAACTTGTTAAATATATTATTACGTTTTGCGCATTTTCTTAACAGAACCAAAATATAAAAAGTTGTTGGAAAGTTTTAATTAACTTACCTTAAAATAATTATTTAATTAAATATTTAAGTAGTTATTTCAAGTTGTTTCTTACGCTACGCGGGGATGAGCCATGATCGCGTAAGACGTTGGAATTCTTATCCACACCCAGCTTAAGAAATCTTAAATTCATTCGCTGCCTACAGTGAATTTAGATTTTTTTTTATTTCAGGTAAACAATCAAAATTTGATAATTAATTATCATTTATTTGGTAGCAATTATTGCTTACGTTTATTTTTCATAGTTTCCTTATGTTCCAATATATGTTTAAATTTGCATTTTATGTAGTACCCCTTTCCGGTATGCTATATGGGTTAATATGTAGATAATATTTTATAATAATCAATAAAAAATAACTAAGAATAATAATAATATAATGTGTACCACATTTCATTCGATGCTTTATGATAAACATTTTACTAAAGAAAATTATCAAATAAATTTTAAAAGTTAACGCTTGAACTTAAATAATATTCTAGACTTTAGGGCCACAAAAATTTTATGTTTATTTTTCATAGTTCCCTTATGTTACAATTTATGTTTAAATTTGTGTTTTTATGTAGTATCCCTTTCCGATATGCTTTATAGGTTAATATTATATATTGATAATAATTTATAATAATCAATAAAAAAACTAATAATAATAATTGTATAATGAAATAAGACAAATTACTAAAAACTATATATTATACTCTATACTTATCTGAGCATCAAAAATGAAAAACAAAGAAGTATCAACATTTAACATGTAATTATATACAATAGAACATTTAACAATACTTACCAACTCAGATTAGGTCAATTCGAACGAAATATAATTTTGGCCAGCTTTTTACTCGCAATACCCCTATGTGCAGCGGCTTGTTTTACTTTGCTTCTTTTGGATTACCTGGTACCTGTGCTGTACATACCTGCTATCGTTGTCGCTTATGAAATTTTCCCAGGCCTTCTTCGATCACCAATTCACGTCCAACACAAAACACAGAAGCACAAGTTTTCTAATCACAAAAACAAAACCCGAAACCATATACACCAGACTGTAGGCTTAGTCAATTAAGCTAATTGGGGTTAAGAGGAGACTCCATAACGCTAATGCACAAATGACTCAAACTCTGCTCATATAAAACAAGCATGCCTTTTAACTAAACAGGTAGATAGCAAAACCGCAACAAAAGTAATAAAATCCAGAAAAGATTACAGCTAAATGCAACAGAAAACACAAACAGCCGGTTGTGCGATACGAAACACAAAACAAACTAGCAGCGTCGGCGGCCGCAGAATGAATGACTCACCGCGCAGTTATGAACGCCGTAATATGGCAATACGCAGGCAGTGAACGTATGGTTGGGACTCGGCATTGTAGTATAGCCCCGAGAATGGACCGCGGAGAAGTTATCCATAAAAGATAGCCATAACATTTTCTTTTCGAATTTTGTTATGAAACATATCATATAATAGGGGTGTTCAAGTAGGTACTATACGCCAGAGTTTGCCCCAAAAATTCAGCAAACGGCGTTGTCGGAAATTTGATTTATTTCGGTACGTGTCACGTAATAAGAGCACCTGTCATCTCAATAAAGAATTGTACATAACTCTTTGCAACAACCAAATAGAGAAACAAGTGTTACAAATTCCGAAAGCGCAGACAATTCTGCATCCAATTAGGGATGTTCGATACGATACGATATTTCTAAGTACCGGTACTTTACATTCAGATACCCGATATTTTGTACCGGTACTATAGCATCCAATACGGTACGATACGATACGTTTTTGGACGATATTGTATCGCGATATTTGTTGTTGCCAACAACTAGCGTACTCTAGCGGCAAACCAATATAAGTTTATTTTACAAGTGATACTGATTACAACGAAGGAATTTGTATTTGTGTTCTTTTACAGTGTCAGTAAACGATCAGGGAAATTCCGACTAAAATTTAACCTAACTTTGGTGTGCAAATCTTTGAGTGCGAAAGTCATTAAATCCGTTAGCCATAGTGCTTTTTACAAGTGAAATACATACAAACATGCCACGTTCGTCGAGTAGGATATGGAAAGTGTTTATTAAAACAAGTTGGGTGGAAAATGCGAACTTTGTAACACTGACGTTAAAATTGCGGAATTTACGACAAACATGAAAAAAAAAACACATTCAGCGGGGGCATCCAACATACAGATTAGAAACAAAGAAAACACTGATGGTTCTGTGGGTGGTACCATGGTGAAACAAGTAGTTCCGTATGTGATAATATAGCAGCGTTTAATATTTTCTTCGGAAAAATACATTCATAATGCATTTATATATTTTGTACAAAATCATAATTAAAAAGCCCATTAATTTCTGGAAAACACTGGTGGTGCCAGGGTGAATCAAGTAGTTCCTATATCATGGGTGGTACGATACTTTACATATTCCTATACTTTTAAGGCGAGAGTTGTCCAGTGTTATTTTGACAATTGTTAATTTTTTGCGGTTTTTTGACGTACTTGACATCTATCATTTGGCATGTATTATGAACATTCTATTGATAATAAATGCACATGCCAACTCTGGCTGAAAATACAGTATAATGAATGATCTCATTTTTCAGCATTGTGAAACATTTGTAATCCTTTTCTACAATAACAAAAAAATAATAGACTTAGATGATAGATATCGGATAATCGGTGCTGCACTTGCATTGCGACCATATAAACTATTTTGTTACGTTTTATGTAGGAGGCAAAAAAAGCAGCCAATAGGACCAATGCAATAGTATATAATACATATGATAGCAAAAGATAATCTACCTTAAGCACTACAGAGAAAGAAAGTTTCAAATATTTAATAAAAACCGCATCATATTTAGTCTACTGTGCATTATTTTTTTCATATAATTACAATAAAAAAACTCTTTGGCCCTTGCAGATTGTTTATTTCTCTAAGTAACTTATACGGCTTTGGATTACTTGACGTAAGTTATAGTTTTTCTATTGTGTATGTAATGTTTTTAAATTTTATAATTTATGACCTTGAGTGATGTAATCATAATTGTAGATTTTAAGCTGATGATGATCTTTGATCGAAACCGGTATCGAAATAAACAATCTGCAAAGGCCAAAGAGTTTTTTTATTGTAATTATATGAAACTACACCTTTGAATATGGACTACTTCAAGTACATTATTTTATTTCAATGTGTGTAGGTATCTGCCGCTACGCAAAATATTTTTTTTTATTCGGAATTACGACTTAAAAAATGTACCGGTACCGATGTACCGGTACTTTGTGCTCCGGTATGGTACAGAACCGGTACATTTGATACGATACAATACAATACGCGATACCGGTACAGCAAGGTGTATCGGAACATCCCTACATCCAATACCTGATGGTATTGGAAAGGTGCTACCCCAAATACCACCTACCGCCATACGACTATAATACAAGAAATTGGCGCGCCGTCGACTAAGAACTGCTATTAATGAACATAACTCAGGCTAAAATTATTGCATAACTTCCTTACGTACGTCAAATTATTTATAGGCAATTAAATGCACTATTTACCCTTGACCGCTCGAAGTTTTGCTCTACGGCGAACAACCCTTGAATAACGATAATGTCCGAACGGAACCAGAACAACAGGCAATCACATGTCAAGTCGCTTCTTGCAGAAAAATGCTGATAACTTTTGACAATATTGTTGCATAACTGTCTATCATATACCAGGTTGTGGATAATTAAAAAGGCTTCTTACCATACGCCGCTCGGAGTTTTACTCCACGCCAAAACAACCATTCAAGGACTATAATGTCCATACGGAACCAGTACTACAGCCAATCACATATAAAGTTACTTCTGCAGAAAAATGTTTATAAGTTTTGCCAATATTGTTGCATAACTTTCTATCATATATTATAGGTAATTAAAACGGATTCTGACACATCGCCGATCGGAGTTTTACTCCACGGCAAACAACCCTTAAACTCCGATAATGTCCGTACGAAACCGTCCGCGCCGGCAAATATATGTGGATTGGTTGTTGAAGGTAAATATTTATAACGTTTGCAAATATTGTTGCATAACTTTCTATCATATATCAAATTGTAGGTAATTAAAAGGGCTTCTCACCCTTCGCCGCTTGGAGTTTTACTCCACGGCAAACAACCCTCAAATGATCAAGGTAGTTAGTTACAGGAGTTAAAAAGGGCCAATAAAAGTAAACGATAGCTAGAGCGATGTTTTATTTGTCTTTTAAGCTGATCAAGCAGTCAGTATATATTATGTGGAAGAGGTGTCAGTCGACCAGTTGCCTTTAATACAGCAATTTTAAACTGGGTGCGTTATCATCATTTAAGGGTTGTTTGCCGTGAAGTAAAACTCCGAACGGCGATGGGTGAGAAGTCCTTTTAGTTACCTACAATTTTTAAATTTTGTTAGCAGACCCCAGATTCATATTGAGCAACTGCTAGTACACGATTTCCTCATAACCTCACTATTATATTCTACGGATATAGATAGATGGATTTCTATTTATGTTACCACCAATAAAATTTCAGTGAACACAAATTGTCATAGGAAGAATATACAAACACCTATTTCATACAATTATTATGTTCACTTTTCATCGAATATATTTACTATCGAAAACCCCAACCATATCTATCTCTTAAACCAACAAGTAGACATGTGTCTAAACGTCTTTTCACGTTAAATTTACATCTATCTCTACAACTAAGAATCGTTGACACACACACATGGTTGGTAATATAATATTTCTTAAAACCTTCTTCAGTGTCATCTTCAGTCTTTATTCGTGTTGTTCCGTTCATAAAATTGATTGTTGTGTAGGTTTGACTATAATCTTTGTGATGGTTCAATTTTTAATATGCAAGCACGATTTGTCAAATAACGTACTTTTTAATTTAACGCATTCTTGAGAAAAATAATAAAGAAAGACGGAGTCCGTCCCTGCTCAGCGCAAGAAAACACTCAACCACAGGTGTGGTGCAACTGGTGACACATCAACACCGCCGGCAACATATATCTCCCTCCACCTTTGCGTGACGGCTACGGCGACATTGACCTACACACTCCAGGCGCATATGAGGTCAGTTGTTTGTTGGTTTATCTACTATAAAAATCTTTTGTATATCTTTGAGATACGATGAAGAAATAGGTGTCAGATATGTAGAAATAATGAAACGGAAAATGTTCTTGCCTGTTATTCTTATCAGAATAATTTATAAGAATAATAGTTAGTTGCGGTGTGAAGAGGGTTGGTTTTGTTCGACGGATATCGCTCAGCAATCACAATGTTAGTACATCCGCGTCACATTTCTGGATTAGGTACGTTCTAATCTCTGTAATTTTCAATTGATAAATGTTTATACGGACGTTTGCAACCGTATTCGGGTCATGCGCTATCAGCTATTTACCAGGGCCGGCCTTAGACGATTTCTTCTATCCATTATTGTTAGTACTTAAAACTTAGAAATAGACTATAGGTTATTTGACCAAAATTGCTTCTCTGTTCTTGGTGGATATGCTCCTTCAAGGTTCGCCGTTATTTCTGACACAATCTGTATGTAATATTTTTCTAGGTTATGTTCTTTTATAGTCACGAAAAATGAAGGGACGTTGGCATTATCATATATCTGCCATGTTTCTTTTTGTATGCTTATCAGAGTAGTAAAATCTACTAGTAAAATCTATGCGCCCGTGATTCTCGCAATAGGTCTGCTAAATGAAAAACAGGCACAAAAACATTTAAAAAAATACGTTTAAAAACATACAGTATGTCCATATGGGTGTGCAATATCTTCAAAACCTTTCTTTTTTCATTATATTTAATTCTTTTCACAAACAACATACTAGGTGGTCTACTTATTGTTGAAAACTATTTTGGGCGGTCTACATACTGGCGAAAAAATTCACTTTCTACTAAATATAATCAATAAATAATAATCTTAAAACCATTCAAATAATATTTACGGACCTTTTCCGAAGTTTTAAGACACTTCTGAAAACTTCTGAATATTTTTTTTATTATGTAATTTTCAATTTACAAGTAGAGGTATATAACTATGGAAATAACCTTCCTTGATGAAGAAGCAATTTCAATGATTGGACAGTATTATTAGTCCACCCTATCACAAATCAATTTAGTACTTTGAGGAATAACACTGAAATCACAGTATCACACACTCTCTTTAAACATTTACAACTTTTGACATTAAAATCAATTGAATGAATGAAGCGAATGAATGCCATTAAAGTCATCACGTGCAATACTAGTGATAATCATTTTATTTGTCCAAAATCTATAACAATAGTGCATGCTAATATTTATTCTATAGATCACTTCTGATAGTAACTTAACTCCAATCTGACTCGAACCCATCTGAAGAACATTTATGTTATGTAGCACATATTCCGAAACCTAACCCCAAACGATAATAATAAACAAAAGTCGTGTACCACCCTACTTACATGATTATTTCAACATCCACTAAAACAAACCGAAACTGCAAGTATGAAAATCAGACACTTGAATTTGGTAGGTACCTATATATTTGGAAATGTTCGGTTCTTTATCTTCAAAAAGAATATTCTCAGATAGTTTCTTCACGATTGATGAATTATTACAAATTCAAGATTATCTACATTTGCAGCACATCTAAATTTTTTAATATTCTACATTAATTTGATAATTGAAATTCATTTGTGTCAGACCTCACTCAATCCCATTATCGGTTGGTTTTCGTCTGCATCTCACGTATAGCTGTACACGTGGCCACGTATGTAGGTTATGTTTGCACAAATATTCTTGAGTCATATTTCGACTCGCATCACTACTAGAGATGCGGGTCGCTCCCCTATAATGGTCTACGAGAGACCCATTATGCGTTCTAACCGCGTTAAGGCTCCCGTCTCAATTCAAATGGCGCGCTTTTCTCCAAAGCTTCGAAATAGAAAAATTACCAGATGTAGATGGCGCCAATATAACCAAATCTGAATTTATTTCGTATTTACTACATTTGACGATTTAACGTATGTTTGCGGCGTAGTAGGGGAACCCCGACGCCGTGTCAGTGCTACGACATCGGTCTTTGTTTTTGATTTATAGAGGAGTTTTAGTGTTCTTAGAATTATAAAGTGTGTGGGAGTTTGTAGTATATGTTTGTATTATAATATTTTTGAGTGGTGATTATATAGTTTCCAGTTATAATAGTTATAAACAGATTTAGTAGGTTAGGTTGTAAATAACTCGTTTGTGTGACGTGTGACAAATACATATATTTTCTGCCCACAATACTAAATTTACTAATCATTAGTTAGAATAACGGGTCGCTTATCCCATTCTCGAAAGAGTTATTCGAAAAAGAAGGACACAAATTCACGAAGTGCGGCAGCAAAACTAAGGTGGGCAAGATTTCAAGAGGTTTTACGGTATATTTTATTTTATACAAATAGGTATGCTATAAATTAAAATATTATTATTTTAGATATGGTGATGTACAGCCGAAATATATTTTCTGCCCACAATACTAAATTTACTAATCATTAGTTAGAATAATGGGTCGCTTATCCCATTCTCGAAAGAGTTATTCGAAAAAGAAGGACACAAATTCACGAAGTGCGGCAGCAAAACTAAGGTGGGCACGATTTCAAGAGGTTTTACGGTATATTTTATTTTATACAAATAGGTATGCTATAAATTAAAATATTATTATTTTAGATATGGTGATGTACAGCCGAACTCTCCGGAACCGTTGTCACTGGATACTGTGGAAGTACCTAATTCTGCTTTGGAGATGCCAGAAAGCAGTGTGAATATGACTATTGATAATGCGTGGGGGGCAAACGAGGATGTTGAAATGTTTGTTTCTTATTATACATTATACACATGCATATCACTGGAAACGGTGGAAGATTACAGTGACCCTTCCGAAGTGAATAAGAAGTCTTTATCGAATATGTTGTACAGTTTCTGCGGAGAATAGTGTCATCAGTGTCAAGTTTTTGCTCTTTTTCCAGAAAGTTCGTCATGACTGAAACTGTTAACATGTATAATAGACAGTAAACGTTCATCTGTTATACGTATGATGTAACTGTTCCACTATTCCCCGCGGAAATTATATGTGATGTATGATATATAATTTATATACAGGTGTCCCACTTTTTTTCCACAAAATTATTTTTCAAGTAGTAATTGTCATACTGAGTAAAAAGTTTCATATGAGTTTCGTATTTATTAAAATAATTCATATACAGTAGAGCGTCGATAATCCGAACTAATTGGGGCCAAGGGTGGTTCGGATTATCAAATTGTTCGGATTATCAAATATCGAGTATTGAATACAAGCTATAAAAAGCTGTAAAAAGGAATCGACAAAAATAGCATTTTACTCGGTTACTCGGTAATTTATTGTTTTATTATTTATTTTTGGGGCGTTCGGATTAGGGAACGTTCGGATTACCGGGGTTTGGATTATCGAAGCTCTACTGTATGTACGTGAGTTGTACAGTTATTGCCTAAACTCTAGTTCCTCCTTCAGAAACCGTCAGGTAAGTATATTATGGCTCTCAAAGTAGGATGGGCCGAAGGGCAAGTACGGGAGCGGCAACAGATGGCGGCTTGTTTTAGGTGCTGGGAGACCGGTCACCTGGTAGCCAAATGTGAAGGCCCGAACAGGACAAATCTGTGCAGGAAGTGTGGGGAAGAAGGGCACTTTGCTAAAGACTGCAAGAAGCAAGGAACTCATTGCCCAGTGTGCAAAAAAGATGGGCACAGGGCGAACAGCCTAAGATGCCCAACGTATGCCAAAGCACTAGAAGGGACCCAGAAGGAGAAAAGCTCAGTCCATAATGCCTAACTCCTACCAGGCAGCATCGGGTCGATCGGAGAACCCAACATAGAGGAAGAAACCGCCGTCGAAAGTCACAAGAGACCGGAAGAGGATGCAGATCCACATCGAGAAGATGCGGACCGGCAAAGCATTCATCAGTGGTGGAATCATCCGATCGGAGACACGCGCGTGCATTCAGTACGCGTGTGGGAGGATAGAGGTCTTGAAACCGAAGCCACCCAAAGATACCGGGATGATAAGAGAGGAAGAGATAACTGAACAGGACAGCCTGCGAGCGAACGTAGCGGAACCGGAAAGGCCCAAGGAAGACAGAAGCGAAAAGAAGCCAGGATGGTACTCCGCGGTCCCTCCGATGGTGCGATTAACGAGACAGAGCACCAGTTATGCCACACAGAGGTTGAGAGAGAGAACGCTGTTCGACTTAGTCCGAAACCACCTGGGCTACTTCGAACGTACCGACGACGGAGAAATAGTAGGAGGCGAGAGCAAACTCTCTTCCGAGATCAAAATACAGTCGGAGGGCATGCCGTGCGGGAAAGAACTGAGATCAGTGTATCTCGATTTCCTAACAGGAATGGGGGTGTCCGAGAACGAGGCGATCAAGGACCTAGAGCGCGTGGGGTCGTACCTAAGAACGGCCCGGATAATGAGGTTACAGTCCATTAGGGATTGCGAGAGGCGCTACATGACTCCATGGCCACCTCCATCCTACAAATAAACCTAGGAAGAGGGCGGGCTGCTCAAGAGCTACTGATAACCACGGCAGCAAGGAAGAAGATCGACGTCATGCTGGTCTCGGAGCCTAACAAGGCCATGACCGCGAACCTGGGATGGCTGATGGACCGTGACAGGAAAGCTGCCATTGGAGTGAGAGGCCGCAAGGTAAACGTTACCAGACAAGGATCGGGAGAGGGTTTTGCCTGGATGGTTGTCGGTGGGGTAACAATGATTAGTTGTTACGCCTCCCCGGCGATGGAGCTGAGAGAGTTCCAAGACTTCCTCGATAGGTTGGAAGGAATCCTCCAACGATCGGAAGGAAAGTGTCTGGTCGCAGGCGACTTCAACGCTAAGTCTCAGGAGTGGGGATCGACAACAACCTGCCGAAAAGGAGAGGCGCTGGGCGAATGGGCGGCGAGAGGTGGACTTGTACCTCTGAATGAGGGAGACTCAAACACCATCAGAAGGAGGGGAGGAGGAGGATCGGTGATCGACGTTTCGTTCGCCACTGACAGGGTAGCCAGGAAGATCGACGGATGGAGTGTGGTCGAAGAGGAAACCCTCAGCGACCACATGTACATTGAGTATAGACTGAGGGACCTGGTCGCCGCGAAAACAGAGGGGCGCAACGAAATTCCACGGCGGTATAACGTTCAAAAAATGGACCGCGCAAAGTTTAGAGACGCCTTCGAGGATGCAATTGAGACGCGAGGAGGGCTGCCTAATGTGGAAGCATGCGAAGCGGCTCTCTCCAAAGCCTGCGAAGAAGCAATGCCCAAAACCGGAGGAAGTGGGCGAAGGGCAGTCTACTGGTGGACGGAGGAGATTGCGGAATTGCGGAAGGAGAGCAACAGCGCCAGAAGAGCAGTCCAGAGGACGAGAGGAGACGAGGCCAGAAGGGCGATCCTCTCCCTCGTATACGGGGAGGCCAGAAGAGCACTTAAGAAAGCGATCTCCAAGTCGAAGGAGGGGAAATGGGCGGCGGTACTTCAAGAGGTGGAGGCCAACGTTTGGGGGGAGGGTTACAAAATCGTAACCAAAAGGCTGAGAGCCAGGTTACCGCCTCCAAATCTGACGCTGACCGAGATGAAAGAAGCGGCGGAGACCCTGTTCCCGGAGTATGAGCCTGTGGAGGAGGATGCTCTCGAACCGCACGAAGAAGCCCCAACTTTCTCGATAGAGGAAGTAAGAAGAGCAGCGGGCAGAGTCGCACCAAAGAAGGCGCCGGGACCCGACGGCATTCCACCGGAAGCGATAAGGGAGATGGTGTCGGTGGCGGGGGGTTACGTGAAGGACGTTCTGAACGGTGTCCTCAAGTCCGGAAATTACCCCGCTCAATGGAAGATGGCAAATCTCGTACTGCTGGCGAAGTAAGCAGCCACTGAAGGAGAGGCGCCAAAGTATAGGCCCATCTGCCTCCTGAACACCGTCAGCAAGCTGATGGAGCACCTGCTCGTGGACAGGCTAAAGGCGGAACTGGAAGAAAAAGCGCCCCTAGCGGACAATCAATTCGGATTTCGAGTAGGAAGGTCAACGGTAGACGCGGTGAGAAGTGTTATGGAGATGGCAGAGAGGGCAAACCAGGGAACGCGCAGGACAAAAAAGTTCTGCATGCTGGTTGCTCTTGACGTAAAGAACGGCCTTTAACACCGTGCCGTGGAAGCATCTCATCGCAGAACTGCAACGGAGAAGGGTGAGTCCATACCTGTTGGACATGATCCGGAGTTACCTGCGGGATAGATGGCTGATCTTCAGGGATAACAATGGCGAAGAGGACCGACGGAGAGTTAGCAGCGGCGTCCCTCAGGGGTCCGTCCTGGGTCCAACGCTTTGGAATGTCCTCTATGACGGAGTGTTGCGACTCAGGCTGCGCGGGGTCAAGCTGGTGGCATACGCGGACGATCTCGCATTGGTCGTCACGGCAACCACATGTGCAGAGCTTGAGGCGAACGCAAATCTCGCCATCCACAGAATAACCGAGTGGATGGAGGAAAGAAACCTTGAACTTGCGGCCGAGAAGACAGAAGCGGTGCTCCTCACCGGAAAGAGAAAATGTCAACCGGTGACGCTGACGGTAGGAACCAAGAGAATCCAACCAGGAGACAGCGTTAAGTACCTGGGGGTGAGGATCGAAAGAAACCGCAGGTACCGAAGGCACGTCGAGGAGGTGGCAGCCAGAGCGGAGAGAACCACCGGGGCCCTGCTAAGACTTATGCCTAGAATGGAGGGACCGTCGGCGGCTAAGAGAAGAGTATTGGCGTCGGTTGCGGAATCAGTGATGCTATATGCAGCACCAGTCTGGGCAGACGACATGCAGCTAGAAAACCGGAAACAAAGGCTCCTGCGAGTACAGCGAAGGGCTGCCGTCGGTGTCACGTCGGCATACAGAACAGTGTCCACGGGCGCTGCTTTGGTGGTAGCGTCAATGGTGCCGGTGCACCTGAAAGCAGACGAAAGAAGGAGGATATATGACGGACGCGGACAGGATGGCGCCTCCAGACAAGAACATCGTCGACGCACGATGGAAGCCTGGCAGAAGGAATGGGACGAGGACAACAACGGTCGGTGGACGCACCGACTGATACCGGATTTGGATGAGTGGACGAGTAGGAAGCACGGAGACGTGACCTACGAGCTCACCCAAGCCCTAACTGGGCACGGATGCTTTGGAGCCTACCTCTACAAATTTAAGAGGAGGGACGGCCCCGAATCCAGACACTGTGGAGAGGAAGAGGACACCCCGGAGCACACGCTATTTGTATGTCCCCGATGGGAAGTCTATAGAAGGGAGTGCCCATGCGGGGATGACCTCAGTGTAGGAGGAATGGTACGGAGAATGCTGCAAAGCACGGATGCGTGGGAGCAGATTACCCGTACCATAGGAACGATACTCCGACGAAAGGACGAGGAAGACAGGCGACGAGGAGAGAGAGAACCTCCCGCCCCTTAGTTATAAGGGACAGGGACGGTCTACGGGACAGACGGAAAGGAAAGCAAACAGGAATGTAAGCGACCGGAAAACCGGCGCGGGAATGCTCCCGGAAAACCGGAGTATGAGAGAAAAGGGTCCTGGAAACACCGGACCACGGACTTCTGGATACACCGTAGTCTGGGGAGGAGCCGCAGGAAAAAAACCGCTGCTTCGGAAAATAGCTCAGGATGTGTCCCAGTAAGTGCGCGAGGACGCCTGCAAATAGGGTAAAGTGCATAGACGCTTGGAACTGTATGTTATATGTTACTTTTAAGGGTAATTATGTAAACCTCTTAAGGTGTCAGCTCCGGCTGGGTTTAGTTGTAATTTGTTTTTAAAAAAATAAAGTCACTAGAGCATAAGAGCGAAGGGGCCCAGATTTTTATAATTCAAATTGTTGTTGTGGTAAGGAAGGAAGATGCCGCTGCACTGCAGAATGCCTCACGGCGATACCAGGCAGCGGGGTGGAGGTGGGTTCTTCCTGGGCCCCTTCGCCCTTTTTTTAAAAAAAAAAAAAAAAAAAAAAGTATATTATGGAGTACATTAATACAACAAAATACCTACTACAAAAAGAATATTGATAAAATTTTACAAAACAAATTGCAATGAATATAAAGGATCCAAATATTTTTTAAAATTTTGCATTCTTGTAATTATAACATGGTCAAAATATTACATAAGAAGTAGTAACAATGTTACAATTAAATATATTACATTATTTGCATTTAACAATGACAAAGAAATTTGTTGTAGACATGTTGCAGATATATTTACTTGTTTAGTGGGTTCCAAAATTTAGCAAATAATATAATTATACTAATATAATATTTATTTCTTAGCAAGTAGCATGCATTCTGTTTGAACATACTACGTACAAGAAATCGAATAGATTTACCCATTAATAACATTAAACTAACTGGAAAACCATAGCAATTTTCAAATACACGAAACCAATTAAGTCGTCTTCCATATGTTGATATATGTAATTTGCAAATATAAATAATATATTATTGATAATATATTTATAATATAATATACCGGGTGATTCAATTTCGAGCCTCACCATGGGGATCTCGCTTATTAGTGGAGATAGAGGCTATGTTTAAATTTGGGAAAGTTTCGTATTTTTGTGCTGATCAATTATCTTAAAAGAAATTTTAGCTATCATTTTCCATTTTAAAGATATCCGCAAAATACTGAAATGTTAAGATATCGTTTTTAATTTTTTATGCAAAACGTTTACGATTTCCAAAATGTCTTTTTGATCGTTTTCAACATTTCCATGAGGATTTCGGGGTTTACTAAACGATCCATGGTCCGCTAAATTTCTGTCTAATGCTAGGAATTTTGTACGATTGGGCATTACTATGAGAACAATAATAAACCCTTATATCACGCTTTTCGTTATTGGTAAACGGCATTTTACATCCACAATCAACCACAATTAAGGTTTATTTGGTTAAATTGGAAACCCAACGCTGAGCGCGAGTTAAGTATTTCGAAAACACTTGTAGTTTTTAAAAAAGGCTTTATTAATCCCACTAATTAACGTACAAACGATTTGGAGAACGTACGGAGTACAGACAGCGATTTAGAGCTAAATGAATACTAACTAATATGATTACAATTACAACTTATATACTATTGATTATGAGGTGTCAGCATGTCAGCATAATAAGTGCTGATGGGTATCGACTGGGCGATCCTAACACCTCCCTCATCAGTGGAGAAATCAGGGTTGACATTTGAAAACCTGATTTCAGAACGATATGTTATCGACAGATAAGTCCTGGTTTGTTGGTTGGTCCTGGATGGGTAATTGGACCGGTTCTGCGATCCTGGGTTTCTTCACTCGAATTGATCTAACTATAACATATATTATTAAAGACAATAATGCAACATATAATACAAGTGTGTGACCAGTAATTCTATTAAAATTTAGAACTGTAGGTCCTGAATAATCTTCTTTTACGTGGTTCATTTGGCTTTCCAGGGATTGGAGCTCATCTAATTTGATTTGTTCTAGATTGATTGATTGGATTTCTTCGTCTTTCTTGAATTTGCCGAATGATAGGTGGGGTAGTTGGATAATTGGGGCCGCTACTTGTTTGGTTGTACACGTCCTCAGGGTATGTTCTTCCATCTTGATTTGGCATTCTTCGTCCAGTGTAATGATGTAACTGCCTTCCAGGGCTCTGTTTTCCTTCTTTCCTTGGCATTCTTCTGAAACGACGACTTCCTGTGGGAATACTGCTAACCATTGGTTCCTGCTGATCTTCTGAATCTTCTTTTCTTCTAATTGGATGCGATGTCCGTGGCAATTCTGGTAATTGTGGGTGTATCCCAGTAACTGTACTTCGCATGGGGCGGTTTTCTTGATGGGGTTCATATCTTCTTCGTTACAGATGAATTCTTCTGGTTTTACTTCCAGGCAACGTGTATCACTTAGTGCGTACTTTTGTTCGTTAAGGATAAGAAATTTAGTTCTGGGTATTATAACTTGGAAGGAATGGTTTTGAGTTTTTACGGGAAGAGAATATAGGTGATAATATGTGTATTTTGTCTTCTCAACGATAGGAATTTCGAGGATAAATATTAAATTTAGATGTTTGACAAAGGCTTTTATGTTTATGGCAGGTTCCAAGGCTGGAATGTTTTCTAATTTAAGGTCGATGGGAAAATTGTTATTTTTCTGTAATAAGGGTTTAATTGAACGTAACTCTGTTAGGAGATCATTTGGTTGCATGATTGATGGATGCATTTGTTTTAGTTTGGCAAATGTGACAGCGTCTTCCATGGTATCCAATACTCTGGTAATGATGTTGAATCCGGCCATGAGTTGATCCGTTATTATGTTTAGTAATAGTGCGTTATGAGTATCCGTTTGATTTCCTAAGGCCCTGGTTAATTCTAACATCTTTTGTTTAAGGAGTAGTTGATTTGTGCTTAATTTTTGTATGTTAATTTGTAAACTATGGACGGCTGCCCTTGAGAATGTTATTTGTTGCTTCTGGAGATGTTTTAATTTTTTATCTGATTCCGTGAGTTGGTTAATAGCTTTATTATACCGAATGGCGTCGTCTTGGTCTAAATTTCCCGTTATTGTTTTTATTATGGATCCTAAAGCATTGATTAGCCCTCTTTTGTTTTTTCCTCGCTCCTGGTGCTATTTGTTGAAATTTATTTTCTATTGTTCTCATGGCTTCTTCCAAAATTAATTTGTAATTCCAAAATTCTTGTTTGAATTGGGTTTCCTTATTGTCGTTGACTCGTGCATCATATAGTTGCATGTAGTTGTTTTTTAGGTTTTCGTATTCGTCTTTAAGTTTCGATAGATCCATTGATTTAATTATGGTCCAATAATCTATCGTATTTTGAGCAATTCCCAGTCTTACTGGTAGAAGTCCCGGATTGTCAGTGATTTTTTTGATGTTGGTTAATCCGCTTCCCTCGACGTAGAAGGTGCATCTGAAACAATGGGTTTTCTTAACTGTCTCAGATGTATCTTTTTTGTTTTGTTATTTTTTATTATTTCTGCTGTGTTGTCATTATTTAATTTTGTAACCTTGAATGGGCCCATGAATTTTTCTGTAGTTTTGTTTCTGTTTCCACTAGTTTTAGATTCGTACACCGTTTGTCCCACTTTGAAGGTTGTTTGTTCATTTTTTCCATTGTTTCTCTTCTCCACTGTTTTCCTCTTGTTACTTAACATGTCGTCCTTGATTCTTTCGTAAACATGTTGTAGTTTCCTCTTGTGACTCTCTATGTACTGCTGATAGTACTGATTATCGTAAAAGGCATCGAATATACTTCGTGTGTTTGTGTGCCCAAATGTTAATTCGAAAGGTGTGAGCCCGGTCGCCGAATGTATTGAGTTGTTATAGGCGATTATAGCATATCGCATTAAATTTCCTATTGGCTCCTTATAATTTTGTTTTAACATCCGTATGTGTTCGATTATGGTTGAGTGTAATCTTTCGACCATCCCGTTGGATTGTGGATTCTTTGGAGTGATAAAATGTGGTTTAATTGTGTGTATTTCCAATAGTTGTTGTACTGTGTCGTTTTTAAATTCCGCTCCGTTGTCTAGCGTAATTTTATCCGGTGTTCCATAATATGTAAAATATTGTAGAAAAGCGTTTGTAATTTCGGTAGCATTTTAGCTTGTAACAGGAATTGCTTGACCTAGTTTTGTAAACGCGTCGACTAATGTTACAAAATTGCTGCCGCCAATGGTAAATGTGTCGGCGTGAAGATGCTGAAATGGCTTTTCTGCGGTGTCGGTTAACATCATTGGAATGTTCGGTGGACTCCGTTCATACTTGTGTGTTTTACAAACACTGCAATTGTTTATGTAATTCGTAACACATGTTTTCATATTTTTTCAGAAATAAAGTCGTTGTAGATGTTTAAGCGTTTCTGTGATTCCTCTATGATTTGTTTTACCTTCATGGTAATTTTTTAATAATTCCTGTTGTTCGTCTGGGTCAATTACGGCAGTTATTCTATTAGTACATCGAATTAATTTTGGTCCATCATCATTGAAATGCTCGGTGTATGTTCTACAAAAATTCTTGTACATTGCTTCCTTGTCAAAATATATAAAATATTTCTTCTTTGGTTCAGTGTATTCCGTCAAGAAGTCTAAAATTTCATTTTCGTTGTTTTCTTGTGGTATTATTACATTTAAAATTTTCCTATCTTCTTCTTTAGTGATTTTAATTTTAGTTTTTCCGTTAATGACTGATTTTATAATAATTTGAATTGGTTTGTTATCTATTGCTTCATTTAAGATTGGTATAACATCATTCGGTTCGTCTTCCTGGTTTGTATTTCTTGTACCATGTATTTGTTCTTCTGGTTCATCCAATAATTCATGTATGGTCCTTTGAACTTCTCCTTCTTCTTCCATGCTCTGTATTTGTTCATGTATTTGTTCTTCTGGTTTATCTAATAATTCATGTATGGTCCTTTGAATTTCTTCTTCTTCTTCGACGCTCTTGTTGTTATCTCCTAATTGAATATCGTTGATTAGATTTTCGATTTCGTCATCTACATTAACAATAATGGAGGTATTGTCATCAGTATCCAGTGTATTAATTTGTACCCTTGATAATGCGTCCGCATTCGTATTCTGGATTCCTTTTTTGTAAATAATTTCGTAATCGAATTCTTGCAAGCGTAATCTCCATCTTGTAAGTTTTGAATTTGGTTCTTTCAGGTTGAAAAGCCAAACGAGGGGCCTGTGATCACTATAGATGAAAAATTTCCGGCCAAATAGATAAGGACGGTAGAATTTCGTGGCCCAAATTATTCCGAGGAGCTCTTTTTCGATCGTAACGTATTTTTCTTCTGTACTGCTCAAAGTTCTAGAGGCATAAGCAATCGGCCTATCTTGTCCAATTGGGCCTTGAGACAGAATTGCACCTAGAGCGACATTTGAAGCATCTGTTGTAAGGATGAAAGGTTTTGTAAAGTCCGGGTACATTAAAACCGGATGATTTACTAGAATTTGCTTGCATTTTTCGACGGCCTGTTTGTATTCTGGTGTTAGTTCAATTTTTGCTCCTTTCTTCAAACACCGTGTTAAGGGTTTTGTTAGTTTAGCGAAATCCTTAATAAATCTTCTATAGTATCCAACGAGTCCTAGGAATGCTTTGATTTCCTTTGACGTCTTGGGTATTGGGTAGTTTAACACTGCTTTAATCTTATCTGGATTCGGCTTCACGCCTTCTGAAGTAATAATGTGTCCTAAGTACGCAACTTCTTTACTTAGAAATTCACATTTATCTAGTTGTATTTTAAAGTTGCTTTGTCTGAGACGGTTGAAAACTGCTCTTAGTCTTTCAATGTGTTCTTGTAACGAGTGCGGCGGTCTGTAACCAAGCTCCAGTTAGGTACCGGAAGGTTTTTTATTATTACACCATTATTTTAAAAAATAATGTTAACATGTTATACATTGCGGAAATGAGAAAAAAGACGACTCTCGGAAAATTCCAAAATTCAACATGGCGCCCATAAGAAAAACAAAAGTTGGCCATGGTTACGCCGCCATCTTTGAAGTTATTTCAAATTAAAAAATTACACTGCATTCCTTGTTAAAAAGTAGCTGTAGAATGTTTTTGTTTCAAATGTCTAGCTACGTTTGGTTTTGCACAAAAAATTAAAAACGATATCTTTACATTTCAGTTTTTTTGCGGATATCTTTAAAATGAAAAATGATAGCTAAAATTTCTTTTCAGATAATTGATCAGCACAAAAATACGAAACTTTGCCAAATTTAAACATAGCCTCTATCTCCACTAATAAGAGAGATCCCCATGGCGAAGCTCGAAATTGAATCACACGGTATATACCTATATTATATATATTATTGCTTTCTATTTGTATAAATATTGAAACTGGAGTTTTTTAGTTGATGATATAGTACTTTTACAATCGACATATCACATAGAAAAACACTTTAGTAAAATGCGGATTTGGGCCGCGCCATCTAGTTTTGGATACCTGAACTGTCGCTATTGTAATCATTTTTGCCAACTTACTAGAATGCACCAGAATGCAATTCTAGAGAAGTTCGGAAGAAAGTAACTTGTGCTCTTATAGTTAACATTTAATGTACTTATAATGTATTACAGCAGACAATAATCAGATGCCACTGCCATCGGAAAGCTTTTCTATATTTGAAGTCCACATTTTTTGAACACAATATATGCATAAATAATCTGCATAAATATTGAAATCCTTTCCGATGGCAGTAGCATAAAGACCTACAGAATCGAATGGTGGCAAGCATTTCACGATTGGCGCAATAATTATAGCGTGAGTTACTTTGGCGTTTTGGGGGTAGGAGACGGGAGCCTTAAGTATTGTTTATTCAACGTATATAAAAATACAAATATTGATTATTGTTTAATTGCTTTATACATAAAAAATTATTGTGATAGTATGGTCGTCTGAATTCCAGAATACACCAATTAAAATTATCAGATACCGTCAATATATGCATTCCTGATTTGATCCTCTCATCATATCATTATCAGGATGAAATTGAGGGTCCAGTCTAAAATTGTTGGGTAGGATGATCACAGGAAAATCATTTGATTAACTCTTTGTTAACACCGGGGGGAAGTTAGCCATAAAAGTTATCCATAAAACTTTTTTTCATCCGATTTTAATGATGGACACATTTTTGGAAAGCCCGTACTGAGTCTACAGTAGTTATTGCAGAGGGCGCAATTGCTAACTACTACCTAAAAAATTAAAAAGAAAGTCTTTCTTGCTTAAATTGGCACATTTTTACAATCGCATATCTCCGTTAATGCTTTACCAATTACGACATCTCTTACAGCAATCAAAAGTACAAATGTAGACCATACTTCCATAGTTATTGCAGCCCAACTTTCCACTAATTAGTGGTCTAAAAAAATTCTTGAACTTTGAGTATTTTTATCCAGGGATGCGAGTATGGAAGCATACACCGTTCCAGTAGAACAGTGAGCATAACTCCTTTTTATCATCCGATTGTAACAAACTATACACCAAACGAAAGAGGAAGCTTGTCTGCACTTATGCAAGTTATTGCAGTCCAAGTTTCCGCTAATTAGTGGTCTAAAAAAATTCATGAACTTTGAATATTTTTACTTTCGAGTATAGAAAAATACATTGTTTTAGAAAAACCCTATGCATAACATGTTTTTATCATCTGATTGCAACAAACAATACACCAAACGAAAGAGGAAGCTTGTCTCCACTTATGAGAGTTATTGCAGTCCAAGTTTCCGCTAATTAGTGTTCTAAAAAAATTACTGAACTTTGACTATTTTTTTCCAAGCATGCGAGTATGGAAACATACACCGTTCCAGTAGAACAGTGAGCATAACCCCTTTTTATCATCCGATTATAACAAACTATACACCAAACGAAAGAGGAAGCTTGTCTGCACTTATGCAAGTTATTGCAATCCAAGTTTCCGCTAATTAGTGGTCTAAAAAAATTCATGAACTATGAATATTTTTACTTTCGAGTATAGAAAAATACATCGTTTCAAAGAAACCCTATGCATAACTTGCTTTTATCATCTGATTGTAACAAATAATACACCAAACGAAAGAGGAAGCTTGTCTCCACTTATGATAGTTATTGCAGTCCAAGTTTCAGCTAATTAGTGTTCTAAAAAATTTCCTGAACTTTGACTATTTTTGTCCAGGGATGCGAGTATGGAAGCATACACCGTTCCAGTAGAATAGTGAGCATAACCCCTTTTTTATCATCCGATTATAACAAACTATACACCAAACGAAAGAGGAAGCTTGTCTGCACTTATGCAAGTTATTGCAGTCCAAGTTTCCGGTAATTAGTGGTCTAAAAAAATTCATGAACTATGAATATTTTTACTTTCGAGTATAGAAAAATACATCGTTTCAGAAAAACCCTATGCATAACTTGTTTTTATCATCTGATTGTAACAAACAATACACCAAACGAAAGAGGAAGCTTGTCTCCACTTAGATAGTTATTGCAGTCCAAGTTTCCGCTAATTAGTGATCTAAAAAGATTCCTGAACTTTGACTATTTTTGTCCATATACCATAGTTATTGAAGTCCGAGAATACGCTAAAAAAATTGCATTAAAAATATAACGACTTTGAACATTTTTACGATCAGATGGACTGACTTAAAAAGCAAATCGTAAAACTAGAAAAATGTAAATAACCTGAAATAAAATTAAATTTATTCACAAAAATATGATTCGAAAAATTCAACAAAATTAATTAAATAAATTAATTAAACAGTGATAATCACATAAAAGTTAACCGTAAGTGACAGATCGGCATCGTGTAAACACAACACCGTATCGCAAGAGTTCAAGTGCTCAAAGCCGACAAAGGGACCTGTGGTTTTTGCAGGCGGCAAAAGTCGCAGTCAAGCCTTTGTCGGTATGGTTGTGGCGCCATTTCCACATCGGAAGTGAAAGACGAAAGCCCAACGTTAGGCATAAAAGTTATCCATAATTTTTTAAAAACCGTTTATAATAAATGATACGTTTTTGGAAAGCTCGCAACGTGCTGAGTATACTGTAGTTATTGCAGAGGAATCAAATCTTAATTACTACATAAAAAATAAAAAGAATGTCATTATTTGCTTAAATAGGCACATTTTGAAAGTTTGCGATGTTTTTACACCACTAATTAGCGGAAACTTGGACTGCAATAACTTGCATAAGTGGAGACAAGCTTCCTCTTTCGTTTGGGGTATAGTTTGTTACAATCGGATGATAAAAAGGGGTTATGCTCACTGTTCTACAGGAACGGTGTATGCTTCCATACTCGCATCCGTGGATAAAAATAGTCAAAGTTCATGAATTTTTTTAGACCACTAATTAGCGGAAACTTGGACTGCAATAACTTGCATAAGTGCAGACAAGCTTCCTCTTTCGTTTGGTGTATAGTTTGTTACAATCGGATGATATAAAGGGGTTATGCTCATTGTTCTACTGGAACGGTGTATGCTTCCATACTCGCATCCCTGGATAAAAATAGTCAAAGTTCAGGAATTTTTTTAGACCACTAATTAGTGGAAAGTTGGGCTGCAATAACCATGCAAGTATGGTCTAGACTTGTACTTTTGATTGCTGTAAGAGATATCGTAATTGGTAAAGCATTAACGGAGATATGAGATTGTTAAAATGTGCCAATTTAAGCAAAAAATGACTTTCTTTTTAATTTTTTAGGTAGTTGTTATGAATTGCGCCCTCTGCAATAACTACTGTAGACTCAGTACGTTAAGGGCTTTCCAAAAATGTGTCATTCATTAAAATCGGATGAAAAAAAGTTTTATGGATAACTTTTATGGCTAACTTCCCCCCGGTTTTGTTAACTGCAATATTTCGACGCTTTATTGTGTCTTCATCAGGCAATACTAAAAACATTATGAGCACATGGTAACAAAGTACGAAAAGAAACATCAAACAATTCACTTACAACTAAGTTAGTAGAGATGGCAATTTGAAGTTTCAGCAAAACCATTTCCGAATGCGGAGTATAAACATTTTAAAACTTAAAACTAGTATAGAGTTGTTAATAGTCACAGTACTACGTACACACTGATCGAAGGAAACCGACTATATCGAAGCCGGATTTCTGTTATTTTTTCTTTCCCTTGTACAACATACTGAAAGGCGTTAACTTAAAAATGAGATTATCTAAATTATTATCTGAGTGATCTATGTTTATCAATCTCTATATGAAGGAATATAAATTACTAAGGCCGTCCAAGTCGCTTCTAAAATTTACAGTGTTTGCAGTTGTGTTAATGTGGTACATTTCTAAGAAAGGTCTGTTATTATGATTTTTTTCTACATCTAAAATCTCTATATTTGTGAAGTCAAAGCTATGATCATTTTCTATACAATGTATTGACAAGGCACATCTAGTTTTATTCGTGCGACAATCACTCTTATGTAAAGAAACACGATTCTTCAGCCACTGCGAGGTCACACCCACGTATCTAGCCTGACAATTAGAACACCCTACACAGTCAACTAGGTTGTTAGACTTGTAACAGTCCGGATCTTGATCTTTTAATCTACTAAATAGGTTATTAACCTTGTTCGAGTAATAAAGTACTAATTTAGTGTGTTCTGGGAGAAGCCTTTCAGTATGTTGTACAAGGGAAAGAAAGAATAACAGAAATCCGGCTTCGATATAGTCGGTTTCCTTCGATCAGTGTGTACGTAGTACTGTGACTGTTAACAACTCTATACTAGTTTTAAGTTTTGAAATGTTTATACTCCGCTTTCGGAAATGGTTTTGCTGAAACTTCAAATTGCCATCTCTACTAGCTTAGTTGTAAGTGAATTGTTTGATCTTTCTTTTCGTACTTTGTTACCATGTGCTCATAATTTTTTTAGTATTGCCTGATGAAGACAAAATAAAGCGTCGAAATATTGCAGTTAACAAAGAGTTAATCAATTGATTTTCCTGTGATCGTCCTACCCAACAATTTTATTTTTGGTTTTACCTTACATACGGTCGAAGAAAAGAAGATATTTTTTATATATATGTTACCGACAAAACCCGTTTTCAGGCAGAACCAGTTTGCCCTAGGCCAAACTAGTTCTGCCAAAGAGGGTTAGGATCAACTAGTGTATCCTAGGACAAACTAGTTTAACCTGGTTTGTAAATGCATACATTATGTTTAGCTGGTATGGCCTAGGCGAAACTGATTTTGATTAACGGTTTTGAACTGCACTTTTATTCCGGGTGATGCACGCTGTTCTTTATGGAACTAGACGAATAAAATTTGGACTACCTATAATCGACTACAAATTTATTTTGGGATATACTTGATGTTACGCCCGGTTGTACCAACTCTGATTATATAATACTAGTTGACCTTTGGACCGAATAGACTTTAGACCAGCGAAATCGGTAGACCAGCGAAGTCGGTAGACCAGCGAAGTCGTCGGTAGACCGCAAAAAATAGGAAGACCGTCTTATGCAGACCGCATAAATCCGTAGTCCTACAAAGTCGGTGGACGTAGAAATGGATAGACCAATAAAATAAATGGACCGCACAAATCAGTAGGGATACATCGCACAAAGCAGAAACATGGATTATTGTATGGTTATACAATTGTGTTATAAATTTTTTGAAGTAGTGAAGGCAACCAACCAAATTTCATTTTAACATGCTGGATTTCCGCAAGTGTACAAATTCAGATCCGGTTAACTTGAGTCTTGAGAAATTCTGATCTAAATCGTGCACCCAACCACCCATATGACATTTAGACTGAATATATCGGTAGACCGCATAATTAGGTAGTCCAGCGAAGTCAATAGACCGCAAACATGAGCAGAAGAACGAAGTCGATGGGCCGCTGAAATAGATAGACTGCTCAAAACTGAATTCAGTAGATTGTACAAAATGTATGAATTATTAATTTGTCAATTAAGTTTTTATTATTGAAAAAACAATCCGTATCAGAGAGCGCGTCACAGCCCGCTATTCCATATGACTCCCCATCATGTACATACTACATACCCCTCGACCTCTCCCCTTACACCCCTGCGTAAGATTGGTCAAAATGGGTGCGATGTAATCATGCATCAATAACAAATAGAAAAAATTTGAATGTTATTGAACAATAGGTATCAAAATTCAACAGTCATATCTTGCTTAGTATGGAAACATAAAAAAAATCTCTGAAACGGTATATTTTAAAAACTCCTAAAATAATTCTTTATATTTTTACTTATTAGGTACGAAATTAGTTTTATATTCACTTTTTATTGTCGTAATGGGTATTGAAATAGTTACTTACAGGAAAAGTCAAAATGTTGAAAAATTTTGTTTTTATTGTGTACAGATGATATGTAGGGATGAAATATATAAAAAAAATAGCTAATGGGTTGGGAAGCAAAAAAAAATTAAAAATGTAATCACAATCCGTACGCGCGCTAACAGCGGGGTTGCCAACAGCCAACCCCGCTTGCTGTGGTAGGGTTTCTCTTGTATTTCATGTTTTTTTTAATTTGTTGTATTTTTTGTTCAATTTTTTTTTTACTTCCCGTATGTTTATCTTATATTATTTCATCTCTATACATTATCTAAACACAAAAGGTAACACCAATTTTATCGATTAAACCTTTCCTACCAGCTACACTTTACGCCTTCTTGTTTTTTTTTTATTTTGCATTGTTTGGTATCTATTTTATATTTTGTTTTTCTCTTTGTTTTGTAATACTACTTCAAACGGGCGTAATTTCTTAAGGATGTGAAAAACAATTAAGTCTTTATCGATGGCCTAGCTGCAGTACCATGTGTAACCTATGCTTTAACCATGATGATACGTGGTAGGGAAGCTAAGCCATGGTTATGAAATATTTCTCTCACAATGATATTTGCTCGCAAAAAAATAATTTTGTCAGGAAAACAGTAGGGGACAGGCTGAGTATGTCATATTATTGTGTAAGACAAAATTAATTCATATATTTTTTGCTGTAATTGTAATGTTATTTGAAAAAATTGTTTAGAAATATTAGGGTATTAAATAAGGAATTATAATATCCTTTGTCGTTGCATGATCACCCGGAACGTCAAAGATGACTATAATTTCATATTAAATGCATATTTTGACGTACTTTTTCGAGTAATATGTTTGCATAGCTTTGAAGATGAAGGTACATACTTGACTCTTAAGTCATTTTTATTTCTTTAGCAACATGCAGTGTATGCAACGGAGAAGGTGATTATAATTTCGTATTGGATGACCACTAATACAGTAGTGCGTCGAAAATCCGAACCTCGGTAATCCGAACGTTCGCTAACTGAGTAAAAAGCCATTTTTGTCGATGTCTGTTTACAGAAATATTGCTTTTGTTTTATATCTTTTATCCAATACTCCTATTTTCTTCTATTTAGGTGCAATGTTTGATAATCCGAACAATTCGATAATCCGAACCACCTTCGGTCCCAATTAGTTCGGATTATCGACGCTTTACTGTACTTTGAAATACAATTTACAAATAACATTTTTGCACGCTTTTAAAACAGAGGTACTTTGCTCTTAAGAATAGTTTTCATAGTTTTGTTAACGCAATGCAAGCAGATAATACATTCTAATTTCTAATATTGCATTTTAGGTTTAAGACAATACGGAAACCTTTAACTGAAATAAAATTACCTGAAATATTTATAATACACATTTTTCCCATTCTTGTCCAACTTAATTCCGGACACTGTATTTATCTCTCTATTATATTAAAAAGGCATTTATCGGAACATTTACTTCGACAAAAACAGAGAAATTTATAACTTTATGACACTATTTCAAAACCATTATTTAGCAAAGCCTTTATTTGAATAGGTAGGTATATTATAGATATATTATAGGTATATTATACGTAATTTAATGAAAATAATGCTACCGTACCTTTTACCGACATTAACACTTTGAAAGAAATAATGGAATACATATGCAATAATAATGGACAATAATTGTTGCTTAAAATTGGATTGGATATCGATGTTAATGGCAGTTAGGTGTTAAGATCCTAGATATAAAATTTATGCACAAAAGAAATTTCTCCTTAGCCAATAGATCAAAATTTAAAATGGAGGTTTTCAAGGCGAAGGTGCACAACATTTTTAAAAATTTAGATCTCTTGACTTGTCGCCAAGTTGATAATTGAAATAGAAAAACGTGTTTATGCATTGAACCGTAATATATAACCCACATTTTTCGAAGAACACGTGATATCACCG
The DNA here is from genome assembly GCA_963966075.1 of Aphodius sticticus. Taxonomy (NCBI): domain Eukaryota; kingdom Metazoa; phylum Arthropoda; class Insecta; order Coleoptera; family Scarabaeidae; genus Aphodius; species Aphodius sticticus. The sequence goes on from OZ014506.1 coordinate 55,642,411, forward strand.
GTAATTTTTCAAAAAAAAAACAATGGCTTTACACCCCTCCAGCAGCCGAAATTATTATAACGTTCTGGAGTTACCAGGCGTCATTGTAGAACATCTTGACCGAGCAGAATGGCCGCCACATTTAACCGATGTGGCCGTCATTTCCATCGATCATAATCTAACTATTTAAAATACAAAAGAAAATCAAATGAAACACTACTTTGATTGGTTGAAATAACTGAAAGCTCCGAACAGATCCGATTTTAACATTTTTGCCACCACTAAAACTAGTTTTTCAGAAATCGGGAACATTTAACAGTTTTAACAGTTATTCTAACGTTCGTAGTTTAAAATATGCCCATATATGGGTTTTTCTTTAGATTGTATATGACCGCAAAGAAGATTGACAAATGAAATCTCTGTTCATTGTCTACATTACGTAAAAGCTTGTCTGTAAGCAAGAAGGCTTGTTTCTAGATGCTGGAAAAAAATCCCCCGCGCCTGGTTAGCTTCAATTCTAATGTTTAAATGCCAGTAACATGAAATATTGATTGCTCTGCTCTGAATTAACTTTTGGATAAGCTTTCTTTGGTTATAAAAGCGTTTTCAGGTTGCTTAAACAAATAATGTTGCTATATACCGTGTCCGGTGCAAAAAGTGTTTAGAAATATTAGCGGGCATTAAATACGAAATTATAATTTCTTTCGTCGCAGATAATTACATTCTAATATTTACATTTTAGGTTTAAGACGAAAGAAGAATTAAATCAGAAGCATTTATGAAGAATACAATTTTCTGAAAAGGTTATATTAATAACTTTGTCCCGTTAGTGTTGTCAAACTTTCTACCGGACACGGTATAATATCTATATGCTGCCCATATAATTTTTAATTAGTGATAAATAATAATTGTTGTTAATTTCAAGATCGATTTATACTGTTATTCTAAATTAGTAAGCAGCTTTTTTTATATAAATTCGTATTACGTCGTTGTAATTTATATTATCACCTGTATGATAAAAATAAACAAAGCATTAAAAACATAATATGTACCTTAAACAAATCATATGAAGCGTTAAAAAAAATTAAAAAAAGAAAAACTCTCGTCTGGATTCGAATCGGAGTTATTCCACCGGAAAAATCAAGACGTCAACGCCTTACACCTCTCGGCCACGGCACCACTTGGCAAAGCGTTACAATTTCACGTATATGACCAAGGCAAAGATATGGAGCAATGTTATCGCGCTTACATGAAACATGGCAATTTTCCTCCGTTTTCTCAGTTTTCCGGTCATAATTATCCCGATTGTGGCGTCAGTTAACCTATACATACACAGTACATACACATTACACATGTGAACGCAAAGTTGCAACTGTAAGTTTTGACAAATAAATCTGACGTTTCTCGGAGCGCGAGACTCTCAGAGACTCTGACGTCACACGCCGCCATATTTGCTCGGGGGATCTGCACTACCCCATTCGGGGGCATTTTTGGGGCACACGCGCGTGGATGAACGATTCCAAAATACATTCGCCTGAAGCGGAAAAGAACGACGTTCATTTTGGTGGTTCTTGCTTCGCCGTACGTTTCGCGAATTCAGAGGAGATAGCCGAATAAGTTTTCAGCGGGCTACGCCGTTTCGCAATTATAAAGTATGATGATGATGATTAATAATATCGTCCGATCACGTTAATTATTGGTCAGCGGGTCATTTTTCGTTGAACCAACCTTGATCAGAGGTTGATTGGACTGTCACCGCGCTTCAAGTTGACTGCCGTATGGCATCAAGAATGATAGAATACAAGATTACGCATTGCGCAGGTTGTCATTCAATTTTGAGCGAGTTTGACAATCAGCTAATTGCTGTGACGTCACACTAGACCAAACATTGATAACACCTTGACTACATACGAATCATAACAAAATACAAATTACTTTGACAACACGTTGACACATAACCAAATACATTACCACTTTGAAATAAATTAAAAATATCGAAAATGAAATGTGCGGTGGCGGGTTGCTCAAAGAGAAATGAAAGCAAAGCATAAAGCATCAAAATGCAGTTTATTTCATTTCCGTCCAAAGCCGACGTTTTAAAAAAATGGATAACTTTCTGCCGGCGAAGTAATACTTTCAATTACAAGATCAGCGTCATTTGTATGGAGCATTTTATAAGTGTGGCCAAATGGTAAATTAGATCACTAGTAAAGATTAATAATCATTTTATTTGCACTTGACCTATAAATCATCATCCTGCTGACGATGACATTATTACAATTTAGTTCCCCAATCGCTTACACCGATTTTTTTTATATACCTAACCTAACTAAGCACTGTTTAATATTTCACATTATGTTGACATCTCCGCCATATGTTCGTTGACAAAATATACGCCACTTTGACACTTAGTTTTGACAGCAATTCTGGTGTGACGTAGATGCGCAGAACGAACCGATTTTGGTACGCCGATGGGCGTAATCTCTGTTTCGATCATTCTTGGTATGGCATATATTGGCCGGTGATAGTTTGATCAGGACGCGCACAGACGCATGAACAAAATATAAACAAAAAGTTTATTTATAAGTAAATATCTGTTACAATGGCTTATTTTAAAGTTTAAACAGTTCTGCGTGATATATATGTTTACCGATTTATTTGTTGTGTTGGTTTGGTTGCGGACTTTTCACGGAGTTTCTATTAAATGTACGGGCTAGTACTGCCAACGGCGCCAAATTATCTGTTGGGTTAACCGGCAGCGGCAGCCGACCGGGTTGGTACAAGGCATTGCTTCTTGATCATTGGTCAACTTTTATCAACCGGTCTGCTGATCAGACGGTTTGCGAGCGGTGGTAAAACGAGGCGTTAGTATGACTTTAAAATTGCAAGCTACACGCTATACTTTGCATGCAATAATTTCAATACTGATGATAATCTAAAACCAAAACACAGCAATTGTAAATTTTTACGGCTTCTGGTTATTCCGGAAATGATGCCATCTCTTACATTTCGAACTGCACGTTATACTTGCTTGCGATATTTTCAATCGGGATGATTTTCACACAAAATGCAATGATTTTTAATTTTTACAGCTTCCCGTTTTTTCGGAAATGACGTGTCGATCTGTGAAATTTGTTGAAGCCATCATGCAGCAATTGGTGTTCAGAAAATCAGCCCGATTCAAAATATCGCAATCAAAGTATAGGTTGCTGTTTAAAATTACAAAGATTGTGTCATTTCCGGATATACCGGAAGCCGTAAAAAATTGGCAACAGGGGTGTTTCGGTTTTAAAATATCACCCCGACTGAACATATCGCCACCACCAAGTACAGCGTGAAGTTTAAAATGTCAAAGATCAATAACGTACATTCCGGGAAAAAAACGGAAACCTTCGAAATTTACAATCGATTTGTTTTATGTTCAAAATATCATCCCTATTGATATTATCGCATTGAAAGTATGTATAGCGTGCAGCTTGCAATTTCAAAGATAACGGCATTTCTAAAATAACATCAAATATATCCCAAACTTTTTAATACTTAATCTATTATAGGTAATCATACTTTCAATCGTCTTGTGCCATAATAACAGCGTTCTTCGCCCGGTATAAAAGTACATTTCGAAATCGTTAATAAAAATCAGTTAGGCCGCGGTCATGCCACTTTGTCCTGAAGAATGCGTTTACAGACCAGGATAAAACTAATTTAACCTGGCCTAGTTGGGCCTAACACGCTTCGGCGGAATTAGTTTGGCCTAGGACGAACTGGTTCTGCCCGAAAACGGGTTTTTCCGGTAATGTATATATACAGGAGGTCCGGAAAGTAATGGGACCCAGCTTAACCGTATATTCTTGATGTCAAATGTGACCGGTTAAACAAAAAATCCCATAGTAAAAAGTGCTTCCTTAAGAAGTTATAAGGTGTTAAAGATAGAAAATACATTTCTTGTTTTGCGTATATTTCAGAAAAGAAAAGGCCGATTATGTGAAATTAACGTCCGTATCATAATTTCTAGTCATACCGCCCAACGTCATAATAAAAATAATAATAATAGTAATACTACCCCAGAAAGGCTGCCGACAGCTCCCTTTACAACATGCAAATGTCCTAATACTCTTATCATCTTTGGCGTCTCCAAAAGCCTAAGGGTACCACTTTTCAGCTTGATCGGCCCGTTTCTTTTCCGAAATATACGCAAAACAAGAAATATATTTTCTATCTTTAACACCTTATAACTTCTTAAGGAAGCACTTTTTACTATGGGATTTTTGGTTTAATTGGTCTCATTTGACATCAAGAATATACGGTTAAGCTGGGTCCCATTACTTTCCGGACACCCTGTATAGTCAAATTTGTGGATGATACAAAAAATGTCCATTTTTTTATCTAAATCATCTAGTACTAGCAACTGCTTACCTACTAAACTTGGACTGGTATGATGCTGGCTGAGTAGCAGCACATTCGAACAGTGGTCGCTGCAGCGTGGATCCACCGCATATGTGCAGTCTGCAAGAAATAATTAAAATAAGACACCGGGTGGATTACGGTGTGTTACGTTAAATGACGCACTACGTTCGTGTACATACTTTCTAGCTCTGTGTCGCTCACGGTATGGATGTTGAAAACGGTATGAAATACCGATGTTTTGCAAGGTTTTTCTTAGAATATTCTTAAAACGATAGAAATTTTCTGTAAATAATACAATAATAACTAATGATAATAAGTACCTTATAAAATGAACCCACAATAAAGTTTTCTAAATTAATCTAAGCAACCTTAGTTAATGTAAACAAAAATATAGACAAACACATAAAAACAGTTGTTAAAAAAAACGATACCAAGAATAAACAATGTAGGGTGATTGTCTCCGTAGAATTTGAGTCTGAAGGTTGAAATTCTGAATTATGTCTAGTTTTTGAGGACATCAGTGCAAAAAATACACACTAACTGTTTGCTTTAGAATTTGGATTTCTCAAAAACTAGAGTTAATTAAATACCTTAAATTATTTAAGTACGTACATAGGCAATAAATTGCTTCCGGGTTATGCTGTGTGTCAAGATTCGTAAATGCTTACATTTCGCGAACCATGTCGCTCGCTTCTTTAGAGCTAAACTAAATACTGAAGACCACAAAAAAAAACCCTTATATACCCAAATTTACACCTCACTGCGCACATCTGGAACTACCGCTCAGATGTGTTTTCCACCCAACCACGTTAGGATCGATTTCCAGACCCTACTAAGGATGTTTGTAAATTTGGAGGGCTTCTCTAATAAGCCTTCGATGGTAATTACTAACCCTTGCCAACATCTTAACGTCATCGGAATCCAGTGAGTCCCGACTCATGGCAGTGTTAAACACCAGCGGATTGTTGAATTTTGCCTAGTCGGGTGTCTACTGTGCTCCTTGACTCGACATTCGATGCTAAACATGTTCCACACTCACATGTTATCTTATATACTCCTTCGTTCTTCAGGAGTGGTGTGATATCCTTTGTGTTAGGCAAAAAATCCTTTACCTTAGCTGGTAATCTACCGATTCTTTCTGATACCCCACTTACGTATGGTAAGCAAGCGAACCCCTTTGACTCTTGCGGTTCTTGTGAGTGTTGCGGATTTCTTTGTGTGACACCCCGTATGTCGGACTTGGTGCATCCATTCTGACGTAGGGCTCACTCCTAGTGTTTCCGTTCGTCGTCCAAGGTGCTGGAGTCGCATGCCATCTTGGCTCTGTTGAAGTGTTAATAACACTTCCCTTCTGCTGGGGATGGTGGTGTGATTTGGCATGTAAGTACCTATCGGTATGTGTCCTCTTACGGTAGACTGTATGTCCAAGCCTACCCGTTGACGTTCTGTATACCAGCACGTCCAAGAATGCCAGCTGATTATCCTCTTCAATTCCTATAGTGAATTTGATAGAAGGACTAACATTGTTCGATGCCTAAGAAACTCAGTAAGTTTTTCTCTATCGTGTGGCCAAAGCACAAAGGTATCATCAACATACTAACGCAATGGTTGGGTTTATAGGGACTTAACCTAATGGCTTCTTCTTAAAACGAAGAAATTGACGATTACCGGTGAAAGAGGTGATCCCATGGCTGTACCCGCTACCTGCTCATACATCGCTCCCGTCCACTTGAATGAAGTATGTGGTGGTTGAAACAATAGGTACTCTACAAGATCCGGTACATCGGTTGGTAGACCCAGGGTGGATCTATCAATGCAAGGTTAAAACAGTAACTACGGGTTTAATTTAAATTAACTCTTAACTTTGAGTTTACGGGTTCATCAATGGTCGGGTTACCCCTAATTACCACTTAAATTGTGGTTAATTTTACCCGGCAGAATTTTTGATAGTAAAAGCGCTAACTCCTAGTTTACGGTGGCGCGCGCATACAATGCTGCGCGTAGAATATCGCTGTGACCATTTTAACCTAACGTTACATATGTTGTGAGATTTATTTATTTACTATAGACATGAATCTTTTGGATGATACTTGTCGATTCGATGATGATCAAGAAATCAGCGACTTCGACTATCACAAGAAACTTTGACCGGTGTGAACCTAGCGCCCGACTTTAAAAAAGTCCGACTTTTTTAACGTAGATCGTTTGTACTTTGTTTGTACCCGTTTGTACCACTATTAATTTCGTTTGTACCTCAAACATAAAAAAAAATATTAAATAATCAAAAATAGCCAGCACCCAACTTTGAGATATTCAAATTTGGTTAATGCCATTCGAAAGAGAATCGTTTGTACCTGTTTGTACCTCTATTCAAATCATCTGTACCTCAAAGGAACCGGAAGTACAGAAGTTAGAGTATCAAAAAATCGCCAAAGACGTAAAATCTGTATTTTTTGAGATATCGAAAAGCGGTAAACGGCATTCGAAAGAGCATGAGTAGCACCCGTTTGTACTTCTTTTCAATTCGTTTGTACCTCAAAAGGACCGGAAGTACAAAAATCAGAGTATCAAAAAATCGCCAAAGACGTAAAATCTGTATATTTTGAGATATCCAAAAGCAGCAAACGGCATTGAAAGATCATGAGTAGCACCCATTTGTAATTTATGTTGTATATATAGCGTGATTTATAACTCGATACCTCATTTTTTCGAACGGCTTTAGTTTTCGAGATATTCTAAAGTTTTGTGATCGCGGCTACATTAATAAACAAAGAAATGAAGGCAGGTGATGGATAAATTAATATTAACAATGGATGATATTCCGAACATGTAAACTAAACAATAATAATTTTTGACGTTAATAAATAATATTATCTTTGTTTATTCATTTATCCGCGCTCACGAAATGATTCAAATATAAGTTAATTAGCATTTTATTAAATTAAGTATCATTTACTATGAAGTACACACGGTGTGAAAATATGAAATTTATAGTTATTACGTACTCCTTTTTTCGTGTTTCATAACTATGATTCTAAAGTTCTAGAATGTATTAAGTGCACTGCAATCATTCTTACTTACATACATGCATATTGTATCAATTAAAAAATTCACTAATTCTTATATAAAGCATTTATTTAAAAAGAAAACACAGACATTTAATTCTTCTGTAGTCTATCCTTCTTTTTGCTGATTGTTTTTTTGTAGACCAAAGCCTTCGCTGTGCGGTAATGTATACTTTTTATAATACTTTTTATATTTAATTTTTTTAATAGGTGTATTAGTATCCATTTACAGGTTATATGTTGACTATTATTATGTATAATACTGATGATATACTTACTAGTTTATTCCATAAACTTGTATTTATTTGCTGGAAATATTGAAAAATGTTGCGGTATTCTAAACCCCTTGGCTAAAACACGCTCGCCGCCCATGAAGCTAAGAACTGTTTTGTTTACAGTCGTTACCTCCACATTACTTCTCACGGCGTACAGATTTTACGTCTTTGGCGATTTCTTGATACTGTGACTTTTGTACTTCCGGTCCCTTTGAGGTACAAACGAATTGAAAAGAGGTACAAACGGGTGCTACTCATGCTCTTTCAAATGCCGTTTACTGCTTTTGGATATCTCAAAATATACAGATATTACGTCTTTGGCGATTTTTTGATACTTTGACTCTTGTACTTCCGGTCCTTTTGAGGTACAAACGAATTGAAAAGAGGTACAAACGGGTGCTACTCATGCTATTTCAAATGCCGTTTACCGCTTTTCGATATCTAAAAAAATAGAGATTTTACGTCCTTGGCGATTTTTTGATACTCTGACTTTTGGACTTCCGGCCCCTTTGAGGTACAAACGAATTAAAAAGAGGTACAAACGGGTGCTACGCATGCTCTTTCGAATGCCGTTTACCGCTTTTTGATATCTCAAAAAATACAGATTTTACGTCACTGGCAATATTTTGATACTCATCTCAAAGTTGGGTGCTGGCTATTTTTGATTATTTAATATTTTTTTATGTTTGAGGTACAAACGAAATTAATAGTGGTACAAACGGGTACAAACAAAGTACAAACGTAGTAGTATCAACGTAGGAGTATCAAAATATCGCCAGTGACGTAAAATCTGTGTTTTTTGAGATATCAAAAAGCGGTAAACGGCATTCGAAAGAGCATGCGTAGCACCCGTTTGTACCTCTTTTTAATTCGTTTGTACCTCAAAGGGGCCGGAAGTCCAAAAGTCAGAGTATCAAAAAATCGCCAAGGACGTAAAATCTCTATTTTTTTAGATATCGAAAAGCGGTAAACGGCATTTGAAATAGCATGAGTAGCACCCGTTTAGTAGCACCCGTACCTCTTTTCAATTCGTTTGTACCTTAAAAGGACCGGAAGTACAAGAGTCAAAGTATCAAAAAATCGCCAAAGACGTAAAATCTGTATATTTTGAGATATCCAAAAGCAGTAAACGGCATTTGAAAGAGCATGAGTAGCACCCGTTTGTACCTCTTTTCAATTCGTTTGTACCTCAAAGGGACCGGAAGTACAAAAGTCACGGTATCAAGAAATCGCCAAAGACGTAAAATCTGTACGCCGTGAGAAGTAATGTGGAGGTAAGGACTGTAAACAAAACAGTTCTTAGCTTCATGGGCGGCGAGCGTGTTTTAGCCAAGGGGTTTAGAATACCGCAACATTTTTCATTATTTCCAGCAAATAAATACAAGTTTATGGAATAAACTAGTAAGTATATCATCAGTATTATACATAATAATAGTCAACATATAACCTGTAAATGGATACTAATACACCTATTAAAAAAATTAAATATAAAAAGTATTATAAAAAGTATACATTACCGCACAGCGAAGGCTTTGGTCTACAAAAAAACAATCAGCAAAAAGAAGGATAGACTACAGAAGAATTAAATGTCTGTATTTTCTTTTTAAATAAATGCTTTATATAAGAATTAGTGAATTTTTTAATTGATACAATATGCATGTATGTAAGTAAGAATGATTGCAGTGCACTTAATACATTCTAGAACTTTAGAATCATAGTTATGAAACACGAAAAAAGGAGTACGTAATAACTATAAATTTCATATTTTCACACCGTGTGTACTTCATAGTAAATGATACTTAATTTAATAAAATGCTAAATAACTTATATTTGAATCATTTCGTGAGCGCGGATAAATAAATAAACAAAGATAATATTATTTATTAACGTCAAAAATTATTATTGTTTAGTTTACATGTTCGGAATATCATCCATTGTTAATATTTATTTATCCATCACCTGCCTTCATTTCTTTGTTTATTAATGTAGCCGCGATCACAAAACTTTAGAATATCTCGAAAACTAAAGCCGTTCGAAAAAATGAGGTATCGAGTTATAAATCACGCTATATATACAACATAAATTGTCAATCAAGTGTCACGTTTTTGTAAGAATTGAAAATTTTATGAGAAAGTGATAAAAAAAGTTAATTCTTAATAAAAACATCCGGTATATGCAATGGATTATACTTATGGATTATAATAATGATTATAATTTCGTATGACCTCTAATATTTCGAAATACCTTTTTTCAAATAACATTTTTGCATAGCTTTGAACATAAAGGTACTCTTAAGATAATTACATTTTAATATTTGCATTATAGGGATAAGACAATTCAGAAGCTTTTATAAAGAATACACTACATTATTTAATTTAACGTATTCTATAGTTTATTTACATCGGTATCACGCCCTTTTCAGTCAATTCTAATCTAGAGAGATACTAGGGAGTCTGCTATCAAATTCGCTTCGTCCCGACCGATCCTAACGGCAACTCGCCGGCGGACGTAAACGTTCGGAATTATGTAGTGACAGACATCCTAGAGTCTAGACGCTATACCGCTTTTCGATATCTCAAAAAATAGAGATTTTACGTCTTTGGCGATTTTTTGATACTGTGATTTTTGTACTTCCGGTCCCTTTGAGGTACAAACAATTTGAAAAGATGTACAAACGGGTGCTTCTCATACTCTTTCGAATGCCGTTTACCGCTTTTCGATATCTCCAAAAATACAGCTTTTACGTCTTTGGCGATTTTTTGATACTGTAACTTTTGTACTTCCGGTCCCTTTACTTCCGGAGGTACTAACGAATTGAAAAGAGGTACAAACGGGTGCTACTCATGCTCTTTCGAATGCCGTTTACCGCTTTTCGATATCTCAAAAAATATAGATTTTACGTCTTTGGCGATTTTTTGATACTCTGACTTTTGTACTTCCGGTCCCTTTGAGGTACAAACAATTTGAAAAGAGGTACAAACGGGTGCTATCGATGCTCTTTCGAATGCCGTTTACCGCTTTTGAATATCTAAAAAAATAGAGATTTTACGTCCTTGGAAATTTTTTGATACTCTGACTTTGGTACTTCCGGTCCCTTTGAGGTACAAACGAATTGAAAAGAGGTACAAACGGGTGCTACTCATGCTCTTTCGAATGCAGTTTACCGCTTTTCGATATCTCAAAAAATACAGATTTTGCGTCTTTGGCGATTTCTTGATACTGTAACTTTTGTACTTCCTGTCCCTTTGAGGTACAAACGATTAGAACAGAGGTACAAACGGGTGCTATCGATGCTCCTTCGAATGCCGTTTACTACTTTTGGATATCTCAAAAAATACAGATTTTCCATCTTTGGCGATTTTTTGATACTCTGACTTTTGTACTTCCGGTCCCTTTGAGGTACAAACGAATTGAAAAGAGGTACAAACGGGTGCTACTCATGCTCTTTCGAATGCCGTTTACCGCTTTTCGATATCTCAAAAAATATAGATTTTACGTCTCTGGCGATATTTTGATACTCTGACTTTTGTACTTCCGGTCCCTTTGAGGTACAAACGATTTGAAAAGTGGTACAAACGGGTGCTATCGATGCTCATTCGAATGCCGTTCACCGCTTTTGGATATCTCAAAAAATAGAGATTTTACGTCCTTGGCAATCTTTTGATACTCTGACTTTGGTACTTCCGGTCCCTTTGAGGTACAAACGAATTGAAAAGAGGTACACACGGGTGCTACTCATGCTCTTTCGAATGCCGGTTACTGCTTTTGGATATCTCAAAAAATACAGATTTTACGTCTTTGGCGATTTTGTGATACTGTGACTTTTGTACTTTCGGTCCCTTTGAGGTACAAACGATTTGAAAAGAAGAACAAACGGGTGCTATCGATGTTCTTTCGAATGGCGTTAACCTCTTTTCGATATCTCAAAAAATACAGATTTTAGCTCTTTGGCGATTTTTTGATACTCTGACTTCTGTACTTCCGGTTCCTTTGAGGTACAGATGATTTGAATAGAGGTACAAACAGGTACAAACGATTCTCTTTCGAATGGCATTAACCAAATTTGAATATCTCAAAGTTGGGTGCTGGCTATGTTTGATTATTTAATAATTTTTTTATGTTTGAGGTACAAACGAAATTAATAGTGGTACAAACGGGTACAAACAAAGTACAAACGATCTACGTTAAAAAAGTCTGACTTTTTTAATGTCGGGCGCTAGGTTCACACCGGTGAAACTTTGCTTGGTTTTATCTCGATTGATGGGAGTATACAGTGTCCATCATATATGTAAGTTCAGCTTTTATTTGTTTGTTTTTGTGTTAAATGGGGTTTCTTTTTTAGAAATCATGCTGTCTCCTATTAAAAACTTCTGCTATACAATACAAACAACTAAATAATTTTTACTTTTATTAAACTACGTTTATTATAGGAACTGCTAAGCTGAGATTTTTACAAACGGTACCTTCATCTCGCTAAACGTCCCGACTATGCCTTCGTCTAACCTAAATCCAAACAAAATGATTACGAATCATGAATTTGTGTTGTAGTATTGTCCTACTGGGTCTTAAAACACAAGTTTCCTGATTTGCATTGAGCTTATGCCTGATACTAGAAACTTGGTAGTAACTCTTGCAACATCGGTTGGGCATAACATTGCCTGCGACAAAATGAAGAAGTTTCTCCGTAAGATCTGTATGTTGCCGTTATACCACATGAAGCGGATTGGACTGGCATAGTACCTACCTATACGAAATAATTATTGTAATGCTAGGGCACAGATATTGGCGAAATATTTTCTCACACTATACAATAAACAAATTTTATGTTATAAATAAGTCTTGTGGTGTTCTATTTTTTATAACGTAACCTTCTTCGGTAAGTATTTGGTACACAATGTGCTCTGCCACTTAATTGATACCCAACAGTATTGAACGCTGATGAGTAACGGTGAGTATTAATTGCAAATACAGAAGACTCGATAATCCGAACTAACCTGTAGTCTACCTAATCAAATAATGTGAAAACATAAATGATCGATTTTGTTAAATTTTATTCTTCGAAGATTTTTTTACCAATACTTATTGCGGTTTTCCACGTAAGGTTAGATCAAAATAAACAAGGTTAGGTATATTGTTATAATAAACAAAATATAATTATAAATATATAACTTATCAAATGAGATATAATACAATCACATGTGCGTAATAGTCTATAGAAAATAAAATGTACAGAAAGCAAGATAATATGTAACGTCGTAAACAAAGAAAATATCGAAGGTTTGAAATTCAAACAAATGCGGTGACCTATGCATAGCTGACAGCGAAGCGCTATATATCACCAGAAAATTACTAAGATCTTATTTACATAATATGGTCGGCGACATTGCTTTTTCATTGCCAACCTCTCCTTAACCCGTAGTCGCCTAACTAGAAGTTTAGACAGCATTGAAAGACCTGACATTTAGGTAACTAGGAGCTAACGTACACTACCAGTTTGTTAACTATAAGAGTTAACCTTGCATTGATAGATCCACCCCTAGAGAGCCAAGTGTTGTCCGCTGGCCTTCGACCGCCTCCTTAACCGGAACACACGTAAAGAGTGATGTTACGACAACTTCCTTCAGAATCTGAATATGTTCAGAGTTTTTGACAAAAGATGTAGTTTGTCCTATAAACGGCTAAATGATTTTCGACAGGTATTTTGCCAACAAATAGGTTGGGGAGCCTATTGCGCGGATGATTGGTCTCAATCATCCGCGTACGTTATTCTTGTGGATCTTCGGCAAATCGTAGATCCTAGATGCCCTAGGGGCTTGAACAAAAAGGCTTCTTTGTTCGTCTCCGGGAATCGGTGATGCCAACCAATTCTCTCACTCGTCTTCCTATCTTATCTGTTGAATCCTTGGCGATTTCACGGTACGTATTTGGGTCCAATAGATCGTTCATCATTGTGTTGTAGTCCTCCTTATTCAGTATCACCGTTGCATTCCCTTTATCCGCGTACTGTGATATTCGTGTTTTCTTTGATGGTCTTCAGAGAGTACTTCTCTTCTTTGGTAACATTGCTCTTCGGCGGGGTAGCTTTCCTAATTATGCTGGAAACCTCTTGACGAATATCGTCGTACACCTAGACTGGGATTTTCTAAAAATGGCGAGGTTGATGTGAGTGACTTCATTACGACTGATGCATCTGCTTTGAAATTGTGGGGTTATGCGGAGTTATGTTATGAACTTGTGTTCAGTTTATATCGTTAGCCACGAAAACATACGGTTCCAGTAATTATTAACCCATGTTCTCTCGTAAACAAACAATGAGTTGCCATTGTGTATATCTCCCCTGGTCTTTCTGACGCAGATGCAATGGATGAGTATTTTAGGATGGCCACTACAGACATCAATAAAAGCTACCTCAACTTTTTCACCAGTAACTGCAGACCTGGAATTCTTGAGGAGTTTACTTTTACTTCGGTGTCTGAACAAGAAGTAGAAAGAATTTTGAACATTGAGAGTAATGCGCGCGCGATTGATGAGATAGATCTCAAGATGCTTCGTATCTGCTATCCCTACTGTAAAGAGTTTCTTGTCCATATACTAAATCTTAGCTTAGAGACAGGATCCTTTCCCTCGCTTTGGAAGAAATCAATCGTTATACCACTGGCTAAGACAAGTAACGCTACGGAACTGACACAGCTGCGACCCATAAGCTTACTGCCAACAGCATCGAAAATTGTTAAAAAAATAGTGAACCTCAGATGTCACATAGATAATTGAAGAGCTCAGAATGAAAAGTGGATAAAGACCATAGGAATCCCTATGTTTTTATCCACTTTTCATTCTCATGCCTTCAATTATCATTTGTTCCCGTCCACTCAATCGGGCTTTCGTCCAGGTTATAGTACTACAACTACGTTGTTAAGGATTGCGAACGATTTGACATCTGCTGTGGATCACGGTAAGGTGTCCTTCTTGATTCTGCTGGATTTTAGTAAAGCATTTGATTGCCTCAATCATGAGCTTCTTCTAGCGAAGTTAAGATACTTTTGTTTTGGTGCGGTAGTGCTGAAGTGGTTTGCAGGGTATCTCGGTAATCGTCGTCAGTGCGTGAAATTCAATAACGAATTGTCAAGTGAATTGTGTGTGTTGGGGGTGTGCCGCAGGGTAGCATCCTTGGACCCACGCTGCCTAATTTATACACATCAGATTTGCCGTATTGTGTAACAGCAGGCATATCTTTGCATTTGTACGACACACAACTGTATACTTCGTTTTGTCCTATACTTGTAAATGAGCAAATATCGTTATTAAACCTAAATTTAGATAGTATTCATTCATGGTCCGTTGTTAATGGCTTAAAAATTAATCCAAACAAAACCGAATGCATTTTTGTTGGTACACGACAGAAATGTCAACTAGCTCTAAGGTTCAAAATGCTACCTATCACTATTAATGGGATCGAAATCGAACTAAAATCTAAAGTTAAGAGTCTAGGTGTAATTGTTGATTCATACCGGTTGTTCGAAGATCATATTCGCCATGTACTATCTGTTTGTTATGCAAAATTTTCGTCTCTTTATAAATTTAGATTATTGTAATCCGGTTTTTTATTCCCATTTGTCTTCATTTAATAAACATAGAATTCAAGTGCTTCAAAATAATTGCATGAGATATGCATTTGGCATATCGAGGCGGGAGCACATCACTCCATACTATAACAGCTTAAATATCTTGAAAATCGATAGTCGATTTACTCTCCTGTTAAGCTGCCTGTTATTTAACGTTGTATCAACGCACTTGCCTCCATATTTATTTACATTGTTGACAAGAAGATACACGTTGACAACCCGTACTTTGCGGTCCATTAATAATTTTGCACTACCTAATTTTCGAACATCAAAATTTACACTTTGTTTTAGTTTTAGCAGCAAAAACATTAAACCAATATTTATGTCATTTTGATAAAGCAACAACTTTACTTAAGTTCAAACATATTATGGGAAATCTACTGTTCACGAGACAGTTAGCAACACCTTGATCATGTATTTTTTGTGTGTTTTCTTTTTCTCGGTATTGTTGTAAAACGGCTCTGCCGATACATCGCCGTTTAGGTAGGGCTCGCTAGGTTGTTTTCTGTAAATTTGTTTTCTAACTGTTTTATGAATTTTGTTTTAAGTTGATGCCTCATCTAATAAAGTTTATTATTATTATTATTGTTCGTTTTAGATTATTTTATGTTTTTTTTTTTAGAAAAAAGGGTTTCTGAACCATTTAACAAGCAAGTCTACGTACTGAAAAATATGGAGCTGAATTTGCTGTTGTCCTATTGTCCCATTTGAAAACTATAAACAACGCCTCTTACAAGCAATAGGTAATTAAATAATCTTGTTTCAACAATAATCCAAGCCCTACAGCTTCCGCCAGTACGGGGCATCGGTGGGCGTAAGTTATCATTATCACGACTACCGATTGCAACACAAACGCTCTCGCGGTGTGTCACACTCAGGCGTCGTAAAGTAAAATGTAGATCTGCCCCGTGTAAATTAAAATTTTGCATTGGGAACCTGACCTCGAGGCAGGAGCCTTGTCGTTTGAGGAGAATAATTATATTGATAAATTTCATTGACATGGCGTGTCTTCATTTCTCTTTGATTTACAAATACATAAAATGTCATTATAGTGTGTGCATCTAAATTAGGTATTTCAAGATCTACGTATAATCGTATTTGCCAAGAAGCCAAGAAAGTGCCAGAAAGTGAAACGCCAGCTGGCCAAGTTTTTCATCCCCGGGAAAAATGCGCCGAATTGTCAAACCAAAAGTAAATTCGGGCAATGAAGGAGAGGTTGCATTGATTCGGCATATAATAAATAATTTTTAGATTATCGAAAAATGCCGATCAACTTTGAAAAGTATGTATAATTTAAAGCTGCTTTATAATAATAGGATTAAAATAATCATATTTTATAGGTATTCACACACCCATTATAGATGCAAACATTGGTTTTAGCGGAGGTATAGCTTCATTGCGAAGACTATTGTTAGGAATGGGTTTTCGGTAAGTTTTTTTTTATGCAGTACTTAAGTCCTATTTTTATTAAGTCTTATTATATGTAGTTAGGTAATAACACAAGAAGTAAAGTAAGTCCACCAAGTAAGAAAGATCAATATTCTTATTTGCTATAGTCCTGTTCCGCAAGAACTGTTTATCTTTTGCGTTGAAAAGTAAGTCTCATTACATTGTACATACAAGTGAATTTGTATCATTCATCTTTAATATTGATTGGACTTAAAAGTCTAACTTATTTATAGTACCTCTTATATACAGGGTGTTTGGTGCACAAACCTATATCCGAAAGGGGTGGTAGAGGGGGTCACTTAGAACCTATTTAACTAACTATTCTATTATACAAAGTGTCACAAAATTGCATAAAAACAATGCCAATATCTCGATAACCGTATCACTTTCTATAATAGTATATTTACTTAAATATGTTCTAAAGGCCCCCTTTCGGATATTCGACGGTAACTAGGAGTTAAGCAATGTTAGAGCCTTTTCAGACGAGGACGGCGACGGCACGGTTTTCGCCGTCGACGGGTCGAAGTGTATGTGATTAAATGGAGCCTTTCACACGTACCGCGCCGTCGCCGTCGTCCGTCTGGTCGCCGTGCCTCACCACCGAAGCCACGGTTTTCGTACGGCGACGGTCCGCTCGGTAGTGCATTGAGTTAAATGGTAGCGTCCACACGCGCCGTGCGGTTTTCGGACGGCGCGTGTTTTTTTTTGCACAGGCAATGTGCGTGGGTTCTCTAAATCTGTAATCTGCGCAATGCCTTTGACGTTCTATATACCGTGTGTTCATGCAACGACGAAAGAGATTATAATTTCGTATTTAATGACCTCTAGTATTTCTAAACACTATTTCCAATAATGTTGTTCAAATGGAGGCTTAAATTGAACATAAAATTATCAAATGGGACTTTGTGCGTAAGTTTATTATGAAAATCCACAAGTATGTGTAGGTCAATCATACTTAGTGGCATTGATCATACAATAAAGGAGGTATCCTAAAAGGTATCCTAAAATGTGGGCACATACTCAGTATAATAAAGTAATAAAAAATAATAATATAAATAAGATGAAATGCGAAATAACTTCATTTGCTTGCCTTTATTTTCGAGGTATTTGACTTGAAAGTTTTGCGAACGCGGAACAAGATATTATTTGTAGACATGTTCGGAATATCATCCACTGCTTATATTTATTTATCCATCCTCTCCTTTCATTTCTGTTTATTTTGTTTATTAATTTCGCCGCGGTCACAGAACTTTAGAACATTTATGGATATATTTACCATTCAATTTTTTGCCTTGAGCATCAGGTAAAGAAGTAATAAAGAGATGGGTAAATACCCGTGACTCGTTCATTAAATATCGGAGAAAACAGAAAGAAGTCACGAGGTCTGGAGCTGGTGCTCAAAAAATAAAAAAGTACCTGTACAGCGATCAGCTCCAATTTTTGAGCAAACTTGTTGAGGAGCGGGAAACGTCCGACAGTTTGTCAGTAGAGGGGGAAGGGCCCCAACAACATGACGATAATGAAGGAGGGGGTCCATCTAAAACGTCTCGGCAAGTACTGGGGTCGCGGAAGCGAAAATTGGACGAGGTTGAAAAAGAAATGCTACGGGCGCTGGAAGAACCGCCAGATCGACATTTATCGTTTTTTAGGGGGATTATTCCCAGTTTAAATAGTTTTAATGAGGATAATATTGTAGCATTTCAGTTAGGAGTGTTACAGTTAATAACACATATAAAAAATCAAAACCAATACGATTCCTCGCCATATCAACCAATACCATTCGCGCCCTATCAGCAGTTTCCATATCCAAGTACCAGCATTACCCAACCAAACCCAAGCCCAAACAAGCCACATACTTTTCAAAATGCATCTGAGCAGGTTGGATGCAATCTCTCATAGGTGTATTTTGTTTCTGAAGTGTACCTTTCAGGCGATTATGCAACTCGTCAAAAGAGGTAATGACATCCGGAAATAATTAAAGAACTTAAAGAACTCTTCGTCCGGTCGCAGCTCTTCAAATAATGTAAAAAATGCTCCAAGTTCTTCCCGTTTTATGTTTATTGGGTGTACCCAATGAATCCTCTGTCTGCGTTTCAGACGTTGCCGACGTCGGTACAAAGACCATAACGCAATAATACGTGTACGCTCCATGGCGAATGAGATAGTACTAAACTGCCGCTAGACTCTGCACACTGTATATGACTGTGTATATATAATATATGGCGCCAGCTGCAGCCGTCGCCGCGCCGTTTGCAATCCGTGCCTGTGTGTAAGCTACACAACGGCAGTGGACGGCGAAAACCGTGCCGTCGCCGTCCTCGTCTGAAAAGGCTCTTAGGGAAGGGGTCTCCATTACTTCCGCTTCACGAAAACAAGAAACGAAAAATTGGCTAATAGCAAATAAAATACCCTATAAGGAAGGCTCATTGAAAGTGGACCTGTATGAAATCATCAAAGTTCATAAGGAAGGCTCATTGAAAGTGGACCTGTATGAAATCATCAAAGTTCATAAAACCCAACATGTCACCTATGTACTGGATCAGGTGATGGAAAACCACAGACATAAGGTGTTAAAATTGCCACCAAGATCTAAACCCTGTAGAAAAAATATGGGCTTCCGTTAAAAATTGCTGGCCGTGTTCAGTTGAGTTCAAGCTGATTCGCGATCATTTGGCAAAAATCCCATTGGCTTGCTCGTTTGCCTTCTAGCTCAAACTCAAACTTCCATCAATAGGAAGCAAGTATTTCAAATTTGCGATCAAAAAGATCCAAAACCGTTTCAATTGAACAGATCACGGCCAGCAATCTAACACAGCCATAACTTAATAAATATCAATACGTAACCTCTTAGCACTTTTATTTCATGAAATAAATAAATTATTTTATAATTTTTTAATTTTTAGGTTGGTAGAAAACAAATACATATTATGTAGTTACAAAACTAACAATAGGTATATTTGTAAAGCACATCCTTACCTAATTCGGGACAGACTTTCTGTCAAACCAATACGTCGTATTGCTGTGATTCTGCCTGGGTCAATATTTATTCTGTCTTGCTTTCGAGAATGTGCCATGCCAACATACCTAATATTAATAACTCTTATTAGTACCTACTCAAAACCCTCGTATTATTGATCATCGAAAAGCAAGACAAAGATGTTCATATACAACTCCAGAATCTTCAATTGTATTTATTCTCAAAACATTTTCTCATAGTTTTATAATTTTCAATTGTTTTAAATTATATATAACTACCACGACCGAAATTTTTGTACTTCCAAAAATGTTGGTCAGGAAATTCTAACCTCAAACTTAATCCTGTAACTAACTTACACTACAATTCTATTGTTAGCAGAAACATTTAGACATCTATCATAAACGATATTTCTGTTCTGCATTTATTTTACTCTCCTTGGTACGACACGCCAATGAACTTCCATATATGGAGCTAAGGAAGGTCACCCGATTTTTCCCGCCGCGCATAGGGGTGCTCTTCTTAGTTGAAAACATCTCTAGCAGCCCAAACATTTAGTTTTTCGGGTTATTGAGTACGGTACGCATCTTCGGTGCTGATTTTCTGTGGTCCAATATCGCAGAATGGAAGGGTTATGTTTACCATGTAACGGAAAAGCCGATTCATCAGTAAAAATAATATTTTTCATAAAACTTTCGTCTGGGTTCGCCTTTTCCATTGTAGTTTCACCAAACTCTATTGTATGAATACTATCCTCTGCGAAGGCTTCCCGAGTCGTTCAGTACTTATAACTCCGGAAATCACCCTTCTTGAGAGCCTTAGCAACCGTTTTGTGACCAATATCCAATTCTCGCCAATCCATCGAGTGAGTTTCCTATCGTTCTGTACTACAGCACCGCAGATTAGTACATCGCGTCGTTCTTTTGCCTCAATTTCTTGTGGACTTATCCAGCTTAGATGATAAGTTCTGCAGCTCTTTAGACAAAGATCTTTTTCAAATTGATGTACAATATTGAAAACGTTTATCTCCACGGGATCGGTCTGCCTTCAAAAGTGACTGCAAACAAATCTACGCACTGTTGCGCCGAATTGCCACCATAATACCACTTGATGATTTGAAGTTGTTCTAGCGGAGGGTACATCGCGATTACTAGGTTATGAACAAACGTTGTTAGCGTTGTTAGATCTGCGATAGTTCTGCCGTTGCTTACATGTGCTGCGAAACGCAAAGCCAGATCTGCTCTCCCACTACAACTGGCTCTTCACTCAACCGGCGTTGATAGTGTTGTCTCGTGATACCACGTGATAGGTCTATGCCTAATCTTTGCGGACACATACTGTATACCCTACCACAGTAAATGTGGGGGGTATAAAGATGCGCCCTTCGGAATAATTATCTACAATTCAAGTTGATTAATAAATAATTATATGTGCCTAGAATACTAGGCATGTCTAACGTGGATATGATACAGATGGTGTGCAGAGAATCTTCCTGTTTATTGTGGTATCAGTGGATTCTCTTTTTAGACGGCATCTAAATTTTGTTGTAACATACGTGCCTTGAATTCCGAAGAACGCACTTTTTATTTCCTTACCATTCAAATTCGAATTTCGCGCCACGCACGGCCACCCCGCCATTGTAAATCTAACAAATAAAAATGTCAATTGTTGAACGAGGGAGTATGTGAGCGCCATCTATTGATTGCTGTACAAACTGATACCCCTCACTACTCTCTTCCATCTCTCTCGCAGGTCCATGTCCTCACCCCCGTCCACATTAGAAATTTAAAATTTTTCTTATGTCAAAGTTTTGTGCTTGTTTTGTGCTGCAACCCAAAATTTTTGTGCTCTTATCGTTTCACAGTTATAAGCAATTTCCTGAACCCACCCCAGCACTTTCAAATTTCGATTTTTTTCTAATGCTAAAGTTTTGTGCTCTTTTCGTTTCGCACGTTAGTGTTTTAGGTACACTTACAGACTTATTGCAGTAACTGGTTAAGTTTAACGGCACATACGAGTCTGGTCGAGCCACGAGTCTGGTTGGAACGCGCCTGTCCCGGAAGCGACGATGGTATTTTCTTTGTGCTTCAGCAGCATTTTCATCACAGTACCGGTCAATAAGTAGTATGTATAAAGTATAAATAGTACTGACGGAATTCCCGTCATAATTTTAAAGCGCGGTGTGGATTATCTGAGTCAGCCCATAGCCAGATTGGTGAATAAAGCATTTGAAACCGGAGTATATCCTAAATTATTCAAAAATTCAAAAGTGGTGTCCATTCACAAGAAATCCGACACTGCAGACATCTCAAACTATAGACCAATTTCCTTTTTGCCGACTTTATCAAAGGTATTTGAGAGTTGTATCAAATCGCGTCTAACAAGTTACTTTGCCAGGTAGAATATTTTTTTGTAGCTCTCAGCATGGGTTTCGCGAGGGTAAATCTACCCAGACTGCTCTGCCTAGCATCAAGAGTAGGGTGTATACTGAGTTGAATTGGAAAAATATCGTTGCTAGCATAAATTGCGATCTGTCTAAAGCGTTTGACTTAGTTATCATACTATTCATCATACTATACTGCTGCAAAACTTGGACTACTACGGTGTAAGGGGAAACGCGTTACGGCTATTTCGGTCGTATTTGGAGGATAGAGAGCAAATGGTGGAAGTGAGACGCAGAGATACGGGCAGAGCCGTACTATCGCGGAGATTGGTTGCATCATGTGAAGTGCCGCAAGGTTCAATCCTGGTTCCTTTGTTGTTTTATTATTTTTATGAATGACATCCAAGCCAACTTTGTACGCGGATGATACAAACGCATGCGTAACGGCAGACACTGTTGACACATTGAAGCCACAGATAGAGAGAACAACTGGAGAACTGGCCAGTGGCGGACTGGCCAGCTGGTGCCAGGTTGCCCGATGGCAAGTGGGCCCCCCCTTAGGTGGGCCCCCCTTAAGACAATATGTTGAAAATATTAATAATATATTTATTTATACTCAAACTTGCACGGGACCGGCTTAAGAATTTATTTTTATGTTTGGCAATAAATAAGAACCCAATAATAAAATTGCATGGTGAGTTTTAAGAAACCCACTTTGGGAAACAATAAAAATTCTCCACAAGGCCCTTGTTAAGAGAACTGCATTACTATTTGAACTTGAAACTTTTTTTTTTTATCTTTCATAAAAAACAAGTTTATTTAAGTTTTTTTTGCCATGTTCTGGCAAAAATATTATTCATCCGAAATTGAAATACCAAAACGTCACAAAGTACAGAATTGTTATGGTATGACGTGGTAGTTCCAACCAAGAAAAATTAAAAATAAAAAAGTCAATGCTATGATGTACAAAATTAAAACTTGAAAAATCGGATAATTGATATACAGGAAAACAATGTGGAATATTTGCTGAACATATGAAAGGGACCAAAATAAATCAAATAAATAAAATTTTACTTTGGTACAAAAATGAATCATGTTCTTTTATACAAGCAATAAAAATAAAATTACGTTTATTTATAGAATAAAATATGTAAATTAAAAAAAAAATACAAAAAAAAATAGAAACAGTGTTGCGCATTTTTGTGTTGATCAATGATATAAAAAGTAGTACACCTTTTTCACTTTCGAAGATATCATACAATTGATGTACAGGGTGCTATAAAAGTTATAGATAATCACCAACAAACTTCTGTTTGTTTAAATGGAACACTAGGTATATTATTGCAATTTTTGATGAAGATTTTTAGCCTAATTGTTTAGACTTCAACTTGTATTAGGCTATTATCAACTGTTTCTGAGATAATGTCAAAGGATTGTCAAAAATGAGCATTTTCAAAAAAATATTCTAAAGTAACTAACAAGAATAAAGAAATAAAAGAAATCATTTTCGATAGTAAAAGAGTCGCATTTTTTACAGTTATTATTCATTTGCTAAATAAATTAAATCCTAATATGACTTATCCGGAATAACTAGAGATTTGCTAAATGTCAAATAACAACAATTTTAAATGGAACACCCTGTATATCTTGACATATTTCGAAAGATCGATAAATCAACTTTCCTAAAATGTATAAGTCGGTAGGTCTATCGTCAATAGCTAAAAAGTTATTAAGCATCTAATTTAACATTTATACGCATACAAAAAATATTTCATAAATTAATATAACATATCTAGTTCCACGACAAAATTCAGCAATCGCACGAATGTAATGAGTCTTCTGCAGCAACATTTAATCATTGCAAACTGCTACTATGAGTTACACAAACGAGCAATTTATGATCATCCAAGAATTAGTTTTATTAGTACCAGTCGAAAATTATTTAAAATTTTTATTTATTTACGTAATGTTCTAAACTATTTAAAAAATTTTAATGGATCCTTGGGTTGGTTGTAGTGGTCTAACGCCTTAGCCTGCTAAATCGCCAGTTTAATTTATTTATTTCGGGACATGTTAAGTAATAAGTTTATGGGGATGTTCCAGTTCCTACTGATAACAAAAACAAGGAGAGATTTGGTAGCAATGTGGTGTTCTTCAGAAATCCTAACATTTCTGTACTCTCATAAGAATAAATAATTGAATAAATGGATAATTGTAAACTGAATGAATAATAATTATTTCAGTACGATTGTCAAGAGTGCACATATCAACCGTGTCAGGTCAATGCGTTTCAGTCTTGCTTCACATTCTTGGTGGAAATATTACATTTTCCATGGTTTCCACAAAAATATTTTGACGCCTCCTTATTACTTTTCTTCATGTTCGCTATAGTAGTTGTAATATTCCCATAAATGTTTTCCTCAATATGTCTACAGAGTAAGAAATGAAACTCGATTAAATCAGGCGATCTAGTTTTTCAAAGCGTTGGACCACCATGAACAATTTAATGTCATTGATAAATATTATTTAAAAATTTTTAGATTGATATATAAATTACTAGTTCTTTGAAGAAAATAAATATCACAAATTGTACGTTTGTATAAATCAAAATTGCAGAATGCTAAGCTGCTGCATGAAAAGAAGAATTATTCTAATTGAGAGTTTGTTAATTATTTTTTGATAATTATTAATTTATGAATATTGTGCATAAGTTACAAATGTCACATTAGATGCTTAATAACTTTTTAACTGTTGATGATAGACCACCGAGTTAGACATTTTAGGAAATCTGATTTATCGATCTTATATATTGCATTTATTCGTTCTATTTCTTATTTTTAACATTCTATTTCATAATATTTTTGTAAGTTTTACTTTGTAACTCTTTCATTTTTCATTTTTTCCCCGCAATATTCTTCCGCATAGTAAATGAGATACTGAGTAAAACGTTTCATATGGACTTATTATTTTTTCAATTTATGACAAAGTTATAACCGTTTGAGTTATTAACAAAACCGTATTTTAACCGGCATCAACTTCTTAAGCGATTGAGAAAACCAATGGGACATTTGTTAATCGCTGCCGGGGGGGGGGATGGACTTACCATATGATACTTTTTACTCAAAATGTTATTTGTTTTATAGAAGACAAAATTAATAGAAAGCTTCATATAAATTTTTTGTTCATTTACTTATTCAATTTATGTTGATTTTGTTTAAAATATTTTTATTTAAATTTATTTACTTTTTATGGTTGTAATGTTTTAAATTTATTCAGAATGACATTTGCTTTATAAAAATAATTTTCGGGGAAAAAGTGGGACACCTGTATATATATATATATATATATATATATATATATATATATATATATATATATATATATATACAGGGTTAGCCAAAATTACCGGAACACCCAAATAATTCCACAACGGTAAAAAATTTCAAAAAAAAAATCAAACGAAAGTTTTTAGACTTTAAACAATCCATCGTTCAAATATATTTTGAATATACAGGGTGTTCATTTTTTTATAGAAATCGCGTAATTTTTTTTTTCAAATGGAACACCCTGTATCTTTTTACATTTTATAATTTTAGGACTAATTCTGGACATTGTTTATTAAAATAATTTTTTTATAAAATGCATCATTTTTTAGTTTTAAGCAATTAATTAAAATTAGTCAAAATTACCGGAACACCCAAATAATTCTCCATCGGTAAAAAAAATTCAAAAAACATTCAAACAAAAGTTTTTGACATTAAACAAGCTATCATTAAAATATATTTTTAATACACAGGCTGTTCATTTTTTATGCAAATTTGGTTAACTTTTTTTTTCAAATGGAATACCCTGTATATTTTTACATTTTATAATTCTAAGACTAATTCTAATAATTTTTTATTGGAATAATTTGTTTATAAATTTCATAATTTTTTAGTTATAAGCAATTAGATGAAGTAATACCTCATCTCCTAGTTATATTCAACGAAGATCTGAATAATATTTGGTTTCAACAAGATGGTGCACCGCCGCATTACGGTGTCCAAGTTCGGAATTATTTAAATTCAATTTTCCCGCAGAGGTAGATTGGAAGGAGAGGATCCATTGAATGGCCACCTAGGTCGCCGGATTTACAAATACTGGATTTTTCTATTTGGGGCCACCTAAAGTCCAAGGTTTACACCAATAGGCCGCAAAATATTGATGCGTTGAAGCAGAGGATAGTGGACGAAGTTCAGAGTATTACTGTCGATCATTTAGACAACTGTTTACGGGAATTTGTCGATAGGTTGGGGCATTGTCAAGCCGCTCAGGGATGGCAGTTTGAAAATTTAATTTAATTGTTTTGTTATTTTTTCTTCACATTGTTATTATTTATCCGTTCGGCTAAAATAAATGTTTTGGAGTTTTGATTAATTGCTGATAATTAAATAATGAATCAATTAAAAAAAAACTTCTTGAAAAAAATTCTTAGAATTAAAAAATAAAAATGTACAGGATGTTTAATGAGGAAAAGGAAAAGTTTTCCATACTTCCATAATAAAATAAACATCCTGTATATTAAAAATATATTTGAACGATAGCTTGCTTAAAGTAAACAATTTTTGTTTGAATGTTTTTTGAAATTTTTTTACCGATGAAGAATTATTTGGGTGTTGCGGTAATTTTGACTAATTTTAATTAATTGCTTAAAACTAAAAAATGATGCATTTTATAAAAAAATTATTTTAATAAACAATGTCCAGAATTAGTCCTAAAATTATAAAATCTAAAAAGATACAGGGTGTTCCATTTGAAAAAAAAAATTTACGCGATTTCTATATTAAAATGAACACCCGTATATTCAAAATATATTTGAACGATGAATTGTTTAAAGTCTAAAAGCTTTTGTTTGAATTTTTTTTTGAAATTTTTTACCGTTGTAGAATTATTTGGGTGTTCCGGTAATTTTGGCTATATATATATATATATATATATATATATATATATATATATTATATATAGGTAGCGGGTCCAAGTTAACCCCAAGTTCCCCGACACCAATACTAACACCACCCGGGAAAATAACGACATTAGTTGTCTCGACGTTGATCTTTAGTTTATTGGGTACAAACCAATCCGTCAGTTCCAGTGGCGGACTGGGTCCAAAAATATTGGTTGCCAGGAAGCTAAGGGGGGGGCACCTTTTTTTGTTTATGCTGCCGGTATATACGCAGCATATAGGGCATATATATACGCAGCATATATATATATATAATATAAAAAGACAAGGAGTCTTTGCCGTTGGGAACAAAAAGTAGGAGAACTTTTCTTGGGGAATCCAGCAACAATAATAATGGACGTCTATTCAATTAGTACGTTCTTTATTAATTCACCAATATTTCGCATACATTGCATGCTTCATCAGGGTCATCTGAAGGACATAAAAGAAGAGAAACATTTTTGACATTGATAATTAAAGGATATAATTCTACTTACAATGTGAACGTAGGGTGAGAGTTGGCGAAGATTGTACAGTAGTTGAGCGTAACATTAATGCGGGTTCGACCACATGCTACCAGGCCTTGAATTATTTTTATTTTGAGATAACTAGCACCGAACGATGTTTCTGTTCGGACAAATGGCGACTGACAGGTTACCTCGACAGAGCGAGGTTCTTTTTCAAGGCGTGGACGCGTACAATAATCGAACGGTTA
This sequence comes from Aphodius sticticus, assembly GCA_963966075.1. Taxonomy (NCBI): domain Eukaryota; kingdom Metazoa; phylum Arthropoda; class Insecta; order Coleoptera; family Scarabaeidae; genus Aphodius; species Aphodius sticticus. The sequence goes on from OZ014506.1 coordinate 55,670,261, forward strand.
TAAGTGGGAAATTTGAAATTGTAAATATGAAAATATAAATGAAATGTGACAATGTTATGATAAAATTACCTATCTTACAACTAATGTTACAAAGAAAGTGTTAATGCTGAAGGCTCAAATTTGAAGTATTATGATTGATATTATTGTTGTTGGAGCGATCCAAGCTCAAAATGTATGAATAAATATCATTAAGATTGTTAACGTCAGATTTGAAATTCATATTATTAGGAGTGTTGTTAATTTCGACCATTTCCAAAAATTCTCTGTTTTTTTCGGTTTTGTACCGTCCGTCTGACCTCCACACCATCAAAATCTGGTTCATGATTATTACTAATCATGTGGGTGGCAAGCGCGCATCTAGTTTTTTTGGTTCTGATATCACTTTTGTGTAAAGTTAATCTTTGGCTTAGCCATGTGGCGGTCTGGCCGAGGTACACTGGATGGCAATCCCTACAAGGAATCGCGTAAATGACATTGGATTTGTATTTAAATTGTACTTAGTCTTTTAACTTGCTGAAATAGCTGCCCAACGGATGGTAATTATAAAAAGCCACTCTGATTTTGTCGCTCGCAAAAACGCCCGATATTCCGTGTGCAATCTGGGGTAGGAAGGGAAACCTAAAGTATCTAAACTCGGAAGGCGGCTCAGCTCTCTCCTGTATGACTTGAATTTGAGTATTGAATAATATTTTATTGACCAAACTTTTTGGGTAAGCATTGTTTACAAATAAATCTGAAAGTATGTTGAGGTTTTTTTGCAGGAAGGTGGGGTGACTGATTCTTGTCACCCTGTTCTTCATGCCTTTTATTAAATTAAGTTTGTGGCCAATTTTGTGATTAGAATAGTAATTTAGAAAGCGACCAGAGTTAGATGGTTTTCTGTACCAATCAATAATGATTTGATTTTGTTCATTTCTGATTACTTTGGTGTCCAAGAAGGGCACCCCCTCTCCTGCTCTTCCTCTATGGTGAACTGAATGTTCCGGTGAAAAGAGTTAAAAATGTCGATCACTGAGCCGACTTCCCGTTCAGGCAAACCACAAATCAAGTCGTCCACGTACTTTTTTATAAAAGAAAATTGAAAAGGTAATACTTTAATGATATTGTAATCAGAAATGAACAAAATCAAATCATTATTGATTGGTACAGAAAACAGTGATATCAGAACCAAAAAAAAACTAGATGCGCGCTTGCCACCCACATGATTAGTAATAATCATGAACCAGATTTTGATGGTGTGGAGGTCAGACGGACGGTACAAAACCGAAAAAACAGAGAATTTTTGGAAATGGTCGAAATTAACAACACTCCTAATAATATGAATTTCAAATCTGACGTTAACAATCTTAATGATATTTATTCATACATTTTGAGCTTGGATCGCTCCAACAACAATAAATAATATCAATCATAATACTTCAAATTTGAGCCTTCAGCATTAACACTTTCTTTGTAACATTAGTTGTAAGATAGGTAATTTTATCATAACATTGTCACATTTCATTTATATTTTCATATTTACAATTTCAAATTTCCCACTTATAACCGTTCGATTATTGTACGCGTCCACGCCTTGAAAAAGAACCTCGCTCTGTCGAAGTAACCTGTCAGTCGCCATTTGTCCGAACAGAAACATCGTTCGGTGCTAGTTATCTCAAAATAAAAATAATTCAAGGCCTGGTAGCATGTGGTCGAACCCGCATTAATGTTACGCTCAACTACTGTACAATCTTCGCCAACTCTCACCCTACGTTCACATTGTAAGTAGAATTATATCCTTTAATTATCAATGTCAAAAATGTTTCTCTTCTTTTATGTCCTTCAGATGACCCTGATGAAGCATGCAATGTATGCGAAATATTGGTGAATTAATAAAGAACGTACTAATTGAATAGACGTCCATTATTATTGTTGCTGGATTCCCCAAGAAAAGTTCTCCTACTTTTTGTTCCCAACGGCAAAGACTCCTTGTCTTTTTATATTATATATATATATATATATATATATACATATAGGTGTCCCTATATGCTGCGTATATACCGGCAGCATAAACAAAAAAAGGTGCCCCCCCCTTAGCTTCCTGGCAACCAATATTTTTGGACCCAGTCCGCCACTGGAACTGACGGATTGGTTTGTACCCAATAAACTAAAGATCAACGTCGAGACAACTAATGTCGTTATTTTCCCGGGTGGTGTTAGTATTGGTGTCGGGGAACTTGGGGTTAACTTGGACCCGCTGCCCTGGGCCGGGCACCTCGGTATCGTTGTTGACGCCGGTTTGTCATGGGCGCCTCAGATTGAAAACATGTCCAAGAGATGAATAGAGCCATTTTTGCGCTTAGACCCCAGAAACCTTTTCGCAGTCTCAAAACACTGCTAACTGTATATTACGCTTACATTGACTCAGTTGCCCGATATGGGGTTTTAATATGGGGATCGACAGTTACAATGCGTACTGTGCTGCTGATGCAGAAACTGGCGGTGAGAGTAATGAGAGTAATGGGTCTGGGCATGCGGGACTCTTGTAGGTCATCGATTCAGGCTCTGGGTATTCCAACCATTGTGAATACCTACATTTACCAGGCCGCTGTTTTTGTGCATGGTTCGCGCGACATCGGTCAGGCTGGTTCTGATGTGCACACATACAATACACGCAACAGAGGTTTAATTCGAGCGGACATCCCCACGGGTCAGCAATATGCTAAGTGTTTTATTTTTGTTGGCACGCGTATATTCAATGCTATAATGGAGGATGTTAGAGGTTTGCGACCGGCGCGTGCATTTGCTCGTCGTTTGAAAGCGATTCTCAAACATAAAACCTACTGTTCGTTAAATGAATTTTATAGAAGCCCGCGTAAATAGGCATCTTAGTCGACATTTTATTTGATTTGTTTTTGTTTTCTGTTGTGCTACCTGTTTTCAAAATGTATGTACCTTGTTTATACGTAGTATTTTTACACCCTGACGGTATATGAATAAAGTTATCTATCTATGTCAGCATATTGATTAGAACGTAAACAAGCAAAAAACTATGGCTGCATATTATGTTGTATTAGACAAATATACAGAAAGTCAATAGTTCCAAAACCATAGTTACATACATATATATTTCATGACTAACTATAAAATATATTGACTTATAAATCCACAACAAATTCAAATTTCCTCAAAAAATCATCTACAAATGAATACTGGGTTAAACACAAGTTACGCATTCATGATATTATTGCCAAACAAAATTATATTTGATAGGCTTTGGTCGTAAAAACTACTCTGTTTCAGTAGCAATCCATCCATCAAGGTATAAATCTTAACAACACGCCTTATAGTTTCCGAGAAAGAGATAACAATACGTGGGCAAATTTGTAGTTTTTTACTTGATCGAAAGACAGAGGAAAGAGAATGTTGTTCCATGTCTACTTCTAACTGTCCCAAACGTTATTTTGACAATTCACGAATGCTTCCCACCTATCCGCGACACAAGTAACAGAAATACAACACCATTCTATTTAAAACACTGCGTTTCTATTAACCTCAATAGGTTATGGGCCCAGAGATCGCAAATACATAGAATGGCAAGCAGTAATGATTTGTTGGCTTGTGTAGATGAGCTTGTTGGAAATGAAAATTGGGAATTATGGGAAGATTCTATGCGGATGTTGTTTCGAGCGACCAGAGTTTTGGATGTAGTAGATGGTTCAATAAAACAACCGGTGATTGATGGCAATTCTACAACGGACCAAATAGAAGAAGCAGCAACGTATGACGTCGATTGTGCCAGAGCTCAGCTGTATATTACACGACTTACACGAGCATTAAGTCAGCAGAACAAGCGTCATGTTCTTTGTTGTCGTACTCCTAAGGAAATGTGGGATCGGTTACGGAGAACGTTTGGAATGGGGACTGGTCAGAGACTGGATAAGTTATTGGAGCAATTTTTTGGCTACGCGTATGATGCGGCAGTGGATATGATCACTCATATTGGTGAGCTCCATAATTTATTTAGTGACATAAATAGCGAACTAAAACGCAAAAATAAGGCAGCACTAGATGAATGCATCCTTGTAGGTCGAATTCTGTATGTATACATACTGCCAGTCGATTATATTCCAGTAAAAACCGTATGTGAAACCGAGAATGATGCGACAAGAACCTTGGATGTCTTGACTGATCGTATCAGAAATCACGAAGGACGGGTTAAAATGGATTCAGATAGCGGAACAGTGGCGTTGCGAGTAGGAAGAGCAGGAACTACAAACAGCAGTATTGATGAATCACCCAAAAGAGCTGAGAAGTTTGTAGGTGCAAGAAAGCAAACCTAAGGGCATTTTCCTTTCAAATGCTATTACTGCCGGATTTATGGGCACAAACCCAATGAATGTCCAGAGAAAAAGTCAGAGAAAAGGCCCAAAGGCTTCAATAAGGAAGCTAACGGAAAGGCTTTGGCGCTCTCCAGTTATACAAGATGTATAGCCGTAGACGCATGGGTGGCAGATTCCGCCTGTTCTCAGCATATGACTTTGAACAAGGTCAAACTTTACTACGCATGTGCCTTTGATAGTGCCGGTCTCTATTACAGGGATAGGAGCGCATGAATTGCTATCTCATGGTATTGGTGAAGTCATGGTAAAAGCGCAAGTAGGAGGAAAGTGGTATGAACGCCTGTTGGGCAACGTAATGTACGTCCCAGACCTAGGTGGAAACTTGTTCTCTACTGTTGAATCGCGTAAACGAGGCTACACATTTCTATGCTAATGGGAAGTGTGAAGTCAAAAGAAGTGGAGAGGTGCTTGTGACAGGACGGATGGCTTCTAATGGGCTTACAGTTTTGAATGTGCGAGTAGTCAAACCAGAGAAGTCCATTTTGGTTAATTTAGTGTCGGGAGTAGAGTTGCTACAAGTACACAAACGGCTGGCACATCAAAATAAGCGTCATGTGGCAAGATACCTCGAAGCACGTGGACTCAAGGTACAACTAAAAGAAGAGTTCTGTGTAGGATGCGTGAAAGGAAAAATGCACAGGAAGCATTTTGGTACGCGAAGTGTACGTGCTACCAAACACGGAGAGCAAATAAATGCTGATCTTGTTGGACCTATGTCACGGGAGTCCATTGGCGGATCAAGGTATGCATTGCTACTTAAAGATGTTGATACCTGCCATGAGAAGGAACAGATAAAGCCAGAAAACTCTCAGGAGAAAAGTGTTGTTAAGAAGAAAAACGATGATGAAACTAGACCAATACGTGAGAAGAAATTGCCGAAATATTTGGAGGACTATGAAGTTGAAGTACCAAGAAAAATAACTTTAAATTGACGAGATTGTGCATATTACGCGTTCATTGCTGGAGAGACTCCGTCAACTTACGAGGAGGCTGTCAAATCAGATGAAGCATATCTGTGGAAAGAAGCAATGATGAATGAAAAGAGATCCCATGATGAAAACGGGACGTGGAAACTGGCACAGTTACCGAAAGGTAAACGGGTACTAAGAAATCGATGGGTTTTTCGAATGAAAATAAAAGCAGATGGTTCTCCAGACAAGGCTAAAGCTCGCTTAGTGGTGAAGGCCTGTGCACAGAAGCCAGGTATAGATTTCAATGAATTGTTTGCACCTGTAGCACGATATGATACAGTCAGGACGTTACTGAGTATTGCGGCAACTCAAAACTTAGAACTATACCAATTTGATGTAAGAACTGCGTTTTTATATGGGGAAATTGAGGAAGAATTGTATATGAACCAACCTGAAGGGTTTGAAAATGGAACTGACCTTGTATGTCACCTACAAAAGTCGTTATACGGACTAAAACAGGCTCCGCGATGCTGGAACAGTCGCTTCAAGGCGTTTACGTTTGCACACGAATTTCGTGAAAGCAATGCAGATCCATGCTTATTTATTCGTCGTAGAGGGAATAAACAACTTTTTATCGCTATCTACGTAGATGATGGATTAGTGGCTGGAAGTGACAGAAGTGAAATTAACGAACTAATTTCTGAATTGAAGAGTGAATTCCAAATTACGAGAGGTCATTGGATTCATTTCTTGGTATACAAATTCGATATGTGGATGGTGGAATATTTAGAAGCCAATCTGCCTACACTAAGAAAATATTTCAAAGGTTTGGTATGGAGAATGCAAAACCAACTTCTACACCAACAATGCGATTGGACAAAAATGAAGAAGGCATCGAACTCAATCAGACACACCGTATCGCGAAGCTGTCGGCTGCTTGCAGTATTTGGCAATTCTAACACGCCCAGACATAGCGTTTGCTGTTGGAGTTACAGCAAGAGCGGTCTCAAAACCAACTCAAGCAGATTGGTATCGAGTGCAGCGAATATACAGGTACCTGAAAGAAACATATTATTTCGGAATTCTGTATAGGTCGAATTGTAAAGAACAGTTTGCGACGAATAGTGATGCTGACCATGGAGGAGACTAGAAGCATGCCAGATCAACAACTGGACTTGTTAGCCTATATGCAGCAGGAGCCATAGTGTGGTCAAGTAGTCAGCAAAATATAGTTGCACTGTCATCTACTGAAGCGGAGTATATAGCTGCAAGTGAGGGAACAAGGACATAATCTGGTTAACTAAACTGTTTAAGGAGTTAGGTGATTTTAAAAAGTGCCCATCTCTATATTGCGATAATCAAAGTGCAATAGCTTTGGCCGAAAATCCAACTTTTCACAAACGGACTAAACACAATAACATAAGATATCATTTTATCCGGGACGCCCTTGCAAATGGAAAGCTGAAGATATTTTACGTGGATACAAAACGCCAAGTAGCAGATATTTTAAGTAAGCATGTTCGTCATGTTGATCAATTTAAGTTATTACGTGAGAAACTAGGAATGTTCTCTTTTACCTAGTTTGTTTATCAAAATTATGGAATGGATAGCAGTAATAGACATCAGCTTGAAGGGGAGTGTTGTGGATTTACAAGTTATTGCACTATATTTTATAGTTAGTCATGAAATATATATGTATGTAACTATGGTTTTGGAACTATTGACTTTCTGTATATTTGTCTAATACAACACCATTCTATTTAAAACACTGCGTTTCTATTAACCTCAATAGAATTTGTTAACAATTATTACGCCGTAAAGGCACCTTTGACACAAAAAAAACACTCCGAAAACATTAATTATTGTTTGACCAATTATGGCATCGTTTTCTTCAAAAATCGCAAGATTTAATATATATTAAAAACACACACACACACACACACACACACACACACACACACACACACACACACACGCACACGCACACGCACACGCACGCGCACGCGCACACACACACACACACACACACACACACACACACACACACACACACACACACACACACACACACACACACACACACACACACACACACACACACACACACACACACACACACACACACACACACACACACACACACACACACACACACACACACACACACACACACACACACACACACACACACACACACACACACACACACACACACACACACACACACACACACACACACACACACACACACACACACACACACACACACACACACACACACACACACACACACACACACACACACACACACACACACACACACACACACACACACACACACACACACACACACACACACACACACACACACACACACACACACACACACACACACACACACACACACACACACACACACACACACACACACACACACACACACACACACACACACACACACACACACACACACACACACACACACACACACACACACACACACACACACACACACACACACACACACACACACACACACACACACACACACACACACACACACACACACACACACACACACACACACACACACACACACACACACACACACACACACACACACACACACACACACACACACACACACACACACACACACACACACACACACACACACACACACACACACACACACACACACACACACACACACACACACACACACACACACACCACACACACCCACACCCACACCCACACCCACACCCACACCCACACACACACGCACACGCACACGCACACGCACACGCACACGCACACGCACACGCACACGCACACGCACACGCACACGCACACGCACACGCACACGCACACGCACACGCACACGCACACGCACACGCACACGCACACGCACACGCACACGCACACGCACACGCACACGCACACGCACACGCACACGCACACGCACACGCACACGCACACGCACACGCACACGCACACGCACACGCACACGCACACGCACACGCACACGCACACGCACACGCACACGCACACGCACACGCACACGCACACGCACACGCACACGCACACGCACACGCACACACGCACACACGCACACACGCACACACGCACACACGCACACACGCACACACGCACACACGCACACACGCACACACGCACACACGCACACACGCACACACGCACACACGCACACACACGCACACGCACGCACACGCACGCACACGCACGCACACGCACGCACACGCACGCACACGCACGCACACGCACGCACACGCACGCACACGCACGCACACGCACGCACACGCACGCACACGCACGCACACGCACGCACACGCACGCACACGCACGCACGCACGCGCACGCACGCACGCGCACGCACACACGCACGCGCACCCCCACGCACACACGCACGCGCACTCCCACGGGTAACTTTAACAGTGTTGAATATAAATATGCACAAATATATGGACTAGACACAAGTAAACTAACAGTATCAGAATAAGTGCAGATGAATGCAATACAAACATGTAGGCATGATCAATATCATCATGCACACATACACCTATAACGTAAGGAAAACAATGTACAATATTACAATATGCCCAATATTAGACAGTGAATAAAAAAACACATTATTGAACGCGGTCACAGACTATCCTCAAAATATTCATTTAAACTGTAGCAAACCTTGCCCTTTAGTGCATCACGCAGCTGTCGTTTAAATAAGTACATTGCATTCAGCATTTTGAGATGGGTAGGCAAATGATTAAAGACCTGTACTGCTCTAAACATAATTGATCCATGGTACTTGGTACATTTTTGGGCCGTACGAATATAGGCGGACAAAGCTCATAACGAATCTTAAAAATAAATAAATAAACTTCGTAAACAAACGTATATAGACACATAACATTCACAACATTCAACAGTCTATCAAAAATAGGCCTACAACTGTCACGCTGGAAAACATTGGCAATAGCTCGTAATGCTCTCTTTTGAATTTTAAGTACAAATAGCATCCATGTTCCCAGATGAGCAGAATCCACAAAATGGCAAACCGTACTGTACGACAATGACATATTTGGGGTAGCTGGTCCACTGTATGCTGTATTGGGCCACTCCGTCTGTGTTTAGAAAATGCACCCATTACTTCAAGTGGTTGTCGCGCCTAGCCTGCCCTGTTTTTAGTTTAAGGAGATATACGTAGTCTTGTATACTAAAGCTTGAAGCACATCTGTCCGGCTCGTATCGGCTCGCATCGGCTCGGAAAAATTCGGATGAATGGTATCCATGTATTTTCCAGTAAGCTCGCACACTTGTCCGGCCGGCATAGGATCGCAATCCGCGCGTATCGGAAATTCGGATGGGATTGCTATGGCGAGCAATCATCGTTAAATTTTCGTTCCAAGCCGATCCCGGCCGGACAAGTGTGCGCAGTATAGTCGACCCCAGGGAGGAATATGAGGAGACCGCACTCGATATGCAAAATCTGACCCAAATCACTGCACAATAAGTCCTAAAAATGGCAACTATGTAGACATGCGCAGTACGCACATACTGCTCTCATTCATAACTTTAGCGACGAATCGGCCTGTCAAAACGTATGGTTGTGAGGTTATGGTGGTTATGTCATCTAGTGAATACGATTATTTTATTATATATTATAGGTATTATAGGTACCAACTGTGATAGTGACAAACTAAATTTAGATGTCACTGGTTTTCACTATGAAGTGCTGTGTGCCAGGCTGCAAAACGACGAACACGAAAACTAAATTAGCATTATTTTCTGCTAATACAGACCAACAGTTGTTTTATTTCCATTCGTATAGCCGCAATTCGTAGAAGTTTTCATTAGAAATAAGTGAAAGAAAGTTCTGTATAACTTCTTTCAACAATTTCAACATTCTGTTGATAATTTTTAGAAACATAACCTCACCACACAATGACAATCGTCGCTACTCGCATGGGTCAATTTATGAATGAGATAAAAGAGATAGCAATATGTGGGCACTGCGCATGTCCGCAAAGTTGCCGTTCTCGGCCGGTATTTATTATGCAGTCATTTGGGTCAGATTTCAAATCGTATGTACGGTATGTGCGAACTCCTCCCTTCCTACTCCGTGGTCGACCCGGTTAAATAGCAGGCTTGGGATTTGTATTGTTGGCAATTCCTTTTAGATTAATTTGATCTTTTATCAAGCATGGACGAAAAACTAATAATTCTGGTACAATCGTATATTGTTTGACGAGCACATAATTAAGGATATAAATCGAGAGCGTGAAGTTTATACGCGAGCCACAGGCGAGGGTGTAAACATGCGAGCGATTTATATCCGTTGTGTGTGAGTCGAATACGACGTTTTATCTACGACTCATTAATTCCATTTTATATAAAATATTTTAAATGTATTTGTCAATGGTGGCGAGGCGAACTGTTAATTAACTGTCATCCAGGTAGGATTTGACAGACTTTGGCAGTACGTTCATATAATCATGACATTTCTTTTGAATTATCATTATTCGAACGAACTGTCATTATTATACAAAGCTGCTATCATCATAACCATCAGCGTTTATTATGGTAGGGATTATATATTAGTCATAGACACGTATGCAATTAACTTATTATTTACAAGTCGTAGTTAAAATTATAAAGAAATATTCTAATCTAAGTATGGCCAATTACGAAACCAAATTTGTAGACAAAAAAGTGTATGCCATCTGATTTCTCGCTATATGGTCTTAAAGGGGAAGGTTCAAAGTTTTATTTAATCCAACCCTCCTACATATTAACATCTAGTACATAACGTTACTGTTTTGCATGCATTCAAAAGTAGCAAAACACGCGTTTTTCTGCACCTTCAACACTGGTTTTCGCGAAAACTAGAGCCAATTCACTATTTCTGTGTTCAGATTCGGATTTCTGGGAAAAATACCTATCCAAATCAGTTATCATGAATCTAAGTAGAACTTATAACCTACGACATTCGATGCCGTTTTTTTGTTTTCTGGCCCGATCCGATCCGATATAATCCGTTCAAGTGTGCGCACTCTGCTCAGGTTGCGATTTTTTCCGTGCCGATACGAGCCGGCCTGATGTGCTTTAAGCTTTACTCGTACGGAACATATCGCATTTTCTTATACCTGTTGCTGATTAGAATTTGCCGTATAAGCTAGTGTCTTACAGTACCTCATCGGTCGCGCGCCCACGCACGCACGCACACACGCTCACACGCCCACACACCCACACACGCACACACGCGCACAGACACACACACATTTTTTTGTACCTTGGTCAAATATGTTCAGGCGACCCAAAAGGACATATTTCCGCTAAAATCTCAATTTTTTTTGTTGCACGATTACAATGCTTTATCATACTGCGTATTATAAAGTAAAAATGAGTCTTTTTTTGTTAATAGAGGTTCAAATAAAAGTGTCATTTGCTGGACCTTTTTCTTTATTCCAACATTTTGCCGATAAATTTTGGCTTGTTTGGGGAACTAAAATTATAAAATATATGGACATAAACATCGCCTCAATACACTAGTCACATTAAACGCTAGAAATGGCATTTAACAACCACAATGGCAAAGTTAACCATTACAAACGTTTTCTTAACACTGAAGGTACCTGGGTACACTTTTGGCCCCCAGGGTGTTTTGGTTACTTTTCCATCCACATTATTATAACACTATTGTGGAACATGTATGGAATATGGTCGCCGGCATCCATCTCGGGATTAGAAAAACTTTATCAGAAATCGTGGAATCATTACATTGGGCGTAATTCACTGCACAATCTGTAAACGATCATTTGAGAGCAAATGATCTGTAGTTCTTACTGTTAAGTTTCTATTGTTTTTGTCGCTGTAATTATCATTTACATGTTGGGAACAAATCGATGCTATGGTGCTCAACCTTCACGGATCATAAGTGCAGGCGTGCCAACTGCAACAAAGCGTAACGGAAGTTTTTTTTTTATCTAGGTACAATAATACTTTTATTAAATTAACTGTCAAGAACGTTACAGGTAGTCATTGTTCATGTATGTATTTCTAAACGAATTTATTTGAATACAGAGGACATATTATATCTTTATTTCCATGGATATCAGGTGTTTTACAGGCTCTCTCACGAAACATGATGTACAGCCGTGGAATTAAGTGTGTTGTTATCGCTGTTGCAGGATGAGAAAATAGTATGACGGTTATATATTCGTTTACTGGTCTCGATTTAGGGATTTTTTTAGTGATTTAGTCTATTTTTATCGTGCCCATTGTTCATTGCAATGTAATAAATGTAATACGACCACTAAAATTAAGTTTGCGAACATTTAACTAAATATAAAGTTATTTTTAGATTAATAAACATGAAAGATTTTGATAATGATACGAAAATCTCCTTTTAAGATATTGCTTAATATCGCGACACATTATATAAATTTATTTCATCTAATACACATACTAATTACGTAAATGCAGAAATCTACTTGTTGCCAATGATTATCATTGAAGATAGACTATTTCAGTATTGTAAAAGTAAGATATATTCACTAAATGTAAATAAATTTTCAAAATTTAAGTTAAATTTATATTTAGAGTAATTTATTACTTGTGATTTTTAGGACTACTTTTACTTAAAGATATTTGATTTGATATTTGATTAAATTAATTGACGGGGCATGTGTTTTGTATGAACGCACCATTACAATCGAAATTTTATATACCGGGTGACCCTCGCCATAGGTACTCCCGTTTATTTTTTTTTGTTTATAAAGCTCGACGAATGAAATTTGCGAAAGTGTTAATAGACAAAAAATGCCATTGTTTGGGATACTCTTAAGGTTAATATGACTTCCGGTTTTCCCGGAAATGACGTCACCGTTGAAATTTTAAATGGCACCCTATATTCTTCGTGTGATATTTTCAATCAGGATGACATTTTGAACACAAAAACATATCGATCGTCAATTTTTATCACTAAGGCAACGCAAAAATAACTTTTTTGTGTATTAATGTAGGTGGCTATGAATTGGTGAAAATAGTCGAAAATTGTCAAATAAACACTAACTAAATCGATTTTGGCCGACATTGGTTTTTAATTTTTTTAATTGGTTTTTGGCCAGTAAATCATTTTTTTCACGGGTACCCAATGGCCACACCCTGATTATTCGGTAGAAAACATCTTTCCGATTACAATGATAACAAACACTTGATATGTTGTTCAATATTTTTTTAGGTCAATATTTTTTTTTTGTTTTCGTTGCTTTTAACAACATTTGTACGCTACGAATTTCAACAAAATATCAAGTATTTGGTATCATTGTAATCGGAAAGGTGTTTTCTATCGAATAATCACGGTGTGGTCATTGTGTACCCGTGAAAAAAAATGACACACAAAATCGATTTATTTTGTGACAATTTTGAATCATTTTCACCAATTCATAGCCACCTAGATTAATACACAAAAAAGTTATTTTTGCGTTGCCGTGGTGAAAAAAATTGACGATCGATATGTTTTTGTGTTCAGAATGTCATCCTGATTGAAAATATCACACAAAGAATATAGGGTGCCATTTAAAATTTCAATGATGACGTCATTTCCGGAAAAACCAGAAGTGATATTAACCTCAAGAGTATCCCCAAGAATGGCATTTTTTGTCTATTAACACTTCCCCAAATTTCATTCGTCCAGCTTTATAAACAAAAAATATAAACGGGAGTACCTATGCCGTGGGTCACCCGGTATAATAATAATAATAATAATATATGTATGTATTTACTTTACAGCAGCTAATGTTTCAAATGTTCTTTCATGAGATCTAATACATCTAATACTAATACGTCTAATATTTTCTACCTTCTAGAAAAAAAATGTTGGCTTTGTTTCTTCATTTGTTAATTTTATTTTTTTTATTTGTTAATATTTCAAAGGGCTGTAACTTGTTAAAGAATTGAAAAACAAATAAGTTGATATAAAATATTTTACTTAGAATAACACTTGCATCCCACACAATAATTTTGCAGGAAAAAAGTGGGACACCTGTAATGTATGTCTTACATTTGCATTTCTCACTTAGTTTTTTGTAAAAAATACAAGATAGTGTTGAAGTATTAATTTAATTTGCAACAGTTGATGGAATATAAATATGCGATAATTATTATTGTTAATAACTTTTCTTTGTTTATTAATTTAAAAACGGTCAAAGACCGGAAAAGAAATGAAAGAGAAATATATCAAAAATAGGTGTATGATCAGATCTGAAAAACTAATTGTCATTCACTGATTGAGAATGTCAATGTTCGCTTCCATTTATAAGAAGTTAGGCTGTACGGCCTGATTCAAATTCAAGTAAGATCCCCTCTCACTTATTAGTGGAGATTAAGGGTTTGTTTAATTTCAACTGCTAAATATTACACACATATCAATCTGAAGATAAATCTCACTCTAATTTACTTGGATTTTGTTTTATTTATTTCGCAGTTATTAATAAAGTCTTGTAAATAAAATAATAAAATGGTGAAATAAAACTACTATGTACTGATGTCAAGAATGATTAATATCTTTCTGACGAGTCATCTGCCATCACCAAACTTCTGTATTATTTTGGAATATTTCCATAAAATTCCTTAATTAGTTAACCAAAACGTTACCGTAAAAACCATGGTAAAAACCAAATGGTGAACTCATGCATTTACTTTATTTTGGGTGGGTTCTGGCGAGCATATATTGTCAACGTCAGCAGGAAATCTATAACAGTACCTTATGAATCGAACAAATGTCGCCCGCCAATGATTCCGCTCCATCAAATTGGTATAACGTGTGCAAGTGTTATCCAAGTGTAAAATCTGTAAAATGTCCCAGATGTCATTGTTCAAATGTCAAAATGCAGCAGTCTGTACGGTTGTCATAGTTACGTTTTATATATAATACGTAATTGTAAAGGACAGTTATTCCTCATTCGTTTTGTTTAATAGTATATTATTTGACGAGCACATAATAAAAGATATAAATCGCTAGCATGAAGTTTATACGCGAGCCGTAGGCGACCGTGTAAACATGCGAGCGATTTATATCCGTTGTGTGCGACTCGAGTACGACGTTTTATCTACGAATCATAATAGTATATTATTATACAAGTTTTATGATAATAATAATATAATAATAATAGCGTTTATTTCTTTTGTGGCAACATGGTTACATTGGATAAGTCATTAATAACAATAGTATCAGAAATATAACAATATATGTACACACAACAGTATCTAAAAACAAAGCGCGTCGCATTCAAAGGAACAAATTACAAATAAAACATGTACATTGAAACAACCGAATAAAATGGGCGTCTACAAGTATCTATATGGCGCATGTCTGAAACTCTTGCATGTATAAAAACATGTATCCAACAGAAACCTCTTTAAATACCTTTTAAAACCTGTCAGGGACCTGCTTTGATATTTAATCTGGCATAAGGCACCTGCAAGTCACCCTCTGACGGGTGTTAACATTAATTATATCAGACCGTTTTAGGAAACAGTTCTTATTTTTGAAAACAAATACGCACATTTCATAAATATACCATTATGCAACAATTCTCTTTTGGGCAACGAAAACATCCTGAACAGCGGACGACCCACCCCAGAAACATATGCCATACGACAGACGAGAACCCACTTGGGCATGGTAAAACTGCAGAAGTTGAGAGCGTGGCAGGTATGGTTTTAATGCCCGGAACTGGAAGGATACTGAACTAAGTTTGGAAGATAGCATTAAGCAATGTTCCTTCCAGCTCAGCGCATCATCAATATACAGCCCAAGAAATTTAATTTTGTTTGTGGAAGTCATTGTATTCTCATGGTAGTACAAGTCGTATGGTTCGACCGTTCTTTGAGGACAGTTATATTGCATGAGGTGGGTTTTACTACCATTTAACAAAAGATGATTCACAGTAAACCACTCGCCGAGGGCACCAATAACGCGACGACTTGACGCAGCGACATCCTCCTGAGTTGAAACCCACACAACTACCGTTGTGACATCCGCATATAACGTGAAATGGGCACTATCGTGGACAAGAGGGACGTCATTGATAAAAAGAATAAATGACATGGGGCCAAGGACAGAGCCCTGTGGGACGCCCAAGTTTACAGTCATATAACCAGAAGTATGCTGTGCAATGACTCCCTGAGATCTCTGGGCGATGGAAACACACTGCCACCGGTGCTTGAGGTAGGACATCACCCATTCCAAAGGAAGACCTCGTACCCCACACCGCAGCAGCTTGGTCTCCATAATAAGATGGTCCACACAGTCGACGGCCCGACTGAGATCGCAAAAGATTGCAGCAGGGACCTCACCGGCATCAACCAGATCGAGAACTCCGTGACATGGAGATATTATATTATGTTGAGCCAGGAATTTTCCTAGACGATCCAAAAAACAATGCTCAAACACACCCGAGATTGCCGGAGGAATGGACACCGGTCGATAATTTTCCACTAGCTGCGGATTTGCCTTCTTATATACCGGAAAGAACTTTGATAATCTTCAACTTTTCTGGAAATTTGCCTGTTTTGAAAGAAAGATTGACAAGATGTTGCAGGGGGCGCGACAGCACACCAGCCATCCGGAGTAGCAGAAAAGCAAGAACATCATCGACGCCACTTGATCGTTTATTCTTGGTTTTCATGAGAACATGCAGTTCATCAACCGTGAACGGCATCAGAAACATGGAGAATTCAGCCGACGCGCTGCGCCGCGCCGTCGAGAACGGCATTGCAGAGCGGATGGCGGGAACCTGTGGTATATCGGCTACAATGTCCTTGGGAGTCTTGACAAAAAAATTCATTAAAACAATCAGCAACAAGCGAGGGATCCGATGTTAGACGCCCCTTTATATTGACTTCAAGGTCCCGACAGAGTCCGGACACACCTGACAAGCGCGATTTCAGTCGCCAAGAAGCCCGAGATGGATCATCTGAGTCTAAAATGATTCTCTGATAGTACGCTCCTTTTGTTGAAGTTATCAGGCTGAGGTGAACCTTCCGACGTTCGCGATATATTGTACGCAGCTCTGGATAACGCCTCCGTAGAAAATAGTGATCTCTCAACCTTGTACTAGAGCACCTAACACTATCAGTGACCCACTCCCTATCGAAAACTTCGGGAGATTTATGGCACTTGGACTTATGAAAATTTTTCTCAAAATAAAACATGATGTCGTAAAAAGCATTGAATGCATCATCCAAGCAGACACCACTCGCACTATCCTTCCAGTTCTCCCGAGAAAGATCACTCTCGAAGTGAAGAATGTTGCTGACAGAGAAACTCCGTCGAAAGAGATGGTCGCGAGCAATTGCACCTTTGTCAGTGAATAAATTTATTTCAAATAAAACCGTTCGATGGTCTGGAATGGTGTTATCAAATACTGCGCATGTAGAAGAGGAATGCGCCATGTTTGTCAAAATGTTATCTAATACAGTCGCAGTAGTGTCGGTTACTCTTGTAGCCCACTTCACCACGTTGTGAAGATTATAGCTAGCAAACAAATTGGACATTTTTAAAAAATCATTACCTGAATTAATCAGGTCTAAATTAAAATCACCACAAACAATAAACTTTGCGTTAGCAGTGTAAATAAAGTCAATGACGCTACACAATTCATTCAAAAATACATTTACATCACCGGAAGGAGAATAGCAACTTAAAATAAAAGTATCACCAGCGCCAACGATAGACCAGCATACACAGTATACCTCGGTGTGCTTGTCAATGCAGAAATGAGAGACATCACAGGGACGAAAGACCAACTCTTTTCTATAGAAAATTTCGGTGCCTCCGCCTTTATAAAACTGTCTGCAGGAAAAACTTCCTATGTCAAAGCATGCAATTCGTATTGCGCTTAAAAAATCACCGTTAGACCATGTGTCAGTTAAGCAAAGAAAATTTAAGTCTTTGTTGTTAAATAAATATTCTAATTAAATTTGTCTATCGATGATGTTTGGTTTCAGCAAGACGGTTGTCCTGCTCATAACGCAGCCAGGGTGCGAGAGCTTTTAACAACCGCATTTCCTCACCGTCTTATTAGTGGGACAGGCGACATTCGTTGGCCCCCAAGATCACCTGATCTGTCTCCGGACGATTTTTTCTTGTGGGGTTATCCTAAAAATACCATTTCTGTTGATGAAGTCAATAGGGCACATAATTTACAGGAGTTGAGAGCAAAAATTACAGAAGCTGCCAACACTGTAACAGCCGAAACGCTCTCTGGCGTGAGAGACAACTTCTACAAACGGCTCGGATACTGTCTTGCAGCGCAAAGCGGAATCTTTGAGCTCGAGATAAAATAATGCTTTTTTAATTGTTTATTCGTAGTAGAATATTAGTTAATTTATATTTTTTTTGAGAATAGCGTTTTTATTTTTGCATATTATTTTCTGACAATAAAAGAGAATTTAGAATTTATGTATGCACCATGTACGTGCATTTTTAAAAGAAGCACAAAAGCGAGCGCACACAGTCCTGCGAACAACAAACTACTAGCTACTAGCACACGAAGCGCGCACCGGGGAACCGCTGACAAATACGCCGGGTGGGAGAGCGATGTTGCCGTTCTTCCGTAAATGCTAGCATTCGGGGAAACGTACGGTATATGGATTTGATCAGAATTGAAAACTGAATCGATTTAGCTATGTCCGTCTGTCTCTCCGCTGTGTACACGATAACTGCCGTAATTTTGAAGTAATTGATCTGAAATTTGGTATACAGGCGTATCTCTTAAAAAGTAAGGACAAGTTCGTGAATGGGCAAAATCGCTTCACTTGTTTTTTTTTCTTTTTTTGTAATATTTTACGGTGGGGGTATTTTAACTTCAGCACGGCAGAAGATAATTTTCTTACTAGTTTTATATAGTATAAGTCAGTGATAATAGTAAGCAATCATTTGTCGGTGATAGATGCCACCTTTGGCCGTAGGAAGGTAGTAGTTACAAATTGAAATAAATCTGGTGTATGTATTCTGACTGATTGTGTACACCGAAAGAAAATAAGATTTTAACATGCTTGCAGCTAGCGTACACCAAACGTAGGTCGGAGATTGTCGGTCGTCGTAAATCTACCTGCTAGTCATAAAACCGAAGGGTCACCTCTGTTTCATTTCATTTTAAGTTTTCTGTATATACATCGATCGATGACTTGAATATGAGTTTCGTATTTATATAATATATTTTCGATATTCGGAACGAGCGAAACTGCCGCTCGTAGCTAAAGCTGGTTTCGTAAAGCTTGATTCGTTAATATTGTTGTTTCGATATGCAATTGCAATATTATTTCATATATACTAAAATACATAGTAACGTTAGTTATAATTGTAAAAATTTGAATTATGCAAATATTAAAATACTTCATTATCATGGCTACGTCGGTGTATGCCTAAAGGCAAACCGAATACTACATCGGATATCCGCTGTCAATAATCTTTAAAGGAAGGTAATTCCAGATAGGAATGTCCTGTAAGTGAAAAAAAATGTAACTCATTTTTCTCGGGTTCTACTTCGTCGCAGACCGAGATAATATACTTATATCTCAAAATGCTTTATATTTATTTAATTTAAGTTATGATAAGTAATTGAAAAATAGCAACTCCGTAAACTACAAAAAAATCACTTAGATGGATATTATATATTTTATTTATGCATATAATTATGTATACAACAAAAATAATATAAATATAAGATGAGAATAGTATAGATAAAAATAATAGATAGATATATAACAGTAAAATATAATATATGTAATAAGATAACATAAATATATGTAATAACATAAAAACAAACATTAAATAATATAGTAATAACATAAGCGTGTATTAAATAAGAAAAGTGTTATTTTAGGTTGGAGGTTGATATAAATTTGGAAGAGTGCTTTTATTTCATATCTTGTTGAGGTTGTTATGACCTGCTGTTTTAGGAAATGATACATTTATGACTATCTTAACACAGAACATATGTATCGTCAATTTGTTGCACCAAGGAAACAACCAAATCATTTGTTGTTGTATCAGCCAAAATCGATTTAATTGTGGTTGTCTAATAAATTTACGCTTTTTAATCAAATAGCTGCCTAGATTAATAATTGAAGTGTTCTTTGTTTGTTTCCTTGGTGTTATAAACGAAATCAGCGAGTGATATGGTTTTGTATTCATTCTCATAGAAATGATTGAAATGCCGGATGCAATTTAAAAATTTGAGTAATTTGCAAAAAGAACGAAGAAAGTCTTGCCACGCTGACTATATAAAATTATATATATAATATACATGATGTTATATAAAGGAAAACTGGTTAATCGACGGTGAGATATTCAAGGAAAAAGGTATTTTGTCGGATATTTTGTCGTGTTGCAATTCCGTCAACGAAGAAGCAACCGTAGACACGTGTTTCGGACTATTAGTCCTCATCAGGGTGGTATAGCCAAGGAGCAAAATGGGCACTCAATGGAAAAACACTCAAATATGATCAAATATATTATGTATAATATACATATGTATTATGCAAAGACATCCATCAACCCACAACAACTGTTTCAGGTTGTCGAACGTATTGCATAAAATATTAGTTTTAGGTCGCACTACATTTTTATCATGTTTCATTTTAAATTACATATAATTTTTAAATTGCAATTTACTTAAACTAATGGACATATTTAACGACCTTTTAGCTGTTCATTATAATTTATAGAGGTTTAGACTGTATTCCACATATATTTACTTAAGTGTTTAAAATATATTATATACGGAATATTCACAATTAGTATGTCCCACATTTTTTTCCCGCAAAAAATATTTTAAGAGACTAAATGTCATTCAGAGTAAAACTTTTCATATGGACCTAATGTTTTTTCAAATCCTTAAAAAGTTACAACAGACTTGAAATATTAGCAAAATAAATTTTTATCTAAAATATAATTTCCGGGGTAATGCTGATTTTGTAATTTAACCGAGTTTGTATTACCAATAGGGTATTCCAGTCATGTCAAAATTTAAGCAGATATTCGGTTTAACCTATTGTATAATTTATGAGGATTCATATAGTTAAGCTATGAGCTTTTTGATTTAGTTTTTCTATAAGATAATTGCAATTAAAAGTGCATTTCGTTTGAATTCACCGACCACCCTCGGAAATACACGATGATTACCGATCCCTAGTAGCGGTGGCAACAGCGGACAGCTCTCGAACAGCTGATCGGCCAAGTTGACGGTTGGCGACCCTGTTGTTTGACAACGAATAAAGGTAACTTTTTTGAGAGATGATTTGATCATTGAAACTTGAAGCCAAACATCTCTCATCTCGCTAGTCGGCAATGTAAAGAAAATCTTATCAGGAGTTACTGTTCTACTGCTGTTACAGCCCGGCACAGAACAATGTCGGCGTTGGAGTTTATACATTTTGAACAAGTGTTTGATATAAACCTCAATAACCAAAGCAGGTGTCAACAAACGAGCGATTCTAAACGTTGACACAACAGAAGACAAAAATTTACTATGTGCACCCTAGATATAGCAACGTTGTCAAGTCGCTCACTTGGAGCGGTCTTTGTGACGTCACAAAGACCAATCCTAATTCAAACTTCAAACAACGATTTCTCTTAATTTAAAACAATGTTTGATATTTTACTTATGAAGTAGCAAACAGTAGCACCCATACTTTGTAAAAAATGACAATTTCAAAAACACCGGAATACCCCATTGTTATGCAGCAACGGATAACTTTGAATACAACCATTTTATGTTTTTTTAAGGTTTCTAAGGAACCCTTTTGAGGTTTCTAGAATATTGGAGCAGACGGTATAAATTCTTTTACCAATACAAAAATCAAATTTGCGATGACTTGACTGCACGTCTTTTCCACAAAAATCAAAGCTGAATACTTGGAAAATCAAATATAAATCATACAAACAATCCTTACGATATTCACAATCCACTCACAAAATATGTTATCAATTTCTTATAATTTTGAGTTAATGTTTTCTCGTAAATTTTATTACAGAAATTTATAAATGTATTATATCAAGACAATTAAGCGATACATATATAAAAATCAGTAAGAAAAGAGGGAATGGCCATTAAAAAGCTATCGATGACGTCATAAGTAAAAACAATTGAAGGTTGGACATTGAATTTAATATAGCTATCTATGTGTATTTTGATAATTACAAATTGACAAGTTGGAGGCTTTTTAAAATAGCAATCCGTTCCAGAGATTTTGTCGTTTCCATACCTTACATAATAAATAATATATTCAATTAATTAATTAATATTAAGGTAAATAACAATTTAATGATAATAAAATAATCAACAAAACCAATAGCACGCAAACATTTTAACAAAACAGTACACTGTGATATTTAAAATACACGTATTCATGCCCTATGCACTAGAATAATAATTTTAATCATAAAACACAATACAAAAGCAAACTTACCGATATATTTAAATCATTCGCGATTTCTCCTTTGCTTCTGCCAAGTTCCCAAAGCGTGACAATTCGTGAACGATCTTCAACAGACAGGTAGGGCATTGTAACTCTTCGAAATTGTGTGTCGATGGCACGAAGTCACAACGTTATGTGATGAAATTTTGAAATTTAAATAATTTCAATTTTATAATTTTTTCAAAGTTATCAACATATCCTTCTGATGTGATATCATTTATATTGGATTGTAAATCCTGCCCTTACAAATCACACATAAAAAAAATTGCGTATGGATGCTATTATAGAACGTCAAAATATAGTTTTAATAAACACAAAAATAACAACATATTTATAATTAAACTAAAATGCCGAACAACACTAGTATCAGTTCTAAAGGGCATATCTGCAGCAAAGTAGAAACCGGGACAAATAAGATTTTCAACTAAATGCAAAAATGTAGACATTTTTTAAAAATTATTTACGCCGGCTATAATGATCGGTTTTGTGTTTTAGACATACGACGGCTGGCGGCGCCCTGATGATCAAGGACTTCAAAATGTGCTTTACACAATATTCACCAAATTTGCAGATACGACCTTTAGAACTATAACGGCAGTATACCGACTGAAATTGTCGGTATACCTACTTACAATAAGAATTAATTTACTGTGTATTTTAAAATACATTAAATATTACAATGCACTTTTGTCAGGTTCGGATATCGGAAACATATATAAATAGACGAAATTTGATTTCATTCCATACATACAGAAAAATAAAACGAAACGAAAAAAAAGTGACCCTTTGGTTTTATGACTTTAGCAGGTAGGTATCCGACGACCGACGACCGACAATCTCCGACCTACGTTTGGTGTACGCTAGCTGCAAGCATGTTAAAATCTTATTTTCTTTCGGTGTACGTATAATATGTAAGTACCTGGATATCACATTTAGTCACTACATTTTCTAAGAATTAATCAGAGTTGGGCGTACAGCGTATCCGCAAGCTTTCACTAAGTATGGTTCATATAAATTTGAACGGGTCGTGACTAACGCCCATAGAAAATACATTTGTAGAAAGGAAAGAGCCGTGCTTAAATCTTGGTAAACAAACGCACGCCCTCTTACGGTGGTCAGACAAAGTTTTCCTCGTAATATACTGTACCTACGCTGACCAGATGGTGACGTCAGATACCACGCCCCTTGCTTTATGTAGGAGGCGAATAAGGCTAAAATGCGCAAGTTGTACTCTTAAAAACACGACGAAATGGTCACGGTTTATACATGCCAAGTAGAATAAGTTGCATAACCACTGGCGCGTGACTACTGGTAGCGTTTACTTATTCAACCCATTATACTTATTCGTACAATTTATTAAGGATATTTGATCAAACTCACAAAAACAACTCCTTATATCCTATAATGTTATAAATTTATTACATATATGACAATATACAAATAAATGTAGTATATAATTATAAAATATTTACTAACTTATCAAACCAGGCCAAACAACATTTATATTATATAAATAGTACTATCGGTACATGTATGTTTATGATATATAAATATAGTAATAATACAATGATATCCAAATCAAATCTAAATGTTCTTAAAAATAAAATAAAAAATGTTCTTAATCAACATATTTGAAAGTACACACAATATATATTGAAGTATGAAGATCCAGATTGTGTAGCGTAGCGAACATCAAATATGTGTGGTTACCATGATTATATATTATATTTAGTGATTAATAAAAAACAATTTTTCCTGACGTGTTTCATCTTGGAGTCTACGTATTTCACGTTATATTACTTCCATTGATAATTACTCCGCTAAGAGGTTATGGGCCCAGAGCAGATAGAATTCCAGAAGAACCTATCAGAGTATTCTACCAGAAAAAGTGAAAAGTAGTCCAACTTACGAAGCTTCAAACGACAGCAAGAAGAATGTCGATTAATTCAGTGAGGATTGATGTTCTACAGAAGAATAATTATGATACCTGGAAGATACAGATGGAAGCCATTCTAATCAAACATGAAGTATGGGAATATGTCAATGGAAATGTCAAGAAACCTAAAGGGGATGAAGATAATCCAGAATTTAGAGAAGAAGTGAAGCTATGGGAGAAATATGACCAGAAAGCTAAAGCTGATATAATTTTGTCCATGAGTCCAGTCGAATTGAAGATTGTAAAGGGATGCAAAACTTCAAACGATGTATGGAAAAAATTAGAAGAAGTTTATCAATCAAAAGGTCCTGCTCGAAAAGCCACCTTGCTGAAACAGCTAACACTTCACAAAATGACAGAAAACGAAGATATTCGGGATCATGTCAATAAATTTTTTGATATTGTTGACAAACTCACTGAAGTGGATATTCAAATTAATGAAGAATTACTAACCGTTATGCTTTTATATAGTTTGCCTGCTAATTTTGAAAATTTCAGAATTGCTATCGAAACTCGTGATGTTCTTCCAACTCCAGAGGTGCTGAAAGTGAAGATATTCGAGGAGAATGATGCTAGAAGAAACGGGGATCATTGTGAAAACACAAATGCTATGGTTATTTCAAAATTTGGTAAGAAACCGCAATTTTATAAAAACAAACCAAAAGCTTCCAATAGTACACAAACTGATACATTCAAGTTTAGATGTTATAAGTGTAAGGAGATTGGGCATAAAGCGATTGATTGTAAGCGCAAAGTTTGGAAGAAACCTCAACACGCCACATGTAGTGAAAATATGGATTTCTGTATGGGAATTAAGAATTCTTCCAAAAAGTGTGTTTTAGACAGTGGAGCTACCTCGCACTTCTGCAGAGATGAAGAGACTTTGATAAGCAAAGTAAGTTGCAATTCCGAACGTTTAAGTTTAGCAAATAATACACACACAGTAATTGCTGCAAAAGGAACAAGTAAATTTAGAACTAATTTTGATGGAAAAATTAAGAATATGTATATCATTAAAAAATGCTCTATACGTACCAGATCTTAGAGCCAATTTGATGTCCGTTAGTAAGATAACAGACAGAGGATATGAGGTAAATTTTAGAAAAAATGATGCCAGAATCTTGAACTCTAAAGGAGAAGTATTTTTAGTTGCAAAACGAATTAATGACTTGTATTACATACAGAACAATGACCAGTCAGCTTGTATAATGAATGAAGAATCCCATGACATTCATGAATGGCATAGGATTTTAGGACATTTGAATTTTCGAGACTTGATTGTTGCACAAAGAAAAAGAAGTATTTTAGGATTACATTTCGAAAAACCAGATAGGAACATAGAATGTAAAACATGCGTTGGAAAAATGACTGAATTACCATTTCCAAAGAAATCAGATAGAAATACAGAAGTTCTGGAAATTATTCACTCTGATGTATGTGGACCTGTATCTACTGAGTCTAATGGTAAGAAAAGGTACTTAGTAACATTTATTGATGACTCTTCAAAATGGACAGAAGTACGTTTTATAAGACATAAGAATAAAGTTCTTAAATGCTTTAAAGAATTTGTATGTTTTGTTGAGAATTTAAAAGGTAAGAGAATAAAATACTTGCAATCAGATAATGGTGGAGAGTATATCAGCAAAGAATTCAATATTTTTCTGAAAGAACGAGGAATTCAAAGAAGATTAAGTGTTCCTTATACTCCTCAACAAAATGGTTTAGCTGAGAGAATGAATAGAACATTGTTTGATACAGCTAGATGTTTACTATTTCAATCAAAATTGCCACCATCTTTTTGGGCAGAAGCAGTTAACACCGCCTGTTATATAAGGAATCGGTGTCCTAACAGCAGCTTAAAAGGCCGGACGCCATATGAAGTTTGGTTCGGTAAGAGACCGAATGTTGGTTACATGAAAGAATTTGGAAGTAACGTATGCTTACTGAATAAAAATCCAGGAAGAGGAAAGTTAGATCCGCGAGGAATTGATGGAGTATTTGTTGGATATGCATCTGAATCCAAAGCATTCCGAGTTTGGGTAACATCGCCGAAGAGTACAAATTTCAAGAAATGTAAAATTTTTTACTGATGGTTCTACAAGAAGTCGGGATATTCAACCAGTAATTTCTGAAGATAAACAAATTGAGATTATGTTTGAAAATACTGGATACAGAAACCCAAACGTTCGAGTAGAAGAATATACAGAACCAGAAAATCAAGAAAATTTTGAGGAACCAGAACAATCTGACGAAACATTTGCAAAAGTAAATACAGTAAGAAGAGTGCCTGGCCGACCAAAAATTTTGCGAACAGGAAAAGTTGGTAGACCAAGAAAAATTTTCAACTATGTTCCAAAAGAAGCAAATTTAAATGAAAAGGCATTTGTTTCTGAAATACCATTGAAGCTTGCTATGAAAAGCAATGAGAAAAATGAATGGTTAGAAGCAATGGCAGAAGAAATCAAATCAATAATTAAAAATGGTACATGGCGACTGGAAAAGCCTCCTGAAATAGATTTGATTGTTGGAAGTCGTATTATATTGACAAATAAATATGATACTGACGGCACATTAAAGCGGAGGAAAGCAAGACTGGTTGCACAAGGTTTTTCACAGAAACCCGGATTACATTTTAGTCAAACTTTTGCACCAGTAGCAGTAGCACCAGTAGCATTAGCAGTAAAATATAAAATGAAGATCAAGCAATTTGATGTAGCTACTGCGTATTTGAACGGAACATTGGACGAAAGAATTTATATAGAGCCGCCAAAATTTTTAAAGGAGATTTTAAACATCATTATAAATGATGATGGTTGTGGAAATCAGATTCGTATTGAAGCGAAAAAAATGTTAACAGAATTAGAAAAGGAAGACGGAAGAAAATGTCGACTAATGAAATCATTGTATGGATTAAAACAAGCTGGTAGGAGTTGGTATAAGAAATTAAGTAGTGTTCTTATAAACTTAGGAGCAACTCCATCTCTAATGCAGATCCCTGTATATATCGTTATGGACAAGGGGAAGAATTTACCATTATAACGACGTATGTTGACGACTTGTTGATCATGTCTGCTAACGATAATATAATTAGAAAATTCAGTAAAGGACTGGCTGAAAACTTTGAACTTAAAGATCTAGGAGAAGTAAAAAACTGTTTAGGAATTGAATTTTCCAGAAATGGGAACAAAATCAGAATTTGTCAAGAAAAGTACATTTCTGATATTTTAACGAAGTACAAGATGGAAAATGCAAATCCTGTATCGACACCTTTGGATCCCAATGTTAAATTGTTGAAATCAAAAACAGGAATTAACTCAGAAGAACTAAATTTACCTTACAGGGAGTTAATTGGAGCATTAACTTATTTGGCCGTTTCGACGAGACCAGATATTAGTCATGCTGTAAGCAAACTTGGACAATTTAACAACTGCTACGATCAAAGCCACTGGAAAGCAGCCAAGAGAGTTCTGAGGTATTTAAAAGGAACAATTCATTTTGGTCTAGTTTATTCATCAGGAACGGATGATAACATCAACGGCTATGTAGATGCTGATTGGGGAAATGATGTGGATGATAGACGATCGTTCACTGGTTATTGTTTCTTTTATGGAAATGGATTAATTTCATGGGAATCTAGAAAGCAAAGAACTGTTGCCTTGTCTTCAAATGAAGCAGAATATATGGGCATGAGTGATGCCGCCAAAGAATGTATATATTTGAAAAATTTCCTAATTGAATTGGGAGAATCAAAAAATAATGGGTGCTTTGAAAATGGCTGAAAATCCCATTTTTCATGCTCGTAGTAAGCACATAGATTTACGACATCATTTTATACGAGATGCTATGAAGAATAAATTGTTTGATATTAAACATATTTCTACTAATGAGATGGTAGCTGATATTTTAACAAAAGGATTGCCTCGTATAAAACATGAATTTTGTATGAAGATGTTGAAGTTAGAAGTGGAATTTTAAATGTTATTATGCATTGATTTGTTGTTCGAGGGGAAGTATTGAAGTATGAAGATCCAGATTGTGTAGCGTAGCGAACATCAAATATGTGTGGTTACCATGATTATATATTACATTTAGTGATTAATAAAAAACAATTTTTCCTGACGTGTTTCATCTTGGAGCATACGTATTTCACGTTATATTACTTCCATTGATAATTACTCCGCTAAGAATATAAACTTTTTTATACATTCTTCTGTATAAATATACTTATAAAACAATGATAGGAAAATCAAATATAAATGTTCTTAATAACAAATCCAGTTAAATATTTAAAAGTACACAATATATAATTTTTTTAATCAATATTGTAGCTATCATTATAAGATTAAGGATAAAAAATAAAACAAAATCTAAATTTGCATTGAAATTATTTATTTTATCGGCAATTCATATCACACAACACCTTTTGATGCTAATTATTAATTTTAAAATTATTATTTAAAACAATAATATATTATTTATATACCTACTAATAATAGTTAGTTAGTTAGACTTTATTATGAAAAACCAATAAGGTGTACATAATTACAACATTTACAACTAACAAAATACCTAATACATGAACCTTAAACTCAGCATCCGCAATATTTACATTTACATTTAAATTTAAAATCCGGTTGAATATCAATACGCTTGAAGCAATAAACTAAGATCAAGTAATTTGAGTTTCAAAAGGTTATGAAACTTAAAAATCTGTGTTTTTGATAGGTACTTATACCAATCAAATAATAAAATTTTGAATTTAGTTAATTAATTAATTAGAATTATTAAGTGCCATATAAAAAGGTAGATTATAATAAAGATTATGTGGAATTTTAGAGGTGTTTGAAAATGGGACTGTAAAATTATTTAGCTGCTACACATAGGCTGCCAGACGACCTCATACGGCATATTAGCTACATATTTATATATTTAAATATTAGATATACATCATATTTAGCTACGAAATTTAAAAGCAAAGCTACATAGATGGATTATAATAAAATTATTATATAATTATTTTATAGAGCTGTAGAATATAAAATTTGAGTTTTGACAACTTTCTAATAAAATAGCTTTCATTAAAAACTTTTGAAGACAAAATTATGTTTCGGATATTTTGAGAAATTCAATCTCAAGATTAAGGCAACAAATTACAAAAGTCACAAAATACAACTTGCAATTTTATTATTTAGAAGTACAACTTTATTAAGTTTCTTAATTAACTATCCAACTGGTTTGATTTTGGTGATAATACTTTAATTTAAATATGTATAACTAAAAACTGAGTATGTAATACAAAAATCCTGAAAAGGATCTCTATGCGATTTACCTTTACTGCAATTAGATTATCTTATATCATTGATAAGACGATCTTATATCATTGCCATTATTTCGATCATTGATATTTAGAGCTTTCATAGTGACAGTCACTATAATTTCTCGGCTATTTTGAAAGTATCATAAGGATAAATCCACCTGCATTATCGGATTTCACAATAAAACGTAAAATTAAATATCCCATATATGTTTTTCTTAATCTAAATACTAAAATTTGGCAACCCTGGGTGCACAGCATGATTGAGCCAGTGTCATTGGAACTGGATTTTTTACATAAAAATTCCCGGATTAACAAAAAAATCCCAGACGTTCTATTTATCTAATTTGTTAACATACTGTTAACATTCTAATTTATTTATTTTTGGTAACAAAAAAATGTCAAATATCATAAATGTATTTTTCTATTGCACTAAAAAAAATATTATTCAGAACCACGTAAAGGTTGCCATGCTTTCATTATCAAATTTATTGAAAAGGAAAGGAACCGATATAGTTAATAACTAATAGTGATTTGCAGCCATCGTTATTATAACTTTTTAACTTTGATGTTTGACTTTTGATTAAGTATAGTATAATCCCTTTAAATATTTCAGCCTTATCCTTTACACTCTGTACAACTATTATTTAACCAGTCTACATAAATAGACAAGTCCATAGAAAATGGTGCACGTAAATGTGTAGTCGCATAAATTCCCATGAAAATCATTAAAATTGGATAAGATCCTACCATCACATTCCGTTTCACGAGCTGCCTAGAATATTTGATGCTCCTGGTTTCAAGTATGCCCAGCTTCGTATTTTACTAGCATATTCTTCAATTTTCAATTCCAGTTCTAGTCAGTTTGGTACGAAGTTATCAAGTGATGAATTTCGTTTCCCTGCTGCTAAGTGTTGCACTTTAATTTTACCATTGAAGAAACATAATATCGTCAACGTCTATAATAAAAACAATAACAATATGTTAAAAACAAATACAAATTTGTACCTTATGAGTGTATCAAGTAAATTTTGAAAATATATCTTCAGGGCCATGTTGATAACATGAGTACTAGTTATGTATGATGAACATCTCGTCTGATTATTGGCACCGTGCGCAGTACGGAGTGGGGGATTGAGGAACGCTTTATGCGCCCATGGCGGAATATGTATCCTCCAGAAGTTTTCTCGGTCACCGCTGCACGCAAAAGCGCTGTAGTCGACTTTATTTATTATTTCTGTCAGCTGATAGCGTTGTGCACAGACTAGCATTGTGTATACAAATAAATTACTTGCTTCTACCAATTAACCTCATTTACGTACGGCAACAGCTTTCTTGTTTATGTTTACTTAGTAGACGCGCTGCAGGTAACTACCACGTGGGTGATTA
Organism: Aphodius sticticus; assembly: GCA_963966075.1. Lineage (NCBI taxonomy): Eukaryota > Metazoa > Arthropoda > Insecta > Coleoptera > Scarabaeidae > Aphodius > Aphodius sticticus. The sequence continues at coordinate 55,701,704 of OZ014506.1, forward strand.
TTACGAAGGAAACTGCATAGAACAGCGCCACCTCGTGGCGATCTTAGTCCCGTCCGGCGGCAATAGAGATGGGCATATCGTACGCGCACGGCGCCAATAGTAACGTATATCCGTATGACAAAGTAATCTCGTAGAATCTACGAGAATCTACGACGTAGATATTTGAAAATCTGCATGTCCTGCGTAAACAATACTCGATATTAATAAAAAAAAAAATCTGATGTGGCCAGGCACATGACTTTATCATACTATATATAAAATTATTAGTTTAGCTGCATGAGATTCTATTTGATAGAGATCGGCTATGTCTGCATTAAAATAACACTAGACAGATATGTCGATTAAAGCTGCGTTCGGATATTGTACTCCGTTGACACCGGGTACACCGTCCAAATGACACGTGCTATTGGGTGTAAAATGTGTAACGGGGTACAATATTCGAACGCAGCTTATATTGACATTGCCAAAACATTAGCGTTTGACACTAGCTACTGTCATTAGAATCAAAATTTCTGACATATCCTGGCTACTAGTTTTAATGCAGTACGACCGATCTCGATGAAATAGAATTTGCTCCGGCAGCTAAACTATTGATTGTACCAAAAAATTTCATCGTCATAAATTATTCAGAATTTCCCATCCTTTAATTTATTATTTAACTATTTCGACGAAATTCCAGAAATGGCGGCTTATTTGCAAAATCTTTCAAAAATGCTAAGACTAAACCTCCAGTTCCTTTGGACCCTTTTCAACAGAAAGCTTTTCAGCTCTAAGTTTGGTCATAAAACTTCTAAATATGAAGTTTCGTCCCGATACCTCTAGTAGTTTCTCCGGAATCGTCGCCACAAAAAAACGGGTACACACACACACATCCATACACACACACACACACACACACACACACACACACACACACACACACACACACACACACACACACACACACACACGCAGACATTTTTTTGTACCTTGGTCAAAAATGTTCAGGGGACACAAAAAGACATATTTCCGATAAAATCTCAAAATTCTTTTTTGGCACGATTACAATACTTTACATACTACGTATGATAAAGTAAAAAGGACTATGGTGGGAGAGTTAATGAAATTACCTTGGAAAAGGTGACAGCTGCCATTTTTCTTTAAAATTCTACAGTTCATCTTGGAAGAGGTTGATGCCCTACATTTTGTTTGTTTTTATCCGTGATCAACAGCTGTGGGTTAATAACTGTCCCAGCAGTCATGTTGTTCATTGTACTTCCTCCAATTGATAATATTCACTCTTTCGATTAGCTTATTTTATTCGGGAAGTTTATTGAGGGATTCCCTTCCCCGAGGTATGCTTCCATCCAGGGCGTTAATTGTTGGCATTTAAATGGGCGAAGAATCTTCATAGTCGCATAATGGTACTTCTCTAAAAAGGTCAAGTGTTTTCTGAGGCTGCAGCGTAAGTTACAAAACATATATTTATTTTTCCGTCGATCGTGTATTTATGAGTATGTTTACTGAATAGAATATCATTTATTAAAAAGCTCTATTAATGCACGATTTCTATTAACGTATGATTTGTTATAGCCAATCAAACGACTTCATTGTAGCCAATCGAACATACGTAAAATTAAACCATCCAATCAAAACATTTCGTTGTCGAGGCACACAGCCGTGAACTTTTTTTTACTTTATCATACGCAGTATGTAAAGTATTGTTTAATATTTGTAACCAGCTCAACATCCATGGTTTTTATGACCATAACAATTAATATTTGGCATTAATCACTCTACGGGGATATGTCTCCCGACTTTTTTTTGTGATGATTATGTTTGCTAGAACATGGTTTTTAGTAGATTACTCGTCATCTGATGTGTGGTATTTGTCTTGGGGAAGTTTTCTTTTCAGTCTAGAGTGTATGTCTCTTTGTCCAAGATTGTGTTCTGCCGCGCTGGGGCATTCATTCATACTCTGTAAGAATTTTTCGGTGGCTGTTGCCGAGAACTGTCAGTGTCAAATTACGTAAATGGTCATTTATGAGTATGTTTAGTGAATAGAAAATAATTTATGAAAAAGCTCTATAAATGCACGATTTCTACTAATGCATGATTTGTTATAGCCAATCAAACGACTTCATTATAGCCAATCGAACATACGCAAAATAAAACTGTCCAATCAAAACATTCCTTTATCCAGGCACAGTCCAAAACTGTCAGTGTTAAATTACATAACTGGTCATATAACCTCAAACAACATCGACGAATAAAATCTATGTAGACGCCGCCATAAGAATACGATCGACCAAAAATTTTTGTAACCAACTCTAATATTAAACGGCGATTAATGATCTCGACAATTAACGCACTCGCTAATCGCTCGTGCGTTAAACAGTCTCGATCATTAATAGCTTTTTTTAATATACTTGTTGGTTAAATAACTATTATTACACATATTTGTGTATTTCAGTTAATATTAAGATAGCGATATAGCAGCAAGTGAAATATTGAAGGCTGCGTTTTACGTGGATGGAAGATACTGCCAAAATAAGTTTGTTTTGAGATTTCACGCATTGAAAGATCTACATATAAGAAAAAGGTTTTATAATAATTGTCATGATACTATAGACACCAGACATTATTAGCTTATTTTGAGAATATTATTTGAGGCATTACTAGTCTATCTCAATAATTTATATATAAATTCAAACTTACCAATTAAATAAAGGTAGCACTGTTTAGAAATACGAATAAAGTTTCTTAATCACACACTAAACGAACACTTTCTATCAATAATTAGCGAATAATTAGAGAATAATTAGACTTTGACAAATTTGCTAATTGGGCAGTGTGTGTATTGACGGCACAATTGACGGTAACAAATGTTTGCGGGTTACTATGGTGATACTGACGTTTTAAAATTGTAGTGGCGCCATTTAGCGGTGTTAATAGGGTGGTCCCAAAAACGGACTTTTCGCTAGAGGGCAACGATCCCGCCCAATCTGTTCCTTTTCCAGAAAAAATAATTCCCCCAAGTTTGAGAAAAATTTGGGTGCTTGGTTAACGTTAACACGTGCAACCAAGCACCTCAAATTTCCCATTTAAAATACATTGCAAAAATGCATTTTTTTTCTTTTTTTCACGTTTCGGATTTAAAAAAAAAAGTTGCGGGAGATTATCAGAAATTGTTCAGAACTCTCCAAGGAACAAATCCACAACTACTATTTTTTTGTTCACCACCCCCCACCCTCCCCATAGTACCCTAAATATGAGACAAAAGTTCCCCAAATTTACAATTTTACAATGTTACGTGTTTTATTATTGTTTTTGGCAGAAGTGATTATTATTAACAGTGAGTATTAACATACTTTTTGTCATTTATTAACTAATTTGAAATTGTTTAAACAATTAGCACTTGTTTAAACAAAAATATACGATGTTACGTACATATTTTTCCATTTTATTGGCAGAAGTTATTAAATTACTGGATTTTTTGTCATTTATTAATTAATTAGCAATTGTTTAAACAAATACCATTTGTTTAAAGAAATATATATACAATGTAGCGGACATATTTTCTATTTTTTCAAAGGAAATTATTATTAGGTTATTGACATTTTTGGGTCATTTACTAACTAATTTGCAATTGTATAACTAAATACCATTTGTTTACAAACATATACAATGTTACGGACATATTTTTCTTTTTCTTTATCAGAAATTATAATTAGATTGTTGGCATACTACTTAATTAAGTACACTCAAATCTAAAATACTTCTCTGTGTTATATTTTATGAAATAATTTGTTTTTCACGTACGATATTTATTACCTACAATTGCCGTTGGAAACGTTGCAAAATTAGTTTTTTGCGAATAACTTTTAAAATATTGGGAATTGTGATGGGGTTGTATTTAGAAACAATGTTTATTTTTTAATTCTGCATCGTTTCACCTAAAAAAATGTATGGGTTCCAATTTAAAATAAGAACAATAACACGCTTTGAAGTTTGACAAGTTTGACACTAGATTTGGGTCATCCTGTATAATTTGGATCAATGACACTTGGTTAACGAGACTACTAGATCTAACTTAATAAGGACGTCGCAAAATTTTATTAACGAGGTGCAATTTGTGTTTTTTTTTATTTTTAAAGCCAACGATGCAAAATCAATTTTCTTTTGTTTTTATTTTTTTGCGCTGCAGTTACTCAACCGAGTTCAATAAAATTTTCGTGGTATGTAGGCAACCATAACAGGCTTCCAAATGTGTAAAAAAATTTATAGCATGCAATTTAAAAAAATATATCACGTTGACGTTGCACATTTTTGGGACACCCTGTATAATCAAAAATAATTTCTTGAAATGTACCTTGAAGTACAGGGTAAGCTTGCAAAATGTCAAACTCTTAGCTTAATTAGTAACTGAGCTACAGAAGACGGGAGCTGAGCTGCAGGACCCTGTATATATATATATATATATATATAATATGTCCGTAACAATGTATATATTTGTATAAACAAATAGAATTTGTTTAAACAAATAGTATTTGTTTAAACAATTAATCAAACTAGTTAATAAATGTCTAAAAACTGCCAATAATCTAATACTGATTTATGCAAAAAATATAGAAAATTATGTCCATTACAATGTATATATTTATTTAAACAATTCAATTAGTTAATAAATGACAACAAATGCCAATATAATCTAATAATTTCAGGAAAATTTGAAAAATATTTGCGTAACAACATGTATTTTTGTTTAAACAAATAGTAATTGTTTAAACAATTGCTAATTAGTTAATAAATGACAAAAACAATAATTTAATAATTTTTGCAACAAATGGAAACAAATAGCATTTGTTTAAACAATTACAAACTAGTTAATAAATGTCTAAAAACTGCCAATAATCTAATACTAATTTATGCAAAAAATATAGAAAATTATGTCCATTACAATGTATATATTTGTTTAAACAATTGCAAATTAGTTAATAAATGACAACAAATACCAATAATCTAATAATTTCAGCAAAATTTGAAAAATATTTGCGTAACAACATGTATTTTTGTTTAAACAAATGACAACTGCCAACTGTTGAATATAAAACTACTGTAGATTGTATGATGACAACCACAATTTTTTGAAATCTATGTAAAATTAATGTCGCAAAGTAGAAAAATAGTATATAACACTCGTTTTATAAGACGTATTGGCGCACTCGTTCCATTATGCACTCCTCGCTACGTTCGTCGTGCCCAAAACAACTCGTGCGCCAATTTTTGTCTTATAAAACTTGTATTATAATATACTATTTTGCTCGTGCAATTTTCCTCTCTAGATGGTAAAGTGCTACCGAATGAATTTTTATCGCGCTTGTGCAATAATGGGACATGCAGTTCGAGATCCGTTCGCCACCCGTTTGGGTATGTTTACAGCAGATTAGTTAGAATTTAATTGAGTTCGATTGTTAAATACAACTAATTTAACACTGTTAGTGCCTCTGTGACTCATCCTTTATTAGTGTGGTGTGGAATTTTTGCTCCATATGGTTCTATAGTATTAAAAGATATAATATAGGTACACTAGGGCCTCGATTTGCGTCGGGGTTACGTTCCGGGAAAATGCGACGCATATCGAAACTACCCAAATCGAATCACATTTTTCCATAAGACACCATACAAATTTTTGAGATGCGTTCCGCAGACGTCGGATTTACTTTTTGATATGAAATAATGTCTCATACAAAATAATTCCTGGGATCAAAGTTTGAAAGTATTTTAATAAAACATACAACAACAAAGATACTTTTTTGCCAATACTTATGTCTTGATCACTGCTCCAAGAACTACCACATCAAGCACGTAAACTACCGTTTCCCAACCGATGGGTCGCAACCCCCAAGCAGCGGATCGAAGTATCAAGACTGCCGTAAGCGGGAGAACGACAGCCGAAGCAGGTTGGGAACCGATGATGTAAACATAGTAAAAAAACGGACGAATCAACGCCGCAGTTCGAGGGAATCCCCGATTTATTTCGTCTGTAAGGACGCATATCAAATCATAACAACGCAAACCAAATTTACGGACCGCGGAGAAGTTAGCCATAAAAGATAGCCATAACTTTTTTTTTTCGAATTTTGTTATGAAACATATATCAAATGATAGGGGTGTTCAAGTACTATACGCCAGAGTTTTGATCCGAAAATTCATTAAACGGTGTTGTCGGAAATTTGATTTATTTCGTTACGCGTTACCTTATAAGAGCTGTAAGAGCTCAATAAAGAATTGCTCATAACTTTTTGCAACAACCCCATAGAGAAACAAGTGATACAAATTCGGAAAGCGCATACAATTTTGCATCCAATAATGGTATTGGGAAGGTGCTACCCCTAATATCACCTACCCCAATACACCTATAATACAAGAAATTGCGCGGCGGTCGACTAAGAAATGGTATTAATGAACATAACTCACGGTAAAATTATTGCATAACTTTCCTAAATACGTCAAATTATAGGCAATTAAACTATTTACCTTTGAAAGGTCGGAGTTTTGCTTGACGCCGAACAACCCTTGAATAACGATCATGTCCGTACGCAACCGTCCCTGCCGGCAATCATATGTCGGGTGGTTGTGGCAGGAAAATGTTTATAACTTTTGTAAATATTGTTGCATAACTTTCTATCATACATCAAATTGTAGGTAATTAAAAGGACTTCACACCCTTCGCCGCTCGGAGTTTTGATCGACGGCCAACAACCCTTAAATGACGTTAATGTCTGTACGAAACCAATGCGACGGGCAATCACACATAAAGTGGCTTCTGCAGAAAAGTGTTTATAACTTTAGCAAATATTGTTGCATAAATTTCTATCATATATCAAATTGTAGGCAATTACAAGGGCTTCTCACCCTTCGCCGCTCGGAGTTTTGCTCGACGGCGAACAACCCTTAAATGACGTTAATGTCTGTACGAAACCAATACGACGGGCAATCACATATATAGTAGCTTCTGCAGAAAAATGTTTATAACTTTAGCAAATATTGTTGCATAACTTTCTATCATATATCAAACTGTAGGTAATTAAAAGGGCTTCTCACCCTTCGCCGCTCGGAGTTTTGCTCGACGGCTAACAACCCTTAAATGACGTTAATGTCTGTACGAAACCAATACGACGAGCAATCACATATAAAGTGGCTTCTGCAGAAAAATGTTTATAACTTTAGCAAATATTGTTGCATAACTTTCTATCATATATCAAATTGTAGGTAATTACAAGGGCTTCTCACCCTTCGCCGCTCGGAGTTTTGCTCGACGGCGAACAACCCTTAAATGACGTTAATGTCTGTACGAAACCAATACGACGGGCAATCACATATAAAGTGGCTTCTGCAGAAAAATGTTTATAACTTTAGCAAATATTGTTGCATAACTTTCTATCATATATCAAATTGTAGGCAATTACAAGGGCTTCTCACCCTTCGCCGCTCGGAGTTTTGCTCGACGGCGAACAACCCTTAAATGACGTTAATGTCTGTACGAAACCAATACGACGGGCAATCACATATATAGTGGCTTCTGCAGAAAAATGTTTATAACTTTAGCAAATATTGTTGCATAACTTTCTATCATATATCAAACTGTAGGTAATTAAAAGGGCTTCTCACCCTTCGCCGCTCGGAGTTTTGCTCGACGGCGAACAACCCTTAAATGACGTTAATGTCTGTACGAAACCAATACGACGAGCAATCACATATCAAGTGGCTTCTGCAGAAAAATGTTTATAACTTTAGCAAATATTGTTGCATAACTTTCTATCATATATCAAATTGTAGGTAATTACAAGGGCTTCTCACCCTTCGCCGCTCGGAGTTTTGCTCGACGGCGAACAACCCTTAAATGACGTTAATGTCTGTACGAAACCAATACGACGGGGAATCACATATAAAGTGGCTTCTGCAGAAAAATGTTTATAACTTTAGTAAATATTGTTGCATAACTTTCTATCATATATCAAATTGTAGGTAATTAAAAGGGCTTCTCACCCTTCGCCGCTCGGAGTTTTGCTCGACGGCGAACAACACTTAAATGACGTTAATGTCTGTACGAAACCAATACGACGGACAATCACATATCAAGTGGCTTCTGCAGAAAAATGTTTATAACTTTAGCAAATATTGTTGCATAACTTTCTATCATATATCAAATTGTAGGTAATTAAAAGGGCTTCTCACCCTTCGCCGCTAGGAGTTTTGCTCGACGGCGAACAACCCTTAAATGACGTTAATGTCTGTACGAAACCAATACGACGGGCAATCACATATAAAGTGGCTCCTGCAGAAAAATGTTTATAACTTTAGCAAATATTGTTGCATAACTTTCTATCATATATCAAATTGTAGGTAATTAAAAGGGCTTCTCACCCTTCGCCGCTCGGAGTTTTGCTCGACGACTAACAACACTTAAATGATGTTAATGTCTGTACGAAACCAATACGACGGGCAATCACATATCAAGTGGCTTCTGCAGAAAAATGTTTATAACTTTAGCAAATATTGTTGCATAACTTTCTATCATATATCAAATTGTAGGTAATTAAAAGGGCTTCTCACCCTTCGCCGCTCGGAGTTTTGCTCGACGGCGAACAACCCTTAAATGACGTTAATGTCTGTACGAAACCAATGCGACGGGCAATCACACATAAAGTGGCTTCTGCAGAAAAATGTTTATAACTTTAGCAAATATTGTTGCATAACTTTCTATCATATATCAAATTGTAGGCAATTACAAGGGCTTCTCACCCTTCGCCGCTCGGAGTTTTGCTCGACGGCGAACAACCCTTAAATGACGTTAATGTCTGTACGAAACCAATACGACGGGCAATCACATATAAAGTGGCTCCTGCAGAAAAATGTTTATAACTTTAGCAAATATTGTTGCATAACTTTCTATCATATATCAAATTGTAGGTAATTAAAAGGGCTTCTCACCCTTCGCCGCTCGGAGTTTTGCTCGACGACTAACAACACTTAAATGATGTTAATGTCTGTACGAAACCAATACGACGGGCAATCACATATCAAGTGGCTTCTGCAGAAAAATGTTTATAACTTTAGCAAATATTGTTGCATAACTTTCTATCATATATCAAATTGTAGGTAATTAAAAGGGCTTCTCACCCTTCGCCGCTCGGAGTTTTGCTCGACGGCGAACAACCCTTAAATGACGTTAATGTCTGTACGAAACCAATGCGACGGGCAATCACACATAAAGTGGCTTCTGCAGAAAAATGTTTATAACTTTAGCAAATATTGTTGCATAACTTTCTATCATATATCAAATTGTAGGCAATTACAAGGGCTTCTCACCCTTCGCCGCTCGGAGTTTTGCTCGACGGCGAACAACCCTTAAATGACGTTAATGTCTGTACGAAACCAATACGACGGGCAATCACATATATAGTAGCTTCTGCAGAAAAATGTTTATAACTTTAGCAAATATTGTTGCATAACTTTCTATCATATATCAAACTGTAGGTAATTAAAAGGGCTTCTCACCCTTCGCCGCTCGGAGTTTTGCTCGACGGCTAACAACCCTTAAATGACGTTAATGTCTGTACGAAACCAATACGACGAGCAATCACATATAAAGTGGCTTCTGCAGAAAAATGTTTATAACTTTAGCAAATATTGTTGCATAACTTTCTATCATATATCAAATTGTAGGTAATTACAAGGGCTTCTCACCCTTCGCCGCTCGGAGTTTTGCTCGACGGCGAACAACCCTTAAATGACGTTAATGTCTGTACGAAACCAATACGACGGGCAATCACATATAAAGTGGCTTCTGCAGAAAAATGTTTATAACTTTAGCAAATATTGTTGCATAACTTTCTATCATATATCAAATTGTAGGCAATTACAAGGGCTTCTCACCCTTCGCCGCTCGGAGTTTTGCTCGACGGCGAACAACCCTTAAATGACGTTAATGTCTGTACGAAACCAATACGACGGGCAATCACATATATAGTGGCTTCTGCAGAAAAATGTTTATAACTTTAGCAAATATTGTTGCATAACTTTCTATCATATATCAAACTGTAGGTAATTAAAAGGGCTTCTCACCCTTCGCCGCTCGGAGTTTTGCTCGACGGCGAACAACCCTTAAATGACGTTAATGTCTGTACGAAACCAATACGACGAGCAATCACATATAAAGTGGCTTCTGCAGAAAAATGTTTATAACTTTAGCAAATATTGTTGCATAACTTTCTATCATATATCAAATTGTAGGTAATTACAAGGGCTTCTCACCCTTCGCCGCTCGGAGTTTTGCTCGACGGCGAACAACCCTTAAATGACGTTAATGTCTGTACGAAACCAATACGACGGGGAATCACATATAAAGTGGCTTCTGCAGAAAAATGTTTATAACTTTAGCAAATATTGTTGCATAACTTTCTATCACATATCAAATTGTAGGTAATTAAAAGGGCTTCTCACCCTTCGCCGCTCGGAGTTTTGCTCGACGGCGAACAACACTTAAATGACGTTAATGTCTGTACGAAACCAATACGACGGACAATCACATATCAAGTGGCTTCTGCAGAAAAATGTTTATAACTTTAGCAAATATTGTTGCATAACTTTCTATCATATATCAAATTGTAGGTAATTAAAAGGGCTTCTCACCCTTCGCCGCTAGGAGTTTTGCTCGACGGCGAACAACCCTTAAATGACGTTAATGTCTGTACGAAACCAATACGACGGGCAATCACATATAAAGTGGCTCCTGCAGAAAAATGTTTATAACTTTAGCAAATATTGTTGCATAACTTTCTATCATATATCAAATTGTAGGTAATTAAAAGGGCTTCTCACCCTTCGCCGCTCGGAGTTTTGCTCGACGACTAACAACACTTAAATGATGTTAATGTCTGTACGAAACCAATACGACGGGCAATCACATATCAAGTGGCTTCTGCAGAAAAATGTTTATAACTTTAGCAAATATTGTTGCATAACTTTCTATCATATATCAAATTGTAGGTAATTAAAAGGGCTTCTCACCCTTCGCCGCTCGGAGTTTTGCTCGACGGCGAACAACCCTTAAATGACGTTAATGTCTGTACGAAACCAATACTACGGGCAATCACATATAAAGTGGCTTCTGCAGAAAAATGTTTATAACTTTAGCAAATATTGTTGCATAACTTTCTATCATATATCAAATTGTAGGTAATTACAAGGGCTTCTCACCCTTCGCCGCTCGGATTTTGCTCGACGGCAAACAACCCTTAAATGACGTTAATGTCTGTACGAAACCAATACGACGGGCAATCACATATAAAGTGGCTTCTGCAGAAAAATGTTTATAACTTTAGCAAATATTGTTGCATAACTTTCTATCATATATCAAATTGTAGGTAATTAAAAGGGCTTCTCACCCTTCGCCGCTCGGAGTTTTGCTCGACGGCGAACAACCCTTAAATGACGTTAATGTCTGTACGAAACCAATACGACGGGCAATCACATATAAAGTGGCTTCTGCAGAAAAATGTTTATAACTTTAGCAAATATTGTTGCATAACTTTCTATCATATATCAAATTGTAGGTAATTAAAAGGGCTTCTCACCCTTCGCCGCTCGGAGTTTTGCTCGACGGCGAACAACACTTAAATGACGTTAATGTCTGTACGAAACCAATGCGACGGGCAATCACACATAAAGTGGCTTCTGCAGAAAAATGTTTATAACTTTAGCAAATATTGTTGCATAACTTTCTATCATATATCAAATTGTAGGTAATTTAAAGGGCTTCTCATTCTTCCCCGCTTAGAGTTTTACTCCACGGCAAACAACCCTGTAACAGCGATATTGTCCGAACGGAAGCAGTATGAGAGGCAATCACATGCAAGTCACTTCTTGCAGAAAAATGTTTATAATTTTTGCAAATAATATTGCATAATTTTCTATCATATATCAGATTATAGGTCGGAGTTAAGTAAAGGTCCAATAAAATCAAACGATAGCTAGCGATAAGGAGTTGCCCGTTGCCTTTAATACAGCAATTTCAAACTGGGTGCATTATCGCCATCTAAGGGTTGATTGCCAGGGAGTAAAACTCCGAGCGGGGAAGCATGAGAAGCACTTTTAATTACCTACAGTTTGATTTATGATAGAACGTTATGCAACAATATTTGCAAAAGTTATAAACATTTATCAATGATTTTCTGCAGCAGCCACTTGATATATTATTGCCCGTCGTACTGGTTCCGTACGGACATTATCGCCATTTAAGAGTTGTTCGCCATCGAGCAAAACTCGGAGCGGCGAAGGGTGAGAACCCCTTTTAATTACCTACAATTTGATATATGATAGAAAGTTATGCAACAATATTTACAAAAGTTATAAACATTTTCCTGCCACAACCACCCGACATATGATTGCCGGCGGGGACGGTTGCGTACGGACATGATCGTTATTCAAGGGTTGTTCGCCGTCGAGCAAAACTCCGAGCTTTCAAAGGTAAATAGTAAATTTAATTGCCTATAATTTGACGTACTTAGGAAAGTTATGCAATAATTTTACCGTGAGTTATGTTCATTAATACCACTTCTTACTCGACCGGCGCGCCAATTTCTTCTATTATAGGTGTATTGGGGTAGGTGATATTAGGGGTAGCACCTTCCCAATACCATAATTGGATGCAAAATTTTATGCGCTTTCCGAATTTGTATCCCTTGTTTCTCTATCGGGCTGTTGCAAAAAGTTATAGGCAATTCTTTATTGAGATGACAAGTGCTCTTGTAAGGTGACGCGTAGCGAAATAAATCAAATTTCCGACAACACCGTTTAATGAATTTTCGGATCAAAACTCTGGCGTATAGTACTTATAGTATATCATTTGATATATGTTTCATAACAAAATTCGAAAAAAAAACTTATGGCAATCTTTTATGGATAACGTTTAGGCTTTCAGTCTCGTTGAGGTAACGGGCGGCGCCACAAGAATACCGCCAAAGCAACTTTCGCCGCCTGGCAAAGGCAGCGGTCCCTTTGTCGGCTTTGCGCCCTATAGAACTCTTGTTGTTTTCACACTTTGCCGCTCTGTCACTTACGGTTAACTTTTATGTGATTATCACTGTTTAATTATATTATATAATTAGTTTAGTTAAATTTTTCGAATCATATTTTTGTGAATAAATTTAATTTATTTTTTTAATGAATAAATTAGCGTATTCTCGTACTTCAATAACTTCTCCGCGGTTATATGGATTCGTTTCTTATGTATATTTTGTTACGAATTTATGAAAACATGACTTATGCAACTTGAGTTATCGCTGTTTGTACATTCATATGTCACTGCAGCAGCCACTTGATATGTAATTGCCCGTCGTTCTGGTTCCCTACGGGCATTATCGCCATTTAAGGGTTGTTCGCCGTCGAGCAAAACTCCGAGCGGCGAAGGGTGTGAAGTCCTTTTAATTGCCTACAATTTGATGTATGATAGAAAGTTATGCAACAATATTTACAAAAGTTATAAACATTTTCCTGCCACAACCACCCGACATATGATTGCCGGCGGGCACGGTCGCGTACTGACATTATCGTCATTTAAGGGTTGTTCGCCGTCGAGCAAAACTCCGAGCGGCGAAGGGTGTGAAGTCCTTTTAATTGCCTACAATTTGATGTATGATAGAAAGTTATGCAACAATATTTACAAAAGTTATAAACATTTTCCTGCCACAACCACCCGACATATGATTGCCGGCGGGGACGGTTGCGTACGGACATGATCGTTATTCAAGAGTTGTTCGCCGTCGAGCAAAACTCCGAGCTTTCAAAGGTAAATAGTACATTTAATTGCCTATAATTTGACGTACTTAGGAAAGTTATGCAATAATTTTACCGTGAGTTATGTTCATTAATACCACTTCTTAGTGGACTGGCGCGCAATTTCTTGTATTATAGGTGTATTGGGGTAGGTGATATTAGGGGTAGCACCTTCCCAATACCATTATTGGATGCAAAATTGTATGCGCTCTCCGAATTTGTATCACTTGTTTCTCTATGGGGTTGTTGCAAAAAGTCATGGGCAATTCTTTATTGAGATGGCAAGAGCTCTTACAAGGTGACGCGTAACGAAATAAATCAAATTTCCGACAACACCGTTTAATGAAATTTCGGAGCAAAACTATGGCGTATAGTACTTGAACACCCCTATCATTTGATATATGTTACATAACAAAATTCGAAAAAAAAAAGTTATGGCTATCTTTTATGGCTAACTTCTCCGCGGTATTTACGGTACTATATTTCCGACCAACGCAAATCGAAAACAACGCAAATCGAGCCGACGCAAATCGAGGCCCTAGTGTACATTCATCTCTTTGTATATTATGGAGGACTTTGCAAATATATACTACAAAATGCAGGTAAAAGTTTGCAGTCTTGATATGTATAAATTCACTTTCACTAAGTTGGGGAGTCGTACTGAAATGTGCATTTACATGGAAGGGCAACATTTTGAGCAGTATTTGCAAAACTCTTTTATTTATTTTTCTTATTTGTAAGTGGTTTTTTGTTTCTGTTAAGTAAACAACGGCGATTTTGTAATCAGTAATATTTTTAAGGGAATATAAAACTGTTAAATAAAAATGGTATAACTTTTTAATGAAGCGTGTATATACACTTTTCGGATGGCAGTAACGTCCTCTATCAGCTCCCTAATTTTTGGAACACCTTTACCGGACACCCTATATATATATAAATATGTTTAAAATGTTTCAAAATAAATATGTTTATTTATTGTTAAAACTATAATAAAACTTAATATGTACTATTATTTTTTGTTCTTATTCATGATCTCCATATTAATAGGATTTTACTAGTGATTTTACAGTTGAATAGGCTTGTCCGAGCAGTCGCAACACCAACTTACAAACAGTTCTTTTGTGAGCAACCAGATAATGTTTCATTGGTATTTATAATGGAGTTATCATAGCAACATATGTGGTCCATCACAAAAGTACTGATTGTTAACTGGTTTTGTAGTTGCTTGGGCAAATCTAATATTAAAGTTGCAGAAAGTTTACTGTACAACAATTAATTGCAATTCCGTGTTTACGGTAAATTTACTGAACGTCAGTAATTTTACTTACAAAAGTATGTATAAAACCGTACACATCGGAAACCTCATTTCATATGAGAAGTAAGTTTATTAGCTCAAAGTAAAATTACAACCCACATTGTATTTTTCCTTCGATACACGAAGGTTAAAAATGACCGCCGATTCACACGGTAAAATTACCTTTTCAGTTTTATCAGTGTAGGCGTACTACCTAACTGATGTATTTATGCAGATAAAATATTATCAATAAAATATTGTCATGAAATTGTACAAACATGATGAATTTATGTAGATAAAATGTTTCAATGAAATGTTGTCTCGAGTTTGTAAAAATATGATGCACTTATGTAGATAAAATGTTGTCAATACAACGTTGTTTCGAGATTGTATAAATATGATGTATTTATGTAGATAAAATGTTTCAATGTAATGTTATGTCCATATTGTAAACATATGCTGTATTTATATAGATAAAATGTTGTCAATGAAATGTTGTCTCAAGATTGTAGAAATATGTTGTCATTGAAATATTGTGTTGATAATGTTAGACAAACGTAATAACGTAACATGATTACATTTACACCAGTTACCTTCTTACAATATTTCAGAAAGTTGTCGCGATATTGCTTGTTTAGCGGGTATATATATATTTCAACTTGAAATAAAGTCACTAAAAGACATGAGGCTCTGCAAGCCAAGGTCGCATTACATATTTTCGCCCACTAAACAGAGTTTCATGATCGTCGTATTTAGTCAACAGCAGCAGGGATAAGCAGCTGCATGCGGATGCCCTGTTATCTCTCCACTTCTCAGCGACACCAGAAGAGAAAACTCTCATTTCAGAACTCAGAATAAATTGAATAGGTACGCACTATAAATAATTGTAGCACATTGCTTGGAACTCATTTTTTGTTGTCAATAATCTCTTTTCTCATTTTGACTTAGAAATTATGCATAAAATTATTAAAAACGTTGCCATCAATGATATTTGTCGACAAATTAAAATAATTATAATGCTCTTGCATCTCGTCCTGACACTCATTATAACAATAACACAATTTAGACTGTCACTGTCATGGTACCTATCTCTACATTGTCCACATAAATAAACAACAAAAGGCAATCGCCAATCATAGCCACCTACCGTCTTTCACATTTTTCGACTGCGTGGCCTGGGCTGCTGCACTTGTGTGACTCTTGTCCACCGTGCAATACATAATCTCACCCGGGATGTAACAATTTAAGGGAAGAGTCACTCTCACCGAATTCTGGCCATAATTATCACCTGTTACTGCTGCAAATTGGGCCAAACGCTACGTAGGCACCTACACTCACACACACACGGGTCTCAGCGCACGAAAGTCGGGCAACGCACGCACTGCTACAACTCGGCCATTACTGCGAAACTGTGCCATCGCACCGCCAGATGGCACCCGTCGCTGTCACCTCCATTTTACCGACAGAACACGGTCAGGTTAGTGGATGTTTGGAGTTTAAGGAGTTGATTGTTCGCTAGATGGCTGCACCGGCTGCACACAGTTGCTAGAAGGTGACTCAAGCACAGTGGATCAGCCAACCATTTAAGGGTGCGGAAACCGGGCGACTTTTAGCATAGGCCGCGTGATGGCGCCACCCACCCTACATCTCCCCTACATGCATATTTTTCTGTTTTATTATACTTATTTCAACGTCGTTGAACGGCAGCGGCCAGCGCGCCACTTCGGATGACGTATTTGTCACGTGCTCGCTGCTGGCTGCTTTATACCAAGGCTGTGCATCGCGCCAGTGGTAGGTATTATTTCGATACCTATTTGACCTATTCCTCGTTATTTCATATTTCACACTCTGAGTCTGAGGGTGTGCGATCTGCGGTTGTACGCTTGGCTCGCCGCGGCACGGCGTAAGAAATACTCCGGGAAAGTTATCCTTTTTTCAACCGATTTTCATAACTGATACGGTTTTGGAAAGCCCGCAACGTGTTGAGTCTAAAGTAGTTATTGCAGATGTATCAAATTTAAATTACTACGCACAAAATTGAAAAGAAAGTATATATTAGCTTAATTTGACGGATTTTTAGAAATCTATATATTCGCCAAACCTTTCCCAGTCAGCACAAAAACATCTCAGCGATGTTCCTGAGATGTTGAAGTCACAAATTGAACATCTTGAAATAGATCCCGAAACAGTCGCCGACATGTCGCATAGACCGCCTATGTCGCGCACATTCAACTTTAAACTGCTAATCGCATAGATGTTAACAAAGGACATCTGTGCGATGTTCAACTTTAGACGCATTTGGAATGTGTTCCATCAACGTCGCGCAGATGAATGTAGTAAACGTTCATGTGATATTACATTTGGACAGTTATGAGTTATTACATTTGGACAGTTAAGAGGCTGGTTCAGCCTAACTTCAGGTCTGTTCTGCTCAGCTCTGGTGCTCCCCTATTGGTCCAATTATTCAAACAGTTCAATGCTCCTGTGGGTTAATTATTGAATAATGATAGCATCTTATAAGATTACAACAATCTGAATTAACTATTCTAGTGCGCCAAATCTCCATATTTATTATACCCATGCCCAATTTTAAACAATTGCTGCTCAAAGATAGACGTATAATTGGAGGACGGGTGATATCCTGATTTCAGGAATAACATTTCAATTATGTATTTTTGCGACGCGCCGCAGTAGTTCCACTTTATGTAAATGTACAATTTAAAAAAAATTCAATAAATGAAAAGAAATAAAGCCACACCTTTGACGAATCGGCGTCGTATTTTCCCAATTTTTCCATCCATGTTCGAGTCTGAACAGTGTGTCCATCTACGATGTTCTCGAGAACTAGTCGTCATTAGACGAAGATAATAGTAATGGGTCTATCTCTATCTACCATATACCACAAAAAAAGGCTGTTACTCGCTAAAATTCACATTTATATTTACTGGGACAGATTTCGAGAGTTCTAACCTACATCCGATATAATCTGAAAATGTAGAAAACTTGGGGACACTGCACAAAGAAGTATTCTAATCGAAATTAGGAGATTACATAAAAATTCTACTATTATATCAGACATCAATCAGGTTTGTGCCTAAAGAAGTATACTATTGTTTTTTAAAATTTCCTTTTCAATTGATAGGTTAGTTAGCAGAATATACATATAAACAGTGCTGTTTTATCCATTCTACTACCAGAGAATTCAAGCTCCAAGTATGGTATGATGCAGATAGCTCATTACGGGTTTTGTAATTGGATTCAAATCACATTACGAGGAATCAAAATCCTTACGTACTATTTTGTTGATCGAAGAGGATTTCTAGACAAGAGATGTGATTACTAATTTTCATAATTTCCATGAACTGACAATAAAATTATCGAGGTATGCTGAAGATTACCGATTTTTTATCAAATTTTTTGGTAATATTACTGGAAGACGTCTATAACATTACTATATGAGAAATGTATAATGGGACATAGTCGACTTGTCAACCACTGACTCCAGATGTTTTTCTTCTAAAGTGCAAAGTGTATGGAGGATTACGTTTAACACAACAAACCGCAGATAGTATTGCAATTAGCCCCGAAGAACCGAACAAGCATTACGACCCGTATGCGTGTGGTCTCATGATAGCGAGGATCAACATTTTTGTGATTTTGACATTATAATATAATATTAATAAAGCTTATGTTGTCTATTTGTCTTTTATAAATCATATATGAATTACAAATTGGTAAATAAAGAATAACTTATTAACTGTTTTGTTTTTCTTATACGTCATCAGATCCCTGTGCTGTGGATGTACATACGTATGTCATATCGACCCGTGCAACAAAGACTATAATAACTACATTTAGTTTGTTAGTTACGATAGTCTTCGTTGCATGGGTCGATATGTATTTGTTTTTCAGTAGCTAGGCATAAGTGTATTATCGGCTGAGAAATGAGTGCATAATCTATCGTACCAAGAGTAAGTAATCTGTGACCAAAGTTGGTACGGGGTTTGTTTTTTAGGAGGTATAAATGTATATGGGCGCATAATCTCAATACGCTTTCAAATATTCCACATATTCATAGTACGTGTGCGTGTATTCATAGTACGTGTGTTTTTGCATATATCACTTCATAAACCGTAGACAAATGTTGAAGTTATTTATCATATAAATATATGATAAATATCTCACATACTCCACATAGGTTATGTCACGGTCATGTCAACAATTTATCACAGTAATTTCACAGTTATGTTGGTAACGTTGTAAAATCACTAGACAGCCTGCTTACGTGTGCAAAAATAAATTGAAACAGCGTTAAAGACGTTAGATCATATAATGTTGACCGCACGTCGGCAAAGTCTATCTTGTTCCAAAGTAGCTTTAGCGAAAACGTCGACATCCCCACGCAAAGACCAATTCTCGACTGATTTCTCTAAACTTATCAAAAATAGCCAAGCCTCTGTCGATCAGCTGTTGGACCCGCCACTTAAGGACGATAGATAGATATTCAGATATTCTGCCATAATATGGTCATAAGTCATAATATATATATATATATTGTTACCGTTCCTACACTTGCCCTGAATAAGAATAAAATGCAACCCTAAGCACTTCGAAGTTCTGATAAGTAATTATATAAATAAGCAGTCCCTTTGTTTAAGAGACCACTGTTAATCCAACTCTTAACTGTCAACATCGCGCTCGCGTGAACTACCGCGCTCGTGACCACTAAGTTACTTATCAAGCTTTAAGTGATTAGTAAAACCGAAATACGTGAAAGACTTTCCCTAAAGTGAAGTGAATCACAAATTATTACAAAGCCTTATTTTTAAACCATTATATTATCTTTAACCGCAATAATATACTTGTGCGTAGTTTATAGACATTTTTGTGCTTTTTATAATAAATAAACGTTTTAAAAAACAAACACTCGGCTTAGACTTTGTAATTATATATATATATATATATATATATATATATATATATATATATATATATATATATATATATATATATGTATTACATTTGGACGGTTATGGGATCTAAATAATACTGCATAAATATATATGCAGTAAACATCCATGTAATGTTACATTCTGACGGTTTTACCTTCCGTCAATTTCCCCGCATGCGGGGCGTATCCGAAATTAGGCTGTTTAGTAATAGACTAGAAACGGGGCAGACCTATAGGTCTGCGCATCGCCTAGACGGGTAGATCGCCGATTCGGGTAGTTAGCCGATCCGGGTAGATCGCCGATCGTCTTATTGGGCAAAGTCGCGCAAGCGCGACTTTGCCGTCTACGGTACTCGCAAAAATTGATTGTAAAAATGTTTAAAAAATAAAAGAAAACAAATCTAAAACAAAACCAACCAACCAACCGACCAACCAACCACCCACCCACCCACCCAACCAACCAATATTCTGAGTAAAATTTTTTACATGGCTAACAAAAACAAATATCTGTGTGTGACTTTTTTTGTCAAGGTTAAAACTTTCTAAAGGTCCCGACTAAAAAATAAATAAAAATTAAATTAAAAGTTAAAACTGCCAGATTAAAATAAATTTGTTGGCATGTGGAAAAACATTCTTGATTACAAATTCAGGAGTTTTGCTTATAATTAAAAATAACGCATTTAATTAAAAAATGATTCCTACAAAAAATTCTTAGAGAATTAATCTTAAAATTAAGAAAATTAAAAATATACAGGGTGTTATTAGAAAAAGAAAAGGTTACAGCATTTTCATTATAAAAAACATTAAATGTATATTTATACGATAGCATCTTTAAACTTTTGAACTTTTGTTGAATTTTGTTTGGACATTGTTTGCGTTTGGAGAATTATTTGGGTGTTCCGGTAATTTTCACTAATGTTTTATTGCTGATAACTCAAAAATGATCGATTTATAAAAACATGATTTTTACAAAAAAATTGTTGGGGTTAGTATAAGAATTAAAAAATGTCAAAATATTCCTGTATATTGTTCTATTTAAAAATGGAAATATTACAAAATACCCGGAATAAAATGAATACAAAAAGCTTTTATTTGAAAACATATTGAAATTGTTTACGGTCGGAGAATTATTTAAACATTCCGGTAATTATGACTAACCCTGTATATTTGTATTTTCAGCCAGACCAAAAAAAAAGCCAATATGTCACACTTATTAAAATAAAATCGGACAATGTTCGGTGACAATGTTTCTTCAAAAAATACAAAATCGAGAATAGATTACTCAATTGCCACTGTTAACATAGCGATACAACATTTATTCTTAGTTTTATGTTTTAAGAATAAAACTTATTCTTAAAAATTTAAGAATGAAATCCATAAATAAACTTTCAACTAAAACTTATTACTGAGTAAAACTTAAATATGAGCATTTAATTAGAAAAAATTTGAATACAATTTTCAAAAAATGAGTATTAACAAATACATACTGCAATAAAAGTTTAATATTTAAGTTTGTTATAATTTATAAATACAGATACCTATAAAGACAGAAATGCTAGCTGCAATGAAAAACAGCTTGCTTTCTCAATTCCTTAAAAAGTTACAGCCATTAACAGCCATTACAAATAATATTTTTGCATAGCTTTGCAGATCAAGATACTTACCTCTTAAGTCATTTACATCTTTTTGGCAAGGTTTTTTTCATATTATCTTTTTGCATAGATTTAAACATAAAGGTATTACGGTAAACATGCAGAGAAGGCACCCAAATTTGCGCGTGCACCAGGGTGCTATGGGAGGCGGCGTAGGTATGCAACGTTGCCACGTATCTTTTGTTTAGTTCTTAACAGCTGACCGTATATTAAGGTTATCCTGTAGTGATCAAGAGTGCGTTTTGTATGATTTTGCTGGGCTAAAAATATAAATGCAAATTTGGTCATTTTTATATTATATTTACATTTTAACAAATAGAAATTTAAGTTTATTAAATAAATATGTGCATTTTCAGAAGTTACGGGTCGTTACGCTCAACAGATGCATTCGCGTCGAGGCTAATGGTGTACGCGATGTAGACCAGGGCTCATTTGAAAAAGAAAATCAAATTTGTACATTAATTACACAGTATTGCCTATCGGTTGACCTTTTTGGGTTGATATGAAAAAAAATTATACATTTTATTGCAATATTTGCATAAAAATAGCACAATTATGATTATTATTATTGAACAAAATATGTTATCAACAAACTCAAAATTGTCTACGATGGTACTTTCAATGAAAGAACTTGCTTTCATCGATTTTCACAATCTTAGCCGTGTAATCGTTGTTTTGAAGCTACCAATTATAGGGTCGATTACCGTAACGGCCTTTTCGCACGGGACACGGCGTCCGTGCGTTTTTATCCGTGTACGGTCGTTGTGTAGCTTTTCACACAACACGGATTTCAAACAGCACGGCACGGTACGTGTGAAAGTTTCGATTTAATCTCATACACTTCGAACCGTACACGGACGCCGTGTCCCGTGTGAAAAGGCGATAAGAGTAGAATCTGGTCCTAGTTTTTCCACACGGGCACGGGCAATATCCTTCTGAGAGATTTTTCTCTACCGTAGGTAAAGCATTTGCACAAGCTTTGCTAAAGTCGAACGACTCTTTGAAAAAAAGGATATGTTCCTAACGGAGCACAACTTGTCGAAAGTTCGACACTTCCACGTATGCCCATCGGAATTTCTGGCTCGCCTAGTGAAAGACATGGGAATCTGAAATTGAGTATTTTGTTATCGAACGCACGCTTTCTTTATTTATACGGCGATAATACCTCACAATCATTGCAGAGCAGCACCTATCTAACAAACACCATAGCTCCTGTCATAGTATCCTCCTCCAAAACTTTCCCGGCATCCACAATTGATGGACGGGCTTGCACATCCATTTAAATAAACAAAACAAAATCCACAGGTAATCTAACCTCAAAGATACACCAATGCTAAATAGCAAACTATTGCGGACATGGCAGCTTTGTTTTGCTTGTAGTCTTGTGGTAAATCAGTCAGAATGGCAAACCTTTACCAGCCAAAGATCCCTAGCGTACCGCAAACATCAGTAACAGATGTGTATTTATTACTTATCGCGTATACTTCGTCGGTCGTCGCCCATTTCGGCAAAGGTGACACAACTGCCAGAGGTGGGCCCCTGTGCGCACAAAGCGCAGTTCTTCTTGATAGGATCGCGTGCGTGGTTCTTTTCAATGGCTATATATCCTCCAATTATATAAAATGTACCCTACGCTCGCACTTTTCTTGCCGAGCGTTGTTTATAAGATGACGACTCCTGACATATTCAGAAATGCCAACTAAAGCGCTCGAAAATTCCCTAGCGTACCTAAAATCCCCTAAAAACATACAGTTGATTTATAATATCAAAATATAGATAATATACGTACGAATGAAGCCTTCATTAGTAGAATAAAAAAATATGTACATTGTTAAGCTGCTGAAGCACTCTTGTCCCCGGCGGCGCGTTATTTATTATTTTCCGTTGGAAATTCTTGAACCTAAAGGTAATTATAGTCGCATAGTTACCAGGGAACGCCCGGAACAACATTTTATCGCATATTCTGGCCGCAATTTAAGCCATTTCGAGCAAAACCATAGCACCGAGGATAAACGCGCTGTCATTTCAAGGATTTCAAACACGGAACTGTCATTTTATTATCGATTGTCATGAATTTCGGAAATTTTCCGAAAATGACAATTATTGACGTTCGTAAAGCCTACCTACGGTGGTCGGCGACGATTCTGTTCACTTCTGCGAGCCCATCTTACGGCACTTTAGGCAAAAACCGCGCGAGCTTTGCTAAAATTACGGCGATTTCGACCATTTCGACAGCGGCGAGCGGAGAACTGTCAGTTTGTTGAGCCCGTTGCCTGGCGACGGTACAGGCCCAAATAAAAAGGCATAAATTTAGTCAAATTTGGAATTTTTTTTTCGAAAACGGGGCAAAAAATCGTGCAAATCTCAAACCTAAGTGCTGTAGTTGTCAAAATTGTTGCCAAAATTCGCGTTTCTGGCGCCCAATTTCGCTTTTTCGAGGAGTAGACCTCTCCCCCGATCGGCCAAAATTTGTAAACTTCTCGGGGGGAATGTGTTAGCTTTTTAGTATATAAGGACTAGAAACGGGGCAGACCTAATAGGTCTGCGCATCGCCTAGACGGGTAGATCGCCGATCCGGGTAGATCGCCGATCCGGGTAGATCGCCGATCCGGGTAGATCGCCGATCCGGGTAGATCGCCGATCCGGGTAGATCGCCGATCCGGGTAGATCGCCGATCCGGGTAGATCGCCGATCCGGGTAGATCGCCGATCCGGGTAGATCGCCGATCCGGGTAGATCGCCGATCCGGGTAGATCGCCGACCCGGGTAGATCGCCAACCCGGGTAGATCGCCGATCGGGGTAGATCGCCGATCCGGGTAGATCGCCGATCCGGGTAGATCGCCGATCCGGGTAGATCGCCGATCCGGGTAGATCGCCGATCCGGGTAGATCGCCGATCCGGGTAGATCGCCGATCCGGGTAGATCGCCAATCCGGGTAGATCGCCGATCCGGGTAGATCGCCGATCCGGGTAGATCGCCGATCCGGGTAGATCGCCGATCCGGGTAGATCGCCGATCCGGGTAGATCGCCGATCCGGGTAGATCGCCGATCCGGGTAGATCGACGATCCGGGTAGATCGCCGATCCGGGTAGATCGCCGATCCGGGTAGATCGCCGATCCGGGTAGGTCGCCGATCCGGGTAGATCGCCGATCCGGGTAGATCACCTATCCGAGTAGATCTCTGATCCGGATAGATCGCCGATCGTTGTACTGGGCAAAGTCGCGCAAGCGCGACTTTGCCGTATACGGTGCTCGCAAAAATTGATTGTAAAAATATTTACAAACTAAAAGAACACAAATCTAAAACAACCAACCATCCACTATATATTATGAGTAAAAAGTTTCATATGGTCTTTTGCCTAAGAGAGAAAACCAATCTTTGCAAAGAGAAAAACAAATGTGTGACTATTTTTTTGTCAGGGAAAACCTTCAAAAGGCCCCGGCAACGGTTAAATATTCAGGTGTTCATTTTATTCTGGATATTTGATTATTTTTTTTAATAAAACTATTTGAAATATTTTGACATTTCTTAATTCTAAGATAAATTTCAAGAATTAAGAATCATTTCTTTTATAAAATGAATCATTTTTGAGTTATAAACGGGGATGTTATAAAAAACATTTTTTTTTTATTTTGAACGAAACAAACATTTTTTTATAAAATGATGTTTTGTTAACGAAACAATGTTTTTAAACACTACTCAAGAAGCATGTTTCAAACATGAAATAAAACATGTTTTAAATCATACAAAAAACAGAGAATAAAAACAATGTTTTAAATCACGCAATTATTTAATTTGTCAGCGTCTTTTCATTCCTTATTTCACTTGCTACAACTGATATTGTACCACTATATTTTCTGAAAAACACGTTTAAAACACATCACAACCAACTGTTTAAAAACATGTTTAAATTAAAATATTTGTTGTTATTGTTTAAAACACTATTTTAAAAGAAACTGTTTTAAACATAACAACCGTTGGTTATAAACAATTAATCAAAATTTGTCAGAAGTACCGGAACAAACGTAAAGAAATTGTAAAAATTTTCTAGCAAAATTTGGTTTTTTGATTTACACAAGCTATCAGCTTAATATATTTTTAATATATAGGGTGAAACGTGGTAACATTTTTTTTCTAATACCCCTGTATATTTTTCAATTTTTTATTCTAAGATCAATTCTAAGAACTTTTTGTAGAAATCATTTTTTGATAAAACACATATATTTTGAATAATAAGCAATTAATCAAAACTCATGAAATTATATTTTAACCAAAGGAATAGAAAATAAGAAAAAAGTAACAAAACAATTAAAGAGAATTAAATTAAAAATTAAAACTGCCAAATTAAAATAAATTTGTATGTATGTGTTTTTCCTCATTCTTAATTAGAAGTTCAGGTGTTTTGCTCATAATTAAAAAATAACGCTGTTTATTAAAAAAATGATGCCTACAAAACTTTCTTAGAATTAATATTAAAATTAAGAAAAATAAAAATGTACAGGGTGCTTTAGAAAAAGAAAAGTTAAAACATTTTCATTATAAAAACCATATTAAAAGTATATTTATACAATATCTTGTTTAAAACCAAAAAGCTTGGGTTTAAATTTTTTTTAAATTGTTTGTGCATTCGATAATTTTGACTAACCCAGTATATTTGTATTTTCAGCCAGACCAAAATAGCCACTATGTAACACTTATTAAAATGACATCGGACAATGGTACTTCAAAAAATACAAAATCAAGAATAGATTACTCAATTGCCACTGTTAAATTAAAGATAGAAGAACATATATCATTAGTTTGAAGTTTTACCGCAAAACGATAATGATTTACTGTTTTTAAGAAAAAAAAAATGAAGTACATATACCCAATTATGTGCAAAATTTTGTAAGGATTACTTTTTACAGGAGCTAAAATTCCGAAATTGTGATCAATTTGTGGTAAATGCGAAAACCCGTTAACATGAACGTTAGTAAGTATTAGGTTTCGTCCTAAATTGAAATTTATTGGTAACAACAAATTGCCGTGTTAAATATTCAGTAAATATGATAAATTAGGGTACTATGCGCGCCAAAAAAGTCGTACAGCTAATTTTTACATCATGTAATTCTGGCTTGTTTTTATTTGTCAACTTAACAGTTGATGCATGTATTGTACTTAAGATTAATGTCAGAATGACAACGCATAGGTTATAAAAGAACCATTTACAAAGCTATCAAAACTACTTTCAGTATATTTGGTTGCATATGTAGTGTACGAATTTTTTTTGGCAAACTGTACATACTTTCAAATGTAAGAAAGGTGCATGATTTTTGCCTTGAAACCAGTGATGTTAAATACCCGGGAATTTACCCAAAGTGGGTATTTATAGGGGTATTTATAAACATCATATTGTTATTAAAAATAGCATTAAAGGGAAATATCTAATTATTAAATAAAGGTATTTCTTTTATCACAAAATCAAAAGGTATTCTTATTTCGCTATAAATCCAACTAAATGTACTTACTGAATGTTTTTACATAACTCAAACAATTTACATTATTTGTAATCAAGAGTACACATCTACAGAGTGTCCCATTTTTTCCCGCATAACTTTTTTCCAGATAGTAAATGCCACACTGAGTAAAAAGGTTCATATGGAAATGTTTTCTTTATTCCTTAAAAAATTACAACCGTTTGAAATAATTGTAAAATAATTGCAAAACTGTATATTAAATGACTTAACTTATTTAGGAATTGATAAACCCAATAAGTCGGCATGAAAGAAACTTTATACACGGAATGCCAATTACTTGTAGAGAAACAAAAATCTAAAAAGATTCATGTGTATTGTTTTCGTTCATTTGTTATTTACTTTATTTTTAACATTTTGAATTATTTACTTAAATTTATTTACTTTTAATTTTGTTATTGGTATTGATTGTGCTCTCTCTTAGTTTTAGCTTTGTTTGAAATGCCAATTACTATTATTTTTTTGATATGTAGCTTATAGTTTATTTTTCTTTATTTAGTTAATATTTCAAGCCGCTGTAACTTGGCGTTGAGAAAACAATTAGGTCCATATGAATAGTTACTCAGAATGACGTTTACTATCTAAAAATAATTCTTGCGGGAAAAGAGTGTTACACCCTGTATAAATATCTCTGAAATGTTGTTAAATCGTGTTGTAAGGATAAAAAGGATAAATACCCAAAATTTAGGTATTTACCCTAAGTAGGGGTAAATACCCATTTTATTCCCACCCGCCGGGTATATTTAGTGATTTTTTGTATGTATATTCCTCATGATCGCATATGGCGTTTTGCCTTTGAACGGCAGTATAGGCCACCCAATACGCTATTTTGCCGAAGTTGCCCGAACATTGATTGCGTGCCCCGACACGGATCTCTCCCGTCCCGACAATTACGAACGCGCGCATACAGCATACAGTGACACCTCGATAATATTGAAAAATTGGTAGGTATTGAGTAAGGTCTTGTAACATTCTAATATGGTTAGATTACGGCTACAGACACATATGAAAATTCTGGTCACTTTCACTTTGCTGTCCCCGTTTTTAATTTATTCTGGCGCTGATACATCTTTTCTGACGAATGGTGCCGCTATGCACGGTAAATTCTAACAGCTAAAAGAACGTTATACTTACGATCTATTTATCCAAATATACATATATAACTCGCGGTCGTAGATGGATGAGTGAGTCCATTTACATACCTTGTTATAATTCCACGCATTGTGATGTCAACATGACCGAGACGTAATTGAATACATATTAAAGAACTGTCAATTTGACAAATAGAAAAGCCAGGATTACATGATGTAAAAATAAGCTGTTGGTTTGTTTTTTTGACGAACATAGTACTTCCTGTTTCTTTAATTGTCAAAATCAGATTTAAACTTCTAATTTAATTACCAATATCAAGCCTACAAGGTTTAGCAGTTCCGTTTGCTAACGCTTTAGCCTAAACAATTATTCACAACAAATATAAGAATCGTGTATATTTAGGGTTGTCGGGTTTTTAGATAGTATTTCAATTTTGGAGAACTGTCAATTTGACAAGTAAAGTTTGAATTACATGATGTAAAACTTACCTGTACGACTTTATTTGGACGCACGTAGCACTTCCTGTGTCTTCTTTATTTGTCATGTTGATAATTAACCTTGCTCCGATAGAATTTGAAGTTTGAAATTTCAACAGTCTCAACTTGACTGTTGAAATTTCAATTAAAAATGTCCGAGATATGTTTAACTTAATTTCAATTTCTTGAAGGGTAGTACGTTAAATCGTATCTAGTGTTATACTTTCCTTTTGTATATTAGTATGCAATGAACTTTATTTATTAACTGCAATTTTGCAATGTACGTAGAAAATCGAAAGACATTGTATTATTTTCGTAAGATCATATCAAAGAATCTAAAATACCCAGTTTTAAATAGGGTTTATTGGAAAAGTACTGTTGTAAAAATTGAATAAAATTATAAAGACATTAATGCAGATAAATATAATCAGAAGTTTATTAACAAAGGCCACAACAAAATAATACACAGTAATATTAAACTATAAATAATATTATAAAAATAGAAATAAAAAACAATGTATAGCAAAGGTAATTAAAATAAATAGAATAAATAGATGAATCCCTGTGAAAGTTGACGTTTTTTAAATTAAATGTCATTTTGAGTAAAAAGTTACATGTGGACTTATTTTTTATAATTTACAGGGGAATAATAAAACAATCTACAGTGTGGGCCAAAACGTTGAAACCATATGGGAAATTTTTTTATTATTCATTTAAGAGAAGATTTTATTCTTCATAAAAGTTTCTGCTTGACATAAAACCAAAAATGCAGTTATCAAACTTTATGTTTTATTAGCCATATACAGTCTGGTTCAGAAAATTTGCATTAATGATAAGAGTGACTTGCCTTTATTTTCATTATTACCAACAATTGTTATTTGGAAAAGTTAGTTAGGAGTAAAAATTATATTCAAATTTAAAATCACATCCACCTGCCATGAAAAAAAGAGAACGTCTTTTTTTTTTAATTTACACTCCTGTAATAAAATTTATTATGGCTTATATTGGACTCTTATTGATGTATTTTTTGAGAATAAAGTTATTTTTTTCTTTAGCTGGTTATTTTGGTACGATATGTAATGAATTTTGAGAATTATCACAAAATTATTACTTTCTTGATGCAATATTGTGATTTTACCGTAAGATTGTAGTTTAGATATGATCCATAATTTCCATTATGTACATAATATATAAATCACAACTGATTAGCTATTAAAAGTTATAAATAATTATCTGCAATATGCTTCGAAAACAACTGACAACAAATTAGACTCTAACAATTAATTTATTAACAGTTCACATGTTCAACAGAATCACGTGGGCAGCATGTGCGATGGCTATTTGGTTTTGAGTTGTTATACTCAGCGCTTCATTAATAATATTAATCAAAATGAATTATTTAACCAAAGAGAAAATAGAAATTGTTTTGATTGTTGGTGAAAATTATAAGACACATAGAGTGTCAAGGGAATTGTTTAACCAAACTATGCTTTGTATTAAGAGAAGGGGGCACGTGGAAATTTAATTTTATATTTTGATATTACTATTTGATGTTATTATTGTCATCTTTTTATACCATTATTATTATGTTGATATTATTCTTTAAAATTATGAAAAAAAAATATTAGTTTTAGAATAAAGAATTTTTAGAGTTTAATTTGCCTTCAATTATGTTAGTAGTAATTATGCAATATGCAGTTATTAGCAATTATGCAGATAATTATTAAGAACTTGTAATAACTAATCAGTTGTGGTTTACATATTCTGTACATATTGGAGATTATGGATTTTATCTAAATCACAATGATACGGTACAATCCTAACGTCCGACAATAATTCACAAAACTTGTTAGGAATCGTATCAAAATCACCAGTTAAAAAAAACTATTCTCAAAAAATACATCAATAAGAGTTCAATAGAATTAATATCGGCCATAATAAATTTTATTACAGGAGTAAAAATAAAAAAAAAGATAGGTGGCTGTGATTTCAAATTTGAATATAATGTTTACTTCTAACCAACTTTTCCAAATAACATTTGACGGTAATAAGGAAAATACAGGCACTTTACTCTTATTATTAGTTCATATTTTCTGAACCATCCCGTATATGGCTAATAGAACTTAAAGTTTGATAACTGCATTTTTGGTTTTAGGCCACGCAGAAACTTTTATGAAGAATACAATTTTCTGAGAAATGAATAATAAAAAAGATTCCCATACGGTTCCAGCTTTTTGACGCACACTGTATATGTCCAAAATGGGAAAACAAAAATAGAAGACAAACAATAATATTACAATTATGAAAAGTAAATAAAGAAGACAAATTAAAAAAGAAACTAATTGAATACAAAATTAAGAAAAACAAATAACTCGCAATAACTTTTTTTTTCAATTCCTTCAAAGTTACAGCTGTCTGAAATATTAACAAAATAATAAAACGTAAATATTACATTACATCAAAAAAAAAACCATATAAATCTACGTATAAAGATTTTTCTTAAGTAAGTACCACAGTGGCAAATTGCTATTCATTTTGTCTTAATAATAATAATATAATAATATTTATTAAATGATATACATCTCTTGTACAAAAATACAATCTAAAAAAAAATATATCATCAGACCCAAGGTGCAATAACACTAAATATATATATAAACATATTACATCTTCACTAATACATACCACAAAATAAAACAACAACAATCACACAATTAAACAACTAAACAACGTGTAGCCAAAATACAGCAGGCTCTGGTACAATGACACTGACCTAAACTGTCTGAAGGACATGAAGAGTCATGATCGCATATGGCGTTTTGCCTTTGAACGGCAGTATAGGCCACCCAATACGCTATTTTGCCGAAGTTGCCCGAACATTGATTGCGTGCCCCGACACGGATCTCTCCCGTCCCGACAATTACGAACGCGCGCATACAGCATACAGTGACACCTCGATAATATTGAAAAATTGGTAGGTATTGAGTAAGGTCTTGTAACATTCTAATATGGTTAGATTACGGCTACAGACACATATGAAAATTCTGGTCACTTTCACTTTGCTGTCCCCGTTTTTAATTTATTCTGGCGCTGATACATCTTTTCTGACGAATGGTGCCGCTATGCACGGTAAATTCTAACAGCTAAAAGAACGTTATACTTACGATCTATTTATCCAAATATACATATATAACTCGCGGTCGTAGATGGATGAGTGAGTCCATTTACATACCTTGTTATAATTCCACGCATTGTGATGTCAACATGACCGAGACGTAATTGAATACATATTAAAGAACTGTCAATTTGACAAATAGAAAAGCCAGGATTACATGATGTAAAAATAAGCTGTTGGTTTGTTTTTTTGACGAACATAGTACTTCCTGTTTCTTTAATTGTCAAAATCAGATTTAAACTTCTAATTTAATTACCAATATCAAGCCTACAAGGTTTAGCAGTTCCGTTTGCTAACGCTTTAGCCTAAACAATTATTCACAACAAATATAAGAATCGTGTATATTTAGGGTTGTCGGGTTTTTAGATAGTATTTCAATTTTGGAGAACTGTCAATTTGACAAGTAAAGTTTGAATTACATGATGTAAAACTTACCTGTACGACTTTATTTGGACGCACGTAGCACTTCCTGTGTCTTCTTTATTTGTCATGTTGATAATTAACCTTGCTCCGATAGAATTTGAAGTTTGAAATTTCAACAGTCTCAACTTGACTGTTGAAATTTCAATTAAAAATGTCCGAGATATGTTTAACTTAATTTCAATTTCTTGAAGGGTAGTACGTTAAATCGTATCTAGTGTTATACTTTCCTTTTGTATATTAGTATGCAATGAACTTTATTTATTAACTGCAATTTTGCAATGTACGTAGAAAATCGAAAGACATTGTATTATTTTCGTAAGATCATATCAAAGAATCTAAAATACCCAGTTTTAAATAGGGTTTATTGGAAAAGTACTGTTGTAAAAATTGAATAAAATTATAAAGACATTAATGCAGATAAATATAATCAGAAGTTTATTAACAAAGGCCACAACAAAATAATACACAGTAATATTAAA
This sequence comes from Aphodius sticticus, assembly GCA_963966075.1. Lineage (NCBI taxonomy): Eukaryota > Metazoa > Arthropoda > Insecta > Coleoptera > Scarabaeidae > Aphodius > Aphodius sticticus. The sequence continues at coordinate 55,734,581 of OZ014506.1, forward strand.
CTATAAATAATATTATAAAAATAGAAATAAAAAACAATGTATAGCAAAGGTAATTAAAATAAATAGAATAAATAGATGAATCCCTGTGAAAGTTGACGTTTTTTAAATTAAATGTCATTTTGAGTAAAAAGTTACATGTGGACTTATTTTTTATAATTTACAGGGGAATAATAAAACAATCTACAGTGTGGGCCAAAACGTTGAAACCATATGGGAAATTTTTTTATTATTCATTTAAGAGAAGATTTTATTCTTCATAAAAGTTTCTGCTTGACATAAAACCAAAAATGCAGTTATCAAACTTTATGTTTTATTAGCCATATACAGTCTGGTTCAGAAAATTTGCATTAATGATAAGAGTGACTTGCCTTTATTTTCATTATTACCAACAATTGTTATTTGGAAAAGTTAGTTAGGAGTAAAAATTATATTCAAATTTAAAATCACATCCACCTGCCATGAAAAAAAGAGAACGTCTTTTTTTTTTAATTTACACTCCTGTAATAAAATTTATTATGGCTTATATTGGACTCTTATTGATGTATTTTTTGAGAATAAAGTTATTTTTTTCTTTAGCTGGTTATTTTGGTACGATATGTAATGAATTTTGAGAATTATCACAAAATTATTACTTTCTTGATGCAATATTGTGATTTTACCGTAAGATTGTAGTTTAGATATGATCCATAATTTCCATTATGTACATAATATATAAATCACAACTGATTAGCTATTAAAAGTTATAAATAATTATCTGCAATATGCTTCGAAAACAACTGACAACAAATTAGACTCTAACAATTAATTTATTAACAGTTCACATGTTCAACAGAATCACGTGGGCAGCATGTGCGATGGCTATTTGGTTTTGAGTTGTTATACTCAGCGCTTCATTAATAATATTAATCAAAATGAATTATTTAACCAAAGAGAAAATAGAAATTGTTTTGATTGTTGGTGAAAATTATAAGACACATAGAGTGTCAAGGGAATTGTTTAACCAAACTATGCTTTGTATTAAGAGAAGGGGGCACGTGGAAATTTAATTTTATATTTTGATATTACTATTTGATGTTATTATTGTCATCTTTTTATACCATTATTATTATGTTGATATTATTCTTTAAAATTATGAAAAAAAAATATTAGTTTTAGAATAAAGAATTTTTAGAGTTTAATTTGCCTTCAATTATGTTAGTAGTAATTATGCAATATGCAGTTATTAGCAATTATGCAGATAATTATTAAGAACTTGTAATAACTAATCAGTTGTGGTTTACATATTCTGTACATATTGGAGATTATGGATTTTATCTAAATCACAATGATACGGTACAATCCTAACGTCCGACAATAATTCACAAAACTTGTTAGGAATCGTATCAAAATCACCAGTTAAAAAAAACTATTCTCAAAAAATACATCAATAAGAGTTCAATAGAATTAATATCGGCCATAATAAATTTTATTACAGGAGTAAAAATAAAAAAAAAGATAGGTGGCTGTGATTTCAAATTTGAATATAATGTTTACTTCTAACCAACTTTTCCAAATAACATTTGACGGTAATAAGGAAAATACAGGCACTTTACTCTTATTATTAGTTCATATTTTCTGAACCATCCCGTATATGGCTAATAGAACTTAAAGTTTGATAACTGCATTTTTGGTTTTAGGCCACGCAGAAACTTTTATGAAGAATACAATTTTCTGAGAAATGAATAATAAAAAAGATTCCCATACGGTTCCAGCTTTTTGACGCACACTGTATATGTCCAAAATGGGAAAACAAAAATAGAAGACAAACAATAATATTACAATTATGAAAAGTAAATAAAGAAGACAAATTAAAAAAGAAACTAATTGAATACAAAATTAAGAAAAACAAATAACTCGCAATAACTTTTTTTTTCAATTCCTTCAAAGTTACAGCTGTCTGAAATATTAACAAAATAATAAAACGTAAATATTACATTACATCAAAAAAAAAACCATATAAATCTACGTATAAAGATTTTTCTTAAGTAAGTACCACAGTGGCAAATTGCTATTCATTTTGTCTTAATAATAATAATATAATAATATTTATTAAATGATATACATCTCTTGTACAAAAATACAATCTAAAAAAAAATATATCATCAGACCCAAGGTGCAATAACACTAAATATATATATAAACATATTACATCTTCACTAATACATACCACAAAATAAAACAACAACAATCACACAATTAAACAACTAAACAACGTGTAGCCAAAATACAGCAGGCTCTGGTACAATGACACTGACCTAAACTGTCTGAAGGACATGAAGACATCCAGTCCCCGCCTATTACAATTGAGCAGTAACCTGTGCAAAGGCCCATTGCAAGCATAATTTGTTCTCGGAGCTCTGACACAAAAGAGATCAGGACTCCTCGTTCTCCGGCAAACATTGAAGTCGATCGATGCGAGGACTGACGGGCAGCTGTACACCCCATTTACTAATTTGTCCAGATCGGAGAGATTTCAAGCATGTTTTCCACGTCCTCCTATCTTGATCTCGCGTTGGGCCACAGTTTTGATTCAGGATTCTTGTCGAACTGGCTACCTAATAAATTAGTAAAAAATCAAATTAAAATAAAAACTAAAAGATGAATTGAATAAACAAAATCTCCATGATTTTTTTTGCTTTTTTAAATGTTCTGAGTAAAAAGTTTCATATAATATTTTGTTAGAAAAGTTTGAAATATTAGCAAAACAGAGGAAAATAGAAAATGAAAATTCACATCAAACGATGCAAAAGCGAAGGCAACATAAAAATATGGAAACAATAAAAATAATAAATTTAAGAAGAAACAAATCCATAAATAAACTTTCAACTGAACTTTTTTACTGAGTAAAAAAGGAGCATATGGAGTTGTATTTGTATTTTCGTTCAAATTTCCAAAACACGTTGAACATCGGAACAATTAAATTTAATATTTTAAATTAAATTTAATTAAATTTGTTCTACGTACCGGTAAGTACAGAAGTACGAAAGATCGTGCGTCTTAGCCAGAGAGGACGTACATAAATTCCAGAAGCAAATCCCGCAGAATAGCTACTTTCAGAACATATAAAATTTGCCACTTGATCGTTTTTTTGTCAATTCCGGGATACATTTTGAACTTTGCCTGCGGGCGACTTCCGCAAAGGTTGTCGGAGCGTTGTGCCCGAATAAGGTTTTCGAACTGTCGTCGTCACGGATACCGTTGACTTCTGAACTATCGCACTAACTGTGCACCAATCGTAATGCACATAAACGTCTAATCGTGTAACTCGAATCTCCTTAACTTGTCAATCGTCTTCCGTTTTAAATATTGTCATCAAAACTCAGTCCCAACGGCAACATTTCACTAAAAACAATATTAATCAATTAGTCAAGAATAATAATTAACGATAGAATACACGTCTATCTAGATAACGTACCTGTTGAATTATTTGGAAGCGTCGTCAACGAAAGGCAAAGAAAAACGTATGGCACCACCGTTGTTCGATATAGCCGACTTCTGTTTATTCAAACAGCTGATTGAGAATTCATCCGACAGCTACCCCAATTTCCAATTCTATCAGGCAATCGAAGAAAGCGCCTTTAGGCCAGTTCAATCAGACGTCAGTCCTATCGACACATTATTCATCCGTTTCTTGACGGCGGCGAAAGAGACCCTACGCTTCCTAGCAAATTTACGTGGCCCCATAACCAGTAATCACGCAGAAAACGCCACCATTCAGTGTGTAAGGCGCCATACTCGGTTGGTTCGGACCGAAGCGTATCCTAACCTAAATTTTCACCATATGTGCCCCCCAAATGTACTTACTACCCACTTATCTAAGTAATTTATAACCGACTGCGTGTAGATTGTATTCAGAGAGAGATCACTTAGCTTATACTTGTGGTTTCTATGCGGCGAGACTTGAGAATGACACTTGATGTGTCGAAATCGATTGTCTCATAACGTTTGATTAAACGACTACTGGTCCGGGCTTTCCTTTTATTGAAATCTGTCATCTTATTGGTTATTCTTCTTCTTTGGTATATGGAGGCTATTGTTAGCAGTCCTAGCCAATGTAGATAAATATTTATATGCCGTGTATGCGATCTTACGTCTTGCATGTTTATCTCCTTCTGCTTCTTCTATTGTGCGGGGCAATAAATAGGATTCGAGCCAATACAGGCTCCTTTCCGACACCAGTCCACCCCACTCTTTTAATATAATTTAGAACTAAAATAAAAACCAGAAAGTTCTCCCAATCTTGCATCTTATGTTAAATATCGATTGTTCTGACAGATCGGCATCGCTACCAACTTATTTGCCTAGGGACTTTTCATCTAAACACACGGATCTATGTATCGTCGTTCGAATATAAATACCGCGATGAAAGTCATCAATTCAGGCTTTCTAAAAGTGACTCTCTCCGTTAAATATAAAATACATCACTTGGATACTCTCTCGAAATATGTAGTTGTTTTCTTGCGGCATAATTTGACGTACTAAGTTCACTTTGAAGCACTTTGAAGGGCAAAGGCGACTAACGGTCCAACCTTTGACCCAAAGCAATGATTTCAAACAGGTTACGATTTAAAAACGCCCCGTAAGCGGTAATCGGACTGAAATTTACAGGTTTATGTTCCATTTACCGCCAATTAGGGGCTACAGTTTCTGTCGTCGATATAGTTACTTAGGGACGTTCCCGACCCGTTTATTTTTTTCGTATATGCTCTCGGAGCCAAGTTGGGTAGAAATCTGAGGCCAGGAGAACTGTCAAAATGCAAATTTCGTCGAAACGTTAATTTTCACGCAATAAATACCTCTTACAGTGCCCCGCTGGCACTTTTCAGCCCAGATCGCTTTGATATAGGCGCGGATATGGGCAGAGAGAACGGTCGCTCGTCGACGCGACCAAAAGGACGCGCCATTCGAGCCCCTAACGCAGAATTTGCCCGAAAATGACAATTATTGACGTTCGCAAAGCTACTACGGTGGTCGGCGACGATTCTGTTCCCTTCTGCGAGCCCATCCTACGGCACTTTGGGAAAAAAACGCGCGCTTCGCTAAAATTACGGCGATTTCGACCATTTCGACAGCATTGAGCGGAGAACTGTCAGTTTGTTGAGTCGTTGCTTGGCGACGCGAGCCGGCCCGTACAGACCCAAATTAAAATTCATAAATTTACTCAAATTTGGAAATTTTTTTTCGAAAACTGGGCAAAAAATCGACGAAATCGACAACGTAAGCACTGTAGTTTTCAATCTAGTCGCCAAAATCGGCCTATTGGGCCCGGATTTTTGCTTCTTTCAAAAGCCTTTCCATTGCCAAGTTTCCAATTTTTTAGAAAACTCTTGTTCTGAGTGTGAGTCACGTTTAGTATATAGTAGGGATATACTATCGTTTGATCTCAGCCATAGGCATGCCATAGGCCGAGAAGCGATACCTACCAAACAATTATTTTACGCGGGTACCTATATAGGTCGAATTGTGACTTACTGCGACGAGACCGTTATAGCGCCATCTATGTTTTGATAGAGTAATTATATTAACATTCATGCAACATCACATGGATGTTCACAATGCAACTTTAATTTTAAAACATGAATGGGCCTAAATAGAACATTTCATACATATTTCATTTGCAACGTATATGGAACTTTTCATCCAGTCATTTTTAATCGCATATCCGCGTGTAAAAATTTTCAAAGTTTAGGAACCTGCTTAGGCCACAACATTATTATTATTATTTGTCCCTCACATCTCCGAGGTTAAAAATGTTTAAAGTTCATGAATTTTTTAGACTACTAATATGCGCAATTTTGAGTTGATATATCTAGCATAAGTGCAGGTAAGATTCTTCTTTGACTTGGTGACATTTTGTCACAATCGAATGAAAAAAATGACCTTTTCGATTTGTTTTTCTGAAACTGTACTCGCATGACAGAAGTACCAGTATTCATATTTTTTAGGCCATTTTTTAGGCAATGATGTAGTTTGTAAAGGTTTGGCGAAAATATAGATTTCTAAAAATCCGTCAAATTAAGCTAATATATACTTTCTTTTCAATTTTGTGCGTAGTAATTTAAATTTGATACATCTGCAATAACTACTTTAAACTCAACACGTTGCGGGCTTTCTAAAACCGTATCAGTTATGAAAATCGGTTGAAAAAAAAAGGATATCTTTCCCGGTGTATTTCTTACGCCGAGCCGCGGCGAGCCAAGCGTACAACCGTAGATCGCACACCCTCAGACTCTGAGTGTGAAATATGAAATAACGAGGAATGGGTCAAATAGGTATCGAAATAATACCTACCACTAGCGCGATGCACAGCCTCGGTATAAAGCAGCCAGCAGCGAGCACGTGACAAATACGTTATCCGAAGTGGCGCGCTGGCCGCTGCCGTTCAACGACGTTGAAATAAGTATAATAAAACAGAAAAATATGCATGTAGGGGAGATGTAGGGTGGGTGGCGTCATCACGCGGCCTATGCTAAAAGTCGCCCGGTTTCCGCACCCTTAAGAGCGTTGTCCAACAGCTGATCGACGGAGGCTTGGCTATTTTTGATAAGTTTAGAAAAATCAGTCGAGAATTGGTCTTTGCGTGGGGATGTCGACGTTTTCGCTAAAGCTACTTCGGAACAAGATAGACTTTGCCGACGTACGGTCAACATTATATGATCTAACGTCTTTAACGCTGTTTCAATTTATTTTTGCACACGTAAGCAGGCTGTCTAGTGATTTTACAACGCTGACCAACATAACATGGTAGATCTAAAAATTACTGTGATAAATTGTTGACATAACCGTGACATAACCTATGTGGAGTATGTGAGATATTTATCATATATTTATATGATAAATAACTTCAACATTTGTCTACGGTTTATGAAGTGATATATGCAAAAACACACGTACTATGAATACACGCACACGTACTATGAATATGTGGAATATTTGAAAGTGTATTGAGATTATGCGCCCATATACATTTATACCTCCTAAAAAACAAACCCCGTACCAATAACTTTGGTCACAGATTACTTACTCTCAGCCGATAATACACTTATGCCTAGCTACTGAAAAACAAATACATATCGACCCATGCAAGGAAGACTATCGTAACTAACAAACTAAATGTAGTTATTATAGTCTTTGTTGCATGGGTCGATATTACATACGTATGTACATCCACAGCACAGGAATCTGATGACGTATAAGAAAAACAAAACAGTTAATAAGTTATTCTTTATTTACCAATTTGTAATACATATATTATTTATAAAAGACAAATAGACAACATAAGCTTTATTAATATTATATTATAATATCAAAATCACAAAAATGTTGATCCTCGCTATCATGAGACCACACGCATACGACACGCATACGGGTCGTAATGCTTGTTCGGTTCTTCGGGGCTAATTGCAATACTATCTGCGGTTTGTTGTGTTAAACGTAATCCTCCATACACTTTGCACTTGAGAAGAAAAACATCTGGAGTCGGTGGTTGACAAGTCGACTATGTCCCATTATACATTTCTCATATAATAATGTTATACACGTCTTCCAGTAATAATACCAAAAAACTTGATAAAAAATCGGTAATCTTCAGCATACCTAGATAATTTTATTGTCAGTTCATGGAAATTATGAAAATTAGTAATCACACCTCTTGTCTAGAAATCCTCTTCGATCAACAAAATAGTACGTAAGGATTTTGATTCCTCGTAATGTGATTTGAATCCAATTACAAAACCCGTAATGATCTTCCACATCATACCATACTTGGAGCTTGAATTTTCTGGTAGTAGAATGGATAAAACAGCACTGTTTATATGTATATTCTGCTAACTAACCTAACAATTAAAAAGGAAATTTTAAAAAACAATAGTATACTTCTTTAGGCACAAACCTGATTGATGTCTGATATAATAGTAGAATTTTTATGTAATCTCCTAATTTCGATTAGAATACTTCTTTGTGCAGTGTCCCCAAGTTTTCTACATTTTCAGATTATATCGGATTTGTAGGTTAGAACTCTCTAAATCTGTCCCAATAAATATAAATGTGAATTTTAGCGAGTAACAGCTTTTTTTTGTGGTATATGGTCGATAGCGATAGACCCATTACTATTATCTTCGTCTAATGACGACTAGTTCTCGAGCAAGGTCTATAAAGAGAGAGGTTATCCAGTTTGCTATCTTTCCTATAGTGCAATTTATATACCGCCCCTCAGATCCCTATATGCTCTACTTTCGTGACGTCACTAGAGTCCCGGCACACTTCGCATCACGTCGCATACATCGCTCGTTTAGTTTGGTCAAAGATAAGTTTAATTAGTAGTGTTCGATTGCTGGCCGCGCTTAGTTCTGTTCAATCTGATTCGCGCTCAGTTGGCTAAAGTGCAGTTCGATTGCTCGTTTGACGTTTGAGCAAAACTGATTGCACCAATAGGAAGCAAGTATTTCAAATTTGCGATCAAAAAGAACAGAACGCGCTCAGTTGAAAAAGATCGCGGCCAGCAATCGAACACTACTAACATTGCCAGCTCAGCTCGTTATAGGTTTTTTAGTGAATTAGAAAGGTTGCTTTTGTTCGTGTTTAATCGTTATTCTGCGTTTATATTGTTATATTCAATAGTTGATAGTTCTACGTTATTGGTTGTTTTGTTAGTGTAGTATTTTATGAAGTAATTATTAAGTTAGTAAAGGTAAGATATTAATTTATATTGGAAATTACATTATTCTAAATCATGTATCAATTTTAGATGCCTATGATTTGCTCCGTACCGGGTTGCGGTATGAGGTATAACATTTCAACAGTGATTGGATTAACAATATCATATTTTACTTTTCCACGTGATCAAAGTTTGAAGCAGAACTCATCCACAATTGGGACATTACTCATACGAAGACCAGCAAGAGCACCCATACTCCCTTCCATCCTGGATACGTCATTTATCTTTTGGCGGCCTAATAAAACCGTCGGAAGAATTTAAACGCTTGTTTAATAAAATGAATTAGCAAGTTCGAAAGACTTACGGGGGATGGGATTAATAATTCGAAAAGGACTAGCAGTAAATTAAGAAGAGAACTTTTAAAACAATCCAATTATTGATACCATATAGTTTTGAAAGCTTTTGTCGAGCAAAGAATATATGTAAGGATAAATTTTTTAAATTTTACTTTTCAACAGCAAAAAAATCTAAATATTTAACGAAGAGTAGCTGATATTAAAAATAAAATTACAACAAAGATGAGAAAATTTGCACAATAAAGCTTCTTACTGATTTTTTATTTTTTCTTTGTACGTATGTTCTAACCAAATAGTAATCAGGACATGCCAATGAGTGGTTTAATAAGCAAGTTCTACCAATACTGATTTAGTTATAGTTTTTCTATTTATTTATCTGTAGAGTCGGTAAACCAAACATTCGACTTCAATTCCTGATAATTTTAGTGTTTCAACCCCCAATTTGCATGGTTGCAAAAATATGTGGTAGCCGTTATACCACCTTCGACTCCGGCTCTTGATTTTGTTTGTAGGTTGACTCCACTCACTGAATTTCAGCTAAATTTTGTTTCCAACTGCAGAGACCTGGTTTAGCACAACACATTTCTTTAATCGGACATACATTACATACTAATCTACTTATTCAGCATTATTAACAAATTATTGAAATAGCATGTTGTGATAATCACATTCATCAATTTTTTTTTCATCCTAATCATTTAAAAATGATCACAATAAAGATGCATTTATTTTTTCAATGTTATCCATCATTTCCACGTTTGACAGAAACAGAGACGGCGTGACATCTTGCATCTCTCTTAATTTCATTGGGTGGAAAACAAAGCAAAAGCGCCATAAGAGATCATGTATTTCTGGCTTTCTAAATCAGCTTAAAATAAACCAATTGATACGATAGTGACTCAGCTTGGATTTTTTTCTGGGTGTGTGGACCTTATTGAATATGTTTTGAAGATAATTTTGGAATATTTCATGGTGAGTATTATACAAAACGATGTTAAAAAGTGACTTCAGAAAGTGAGGTTATATTTGAAACGCGTGTTTTTTGCAGGTTTATTATGGAAAATATTCAATTCAGTGAGGAGTTTAACCAACTAGGACATGCTTACTGTTATCAAATTACACATCGCCAATATTGACGTTGTTGTATGGTCCAAAAACGAACTTTTTCTGCATCGACTTTTTAGAGACGATCCACTCTGGGATTTTACATTTGTTTGCAGTATCACAAAACAATTGTCTTACCTGAAATTTTATGTAAAGAAGCCTGAAGGCAAGGGAGTAGTCGAGGTAGAATAAATCAATAAAACAATGATTGTAAATTAATAGATTTATTATTTAAAAAATCTGAAATGTATGTCGAATATGAGTAGAATAATGTGATAAGTACAATATTACACTTTATTTCCTAATTATATTTGACAGTTTTTGCACGAATGTCATGCAGGGCACTAGGGCTGTTCGAGCGCTCGTTTTTTCGTACCGAACACAAGTAGGTCTGCGTAACTATCATTTTATCACGCTAAAATTTTGTTCTATCATACCACTGCTTGGATACAACCAATGCTTTGACGTTTATTCAAGCCAATATGCTTGATTACAAGTAATTGCTCGCTTTTGGTATTGAGACTCGCATTTTAACCGAACAAATGAGACCCAACTCGAAAAACCGGGTGCTCGGTTCGGAAAGAAACCAGATTTACTTAGCTCGAAATTCGAGACTTGAAGTGTTAGATAACTCGAACAGCCCTACGTTGCACCCAATCGGGATGGTCATCATTTCGAGCCCTCTTCGAGCTGGTTTACCTTAAAATGACACATTATAAACAAATATTTCACAACTATATTTCATACAACTCTTACCTGCAATAAAATGCATACTGCAAACCCTCCAATTTTGTAGTTGACCTTCAGAGAAGTTTGGATCTCTCTTAATGGCCTATAGCTATCGTTCCCTTCTAAAATGCGACAACAAACTGTTGGGATAATTTGGCTCGAGGACTTTTGGTAATAATATGAAAGGAAATTTCCTTATCTCGATGGCTTTTCGACCTGCAGTTAGCCACGCTACAAATTTTGCCCGTTTTAAAACTAACACTAAAGCAAAAACACGCGTTTGAAACATAACCTCATTTTCGAAGTCACTTTTAAACATCGTTTTGAATAATATTCACTGTGAAATATTCCAAATGCAGCTTCAAATCTTATTCAATAAGGTTCACACACCCAGAAAAAAATCCAAGCTGAATCACTTTCGCACCAAATGGTTTATTTTAAGGTGATTTAGAAAGCCAGAAATACATGATCTCTTATGGCGCTTTTGCTTTGTTTTCCACCCAATGAAATTAAGAGAGATGCAAGATGTCACGCCGTCTCTGTTTCTGTCAAACGTGGAAATGATGGATTAAAAATTTAACCACGCTACCAACTGGTGAGTTCGCAATTTTTTATAGAATCGGAATGATTGTGTTTTTCTTTAAGAGGCTGGTTCAGCCTAACTTCAGGTCTGTTCTGCTCAGCTCTGGTGGTCCCCTATTGGTCCAATTATTCAAACAGTTCAATGCTCGTGTGGGTTAATTATTGAATAATGATAGCATCTTATAAGATTACAACAATCTGAATTAACTATTCTAGTGCGCCACATCTCCATATTTATTATACCCATGCCCAATTTTAAACAATTGCTGCTCAAAGATAGACGTATAACTGGAGGACGAGTGATATCCTGATTTCAGGAATAACATTTCAATTATGTATTTTTGCGATGCGCCGCAGTAGTTCCCCTTTATGTCAATGTACAATTTGAAAAAAATCCAATAAATGAAAAGAAATAAAGCCACACCTTTGAAGAATCGGCGTCGTATTTTCCCAATTTTTCCATCCATGTTCGAGTCTGAACAGTGTGTCCACCTACGATGTTCTCGAGAACCAAGGTCTATAAAGTAGTAAGGTTATCCAAGTACGAGATTTCTCAGTTTGAGGGGTAAAGGGAGATCGTGACGTCACTAGAGTCGTGCGCTGCCACCAATTTGAATGCTCATTTCGTTGTATGGTTAAGTAGGTGCATAATCCATCATTTCCACGTTTGACAGAAACAGAGACGGCGTGACATCTTGCATCTCTCTTAATTTCATTGGGTGGAAAACAAAGCAAAAGCGCCATAAGAGATCATGTATTTCTGGCTTTCTAAATCACCTTAAAATAAACCATTTGGTGCGAAAGTGATTCAGCTTGGATTTTTTTCTGGGTGTGTGAACCTTATTGAATAAGATTTGAAGCTGCATTTGGAATATTTCACAGTGAATATTATTCAAAACGATGTTTAAAAGTGACTTCGAAAATGAGGTTATGTTTCAAACGCGTGTTTTTGCTTTAGTGTTAGTTTTAAAACGGGCAAAATTTGTAGCGTGGCTAACTGCAGGTCGAAAAGCCATCGAGATAAGGAAATTTCCTTTCATATTATTACCAAAAGTCCTCGAGGCAAATTATCCCAACAGTTTGTTGTCGCATTTTAGAAGGGAACGATAGCTATAGGCCATTAAGAGAGATCCAAACTTCTCTGAAGGTCAACTACAAAATTGGAGGGTTTGCAGTATGCATTTTATTGCAGGTAAGAGTTGTATGAAATATAGTTGTGAAATATTTGTTTATAATGTGTCATTTTAAGGTAAACCAGCTCGAAGAGGGCTCGAAATGATGACCATCCCGATTGGGTGCAACGTAGGGCTGTTCGAGTTATCTAACACTTCAAGTCTCGAATTTCGAGCTAAGTAAATCTGGTTTCTTTCCGAACCGAGCACCCGGTTTTTCGAGTTGGGTCTCATTTGTTCGGTTAAAATGCGAGTCTCAATACCAAAAGCGAGCAATTACTTGTAATCAAGCATATTGGCTTGAATAAACGTCAAAGCATTGGTTGTATCCAAGCAGTGGTATGATAGAACAAAATTTTAGCGTGACAAAATGATAGTTACGCAGACCTACTTGTGTTCGGTACGAAAAAACGAGCGCTCGAACAGCCCTAGTGCCCTGCATGACATTCGTGCAAAAACTGTCAAATATAATTAGGAAATAAAGTGTAATATTGTACTTATCACATTATTCTACTCATATTCGACATACATTTCAGATTTTTTAAATAATAAATCTATTAATTTACAATCATTGTTTTATTGATTTATTCTACCTCGACTACTCCCTTGCCTTCAGGCTTCTTTACATAAAATTTCAGGTAAGACAATTGTTTTGTGATACTGCAAACAAATGTAAAATCCCAGAGTGGATCGTCTCTAAAAAGTCGATGCAGAAAAAGTTCGTTTTTGGACCATACAACAAAGTCAATATTGGCGATGTGTAATTTGATAACAGTAAGCATGTCCTAGTTGGTTAAACTCCTCACTGAATTGAATATTTTCCATAATAAACCTGCAAAAAACACGCGTTTCAAATATAACCTCACTTTCTGAAAAACGATGTTAAAAAGTCATCGTTTTGTATAATACTCACCATGAAATATTCCAAAATTGGTAATCCTGCAGAGAAGGCACCCAAATTCGTGCGTGCCAAAGGACACCTTTTGCGCATGCGTCCCGTTTGAATTTATGCATTGTTGCCGTATCCGCAATAGTTTGCTATTTACTATTGACGTATCTTTGAGGTTAGATTACCTGTGGATTTTGTTTTGTTTATTTAAATGGATGTGCAAGCCTGTCCATCAATAATGGATGCCGGGGAAGTTTTGGAGGAGGATACTATAAGACAGGAGCTATGGTGTTTGTTAAATAGGTGCTGCTCTGCAATGATTGTGAGGTATTATCGGCGTATAAATAAAGAAAGCGTGCGTTCGATAAGAAAATACTCAATTTCAGATTCCCATGTCTTTCATTAGCGGGCCAGAAATTCCGATGAGCATACGTGGAAGTGTCGAACTTTCGGCAAGTTGTGCTCCGTTAGAAACATATCCTTTTTTCAAAGAGTCGTTCGACTTTAGCAAACTTTGTGCAAATGCTGTACCTACGGTGGAGAAAAAGCTCTCAGAAGGATATTGCCCGTGAGGTAGAACTAGGACCAGATTCTAGTCTTACCGCCTTTTCACACGGGACACGGCATCCGTGCGGTTTTGTCCGTGTACGGTTCAAAGTGTACGAGATTCAATCGAAACTTTCACACGTACCGTGTCGTGCCGTTTGAAATCCGTGTTGTGTGAAAAGCTACACAACGACCGTACACGGATAAAAACGCATGGACGCCGCGTCCTGTGTAAAAAGGCCGTTACGGTAATCGACCCTACGACAATTGGTAGCTTAAACAACGATCAGACGGCTAAGATTGTGATAATCGATTAAAGCAAGTTCTTTCATTGAAAGTACCATCGTAGACAATTTTGAGTTTGTTGATAACATATTTTGTTCAATAATAATAATCATTGTGCTATTTTTATGCAAATATTGCAATAAAATGTATAATTTTTTTTCATATCAACCCAAAAAGGTCAGCCGATAGGCAATACTGTGTAATTAATGTACGAATTTGATTTTCTTTTTCAAATGAACCCTGGTCTACATTGCGTACACCATTAGCCTTGACGCGAATGCATTTGTTGAGCTTAACGACCCGTAACTTCTGAAAATGCACATATTTATTTAATAAACTTAAATTTCTATTTGTTAAAACGTGTTAATAAATATAATATAAAAATGAACAAATTTGCATTTATATTTTTAGCCTAGTAAAATCATACAAAACGCACTCTTGATCACTACAGGATAACCTTAATATATGATCGTCAGCTGTTAAGAAGTAAACAAAAGATACGTGGCAACGTTGCATACCTACGCCGCCTCCCATAGCACCCTGGCGCACGCGCACATTTGGGTGCCTTCTCTGCATGTTTACCCCAAAATTATCTTCAAAACATATTCAATAAGGTCCACACACCCAGAAAAAAATCCAAGCTGAGTCACTATCGTATCAATTGGTTTATTTTAAGCTGATTTAGAAAGCCAGAAATACATGATCTCTTATGGCGCTTTTGCTTTGTTTTCCACCCAATGAAATTAAGAGAGATGCAAGATGTCACGCCGTCTCTGTTTCTGTCAAACGTGGAAATGATGGATAACAGTTGTTGCCAATAATTGTTGCTAATAAATTTAACGAAATTTCCAAGCGGTTAGCAACAATTTCTATAGAATTGGTCTGAATATGTATCTAATGAATGCATTTATTTAAGTAAAAATATGTTACCTACATATATAAAAGATTAGGGTTGCAACGGATTATGCTGAAAAGTGTTCATGCATAATACATATGTACATATAGTTTATTTTGGCGTAAAATGTCAGTTAATTCTGACAAACAAGATTTTTCATTTTAATTTAAAAAAAGCTTTATTGTAGTTATATAATTATACAATGAATTGGTTGTATGTTTATTGGTTTCTAAATATGTATGCTAAACGTTCAACAAATTTACAACCAGCTAATTTGAAGGTGGTTACATCTTTCTTTCATGAACCACTTTCCACTTTTTTATAAGGTTAAATTTTTCAATAGATAAAGTACATTTTACTGACATTAGCAATAATATAAATAATTAGTAATAATAAAAATAATTAGCAATAATGAAAACAACTGTTTTCCATTTATGTAATAACAAATAAACCTAAGTTTGAATGTATAACTTTTAATAAAATTATAAACTTTTTATCTCACAGTGATTTTATTTTGAAAATTAATCTTCAATATATTCCAAATACCATGGCGCTATACGATTTTGAATTTGGCGCCAGTATTCTGTTTTGAATTTCACGCCAGTACACGTTTATGTAACTCGAGCGCCATCTATGTTATGTTTACGTTAAAAGTTGAGATGACTATACAGGTGTGAGAGCGATGCGAGATAGCCCATACGTCATGAAAAGTAACGTTTACTGGATGATCTTTACTCATCGAGCTTATATGACTAGAGGGAGCGTGACGGGCTTTGTTTGTGGCCAAAGATAATAAGGTCGAAAGTCGTATATTTTCTCGTTCCCAATGTAACGCACCAATGAGCGGCCAGATTAAACTGGCGGCTATATGTCAAATTTGAATTAGGTAGTCGCGTATGGCGTGAAAGGTAACCTCCCAAAATAAAAGGCCTTTTCTGTATAACAGGTACATATTTTTTTTTCTGTACCTGTTATAATTTTGACATTTGTTAAAAAAGCAATTAAACCATCCAAGAGCAATTAATTCGCTATTCCAGTTCTCTGAAAAAATCTTTTTGAGTGACATTTGTTCAACTTTTATATAGTAACAACAGAATCCATTTTCTCATAGGTTTGGACAAAATGTATTCTCGCGTGTAAGATTTTGTTTATTTTCTTTAATAGGAATATGGGTAATAAACTACAAGCAAAATGCAACTTATAATAGGAAAATATTTTATTTGAACAAAATTTAATACTGGTTTTTAAACAAAATGGTCTTGGTGTAAGAACTTCGAACTCTTTTTTCTGATTCTAATAACATGGTTTTACATAAATAATGCTCCATTAATGTTGATAAATTGCACACTTTTTGTCTTAATCGCATGTTTAACGAGACAATTGGCGAATTCGAGCAATTTTCTTGTTTATGGTAGTTCTTGCTAATGCTAAAACTGCCTGTGCTTGAGGAGACGAACATAAGTCTGAAGTATGTACGTCACCCATATATCGAGGATTGTACCTACAATAAAATAACGTTAAAATATACCTAAAACAAAGTTACATATAACATAAATTTTCTCCTTTTTCTTGGCAGTGCTGAAGGATGTTCCGTTTGTGTTGCGCTGTGTGGCACTTTCAAAGCTCGTAGTCGTGGCAGTGATTGTTGACTTTGTGTGTCCACTAGTGTCTGCTACAACTGCATCTTCTGCATCGCTCATACTATCTGTGTCCGTATTTTCATTTGGTAGATCACTCCTAACAAAAATACTTGGCACCGCACTACGGGAGAGTTATGGTCTTCCGTCTTTTCCCAGTTTATAATCGCTATTAGAAAAGTGTCTTGAACACAACACAGTTGTTTTAAAAACCCGACCTTTCATAGTTATAGCTTCAATCCGAGCTTGTTTTAAGTCCTGAACTGTTGGAAATCTACGAGAAGGTATATGTTGTAATTTAATATTACTGTATTGCGGTAATAAAGGTCATACCTGTGACGTTATATTTTTTGATGCTGCCTTTTTACAAAAGCAGCAGTTTCGCCCCATTGTTACCTCTTAACCATCCAAGGTACCATCTGCATGCATCTACATAGGTAAACAAACTCATAACCTCGATGTAAAGTTTGTAAACATATGTTAAAAATAATGGCGGTATCTAGCTTCTGTGCGCATGTGCACGAGAATCTACACGAAATTCGACCTTATTGACCAAGGTATGTTGGGCCAAAACAAGCCAATGCATTGGGATAGGCCGTACTCCGTCTAGTTATAGATGGTCTAAGTCTGTAGTAGTCTGTGATAAGTAACATAACCTATAATGACCTATAAGTGACCTATAACTTAGACCATCTATAACTAGACGGAGTACGGCCTATCCCAATGCATTGGCTTGTTGTGGCCCAACATACCTTGTCACTTGTCAATAAGGTCGAATTTCGTGTAGATTCTCGTGCACATTGTTCGCGCATGCGCACAGATGCTAGATACCGCCATTATTTTGAACATATGTTTACATCGAGGTTATGAGTTTGTTTACCTATGTAGATGCATGACTGCATGTAGATGGTACCTTGGATGGTTAAGAGGTAACAATGGGGCGAAACTGCTGCTTTTGTAAAAAGGCAGCATCAAAAAATATAACGTGTCACAGGTATGACCTTTATTACCGCAATACAGTAATATTAAATTATAACATATACCTTCTCGTAGATTTCCAACAGTTCAAGACTCAAAACAAGCTCGGATTGAAGCTATACCTATAAAAAGTCGGGGTTTTAAAACAACTGTGTTGTGTTCAAGACACTTTTCTAATAGCGATTATAAACTGGGAAAAGACGGAAGACTATAACTCTCCCGTAGTGCGGTGCCAAGTATTTTTGTTATGAGTGATCTACCAAATGAAAATACGGACACAGATAGTATGAGCGATGCAGTTGTAGCAGACACTAGTGGACACACAGAGTCAACAATCACTGCCACGGCTACGAGCTTTGAAAGTGCCACACAGCGCAACACCAACGGAACATCCTTCAGCACTGCCAAGAAAAAGGAGAAAATTTATGTAATATGTAACTTTGTTTTAGGTATATTTTAACGTTATTTTATTGTAGCTACAATCCTCGATATATGGGTGACGTACATACTTCAGACTTATCTTCGTCTCCTCAAGCACGGGCAGTTTTAGCATTAGCAAGAACTACCATAAGCAAGAAAATTGCTCGAATCCGCCAATTGTCTCGTTACAACATGCGATTAAGACAAAAAGTGTGTAATTTATCAACATTAATGGAGCATATTATTTGTGTAAAACCATGTTATTAGAATCAGAAAAAAGAGTACGTAGTTCTTACACCAAGACCATTTTGTTTAAAAACCAGTGGTTAAATTATGTTCAAATAAAATATTTTCCTATTATAAGTTGTATTTTGCTTGTAGTTTATTACCCATATTCCTATTAAAGAAAATAAACAAATCGTGTATAGTACAACCAACTTAAACTTGATTCGACAGCGGTGCGCAGAGCGTAAATATAATGAGTACGTGACGTGAGTACTGCGCAACGCTCTCGATGCAACTACTCGCTGGTCAAGCTATACAGACAAATAAAATCTTACACGCAAGAATACATTTTGTCCAAACCTATAAAAAAATGGATTCTGTTGTTACTATATAAATATATAATTGCTCTTGGATGGTTTAATTGCTTTTTTAACAAATGTCACAATTATAACAGGTACTACAAATGTATGTACATTCAAAAACAAAAGGATTTTTATTTTGTGAGGTTACCTTTCACGCCATACGCGACTACCTAATTCAAATTTGACATATAGCCGCCAGTTTAATCTGACCGCTCATTGGGAACGAGAAAATATACGACTTTCGACCTTATTATCTTTGGCCACAAACAAAGCCCGTCACGCTCCCTCTAGTCATATAAGCTCGATGACCTATAAATAAGCAGGGGGGTTCCAGTGGCATTACAAATCATGCCACATATGGTCATTTCTTTCTGACGCGTACAGTTTGTATAAATCTGTCATCATAGCAACTTGACCACCAAGCTATAGCCAGGGGCATTACTATCGGTTACAGTCGGTACGAATTTCTACGGATATCTGTAAGCAGTGACAGATTTTTCTAATAGATGGCAGCAGATTCACATACCTAATACACAAACAGTGACTGCAATTGGATCGCAATTGGCGGGTGTCACAGGCGGGTGTTGATTTGAATTGACATTTCAATTCAAGTCAGTTTTGTCCACGTTTTGTATTTCAAGTCTTTGAATAAAAAAGAAGTGACTTACAATGCCGATGTGTATTATCTGCGGTAGTTGATACTGATAGTGACGTGAAGAAACTTTTTTGCTTTCCAGAAAACCCCGAGATGTAAGTAAATGGCTATGTAAAATATATACCTACATACGTCTATTATTTATATTTTCATGTAATTACGTGTAACAGATGGATGCCAAGGCGCCTTGGTACATTAGGAATGATCATCAGGACCTCAAAATGAAATTTATGTACAAAGAAATACCTAGAGTTGCAAGAAGTCACGAGGAAATGCTTCATAATCACGTAAACGTTAAGGCCATCTAGCTCCTCAACAACACCGGATTGATCAAAAGACTCAAGAAACCGAAGCTTTTTGAGTTAGTGTAAATGTGAGTTGTTATAAAAGCAGAGACAGTGCTACGTAGTGCGCAAGAAAAATGTGACCAGGTTACCAAGACTTACTGAGAGACATCAATGGGTGCCTGTTAGGTTATACTAGTAAAATACATTAGAATTATTCATTAGTTAATTATGACTAGATTGTACTGCACTTATTGAATAAAAAAAGGAAAAATCTAAGTGTAATTTTTTTGAAGAATTTTTGTTAATAAATTTAACTGTAGTACAATATACGATTTAAAATTCCCGCCATTACACATTCATTTACTCGAGCGCCATCTACACCACCCGTGGTGGTTGAAAGGCATGTCAAATAACATCTAGTGGGTAATCTATTCTGTCCTAATCTGTGCCTATAAGCTTCCTATAAGCTTGCTATAAGCTATACAGCCTATACAGCATACACCATGCATACACGTAGCATGTAGTAGGAAAAGGTAGGGGAACACCGCAACAATAACAGAAATGTCCGTAAATATCCAAATAAACGACCAAGAATTACCGGAGAAGAATAAAATCAAGATTTTAATATTCGACGTTACAAACTACACGCAAAACACACAATTTTTACTATGTTCAGCTGCAGTGTTTGTCTTCTTCATCCTCTACGGTTACATACAAGAGCTAATATTTACCTTAGAAGGCTTTGCGCCCTTCGGTTGGTTCCTAACACTTGTACAGTTTGGATTTTACACAGTTTTCGGAATAGTTGAACAACGAGATTCACTAATCACCCGAAGGTACTCCAAATCTATGTTATAATGATGAATTTATTTTAATGTATTATAAATTTATAGAATCCCTTTCCAAACGTACTTACTTCTAGCACTTTTAACATTGGGTACAATGGGATTTTCTAACGCCTCATTAGGTTATCTAAACTACCCAACTCAGGTGATTTTCAAGTGTTGCAAATTGATCCCAGTACTTGTCGGTAGTATATTAATTCAGGGTAAAAAGTATGGACCAATCGACTTTGCTGCAGCTGCTTTGATGTGCATCGGACTAACATGGTTTACATTGGGTCTGTACAATGAGTAATGAAAAAATTATCATTAATTTGATGTTCAAACTGCTTTTAATGTTTTAGCCGATTCAAAAGTATCGCCAAACTTTAACACAAATGGAGTCATCATGATTTCAATGGCCTTATTATGCGACGCTGTGATTGGAAACGTACAAGAGAAATCTATGAAGTTGTGTGGAGCTTCAAATGCTGAAGTTGTTTTGTATTCTTACGGAATTGGGTTTGTCTATATCCTGTTTATTCTTCTAGTGACAGGCGAATTATTTATTGGACTTCAGTTCTTCGCAAAGGTATGTCCATGACATATATTAATAATAATAATCTTTATTGCCCAACAGCAAACCAAATTAAGGACAACAATATAATATATAATACAAGACAACAATATAATGCAATATATAATAATTACTGCATAGTATATGAGAAAATAAACAAAAAATATTCTACAGAAAATTTAAAAAAAATCACCTAAATGCGAAATACATACAAAATGTATGCAAAGCGTATGTATGTAAAATATGCATGACATTTGTTAGTTAAAGAGTTTAGCTATCATCTAGGAAGCAATTATTTTTAACAAGCACTTCCATTGGGAACGCGAAAGTATTTCTTCTTTCCATTGAAAAGCTCCTGTGTTTATACGATATTTGTTGTGCCATTATTGTGGGGAGCTTCCGGTGCGGCAAGGGATATTTCTGTATTTAAAAGAAGGGCTATAGGAGCACTGTGTTCAATAGACAGTAGAACAAGTTGTAAGGATCTATTCAAGAAACAAAAAATTCTCACTTTGCCATCAGTTTATGCATTGAGTTGTTTGCAGTATATACAATCTAACCCAGACAAATGTACTACCCATAGAGACATACACAACCATAATACTCGAAACTACGGTAACTACATGCTTCCATGTCACCGACTAAAAGTTAGCCAAATGACTGTGTTGTTTCAAAGTATAAAACTGTACAATAAATTACCAGAACTGGTAAAGACACTACCGGCTAAAAAGTTTAAATCGTGGGTGAGGAACTTTTTATTAAAACATTTGTTCTATGACGCACAGACTATTTTAGAACACAAGGTTTAAAGTGTGATATTAAGTGTGATGTTCTTTTGTCACAATTTCATATTGTTAAATTCAATATACTTTAATGTAATTGTCCATGTTACATTTTGTGTATGACAACCGTATGTTACATTTTTCTAACATCAGCATAAAGATTTATTATTATTATTATTATTATGGAGACTTATGCACTCCACAGTCTTATGGGCTGGGAAACATTTACCATATCACGGGGCTTTTTATTATTATTATTATCATCACTATTAGACTTTTCCGTAGCTGCTTTGCATCCAATAATAGTTAAACAATTTGTAAGGGTGGGCTTATGGAAAAAATCCAAATTTATCAATACCAATAACGTCAACGCGATTGTATTTTGTTTTTAAAAGTTTAATTAATTTAACTTGTTAGCAAGCTGGTAGATAAATTTTGTTTGAAAATTATAAAAGAAACATTTTGAAGTGCCACTTTTGAAAAGAATTTTGCACCAAAATTGTTTTTTTTTGTTCTACTACTACTAAAGTCAAATATCATCTTACAATATTCACTATCAAATCTAAATAAATTAAGCTATTATTTTTGTTTCAGCATCCTATTGAAACCTACGGTTATGCATTTATATTCTCCATTACCGGTTACCTCGGCATTCAAGTTGTGTTAACTTTAGTCAGGACCTGCGGAGCATTTGTAGCAGTGACAGTTACTACTTGTCGCAAGGCTGTGACCATAATACTTTCGTTTATATTTTTCAGTAGGCCGTTCACATTCCAGTAAGTTTTTGTACAATTTTAATCTCATGCCTTATACAGTGCAGACTCTATAATGTGGATTACCATGGAGTTATGTATCTATAAAATTAATTAATTTTGGCATGTTTAGATGCTGACATGGCAAATTCTACTCATGAGTAGAGTAGTGAGTAGATTACACAATAGTCTTTTTTTTTTATTTTGAGGAATGAGTAGATACTCAATAATAATTTTTTTTTGGTATTGGGTCTCTACTCAATACTGATTTTTTTTAATTTTCAGTGGATATTCACTACTCATTTTTTGCGGTGAGTATTGAGTATCTACTCAACACTCAATTTTTTAAATTTTGTGTACTGAGTATACTCAATACTCATTTTTTTCGGTGAGTATTGAGTATCTACTCCCTACTCAAAATTAAAAAAATGAGTATTGTGTAGATACTCAATTAGATACTCAATACACACCGAAAAAATGTGTATTGAGTAGATACTCAACAAAGAATTCAGTGAGTACTGAGTACTCTAGTCAATACTCATATTATTTTATATGAGTACTGAGTATTGTACTCAACATGAAATGAGTAGAGTACTATTGTATTGAAGAAATGTGCATTAGCCGGGTTCGCCTTCAACTTGTTTGGCACACGGCGACATAACAATATTTGTACCGTGGCACTACGGACACGTGCCGGATGGACAAGATTGGTTGCTGCGGAACAATACACCCATCAATCAATATGATTTATAGCAAGTACGCTAGAAGTGGCCTTGTACAAGTCGCTGTATTTTCGTATTATTGTAAACACTATAATAGACCTAATGCTGACCGTTAGAGCGCTCCCACACACAGTGCCCATGTATCGCCAATGTCGGCCTTGTGTAATGCTGCGCGTAGTGTTGGCATTGGGCGCTAGGTATTTCTGTGTATCGTAGTAGGCTCGTAGTGTACCGTATAGAGAATTAAAAATGGACAATGAACACGATATAATTGCTGTTGTCGCAGCTTCCGTTATTTTAAGCAGTGTATTGTTGCTTCGAATTAAAAGTAAACGTGGCCTCGAAAGAGAAGGTGGTGGACATTGTTGATTTTTAAAAGTCGTTCTAGGTATGTAAATTGGAGTTCTTAGCCAATAAGTATATTTCACGTCTACCGAAGAACGCACTGTTTAATAAGGTCCTTAATTTATTAAACATGTTTTTCAGTCATTATTTATTCGTACGTTTGAGAATATTAAATACATTAAGAAATCCAAATATACAGCAATGCAGGAAACAAAATATTTGGTTTTTGATATTTGCAACGTGACCATTTTCAATTCAACTCAATTTTTTTATGTTCTTTATATTACAAATAACAAATGATGAATAAGATGGGATAAGATGGGATACAGTGTGTAGTCCATACAAAATTTTATGCAGAGGCCTGGCATATAGAATTATGTAATGATATTATAGAAAAAAATACCAGATTTAAATACTTAAAACAATTACTCGCTACCCCAAGCACTCCGATGGCCAACGATGGCCCCCGTTGGCACTGCGTATGAGAGCGCCCTTAGGACTACACCAATATTGGGTATTATCGGGACTTAAATCTACCTGCGAAGGAGACCGGGCTACATATTGATTGAAAATATTAAGGATTTAAATAAAATAAAGAATGTTATGTTTGCTGTACCTAAATAATAGAATCTTATAATTGATATTAGATTATAAAACTTCTTAAATAATTAAAAATCTTGGTTTAAAAAACGTTTATACGACAAACATGTTTACTATGTGTTGCAACGCACGAATGATAAGAACAAGTAAATCGGTGAGTTTTGCATGATTTGTGGACGATTACGAGAAATATGCGCAAAATGCGTTTAAACGGTTTGTAACGAAGCACACGCCAAAGTATGTGCTATGTATGCATTCACATAGTAACCCGAAACGTAGTACTCAGAATACGCAGTACTCAGAATACGCAGTACTCAAAATGGTTTAAGTAGATGTAGTACTCAGAGTAAAATACTTAAATCGTTTTGAGTAAATGTGTACTCTGATTCAATCTACTCAAATCGTTTTGAGTAGATGTAGTTCTCTGAGTAAAATACTCAAAACTGTTTGAGTAGATGTAGTACTCTGAGTAAAATACTCAAATCGATTTGAGTAGATGCGTACTCTGAATAAATCTACTCAAATCGGTTTGAGGTAAATAATAAATTAAACTGGAAGAAATTTTGTATAATTTACGGCTATAAAATTTTTTGGTCAAATTAATAGTTTAGTTTAGCGCATGAGCAAACTTTAACTTTGAAAGTCGTGCATAACAGTTAACTCTGTTGCCCACTCAAGCACTCTGTGCATTATGTATATACAATAAATAGTTCAGTGAAGCGTTGGCAGTTTTTATTCGAACCAGCGCTAACCCGACTACATACATTAAAAGATTCTATTTGATCGAGATCGCTCGTATCTGCATTACAACCAGTTTGCCAGGATTTGATAGATATTTTGATTCTATTGATAGTATTGTCAGATCATCAGCGTTTGACACTGCTGTATAGTATGATAAAGTCATGTGCATGGCCACATCAGATTTTTTCAAGAACAAAATAGCAACTTGTGATAAATCTATAAAAAATTTAGTTGCACCAAAAAGTTACATCGCATAAATGTGCAGCCCCCGATAACAAAGAAAGGTTGCTCTTGGGCCAGATGTCACAAGGATACAGTTGATCTCTTTGCTAATCGCTTGGAAATACATCTAGACCAAATGAAAGTCATACCTCTGAAGTTTCAGATTCTATCATATTGACAGCACTGTAGACAAAGCCGATACCCCATATTTCATCAGAAGAATTAATGACCGAAATCAAAACCATCTTCATTTAAAAGAAAGGCACCTGGATTGGATTTGATATCAGGAGCCGTCCTGAAGCAAATACCAAGGAAAGCTGTGATAAAGTTGTTAAATTTGTTCAACGCCCAACTTAGGTAAAGATTAGTGCCTTCATTTTGGTAACTGGCTAAAGTTATCATGATACCCATATCAGGAAAACCGCCAAATGATGTGATCTCTTATTGACCTATATCCACCAGTTCAAAACTCTTTGAGAAATTACTTATCCAAGATTACATCCCCCCTCAATATGTTTTCAGTAAATCCTATCTTACCAACAACACGGCCACCGAGGTTGACCTCAGCAAGAGCCTCAAAATCTACAAGGATGGCTCTAAGAAACAGAATGGAACCGGAGCTGGCATATTCTCCCACGACTTACAAGCGTAGATCCTTCCCTCTCGGCAAACTTCCTTCTGTTATCGAGGCGGAGCTTTTCGCCACCAAAACTGTTACTGACATAATCACCGAATCCAACAAGTCAGGCAGAAACATAGTGATTATCACTGATAGTAGGCAATCCATCCTTACTCTAGAAAGGTGTCGTTTCACCTCAGCGTTAGCATTGGAATGTCACAAATCCCTAGTAAAGGCAGCTAGGAATAATATAATCACCCTCACCTAGATCAAAGGGCACTCTAAGAACAAAAGTAATCAACATGCCGATAGACTTGCAAAGAGAGCCGCAGGACACACAGCCGTCGCACCTGAACCTTTCATCCTGCCTTCCAAAACCACCCTACGGGACATGGTGAGGGACATCACCCACAGCGAATTCCTTCACTGGTGGGACAACACACCGGGCTGATTGCTGGCCCTCCATTAAAGAAGCCAGGAAATACACACAGCTAACCAGAAGCGTCTTATTACGGGGCTCCTTACTGGACACTGCAGACTACGGACGCATATGTTCAATCTGCATCTGTCAGTATCTCCCACCTACCGTGCTTGCGAGCGGGACGACGAGACGGTAAGACACATCCTGTGCGAATGACCCGCCCTAGAAGACCAGAGGGTAAGTGCTCTTGGGGAACCCTGGCCAACCATGGACAGAATCCGGAACGGTCCTCTACCATGTCTCGTTGCCTTTGTCCAGGGCCTGGACTGGCTTACGAGACCAGAGTGAGCAGGGGAGGTCTGCACAATTTTTAGACGTAGTACAGGCTTGCGATAAGGTGTGCCATGATGGACTCTTCCAGAAACTGGAACAGTAGCTTCCTACTAAATATACCAAACTGTTAAATTCATATCTGAAAGACCATCACTTCATGGTGAAGCAAGATGACAAATGCTCTTTACTACGCAAATATCAAAGCCGGAGTACCACAAGGATGTCTACTGGGACCACTTTTGTACATACTGTATACTTATGATATTTCTATTCCAGAAGAAAGTTGCAGATACAGCTATTTTGGCGATTAGTGACAGTGTCGAGGAAGCACCTAAAAAATTACACATAACATCAAACAAAATCAACCAATAGACAAAGAAATGACCTATCGAACTAAATGAAGGATAATCACGCATGAAAACTATACCAATCGGAAAGTTAAGCATATTCCAGTAACTATTAATGGGAATGATATTCCATACACTGATACAGCGAAATACCTTGGCATGACACTGGATGCCAAGCTTAGATGGAAAGTACATGCCAAGAAAAAGTGGGACAAACGTGACCTAAAGTTTCGCAAATTCTATTGGCTAATGGGATGGAGGTTAGCCCTGTCAGTGCAAAATAAGCTACTACTATACAAGCAATTATTGCTTTATGGAATACAGTTATGGGGATGCATCAAGCAGTCAACCTCATTTAGAGATTCCCAAATAAAGTGCTGAGGACCATTGTTGGTGCATCAAAAACACCAATTGTCATTCGGATCTTCGCATGAACATGGTAGCTAGCAAAGTAATAAAATTTTGTGTATTAAGATCGTCTACTCCACCATGACAATTTTGAAACCATTCAGCGGATATACAACAGTGCGTTACTGTATTGGCTGAAAAGAACTAAACCAATCAAACTAGTGCGGGACTGATCAAAAGCAGAGCACCCACAGTGTATACACAGTGAAAGTGTATGTAAAACAATATATGTTACAAAAATAAAATACCAAAAATATGATCGAACGATTGAAGACTGCAGTGGGAGCAAACAAACGGCTATCATCTTGCTAAACAACTCATATTACAACCTGACAGGAGGATAGCCAAATAATACCTGGCAATGTCCAGAAGCAAACTGCGCCTAGCGACAGGTATCCTTACCGGATACTATCACCTACAAAAGCGCGAGTATAACATGAGGGAATCTGCGAGTGTCCCGCTATTTCATCAATTAGAGGAGCCATACTGGGTGAGCGATGGCCTACTTGGCCAGCATAAGGGAAATACCACTAGGCAATATCACCGACCTATTCAAAGGAATAGGCTGGGACCATGGGCGCCGTTTGAAAATGTTCCAGGGGGAGGCTAAATTTTTTTTTAGTAATAAATGGTGACGTAATATTAAGGACTATGCCATTAACTGTTTTGCAGCATTTTCGTTTTGTTTTATTTTGCATACACTCTGAAAAATCTCTATCGCTTTAAGGTAGTGACATGTTTTTGTTCACATTTTTGTGTGTTAATAGCCATCCATGGTCGTGATCCCTGTATGCTCGACAAAAGTTACTTATTATATATTCATATTCGTTGAATTTTAAGTCTTTCTAGCGTTTATTAATGTGGGATTAATATTTTTATCAACGACTCACATATAATAAGTTCATTGCATACGTATCTATGACTATATAATCCCCATCATGATACGCGCCAATGATTATAATGACACTAGCGTTGCATAATAATGACAGTTCGTTAAAATAATGACTTCATTATTATTTAACCTACGTGGATGACACTTATTTGACATTTCGCATCGCCACCATTGACAAATACATTTAAAAGATTTGATATAAAATGGAATTTATGAGTCGTAGATAAAACGTTGTATTCGACTCGCACACAACTGATATAAATCGCTCGCATGTTTATACACTCGCCTACGGCTCACGTATAAACTTCATGCTCGCGATTTATATCCTTAGTTATGTGCTCGTCAAATAATATACTATTAATTAATAATTGTTTGTAAATATATTTCTTTCTGAATCATTGAACTCTTATTCTAGAATTTAAGATTTTGTATAATTTTCAACCAATATTGTACCCTTTTTATTACCTTTTAATACGTTAGGAGAAAATTGTTGTTAATTTCCTATAATAATTTCTAGCTCGTGGTCATCGAGAATCTGATACAATATCTTAATAACAATTTGATAAACAATAAACAGGCAACAATATTATTTTCAAATTTACCTCGTTAACCAGAAATAATGACTAAATGTAGAGAAAAGTGGATTAATTTGAAAATTCTGTCTTAAGGATAATCGACGAAGAAATAATATTTTTTTTATTTTACTATTATACTTGAACACTTTTAAGGCGACAATGTTAGGTCAACTACTAACTTTTGAACGAACTCAGGTACGGAAATGTATTGTGTCAACGCTGGAGAGAGTCATAAAATGGTACCAATATTACAAACAGCATAGAGAATCTATTGTAATGGATGGCCCTTTTAATACCAAATAACTTTTGTCTGAATTTTCTTATTATTTAACTTTGAAACTCCCTTTTCATTAACCGAAGTTTTGTAATTTTAGTACCAATTTTGGCCAATAATGGGTTATCTATAAATCTTTTTAAATTATTTGATTTTAAAATAGTTATTCTATGATACTTTATACAGCCTACTTTACTAAAGCAATTTCTAAAGTTGGTACAATATTCCGGCTCTGTGCAGTTCCTAAACGGCGTCTATCTGGACATGAGTTCGTTATCAAAATTTTGTCTACTACCAAAAGTTGACTATTATACCTTATCTATATATTCTACGCTTATTAGTTTAACACCCAGTGTAATTAAGATAACTGCTCAGCAGTGCCAAAAATTGTGAAGTAATGGAAACTAATAAGTACGATCAAATAAAAGTGCATACAACAATACTTATTTTGGACTGCAGCGCAAAATTTAGATACCGTATCTTGTCATCTTGTGCCTCTTTCGCGACTGTTACGAGAGGGTAATATCGCAATATCTAATAAAACTGACATTGGTGACAATAGCCGATAATAATCGAAATAGTCATCATTTATCTAGTAATATTTTTTTCATCCTTCTCTATACGAAAATGTCATTTTTGCATCTTTGTAGGGACACGAAAGATGCTAATTGCCCGCTAGGCGTTTAGTTAATAACTTTCAAGCCTAGCCGCGAAAATATTTTACATACAGGCCGGGCGGCGACTGACCTGTCTGTTAAATAAATACATAGCTTTCAATTCGGTTTGATATGCCAGATCCACCTGATCTATGATCAAAAGGTCCATCTAATATGATAATAACTGATTTATCGATCAGATCTATTTATCGGTCTTCAATTGTGACAATTTTTTTCGCCCACTCATGTCTTTTTCATTTTTCGCGTAGCGGTAGTTGGGTTCGAAATCCAGGGGGGGGGCAAGCGCCCCCCCCTGCCCATATGTAACGGCGCCCATGGATATGAGCATGAGCGTATCCAGGGGGCAAGGTCCTTTTGTATTTTGATATTATGTTTATTACATAGCACTCTTTCCCTTATGGATAGCCTTCTCCCATACAGCAAGTTGAATTTATAAAACTGCCCCCCCCCCTTGCGATTTGAGCTGGATATGTCCATGGACTGGGAGATAATATAACTTAAATAAGGACACCCAAGGGGTCAAGCACTGGGGTCCCTTGTGCAGTGACCAGATCACCCTCCTTCAATTACAATTACACTGATCGAACGATTGTTAGAATTACAGTTATTGCATGTATTTGCATCAAATCTAACAAAATGAATAAAATCCGAAAAAAATATATGGCATTTTTCTCTGTTTAGAAAAATAAACTTTATTAAGTTTTAATATTAAATATATAAATATTTCTTAAAAAATTGGACGTACCTGGGTATTGCATTAAGTCCTTCAATTATTTTGTGTAAAGCGATTGTGAATGTGAACTGCATAGTCCTCTGTGTAACAGTACTATTTTCAGCAAATTAATTTCTGTACCAATTATTGAGTCTGCACTGTTTTCTGAACCAATATTATATTATATTAAATTATGCTTTTATTTCAGATACGTTTGGTCAGGATTGTTGGTAATTTTTGCTATTTACATGAATTTATATAGCAAAAAAAATCCTATGTCAGTATCTGATATTGACATGAAATTAATGCTGCTCATTCGTTATGTGAGAATGAAATTTTGTACAAAACAATATGCCACTCAGTATATAGCTGATATATGAAAATGTACATTTTATTTATTGTAATTCTTGTACAGTTTGTGATATAAGTTTTAGTATAAACATACCTCTTGTTTTATTTATATAGCAAAATCTAAAAAGATGTCACATAGATCTCCCATTGGTTCTCCGTATTGGCCTAAAGTTATCTCTTAAACTTGCCCTGGTTAAACCAGGGCTTCAAATGTACCAAAACCAGGCTGGTTTTGGGTAACTTTCTAAATATATTCAACTGATCGTACGATATCGGTGTTGGTTTTGGCTCAATGATCCATGGAACAGCTTTCGAACAAGGAGGTGTGGTCTGCGAACCCTCATACGTTACATAAGAATTGTACTTGGACGGTACCAACAGACTCAAGGGAATGGCTGGATTTGGCTGGATTTTGTATCAACTTCTGATTACTGAACCCGAGACTGATACTTCACTTAGTATCCACTCCAAGTCAGTGTTGTTAACAAATCCAACCTAGATAGAACTAAAGGTTAGTAACTGTTACAAGACTAGGAGGCTAGTTTCCAAATAATTTGCAAGAATTGAAGACTTGGAGAAAGTTGAAGACTATTTGTGGTAAATTTGTTCAGCATAAATAACTATAACTATAATCATTGAATAATAACTTATATAAAGAACGGCAAAGCCTATGTCTTCGTAAAAACAGTCTCCATTCGGCCGTTTTGTGGCGACCTCTTTAATTCGCGCGCGGCCGAACTTGGTACTAACTACTAACATGTGCACGTTGTCAAGTCGTCAGCTGCTATTTTGCTACGTCGCGTATGTACGGCACGGTCGGTCTTACTCTTAAAAGACCCCCAGCGCCTCAGCAAATAGAAATAAGATTGTGATCATTTTAATGCGGAGGGAAAGTTAATAATAAACTTTTTTTTAATTTAACTTTAATAACCGATAATTGTTTTCGATTGATTTTTTTTATAATTCATAAAAATAAAAAAAATATATTATTTACCACCAAATAAATATCCGAAATATCCTATGTACCGCCGCCGGCCGAAGATATACCCGGTATGTAGATAAATAAATCTACAATCAATTCGAATTTGCTCGGAAATTAAAAAAAAAAAACAAAAGTTACTTTTTTATCTATTAGCTGTATCGAAGTAGCAATTTTGTTGAATTTGCAGATCATATTCACAGCGACTTTTAAAACTATATTAGGTAAGAAATAATCAAGTACGAAAAAAAAATCGGCGAAAATGAACACAAGTATAATGGACGATAAAAGGTGAGGTTCCAGGCATATTGTTATTCGTGCTTTTTTCGCCAATGTTTGAGTTCTGAATCACTATTGTCGCCCATAATGAAACTACAAATTGAATATTCATTAAATTTTAATAATAAAATAATAATATAATTATTGTAACTTTTATTTTTGTACACGGTAATAGTTACTAATAGTTACTTTTTTATCTATTAGCTGTATCGAAGTAGCAATTTTGTTGAATTTGCAGATCATATTCACAGCGACTTTTAAAACTATATTAGGTAAGAAATAATCAAGTACGAAAAAAAAATCGGCGAAAATGAACACAAGTATAATGGACGATAAAAGGTGAGGTTCCAGGCATATTGTTATTCGTGCTTTTTTCGCCAATGTTTGAGTTCTGAATCACTATTGTCGCCCATAATGAAACTACAAATTGAATATTCATTAAATTTTAATAATAAAATAATAATATAATTATTGTAACTTTTATTTTTGTACACGGTAATAGAATACAACAACTGTAAAAGAATCGCGTCGCCTACTGTCGTCCTGTCGTCTGGTGTCGGCATAACCGGGGGAATCACGGCCGAACGACCCGGGGAATCCCACGCCGGCACCAACCGGCGTAATTGTGAATCGGCGTAAATCGGAGCGGTGCAAAACACTATAGTGTGCAAAACGACGTTTACCTGACATCAAACTTTTTAAAATATTGTAAAAGTATTTAACTGATTTACCTTGATTATAATTTTTAGGAAAAGCATTTTGAGTTAGCATTTTCCTTCTAACTGAAACTTGGAAGTCTGTATTTAAAAAATGTTCTTCGCAAATTCTTTTTTCACTTAAGGCTGCTGAAACGGGTGCGTTCCGCACCATATAGAAAGTTCAGCAAATTGGGTAAACACTACGTACCGATCTTTTAATTTTGCTTCTAATTTGAGATTTTTTGCACTCAAAGGATATTAATTGAATGTAACTACAGCATACTACAGCTTCACTAAATCTCGAGTAATGCCTCTGCGATTTCCTTCTTGACAGCACTGCCACCAAGTCTTATTCTCACGTTCTTGTCGTACCCCCTGACTGTAGTCGTAATAGACTGTAGCCAACGAGAAAAGACGAAAGGCGAGTCTCTGGCGCCTTAAAACTGGAACTTTTCGGCTAAGGGAGTACACCCCAACAGAAAAACCCGGCCCTTCAGGATTGATGGTTGAAACGGTAGGCTGCACCTTTCGGAAAAACTCTACACCGCAAAAAACACTAATCGCCAGCCTCGGAACCAGGACGGATACAAATTACGACGGATTTTGGCTATGAAAAGAGGATTTAGATTTGGTACATGGAATGTGCGAGGAATGGCAGATAAGAGAGCGGAAATAATATCTGAGATCCGAAAATATAACCTGGATATTACGGTATTAACCGAAACGAAAAGGAAAGGATCTGGAAATGAAAATGACTGTGGCTATAATAATTTCTGGACAGGAGTAGAAAAGCATGAAAGGGCTAGATCTGGCGTGGCAATTCTAATCAAAGAACATCTTAAGGGATATATAAGTAACTATGAATATATATCAGACAGAATACTAACAGTTACGCTGAAATTGTACGGACACGAAGCGGTCATAATTGGTGTTTATGCACCGATAGAATGCTCTGACAATAAAACAAAAGATGACTTCTATGAAAAGCTGTCAATCACTTTAAGTCGCTTAAAAAACCATCAAGATGTATTTTTGGCAGGTGATCTGAATGCTAGAGTGAAAGGCCGACAAAATCATGACGTGGTGGGTAGTTTTGCGGAAGCCATGGATAATGATAACGGTGAAAGGTTGTTAACATTGTGTAGTCGTTTTAATCTTCGACTTACTAACACTATGTTTCCTCATAAGGATATTCATCGATATACCTGGGAAAGACCGTCTCTTAACCAAAAATCTATTATTGATTATGTGGCGATCAAAAGGACTTCCAATTATCAAATACACGACTGTAGAGTTATGAGAGGAGCGAACTGCGGCACCGACCACCACCTCATTGTAGCAAATGGTGTCTATCCCTTTCGGAAAGAAACGAAAAGCAATAAAAGCAATGCAGAACCTAATAACGTCGCTCGCCCACCAGAGAAATGTTGTGAAAAGTATAATTTGAACCTTCTCCAGCAGGATAGTATACGAGAACTATATACAAAGCGACTTACAACTTACCTAAACACTACAAGACCATCAGATAACATGGAGGAAGACTATGAGATTATCCAAACAGCGCTACATAAAGCAGCGAAAGAAACGCTGGGAGAATATAAGCAGAGAACAGGAAAAAACAAACAACCCTTCTGGCTCACAGATGAAGTGGGTGTACTTATTAAAGAAAAAAACGATACATAAAAAATATTTATCCAGGAAAAACCAACAAAATCAAGAGTATTATAAGAGTAAGAATAGAGAGCTTAGAAATAAAATTAGGGCAGAAAAGAAAACCTGCTGGGAACGAAAGTGTAACCAAATTAACGCTTATATTGGTGGGTCACAAACTACAGAGGTATGGAAAACATTAAAGAACATGAGGTCATCTGCGAAAACAAACACTCTACCATTGATAAATCTCGACGAATGGAAGAGACATTATGATACACTCCTAGTGGAAACAAGACCAGAGTTTATGCGTAGAGAGGAAGTAATGCAAGAACAACAGAACTGTGAGTTGATAGATGCTGCAGAACTCTTAGCATGTGTGACAGAGATGAAGAACGGAAGGTCACCAGGGCCAGGTAATATACCTGCAGAACTTATTAAGTATGGCGGTGAAACATTACTCAGTCGAATCAAAGATCTCATGAATGTGTGTATTACACGGCAAAGAACGCCAAAAGAATGGAAACAATCATTCATATCATCCTTATTTAAGAAAGGTGATAGAAAGGACCCGAACAGCTATAGAGGTCTGAGCGTAACCAGCACATTCAGCAGATTATGGGGTAAATTGATTCAGAAAAGGCTAAGAAAGGAGGTAGGCAATGCAATTGGCGAAGATCAAAGTGGATTTATCCCAGGGCGTTCGTGCACGGACAATGTGTTTATATTGCAGCAGCTGATCGAAAAAATGCGAGCAAAGAACCGCGAGGTGCACATTACCTTTATTGACCTGACGAAAGCTTACGACAACATCCCAAGAAATAAGATGATAGCTGCACTTAAGACACTCGGTGTGAGTAGGTACCTTATGAGAATCATCCGAGACATACGATGATAATATGGCCTTCATAAGACAGGGGAGTCAGTTCTCTGATGCAATTTACCCAAGCAAGGGACTGAGGCAGGGGTGTTGTCTGTCCCCGATTATATTTAATCTATATATCGAGCTGGCTCTAAGGAAAAGGAAACGATCTTGTCAGGGAATGGGAATTCCTATAAATGGCACCTACCTGTACATATTGAGTTTTGCAGACTACCGAGCAATCATAGCACAGGACTCATTTGACATGGAGTTTATGTTGAAAAGACTTCATACGGAATACAAGAAGTGGGGAATGGAGATTAGTATAGAGAAGACAAAATACCTTCCAGTGAATACGGATGCTCAATTTGAAATATTTGTAGACGATAACACCAAAATAGGACGAGTAGATGAATTTAAGTAGTTAGGCTCCGTGGTGGACAACCAAGGAATTGGGCAAACGGAAATCCAAAACCGAATCATCAAAGCCAGAAAAGTGGTGGGAGCACTTAACTCGGTCTGGTGGGATAAGCATATTAACAGAAGAAATAAGAAACTTATCGGACGTACGATGGTCGAAACAGTTTTGACATATGGATGCGAGGTGTGGACGATGAAGGAAGAGGATAGAAGGAAAGTCGCAGCGGTGGAGATGGATTACTTGCGGAGAAGTGCGAGGGTGTCGAGATTGGAGGGAATTAGAAACGAGGATGTCAGAAATCGAATGTCGGCGGCGGAAACCGTTGTCCAGAGGATAGAGAGAAGAGGCCTGAAATGGTTTGGACATCTGCTCCGCATGGAGGATACGAGATGGCCTAAACAAATATATAACTGGAAACCACCTGGAAGAAACAGAAGGGGGCGTCCTCGAAGATCGTGGTGCGAGGGCATGCAGCAGGCAATGCGAGACAGAGATTTGAACGAGGACATGGCACTGGATAGAAGGACATGGCGATTGGGAATGGGAATGCAGCGGCTGGCTGGCTAATTGATGTACATTATGATACCATTGTTTGTACTTGATTAATCCCAAATATATATATATATATATAACTACAGCATACGAAAACTGCTGAACTAGGGAATTACCCCTCTCCGTACAAACGCACAAAAATCGTCGTTTTTGCTGCTTCATACGGATCGTCTAACTAAAATCATTTCTTGGATATTTTACTGCATGTATAGATAGGTGATTTTACTATGCATTGTATGAAACAAGGATTTATAAATCCAAAAGCAAAATTGTAAGTTATTGTTTATTGTTCAATTCTGACCAAGTTTCGGTATGTAATCTGTTTTTAGTTATCGTTGTCCTGTTCGTATGCTGTACCTACGTTCAATAAATACCCTTTGAGTGCAAAAAATCTCAAATTTAAAAGCAAAATTAAAAGATCTGTACGAAGTACGGTTACCCAATTTACTAAACTTTTGTGCCCGCTACGACACCCTTAACTGGTCCACCTCCATCATTGCAATATTAATGTTTCCACGCCACTTTTGCCATTCCTTTGTTCGGCGGACATCGTGAACGGGAAATTTAAAATAACTAATTTCCTTATCTTTTACTCGATTTTTAGTACTATTTATGCACATACTATAATTATTGCCTGCCATGGCCGTGTACAACCAGATCTAGCAGAAACTGCTAGCGCTAGCGGCGCCAAGACTCAGCGCCCGGGCCGGTTGAACGCCCAATCTACCACAAATGTATTTCCGCTATAGGCAAAACCGGGAGAGGTGAAGTTGACTCATCGCTTAAAATCGTACGAACCAAGATATGGACGTACCGCGTGGATTGGTTATATTGCTGTGTATATTTGGTTGCCTACTAGGTAGTTCGTTAAGGATTAATATTTAATTACTAAAAATACTATCATTGGTCATTTAATTGTGATATCCTATCTAATTTATATATCCAGCATTACCATGTTTAACAGAAGCAAAGTGAAAACATACCAACTAGCCCATTTAAGACAGTGTATTTGTGCGGTTGGAATTAGCTCAGAAATAATCATTTTGTGACTGAGTGCTTAAACTTGGAGTTTCTTTTCTGTTTGTGTAGACATTATTAAATATGTTTTGAAATTCATTTCTGAATATTTCACGATAAGTATTTCACAAAACGGTGGTAGTTTGTTGTAAATGTGAGGTTATGTCTTTAATACGTGTTTTGATAATCGACAAAAATAATTTAATACGTTCATGACCATAACCATCGATTTCGTATTTAGGGCCTTTCCTTTCAACGAAAACATTTTGCTCACATTTAATTCACACGTTCACGCTGTGTTATTATAATAATTGGAGGTTAGGTTGCAAGTACCGCTGTCATCTGTTCTAAGAACAGACGTACTTTTTTGTCTTGCCCATTTAAATTATACAGCAGACGTATGAAAAGGATGCTATTTCGTTTTAACACACGTCAATATTTAGAAATAATCTGTAACGTATGTCGAAAATAACAGCTGAAATCTATGAGTAGTCTTCACCTCTCCCGGTTTTGCCTATAGCCGCTAGGACTCGGCGCTGGCACTAAGCAATCGTGTTCATGTTACCGCTTAGCTCAGCGCTGCCAAGCGCTAGCTAGCGCTAGAAGGCGCCCGATGTGGTTGTACACACGCATTGTATCTGAGGTAGCTCGCGAACAAAAACGACTTCTCTCGCAGTGTTGCCAACAGTTGTAACTAGTGCCCCGCCAGAAATGCCTTGAAAAATCGCCAGAAACCCGCTAGATCTTATTATTGCAGTAATAATAAAAAAAACTTAAAAAATATATTTACAAAAAAATACAAACAATATGCATTAAAAATATTATAGAGACCAACGTGAAAATTTGAATGTAAATAAAAAATAATTCTTCTAAAAAATAGATATTTTTTCTGTTAAAATACGAATAACACAAGAAACATCCTCGTATTAAATGTTCATAAGAAAGCAACAATATTTGGAATATCTTTTTAACATATTGAGACTATCGTGAAAATATAAAAATAAATAATTCTTCTGAAAAAGACAAAAATAGTTTAATTTATTTATTTTTTAATATCATTCTGTAAATGAAAGGAATAACAAAATAATAATATCATATTAAATTTGTATAAAATATATATATTTACAAAAAAAATAACGTCCTTTTAACATATCGAGATCAACGTGAAAGTATAGAAATAAATAAAAAATAATTCTTATAAATAAACATATCGTCGGGTTAAAGGTAAAAGTCACTAACTAACATCTAAAATAATTACGAAAAACTGACTTTAAGATGTATTACCAACAAATATAATGATATTTTCTGGATAATTAATGTATTTTCGAGTACTTAGAACACTTATTGATCGCCTCCTTGTACAAAATGCGCATTTAGAAGCATTTGACCACAATTAATTCGTGTTTCAAGAAAATGTAACAAAATGTTAGTTAGTGACTTTTACCTTTAAGCCCACGATATATTCATTCTGTAAATTGAACGAATAACAAAAATACATTCTTGCATACAATTTTAATAAAACATATTAAATAAATATATCGAATGGTTCTTCTTCATCGGTAAATGTTTTATAGGACTTAAGTTGTCCTAATTTTCATTAAAACATGCAAGATACATCATAATTATAGCAGCATTTTCCTTCTGCTTTTAACCCTGCCCTAATTCTCAGTATATTTATTACTCAACATATAAATTCTAATCCTGTTTCTGGCTTTTGTCTTTATTTAATTCATTTGACTAACGAGACGTTCCATATCGGCATTTTAATGTGACAGAGACAAGCAAAATCAGTTAGTTGCTTGAAAATGGGCCAACACATATGCCCGTACTTTATACAACGTTGCTAATCGAAATATGGGATAAATAAGAAGAATTATCTACTTTTGACCGAGTTTTTTGTAGAAAGGGTATAAAACCGCCAGAAAATGTTATTACATGTAGAGCAGACCGCCAGAAAACCCGCTAACCGCTAGATGAGAATTTTTCTCGCAATTAGCAATTTCAAACCGCCAGTTTAGCACCTCTGTGAACTTGGCCCCTCCTTTTTCGAAATTTGGAGTTCTGTTTCTACAGATCGTTTGCAATTCGTTTGCAATTGTTTGCACCCTTTTTCTTTTCGTTTGCACCCCCACCGTTTTCGAATTAAAATTAAAACAAATTCGGAGGGGCCAGATTCACAGTAGCCCCTCCTTTTTCGAAATTTGAAATTCTATTTCTACAGATCGTTTGCAATTCGTTTGCAATTGTTTGCACCCTTTTTAGTTTTGTTTGCACCCCCAACGTTTTCGAGTTAAAATTAAAACAAATTCGGAGGGGCCAGATTCACAGTAGCCCCTCCTTTCACGATATTTGAAATTCTATTTCTACAGATCGTTTGCAATTCGTTTGCAATTGTTTGCACCCTTTTTAGTTTCGTTTGCACCCCTACAGTTTTCGTGATAAAATTTAAACAATGTTATGAAGTGTGAATTTTGGCCCCCCTTTTTCAAAATGTATATTTGTTTCCTACAGATTGTTTGCAATTCGTTTGCACTTTTTTGCACCATTTTTAGTTTTTTTTGCACCCCTGCCGTTTTTCAGATACATTTAAAAAAAAGTTTGAAATAAAAACCTACACCCCTCCCAGTGAGCACAAAAACATCTCATGGACATTGCTAAGATGTTAAAGTCACAAATGTAACGTTCTATAGTAGATCCCAAAAACATATCTGGGATGTCATATAAACCTCCTATGTCACTTACTTACAATCAGAAACCGGTAATCGCATAGATGTTTCAGAGGGCATCTATGCGATGTTACGTTGGGTCATCACCGAGATATGACTTTAGACGCTGATAGGATGTCTTTTAATAACTTCGCAGGGGTGTTTCAGAGGACATCTATGCGTTGTTAACTGAAGACATCACCGCAACATTACTTTCAACGCCTTGGAGATGTCTGCTAATAACCTCGCATGGATGTATGCGGTAAACCACTATGTAATATTTTATTTTAACAGTTATGCGAGTAAGTAAAGACCAGCAAATAGATGTGCATTAGAAGATATCGCAGTATACCTGTAAAAAGGGTAATATTTTGTGTTAAAGTGACAAAAACCTCCTAACTTTGATTTTATCCTATGTCAGGAGCGTTTTTGCCACTTAAACACAAAAATGTTAAAACTTTTTACAGCGATATACGACGATGTCTTCTAATGTACATCTATATACTTTTTACACAGTATGCAAGCGATACCGTTTATTATACCTACCGTTCGTTTGGCTGGTAAATGAGATCCCAGTGAGCACAAAAACGTCTCATGGACATTGCTAAGATGTTAAAGTCACAACTGTAACGTTCTATAGTAGATCCCAAAAACATATCTGGGATGTCATATAAACCTCCTATGTCGCTTACTTACAATCAGAAACCGCTAATCGCATAGATGTTTCAGAGGGCATCTATGCGATGTTAAGTTGGGTCATCACCGAGATATGACTTTAGACGCTGATAGGATGTCTTTTAATAACTTCGCAGGGGTGTTTCAGAGGACATCTATGCGTTGTTAACTGAAGACATCACCGCAACATTACTTTCAACGCCTTTGCGATGTCTGCTTATAACCTCGCATGGAAGTATGCGGTAAACCACTATGTAATATTTTATTTTAACAGTTATGCGAGTAAGTAAAGACCAGCAAATAGATGTGCATTAGAATATATCGCAGTATACCTGTAAAAAGGGTAATATTTTGTGTTAAAGTGACAAAAACCTCCTAACTTTGATTTTATCCTATGCCAGGAGCGTTTTTGCCACTTAAACACAACAATGTTAAAACTTTTTACAGCGATATACGACGATGTCTTCTAATGTACATCTATATACTTTTTACACAGTATGCAAACGATACCGTTTATTATACCTACCGTTCGTTTGGCTGGTGAATGAGATGTTAATGCATACTTACCTGTAGAGTAGATGTTGTACTACCGACCAAACTTACGATTTTGACTGTTCAAATATTACAAACATAGGTAATCACAAAAATACCACTAATAAATATCACTAATACAACAATAAAGCACAAATTCACAAACTAAAATTTATTCTTAAGATAACGTAAAACATATAAGATTAAAAAATATAAAAGTTAATAAATATATATTTATATAACTATATACGATAAAGTATATACTTTATACTATCTTCATCCCTCTTCATTTGGTCCTTGTGATGGTTGTCTATAAGAAAACAAAAATGACATGGTCAAACATTGAAAAAGTAAAATAACATAATAAAAACAGTATTTATTGGTATCACAAAAATTACTTGTTGGAGACACAGCTATTGTGTGTGATTTGCTTATGTTCATTTGCCCTAAATAATATGTAGGTATGTATGTATATCAGTTTTGCTTCGATGTTACGTCCATAGAAAGAGTATTCAAGAACATAAAATAATAATAAAAGTATTAATTCGTATTTAATTATACAGAATAACATATTAAACAAACGTTTTATTATGAAAGTACAATGGATGGGTATAGATAAAGATTGATAGAATGCAAAATTACGTTTCAAATGATATGTATTAATATGCTTGTTTGTATAAAGTGAGTTTTTTAAAACAAACTTTTCAACATTTTTGTTATCATTTAACATTTATTGTAGATACGAATTATATTTAAGGCGCAATACTTGCTACCAGGGTTGTTATAATAAACGTTCATTTTTATTTTACTTGCTACCACTGATATTGGATTGTAATATTTTATATATAGTAATATTTTATGAAAAACAAATAAAGACTGTTCAAATATTAGTAGTTTTAAAACACGTTTAAAATACAATATTTAAAACAAACTGTTTAAAACAAAACAATTGTTTTAAAACATGTCTAAAACACTGGTTTAAAAGAAATTGTTCTAAGCATACCAACCCTGCCTGCTACCCGCAAAAGCCGGCGTCGGCACCATGGGCGCCGTTAGAAAATGTTCCAGGGGGGGCCAAATTTTTTTTAGTATTAAATGGTGACATAATATTAAGGTCTATGCCATTAACTGTTTTGCAGCATTTTCGTCTTGTGTTATTTTGCATACACTCTGAAAAATCTCTCTCGCTTTAAGGTAGTGAAATGTTTTTGTTCACATTTTTGTGTGCTAATAGCCATCCATGGTCGTGATCCCTGTATGCTCGCCAACAGTTTCTTATTATATATTGATATTCATTGGATTTCAAGTCATTTTCCCGTCTTTCTATCGTTTATTAATGTGGGATTAATATTTTTAATTAATACTTGTTTGTAAATATATTTTGTTTCTGAGTCATTGAAGTCTTATTCTTGAATTTAAGGTTTTGTATGATTTCCAACCAATATTGTAGCCTTTTTATTATTTTTTAATACGCTAGGAGAAATTGTTGTTAATTTCCTAGAATAATTTCTACCTCGTGGTCATCGAGCATCTGATACAATATCTTAAAAACAAATAGATAAACAATAAAAAGGCTACAATATTATTTTTAAATTTACCCCGTTAACGAGAAATAATAACTAAATGTAGAGAAAAGTGAATTAATTTGAAAATTCTGTGTTGAGGATAATCGATGACGAAATAATATTTTTTTTTATTGTACTATTATCCTTGAACACGCGACAATGTTAGGTGAACTACTAACTTTTGAACGAACTCATGTACAGAAATGTATTGTGTCAACGCTGGAGAGAGTCAGGAAATGGTAC
This sequence comes from Aphodius sticticus, assembly GCA_963966075.1. Lineage (NCBI taxonomy): Eukaryota > Metazoa > Arthropoda > Insecta > Coleoptera > Scarabaeidae > Aphodius > Aphodius sticticus. Next base: position 55,777,746 of record OZ014506.1, read on the forward strand.
CAATATTACAAACAGCATAGAGAATCTATTGTCATGTATCATAGGATGGCCCTTTTAATACCATATAACTTTCGTCTGAAATTTTTTATTATTTAACGTTTTTGAAGCTCCCTTTTCATTAACCGAAGTTTTGTAATTGTAGTACTAATTTTGGCCAATAATGAACTTTAAATCTTTTTAAATTATATGATTTTGAAAAAGTTATTTTATGATACTTCATACAACCTAGTTTACTAAAGCAATTTCTAAAGTTGGTACAATATTCCGGCTCTCTGCAGTTCCTAAACGGCGTCTATCTGGACATGAGTTCGTTATCAAAAGTTGATCTACTAACAAAAGTTGACTATTATACCTTATCTATATATTCTAAGATTATTAATTTAACGCCCAGTGTAATTAATAAACTGCTCAGCAGTACCAAAAATTGCGAAGTAATGGAATATAATAAGTACGCTCAAATAAAAGCGCATACAACAACACTTATTTTGGACTACAGCGCAAAATGTAGATACCGTATCTTGTCATCTTGTGGCTCTTTCGCGACTGTTACGAGAGGGCGATATCGCAATATCTAATAAAACTGACATTGGTGACAATAGCCGATAATAATCGGAATAGTCATCATTTATCTAGTATTTTTTTTCATCCTTCACTCGAAAATGTAATATTTGTTTCTTTCTGGGGACACAAAACATGCTAATTGTCCGCTTGGCGTTTATATAATAACTTTCAAGCCTAGTCGCGAAAATATATTACACACAGGCCGGGCGGCGACCGACCTGTCCTGACCGATCTGATCAAAAAGATCAACCTGATCTATGATCAAAAGATCCATCTGATATGATAATAACCGATTTATCGATCAGATCTATTTATCGGTCTTCAATAGTGATCAAAGATCGATCACAAATTTCTCGCCCACGTGGTCGGCACGTATGCACATTTATGCACAACCAACAACGGTAAACGGGTAAACTGGACCGCATGAATAGTAATCCACTCTCGACTTCCTGAGTGGCGGGGAGTGCAGGCTACAGCTGTGCAACATCTATAGCTTTCAAAACATGCGTTTCCGTCCGCCCATTGGTGATGGGCACCTATAGAAATTTTAACTTAAAAACAACGAAATAGTAAATACGTACCCGGTCAGCACAATGGGACATTTAACATCGCAAGAACGTTGACTTTTGTTCCATTATAAACGTTAAATTTTGATGTTTATGTAACATCGCTGAGATGTTTTTGTGCTGGCTGGGTACATATTCCTCATATATGCCTAGACACGTTGACGTAAGACACGTTATCCAATCATAATAAGCATAATTACCGTACTCATTGGCATCATGCAAACCGTACCGTACGCATCGTGTAAACAAAATCAAATCCGAAATTTACGATACCGAGAGATCAACACAGTTACATATATTAACCTGCTGCCTAATGTCTACCAATTAATCGAAGCTCTTATAAGACGTTCTTACCTTTTTAGACGCACTTGCACTTGCACTACCACTGGGCAACTCCATAGTAGGTAATTGAGGTAATTGTGTTTAAAGATGCGAAACAACAAGCTCATACAACCGTCGACTTTACCAGCCAGCGAACTACCGATTGCAAAATGCAAACTCGTAAACCGACAACGCATGTACCACCACCACCACCCAACCATCCCCACAACTTCGTAGATGGTATCGCCCAGTCGCGAATCACAAATAGGTAAACATCACTTCCCAACACCTCATAGAAGTTTTATTTTCAACCTACCTTGTATATAACATACATGCAACATCATATTGATGTCACATTGTAACGTTACTTTTGTAACATTAATGGGACGTCAATGTATAATTTGCACCCATATGTAACGTTACATAGACATCAGATATTGAACGTTCATAATGCAACATAAACGGGACGAAACTCAACATCCCAACGACGTTTGTGCTCACTGGGATGTTAACCCAGTGAGCACAAACGTCGTTGGGATGTTGAGTTTCGTCCCGTTTATGTTGCATTATGAACGTTCAATATCTGATGTCTATGTAACGTTTCATATGGGTGCAAATTATACATTGACGTCCCATTAATGTTACAAAAGTAACGTTACAATGTGACATCAATATGATGTTGCATGTATGTTATATACAAGGTAGGTTGAAAATAAAACATCTATGAGGTGTTGGGAGGTGATGTTTACCTATTTGTGATTCGCGACTGGGCGATACCATATACGAAGTTGTGGGGATGGTTGGGTGGTGGTGGTGGTACATGCGTTGTCGGTTTACGAGTTTGCATTTTGCAATCGGTAGTTCGCTGGCTGGTAAAGGCGACGGTTAATGCATATACTTACCTGTAGAGTAGTTAGATGTTGTACTACCGACCAAACTTACGATTTTGACTGTTCAAATATTACAAACATAGGTAATCACAAAAATACCACTAATACAACAATAAAGCACAAATTCACAAACTAAAATTTATTCTTAAGATAACGTAAAAAATATAAGATTAAAAAATATAAAAGTTAATAAATATATATTTATATAACTATATACGATAAAGTATATACTTTATAGGTACTATCTTCATCCCTCTTCATTTAGTCCTTGTGATGTTTGTCTCTAAAAAAACAAAAATGACATGGTCAAACATTGAAAAAGTAAAATAACATAATAAAAACAGTAGTAGTAGATAAGCTATAGGAGTTCGAGCGCAATTTTACGGGTTAATTCAAAGGGGGGTATAAATTCACTTTACTTCCGGTCCAGGTAGAAAGAGATAGCTATAGTCAGATGGTTAGTGTGACAAGGATAGCCGATATCAATTACGTCATTACGAGCGACATCCTTGCGGTCAGTGTTGAGGGCGCCACCTGTCGATCATTTCGTGAATTAATTTGAATTTGCTATTTATTATTTGCGTGCCACCTGTCGGCCATTTTGTGCGAATTCAAAGTCGAATGCGCCACCTGCCGGCCATTTAGGAATTAATTTGAATTTGCTATTAATTATTTATTATTATTTAGTTTTAAAAAAATTGCCCGCCCGCCCGGTGGCTCGAACTCGGACAGACGAGAACGCGAGTCCGCCGTATTAAGCATTAACAAAGCATTAACAAATTTTTATTAAATAACATTAAGCACAACATGGACAAACATATTTTCAAATAAAATTTAAAATACGGTGCCTTGCGCCGTGGGCGCTTATCCGAAATTAACTAATAAAAACCAACAACAAAGAACGTTTTACCCGCCAGTGAGTTAACAGCTTGGCGGGTAAATTATAAGAACAAACGACGATAAAAATCGATAAAATGTTTTACAAAAATGATAAAAATGGCTTGCAAAACGTTGTCGGCTAAAAGATATAGTTAAAAATTTGCGACACCCCGCACTCTTTAGAGCCGAACGCGCACTGGACGCACCACAGCTACCGCCACCGCCTCCTCCGCCGATTTGCAGGCTCAAAGTCCTCCTCCTCGGCATCGAAGTCGTCCTCGTCGGTGGCGTCCCGCAACGCAACGGTGTCTCCTCCGGCGTCTGCGGCTGCATCTGCGTCCTCTTCACGTTCGCGTTCGGCTTGTCGTCTGTCTTGTAGGTCTTGTCGTACGTGGCGTCGCATTTCTTGTCGGTCACGTCTGTTCAGTTCGTCACCCCACCCAAAGTCATCCTCAGGCTGCTCAGGCGGTTCCGGCACGTCTTCCTCAAGAGGTGGTGGTAAGAGGTTGTGGGCCTCGAATGGGTACCGATGTTTTCTCATCCTGACTTTGTCGGAGATGCCTCGTATGAGGGGGTTTTCATGCCAAATGGTTTTGTCATAGAATTTTGTTAGGTGTTTTGCCAAAACGTCTTTAATAAACGGAATCGCGGCGCGAGTATGCAACTGTACTGTACGATCATCTCGGTCGGCGTTCAAAATAATACGTAAAATTTTGTTTTGCTGGACCTGAACACGTGCGCGCCGCGTTGCCCCAAACTGGCGCCCCATAAAGCATCCCCGGTCGTATAATGGAGTAGTACACGAGTTTTTTGTTGGCGAAATTTAGAACGCTATTTCGAGCAATTAGCGAGTACATTGCCCGAATTGTCCCGCTAGCGGTTTGAATAATTTTGGCGATCTGGTTCCTGAAGATGAGCCTTTGATCAAGATACACGTCCAAATACTTAACGCACTGCTTTAATGGAACCAGAACGTTATCAATTTTGACAGGGTAGGGAAGGCGTATTGGGCGGCATAATTTTGTAAAAATTATAAGTTCCGACTTAGCGCCATTCAGGCGAAGCTTCCATTTCGCGTAATATTTTCGTAAAACGTTAACATGAATTTGGATCATGCGGGATGCTATTAAGGGGTGGAAATTCCTCGCATATATCGCCGTATCATCCGCATAAAAAGCTAATTTTGTGTTTCTTAATTTAGGGGTGTCCGAAATATATATATATATATATATATATATATATATATATATATATATTGAAAAGGTGTGGCGATAGAATCGCACCCTGTGGAACGCCGCAGAAGGTTTCCCTACTCGAGGACAACTGGTCGTTGACCCTGACCAGGATTTGTCGGCCTTCAAGGTAGTCTCGGACTAACTTGATTAAGTACGCGGGATAACTATTTGTAATCAGTTTATGCAATAGTCCAATGATCCAGACTCTGTCAAACGCCTTCTCAATGTCCAGGGTCAACATGGCCGTATGATCTCTCTTGTTAAAACTTTCAACAGCATCCGCAACAACTCGAGAAATTTGGTGGGTAGTCGAATGTCCAGATCTGAAGCCAAATTGTTCATCTGGAATGACATGACGATCTTCAGAGTGGGCCAATATCCGTTCATAAATAACATTTTCGATTAATTTTGACATCGAACAAAGCAAAGAAATAGGCCGATAGCTTGTTGGGTCGTGCGATGGTTTGGAGGGCTTAAGAATAGGGATAACCACAGCAGTTGCTGGGAAGTAACTTAGCAACAACACAGCTCGCGCGATGTACATGAGCTGAACTATAGCCTTCCTAGGAAGGTTCTTCAGCAAGACATTCTGTATACCATCTGCGCCGGGGGCCTTCAGAGAACTGCTTTTCTTGACGTATCGAGAAATAGTGGACGGTTTGATTAAAAAGACGTCGTCAGGTGGCCTATGCTCTTCGGCCAGGAACTCCTCCACTCTTTGTGTTATGTTAAAGTGGTCTTGTGTAGTGTCCGGTTCTGGTATGTGTACCCCACAATAATAATTCACCAAAGCATCTGCCTTTTCCCTATCGGTCAGATGTAAGCCGCCGTCATCATTCTGCAGCGCTGGTATAGGCCGAAATTTACGCTTGAGCTTTCTAATTTGTGTCCAAAGCGTGTTATCGTCTGTAGTTAATTTTCTTAATCTGTCCGCCCAAAGTTTATTTCTGTGATGTCTCATTTCTGTTTTAACTCTGTAATTTAGGTGATGGTATGTATCTTTGTCATATGGTTGTCGTGACCGTTGATATACGCGGCGTGCAGTGTTACGTTGGTGTATCAAATCAATGATGTGTTCTGGGGTATCTCGTTTCTTAAATGGATCGAGTGCAGTTTTCTTAATTGATCTACGCACTGCAGTTTGAATGGCAGTTGTTAAATTTTCAATTTCGACATCCAATGAGTGCGTGTCGTTTATAGTTGTGTTGATTGAGACTTTCTCGTTTATTATTTGTCGATACTTTGACCAATCAGCGGTGCTGTATTTATATTTCCTGCTTGTACGCGGCCGCTTGCCACGCTCACCGAGCTTTATCAACACAGGCAGGTGGTCAGAGATCAGTTCGTTCAAGACCGAGGCGTCCGAAACATCCCTAACGTTTCCCACCAACGCGATGTCAATCGTCGTTGGAGTACCTCCGTTATCAGGGAAATGAGTCGGGCCCCTCGGTGCCAACACTAAGACGTTGTGATTGGCTACGAAATTAGCGACATTAACCCCATTCCTGTTATTATAGTGACAGCCCCATGAGGAGTGACAAGCATTTAAATCCCCGAGGAGAAGGACTTTGTTGTGCTTCGTAAGAAGACTATGTAAGTCTTCTTGCGATAATGTTTTACGCGGACTATTATAAATCGCGATGATGTGTAAATTACCAGACGTTCTAATTTTGATTGCCTCCAAATGATCCAAATCATTGTCGCGTACTTCAATAAATGGGATGTCATTCCTGACCAGCATAGCCACTCCGCCCATACGCCTTGTGTTATCCTTCCGAAGGACACTAAAATTTGGAATATTGAAAAAATCCGAATGAATTAAATTTGTTTCATTTAAACACATAATTTGGATCTCGAAGCGGTTCAAAAATTCAATGAGCTCCATTCTCTTGTGAAGCACGCTGTTGGCATTCCAATGTGCAATTGAAGCCACTAGATGTGCTTCAGGTCCTCACAAAATTGCTGGACCGCTTCGAGTTTATCGAACTCGTTTCGCGATTGAGTTACTCTACACCTAAATGTTCTAATTATACTTATCATTTCCTTTAAGTTTATAACACTATTCAACTCGTCCATTTCTCTCGCCAAGGATGCAAGATCTTCGTGCTGGAAAGCAGCTCTCTGTGTTTGTGCCTGCTGTCTCGGCGCTGGTATAGGTTGGCTCGCTGATTGCCTCTGCTTAAACCAAGCGTTTTCCTTCGGAGGCGGCGCAGGCATAAAGCGTTGCGACGGCAAGACCGGGTAATCCTCTGGTTGTATGCGAAAACCATTCTTAGCCATCGCAAGTTCTTTCCGCCCGCGTGGTCCAGCTCGTCGGGCTAGTGCCTTGTGGTACATCAGACACTCCGTGTTATTCGCCGCGTGTTCTCCCCCGCAGTTGGTACACTGCAGTGGGTACCCGCTCTCCTTGTTCTTGGGACAGTCCTTGGTATGGTGAGGATCTGGACACTTCATGCACCGAGACGCCCCAAAACAATTGTCAGTCGCATGACCCCACATCTGGCAGTTCTTGCATTGTATCAATTTCGCTTTATTACGTAGAAAACCAAAACGTACGCGGACATGGTCTATGTAGCCAATTTTGTTAAGTGCATCCAAACTGTGCTCCTTCCCCACAGTTACTATAAATTTTGGGTAACGCGTACCCTTCATACGGAAGCACTTGTAAACTTTCACTCCATGCTGTTGCATCTCTTCAACGACATCATCAGGAGATACGTCATCTGCAAGCCCATCGAGCACAAAGGCGCGCCGAATATCATCCTTCTCAGTATATGTATGGAAGCTGATCTGCCTTAACTTTAGAAATGTTAGCATTTTCACCTTATCTTCCACAGTCATAAGCTGAATAGAGATGATATCCTCGCCATATCGCAGCCTGTATCGTCCTTTCCCAACCGCGCTGTCCACGTCAGATACGACTTGTTTGTGTGGGCTTTTCGAATGGATGACAACAGGTGATGGTCCTTTAGTCATTGTTGTCGATGTCGGAGTTGTTGCGTTTGTAGTGTTTGTTGTAGTCTGTCCGTCTTGTCGTGTAACAGTAATTGGTCCAGTTGTCCTGACAGGGGGAGTTCGTGAGGCTGCTGGAGCCGGTTCGATGTCTGATTTTAAGTTGGTGTATCTGTTTTTAATTTTTATAGGTGACACCTCGGGTTGTTCCGGCTTCCTCTTCGCAGCCTTCTTAGGTGTGACATCAGAGAACTCCCCCTCAATGTCCATCTTCTCAGTGACCTCGGCCCGAGCGAGGCCTTTATCAGACACTTGCTCTGTCACTTTTGACAATGTCACTTCTTCGTCCCCCGTCCCAAAAATAAAAAGGTCCCTTGCTGTAATATTTCTTTCCGGATAAAACGTACAAAAATTCTTCTCAGAAAACCAAATATGTCAATAAAAACGTGTAATAAAAGCGTTTAAATTAACGAAAATTGGGAGCAGATCTCAAGTTCTATACGTTGCGTTTGCCTGGTAACTAGGCAATCGAGTCCGCCGTCCTAATCCGTTCGGCCACGCGGCCTCTAGCGATTGTTTATTTATAATTGCATGACACGGCGCCGTGCATATTGATGACGTCATTACGAGCGACATGCTTATCTATTGCGGTCACTGTAGGTAGATAGTAGTAGGAAGTGTTCTTTAGTTTACGTAATGTTATGGTAAATTGTTTCTAATAGCACGTAATTTACAATTTAACATTGTTTCTTATGAGAATCGAGCACAAATTGTTGGTATACGGTGATCCTTTTTACTAAAAGTAATAAACCTTAGACCATCTATAACTAGACGGAGTACGGCCTATCCCAATGCATTGGCTTGTTTTGGCCCAACATACCTTGGTCAATAAGGTCGAATTTCGTGTAGATTCTCGTGCACATTGTTCGCGCATGCGCACAGAAGCTAGATACCGCCATTATTTTTAACATATATTTACATCGAGGTTATGAGTTTGTTTACCTATGTAGATGCATGTAGATGGTACCTTTGATGGTTAAGAGGTAACAATGGGGCGAAACTGCTGCTTTTGTAAAAAGGCAGCATCAAAAAATATAACGTCACAGGTATGACCTTTATTACCGCAATACAGTAATATTAAATTATAACATATACCTTCTCGTAGATTTCCAACAGTTCAGGACTTAAAACAAGCTCGGATTGAAGCTATACCTATAAAAGGTCGGGTTTTTAAAACAACTGTGTTGTGTTCAAGACACTTTTCTAATAGCGATTATAAACTGGGAAAAGACGGAAGACCATAACTCTCCCGTAGTGCGGTGCCAAGTATTTTTGTTAGGAGTTGTCTACCAAATGAAAATACGGACACAGATAGTATGAGCGATGCAGAAGATGCAGTTGTAGCAGACACTAGTGGACACACAAAGTCAACAATCACTGAGCTTTGAAAGTGCCACACAGCGCAACACAAACGGAACATCCTTCAGCACTGCCAAGAAAAAGGAGAAAATTTATGTAATATGTAACTTTGTTTTAGATATATTTTAACGTTATTTTATTGTAGGTATAATCCTCGATATATGGGTGACGTACATACTTCAGACTTATCTTCGTCTCCTGAAGCACAGGCAGTTTTAGCATTAGCAAGAACTACCATAAGCAAGAAAATTGCTCGAATTCGCCAATTGTCTCGTTACAACATGCGATTAAGACAAAAAGTGTGCAATTTATCAACATTAATGGAGCATTATTTATGTAAAACCATGTTATTAGAATCAGAAAAAAGAGTTCGAAGTTCTTACACCAAGACCATTTTGTTTAAAAACCAGTATTAAAATATTTTCCTATTATAAGTTGCATTTTGCTTGTAGTTTATTACCTATATTCCTATTAAAGAAAATAAACAAAATCTTACACGCGAGAATACCTTTTGTCCAAACCTATAAGAAAATGGATTCTGTTGTTACTATATAAAAGTTGAACAAATGTCACTCAAAAAGATTTTTTCAGAGAACTGGAATAGCGAATTAATTGCTCTTGGATGGTTTAATTGCTTTTTTAACAAATGTCAAAATTATAACAGGTACAACAAATATGTACCTGTTATACAGAAAAGGCCTTTTATTTTGTGAGGTTACCTTTCACGCCATACGCGACTACCTAATTCAAATTTGACATATAGCCGCCAGTTTAATCTGACCGCTCATTGGTGCGTTACATTGGGAACGAGAAAATATACGACTTTCGACCTTATTATCTTTGGCCACAAACAAAGCCCGTCACGCTCTCTCTAGTCATATAAGCTCGATGTAATAAACTGAATTCTGATTGCCACCCACCGCCAACGACTCCGCCCGACTCAAACCGAGCGCGCCCGAACAAAGTCAAGTCGATGTTAGAGCGAGAACCATCGATGTTAGAGAGAGAGCGCACTAGGGCGCGGTAACGGCATGAAGTCATATTTAAAATGCAAATATTCGCGGCATAAATTTTAAAGACACGACTCAAACCGAGCGCGCCCGAACGAAGTCAAGTCGATGTTAGAGAGAGAACCATCGATGCTAGAGAGAGAACGCACTACGATTTTATTTTCGAGCGGAAAAATCCCCACGCATGCGCAAACCGAAAAAAAATCAAAAATTTGGACCCACCAGTCCACCACCCGATGATGACCGAACACCAGTCTGCCGAGCGCGCCCGAACGTTGGAACCTGAGCGTATGACTCACACGCCGATGTCGGAGAGAGAACGCACTACGATTTTATTTTCGAGCGTAAGACATTCCCACGCATGCGCAAACCGATCAAATTCAAATTTTCGCGCCAAATTTATTCTTCGCGCGCACCATCTAAAATCTGCACAAATTCAAATTTTCGCGCCTAAAATTCTACAATTCAAATTTTCGCGCTATAATGGGCGGGCGCCATCTTTTAAATTTTAAGGTGTGGCAGGACGCATGCGCGAACCGAGAATTTTCGAATTTCAGCGCGTTAGACACTTAAAATTCTACAGAGCATGCGCGAACCGACCAAATTCAAATTTTCGCGCCATTAAGGATAAATTTCAAAGTTTAAAACGTCTTTATTAAAACGGTTTTTAGGGTTTCCTTAAGGTTTCAAATTATTTTTATAGGTGGGGAGGGTGGTATAAATTATTTGGGAATGGTTTTTTAATATCAGTAACCAGTTAGTCGTCGTCATGGGTGTTTCTTATTATATACGGTACGTTTTCTTCGATGACAACGGTACAAGATTGAAGCTGGATATTCTGGAGTCCTACAAATTCCAAAAGGTTGAACAGAATGTAATTATTCCTTCTGGCGCAACGACAATTAGAATAGTTGGTTTCCATGAAGAAGAAGAAGATGATATAACTGTTTATTGTGATTCCGAGTCTGAACTGGACGAAGGTGAAGTAAATGATGATGATTATGATGATGATGACGAGGAACGTAGCGATGAGACTGATGAACAGTCAATTATATAATTATATATTGTCAACTTTACCATTATAAACAATAAACGCATTAAACGAATTTTTTGTTTTATGTCATAGATTAAGAAGTGATATTATACGAGTGAACTTGATACGGTAAGTATTTATCTTCGCACTAATTTTAAAATTCTACAGAGCATGCGCAAACCAACCAAATTCAAATTTTCGCAGCATTAAGGATAAGAAATCTCACCACTCCGACACTTATACGACACAACTGCTCACAATGTAGGAAGAAATATATGCGAGCTGATGGACTATCTCGACATATGAAGAAGATCCATCCAATGATAACAAACAACGCGGAGATGACATACGACAACGATAAGAAGTGCATCTTTGAGCACCATCTTCTTATTTTAAAATGTCAACTTTTAAACGATGCCATCTTCTTGCGAACCCTCATTTGACCCTCATTTGACCCTGAATAACTTCACCATTGGGTTTGTTAGGGGGGTTGCATATACGAACGAAAAAGAAAAATTGTCAAAACGGTGCTTATTATACTTAATAATACCATATGTGTATTAGTATTATTTACATATTATATAAAGTATGACTCATATTACAATTAATTCTTTAATACAATTTGTTGGTGATTTAGTGAAACTCCGATAGATGGCGACATGAATATTAAAATACTACGTCGTTTTCTACTGAATGTTATTTTTAACCTCCAATTATCATTGTAGCGCCTCCAATTATCATTTTAGCGCCTCCAGCTATCATCGTAGCGCCCTCAATTATCATTTTAGCGCCTCCATTTATCCTCATAGCACCTCTATTTATCCTCTTGGCGCCTCAATGTAGCGTCTTAGCGCCTCAATATAGCCTCATAGCGCCTCCACTTATCCGCTTAGCGCCTCCATTTATCCGTTTAGCGCCTCAATATAACCTCTTAGCGCCTCCATTTATCCTCTTAGTGCCTCAATATAACCTCTTAGCGCCTCCATTTATCCTCTTAGCGCCTCCATTTATCCTCTTAGCGCCTCCATTTATCCTCATAGCGCCTCCATTTATCCTCATAGCGCCTCAATATACCCTCTTAGCGCCTCAATATAACCTCTTAGCGCCTCCATTTATCCTCTTAGCGCCTCCATTTATCCTCTTAGCGCCTCAATATAGCCTCTTAACGCCTCAATATAACCTCTTAGCGCCTCCATTTATCCTCTTAGCGCCTCCATTTATCCTCATAGCGCCTCCATAGCGCCTCAATATAGCCTCTTAGCGCCTCAATATAACCTCTTAGCGCCTCCATTTATCCTCATAGCGCCTCCATTTATCCTCTTAGCGCCTCAATATAGCCTCTTAGCGCCTCAATATAGCCTCTTAGCGCCTCAATATAACCTCTTAGCGCCTCCATTTATCCTTTTAGCGCCTCCGTTTATCCTCATAGCGCCTCCATTTATCCTCACAGCGCCTCAATGTAGCCTCTTCGCGCCTCAATATACCCTCTTAGCGCCTCAAATAACCTCTTAGCGCCTCAATATAACCTCGTAGCGCCTCCATTTATCCTCTTAGCGCCTCAGTATAGCCTCTTAGCGCCTCAATATAGCCTCTAAATTCCACCCAGACCCTCTTTTTGTATAAATAAGTTGCTACCACTGCTCGAACCTCATTAGTATTTAACATGTATGACAGTACAGGTATGGAGAAAACTTTCCCTCGGGACAAACCCCTAGGTGGTCATAAAAGGATACATCAACAATGCCTTCAGTGTGAAAAAAAAATACAACCGTTTAGATAATTTAAAAAGACATATAATAATCAACATTTTGAAATAGCAACCCAGAAAGATGAGAATAAAGATAGTGAACACATACACCGATCCGCAACCAATAAATATGGGGATGAGGAAGAAGATGATTACCTGATGAATCTACCAGCAACCCGTAAAGATAGTGATGACAATGAAGAGGATTACCTGATGAGCCTAACTCATACAGATCGTGATTATGATGATGAGAAAGAAGAGGATAAACTGATAAACCCAGCCGAAACATATCTTAAGAACTATGCTGAGAGAACTAAGAATAACGAACTCTATTTTAAGCCTATGTTAAAACCGTACAATCCAAATTACTACGTAGCTATACTTCGAGATCTAGTCTATACTTATGGATTACGCAGTGCATCAGAAAAAATTGAATTTAAAAGAATTACTAAAACTTTACGTAAACTTAATATTATTGAATAAATTGTTATGTCAATCAGCTACGTCATATGTTATAACATTACCCACTATTTAAGCGATTTTGTTATAATTCTTATCTATGAAATATATAAATTTGTGTTGGGTTGCTGATACACAGATACATGGGGTCGTTCTTGCGATTTGATTAGATGGGTTGGGTTAGAAAATGGTGCTCGGAACGAGTTCCGGTCATCAATTTCTAACCCAACCCATCTAATCAAATCGCTGGAGTACTAATGGGGTGAAGAAGATAGTATGATTAATCAACAGTTCCATCAAAATATTCATGTGTGGATCGATGAATTGGATGGATATAAAAGAGTTCCCGAACGATTTACACTTGGAGGGACGTCAAGATAAGGTTGTAGAAGAAAATGCTGTACATATAATATTTTGTATTGAAGTATATGATTTTCAATAAATTATTTTATAGCAATATTGTTGTTTTTTTTTATCCTGTACTCCTACCATCCCAATCATGAACTCCATAAATTGATGACGTGCATAGCGGAACGTTGTATGTGTGTACCAGCAAGTCAACACGTCTAAATAACATCATTATAAGGAAGAGGCGTTCCGAGCACCATTTTCTAACCCAACCCATCTAATCAAATCGCTAGAACGACCCGATGTATCTGTGTATCAGCAACCCAACACGTCTAAATCACATCATTAAAAGGAAGAGTCCGATGGTAGGGTTAAAAATATATATACATATATATGTAGGTTAAATTTATATATTTCATAGATAAGAATTATAATAAATCGCTTAAATAGTGAGTAATGTTATAACATATGACGTAGCTGATCGACATAACAATTTATTCAATAATATTAAGTTTACGTAAAATTTTAGTAATTCTTTTAAATTCAATTTTTTCTGATGCACTGCGTAATCCATAAGCATAAACTAGATCTCGAAGTATAGCTACGTAGTAATTTGGATTGTACGGTTTTAACATAGGCTTAAAATAGAGTTCGTCATTCTTAGTTCTCTCAGCATAGTTTTTAAGATATGTTTCGGCTGAGTTTATCAGTTTATCCTCAAAATGTTTTTTTATTATATGTCTTTTTAAATTATCTAAACGGTTGTATTTTTTTTCACACTGAAGGCATTGTTGATGTATCCTTTTATGACCACCTAGGGGTTTGTCCCGAGGGAAAGTTTTCTCCATACCTGTACTGTCATACATGTTAAATACTAATGAGGTTCGAGCAGTGGTAGCAACTTATTTATACAAAAAGAGGGTCTGGGTGGAATTTAGAGGCTATATTGAGGCGCTAAGAGGCTATATTGAGGCGCTAAGAGAATAAATGGAGGCGCTACGAGGTTATATTGAGGCGCTAAGAGGTTATTTGAGGCGCTAAGAGGCTATATTGAGGCGCGAAGAGGCTACATCGAGGCGCTATGAGGATAAATGGAGGCGCTATGAGGATAAATGGAGGCGCTAAGAGGATAAATGGAGGCGCTAAGAGGTTATATTGAGGCGCTAAGACGCTACATTGAGGCGCTAAGAGGATAAATGGAGGCGCTATGAGGATAAATGGAGGCGCTAAGAGGTTATATTGAGGCGCTAAGAGGCTATATTGAGGCGCTATGGAGGCGCTATGAGGATAAATGGAGGCGCTAAGAGGATAAATGGAGGCGCTAAGAGGTTATATTGAGGCGCTAAGAGGCTATATTGAGGCGCTATGGAGGCGCTATGAGGATAAATGGAGGCGCTAAGAGGATAAATGGAGGCGCTAAGAGGATAAATGGAGGCGCTAAGAGGATAAATGGAGGGGCTAAGAGGATAAATGGAGGCGCTAAGAGGTTATATTGAGGCGCTAAGAGGATAAATGGAGGCGCTAAGAGGTTATATTGAGGCGCTAAACGGATAAATGGAGGCGCTAAGCGGATAAGTGGAGGCGCTATGAGGCTATATTGAGGCGCTATGACGCTACATTGAGGCGCTAAGAGGATAAATGGAGGTGCTATGAGGATAAATGGAGGCGCTAAAATGATAATTGGAGGCGCTACAATGATAATTGGAGGTTAAAAATAACATTCAGTAGAAAACGACGTAGTATTTTAATATTCATGTCGCCATCTATCGGAGTTTCACTAAATCACCAACAAATTGTATTAAAGAATTAATTGTAATATGAGTCATACTTTTTATAATATGTAAATAATACTAATACACATGGTATTATTAAGTATAATAAGCACCGTTTTGACAATTTTTCTTTTTCGTTCCTATATGCAACCCCCCTAACAAACCCAATGGTGAAGTTATTGAGGGTCAAATGAGGGTCAAATGAGGGTTCGCAAGATGATGGCATCGTTTAAAAGTTGACATTTTAAAATAAGAAGATGGTGCTCAAAGATGCACTTTTTATCGTTGTCGTATGTCATCTCCGCGTTGTTTGTTATCATTGGATGGATCTTCTTCATATGTCGAGATAGTCCATCAGCTCGCATATATTTCTTCCTACATTGTGAGCAGTTGTGTCGTATAAGTGTCGGAGTGGTGAGATTTCTTATCCTTAATGGTGCGAAAATTTGAATATGGTTGGTTTGCGCATGCTCTGTAGAATTTTAAAATTAGTGCGAAGATAAATACTTACCGTATCAAGTTCACTCGTATAATATCACTTCTTAATCTATGACATAAAACAAAAAATTCGTTTAATGCGTTTATTGTTTATAATGGTAAAGTTGACAATATATAATTATATAATTGACTGTTCATCAGTCTCATCGCTACGTTCCTCGTTATCATCATCATAATCATCATCATTTACTTCACCTTCGTCCAGTTCAGACTCGGAATCACAATAAACAGTTATATCATCTTCTTCTTCTTCATGGAAACCAACTATTCTAATTGTCGTTGCGCCAGAAGGAATAATTACATTCTGTTCAACCTTTTGGAATTTGTAGGACTCCAGAGTATCCAGCTTCAATCTTGTACCGTTGTCATCGAAGAAAACGTACCGTATATAATAAGAAACACCCATGACGACGACTAACTGGTTACTGATATTAAAAAACCATTCCCAAATAATTTATACCACCCTCCCCACCTATAAAAATAATTTGAAACCTTAAGGAAACCCTAAAAACCGTTTTAATAAAGACGTTTTAAACTTTGAAATTTATCCTTAATGGCGCGAAAATTTGAATTTGGTCGGTTCGCGCATGCTCTGTAGAATTTTAAGTGTCTAACGCGCTGAAATTCGAAAATTCTCGGTTCGCGCATGCGTCTTGCCACACCTTAAAATTTAAAAGATGGCGCCCGCCCATTATAGGGCGAAAATTTGAATTGTAGAATTTTAGGCGCGAAAATTTGAATTTGTGCAGATTTTAGATG
The DNA here is from genome assembly GCA_963966075.1 of Aphodius sticticus. NCBI lineage: Eukaryota > Metazoa > Arthropoda > Insecta > Coleoptera > Scarabaeidae > Aphodius > Aphodius sticticus. The sequence continues at coordinate 55,794,195 of OZ014506.1, forward strand.
GTGCGCGCGAAGAATAAATTTGGCGCGAAAATTTGAATTTGATCGGTTTGCGCATCGTGAGAATGTCTTACGCTCTAAAATAAAATCGTAGTGCGTTCTCTCTCTGACATCGACGTGTGAGTCATACGCTCAGGTTCCAACGTTCGGGCGCGCTCGGCAGACTGGTGTTCGGTCATCATCGGGTGGTGGACTGGTGGGTCAAAATTTTTTAATTTTTTCGGTTTGCGCATGCGTGGGGATTTTTACGCTCGAAAATAAAATCGTAGTGCCTTCTCTCTCTAGCATCGATGGTTCTCTCTCCAACATCGACTTGACTTGTTTCGGGCGCGCTCGGTTTGAGTCGTGTCTTTAAAATTTATGCCGCGAATATTTGCATTTTAAAGATGACTCCATGCCGTTACCGCGCCCTAGTGCGTTCTCTCTCTAACATCGATAGTTCTCGCTCTAACATCGATAGTTCTCGCTCTAACATCGACTTGACTTCATTCTGGCGCGCTCGGTAGACTGGTGTTCGGTCATCATCAGGTGGTGGACTGGTGGGTCCAAATTTTTGAATTTTTTCGGTTTGCGCATGCGTGGGGATTTTTACGCTCGAAAATAAAATCGTAGTGCGTTCTCCCTCTAGCATCGATGGTTCTCTCTCTAACATCGACTTGACTTCGTTCGGGCGCGCTCGGTTTGAGTCGTGTCTTTAAAATTTATGCCGCGAATATTTGCATTTTAAAGATGACTCCATGCCGTTACCGCGCCCTAGTGCGTTCTCTCTCTAACATCGATGGTTCTCGCCCTAACATCGACTTGACTTCGTTCGGGCGCGCTCGGTTTGAGTCGGGCGGAGTCGTTGGAGGTGGGTGGCAATCAGAATTCAGTTTATTACTTTTAGTAAAAAGGATCACCGTATACCAACAATTTGTGCTCGATTCTCATAAGAAACAATGTTAAATTGTAAATTACGTGCTATTAGAAACAATTTACCATAACATTACATGTAAACTAAAGAACACTTCCTACTACTATCTACCTACAGTGACCGCAATAGATAAGCATGTTGCTCGTAATGACGTCATCAATATGCACGGCGCCGTGTCATGCAATTATAAATAAACAATCGCAAGAGGCCGCGTGGCCGAACGGATTAGGACGGCGGACTCGCGTTCTCGTCTGTCCGAGTTCGAGCCACCGTGCGGGCAATTTTTTTAAAACTAAATAATCAAGAATGATAGAATACAAGATTACGCATTGCGCAGGTTGTCATTCAATTTTGAACGATCAGCTGATTGCTGTGACGTCACACTAGACCAAACGTTGATAACACCTTGACTACATACGAATCATAACAAAATACAAATTACTTTGACAACACCTTGACTTGACACATAACCAAATACAGTTTCACATTGAAAAAAAATTAAAAATATCGAAAATGAAGTGTGCGGTGCGGGTTGCTCAACGAGAAATGAAAACAAAGCATCAAAATGCAGTTTATTTCATTTCCGTCCGAATCCGTTTTAAAAAAATGGATAAGTTTCTGCCGGCGAAGAAATAATTTTATATGAATAATTTTATTCAGTTTTCAATGAATGCATGTCATTCTCACACTTATCTTTTTTTATATAACCTAACTAAACACTGTTTAATATTTCACATCATGTTGACATCTCCGCCATATGTTCGTTGACAAAATATATGCCACTTTTGACACTTAGTTTTGACAGCAATTCTGGTGTGACGTAGATGCGCAGAACGAACCGATTTTGGTACGCCGATGGGCGTAATCTCTGTTTCGACCATTCTTGCTAAATTATAATAAATAATTAATAGCAAATTCAAATTAATTCCTAAATGGCCGGCAGGTGGCGCATTCGATTTTGAATTCGCACAAAATGGCCGACAGGTGGCACGCAAATAATAAATAGCAAATTCAAATCAACACTGTGACCGCAAGGATGTCGCTCGTAATGACGTAATTGATATCGGCTATCCTTGTCACACTAACCATCTGACTATAGCTATCTCTTTCTACCTGGACCGGAAGTAAAGTGAATTTATACCCCCCTTTGAATTAACCCGTAAAATTGCGCCAGAACTCCTATAGCTTATCTACTAGTATTTATTGGTATCACAAAGATTACTTGTTGGAGACACAGCTATTGTATGTGATTTGCTTATGTTCATTTGCCCTAAATAATATGTAGGTATGTATGTATATCAGTTTTGCTTCAATGTTACGTCCATATATAGAAAGAGTATTCAAGAACATAAAATAATAATAAAAGTATTAATTCGTATTTAATTATACAGAATAACATATTAAACAAACGTTGTATTATGAAAGTACAATGGATGGGTATAGATAAAGATAGATAGAATGCAAAATTACGTTTCAAATGATATGTATTAATATGCTTGTTTGTATAAAGTGGGTTTTTATAACAAACTTTTCAACGTTTTTGTTTCAACATTTATATCATCATTTAACATTTATATTAGATACGAATTATATTTAAGGCGCAATACTTGCTACCAGGGTTGTTATAATAAACGTTCATTTTTATTTTACTTGCTACGACTGATATTGTATATTATATATTATTATTCTATGAATTATATTATATTATTATATTATTTTATCTATTATTTTATGAAAAACAAATAAAGACTGTTCAAATATTAGTAGTTTTAAAACACGTTTAAAATACAATATTTAAAACAAACTGTTTAAAACAAAACAATTGTTTTAAAACATGTCTAAAACACTGGTTTAAAACAAATTGTTTTAAGCATACCAACCCTGCCTGCTACCCGCAAAAGCCGGCGTCGGCACGGCGAACGTATGCATCTACTCTCGACTTCCTGAGTGGCGGGGAGTGCATGCTACAGCTGTGCAACATCTATAGCTTTCAAAACATGCGTTTCCGTCCGCCCATTGGTGATGCACACCTATAGACATTTTAACTTACAAAAAACGAAATAGTAAATACGTACCCAGTCAGCACAATGGGACATTTAACATCGCAAGAACGTTGACTTTTGTTCCATTATGAACGTTAAATTTTGATGTTTATGTAATATCGCATAGATGTTCAGTTTAGAAGAAATTGTTCATTTTGGTCCCATTAATGTTATAAATGTAACTTATCAGTGAACATTCATGTAATGTGTAGTAGGATGGTGTGAACAAAACACAAGTCACTGTAAACTGATTTACTCAAAACTCTAAATAGGTAAACTATAACAAAGGGAATTAAAACTATAATATATGCAAGTATGGTAACTGAATGATTGTCTATGTACGTAAGATGTGTTGTAATGTAGTATGCCGTGTGTACGTAGGTATGTATGTATGTATGTCCGTGCTGTAACTGCCTGTACGCGCCGAACGCACTATCGTCTCGATGGCCACGCGTTGACTAACTCGAGCCGCGCACCGTTCCGTCACACGCGCACTTGTAACTGTAGGGGTGGGGGTGTTTGTGCATAATACCACATTCCTCCCCCACAAGAAAAAGGTCTACTTAGTATAACGTGCTGGGGGCCTCCGATTGCGTGGTGGATTCCTCCTTGGTGTCGTAGAAGCCTGGAAAGTATCAGCAGCGTCCTGATCGTTCGTAGGTGGTAAATCTATGTTTTCCGAGATGGAATGTTGACTGGTGGCACAGTCATGGGTCTCATGGTCAATGATAGTAGGCGACATGCTACCCTCACCTCTCCGACCTGATTCAGACTGGTTCGCGCTGGCCTCATCCATTGAAGTTCTTTCAGGAGAAAGATTCAGCGACCGCCCTCGCATCTGGTCGCTGTGTTTTCGACGTGAAACACCGCCGATGTTGACTACGTAAGATAATGGTCCCGTTTGTTTCTCTATATAACCCGGAACGGAACCTTTTTCCAGTGGATTATTTACCCAACCAGCCTCTGCCTGGGTAAAATTTTTCTGGATCGATGTGCGATCATGGTTTTGCTTCTGGGTAAATTGTTCATATTCCATGTTCTTTGTAATGTCAGGTTTAAGTAGGTCAAAACGGGATCGCAGGTGACGTCCAAACATTAATTGGCTTGGAGTTCTATTTGTGGATCTCCTGACAGTGTTCCTATATGTAAAAAGGAAGTTTTGCAGCCGGAGGTGCTGATCCAATTTCGGGTCACTAGCTCTCATCCTCTCTTTAAATGTTCTTACTGCGCGTTCCGCAAGACCGTTCGACTTGGGATGATACGGAGTAACCTTTATGTGGACGATTCCATTCTCCCTGCAGAAATCTTCGAATTCGGTTGAGGTCAGTTGGTATCGGTAACCAAAAATTTGGGCAGACCGAAACGAGCAAATATAGCTCTAAGGGCGACAATTGTCTTTGCGGATGTGATGGTCTTCATCTGTATCACTTCGAGCCATCGAGTGTAGGAGTCGACAACTATCATCCACATCTTGCCTTCGTAACGTCCGGCAAAATCCATATGAACTCGGGACCAAGGTTCTGGTGATATCCCCCATGGATGTAGTGGCGCATTTCGTTGACTGCGTCTTGCTTGTTGACAAGAGCGGCATCTTTCTACCTCTTGGATTATATCTTTGTTTATTCTAGGCCAATAAACATGGAGTTTTGCTAAGGACTGCATTGCAGTTTCTCCTGGGTGACCGTCATGCAACATTGCCAGCACTTCACGCTGAAAACCAACTGGAATGCAGATGCGGCAGTTCCACAGTAATATATCTTCTTCAAAAGATAGTTCCGTTCTCTTTTCATAGTAAGGTACAAGGTCCAGATCAAGGTTCCTTTTATCAGGCCAATACGTCTGCACATATCCGATGACTTTGGAAAGGATGTCATCTCTCCGCGTTTCATTTTTTAGTTCTTATTTTTTAATTGGCAACTTTTGTATCCGTAAATGCAATAAATTCGAATGCCCTGCCACTCCAGCAGCACCTATGGGCCTTTGTAAAGGCAATCTTGATAGGGAGTCAGCAGGACAATTTTCCTTTCCCGGTTGGTACAGTATGTCAAAATTATAGCTATTTAAAGTCATAGCCCAACGCATAAGTCGGTTGCTTGCAATTTTGGGTGTTTGACGATCCTCCCCAAATATCCGCTCTAAGGGCTTATGATCGGTGTTCAGAATAAAACGTCTACCGTACAAATACTGGTGAAATTTAGTGACAGCGTAGACGAGTCCCAAAGCGTTTTTCTGTTTCGCTGAAAGAACGGGATGCGAAGGCTATTGGCTTTAATGTTCCATCTGGAAATCTGTGCGACAACACTGCTCCCGCTCCAGCATTACTGGCATCACTGGAAACCACCAATGGCTTGTCCGGGTCGTAATGGACAAGTGTATCGTTTGACGACAAAATCTTTTTTAATCGGTTCAATATTTCAGTATCCTCATCCGACCAATCCCATTTTACGTTTTTCTTCAGATGTCTATGTACGCAGGTCACATGAAGATTTTCAATAAATCTTCCGTAATAGGTAATTGCGCCTAAGGAAGATCGTAATTGAGTCGTGTTTTCAGGCACTGGCATTTGTTTTATTGCCTCTACTCGTTCTTATGTCGGGTGTAGTCCATGTTCGTCAATTTCATGTCCCAGATAGGTAACGCTGCTTTTAAGCCACTCACACTGACTTCTGAGTCTTGATACCAGCTGCCTTAAGTCGGCGCAGAACCTCTCGCAATCTTTGTGCATGTTGGACAAGATTTGGTGCAGTAATCAAAATGTCGTCGAGGTAACACGTTACACCGTCTATTCCAGAAAGTATCTGGTCCATGGTGCGTTGGAATAATGCTGGCGCGAAGCTGATGCCGAAAGGTAAACGCCTATATGCGAAGTATCCCTTGTGGGTGGCAATAACCAGATATTTTCTCGAATCTGGGTGAACTTCCATTTGTAGATAGGCGTCTTTAAGATCGATCTTCGTAATGTGTTTGCCGCCGCAAAGCCTCGCTGTGATGTCCTCAAACCGTGGTAATGGATAATCATCGATTTGGATATGTTTATTTATTGTTTTTGAAATCAGCACAAATTCTCAACTTGCCATTAGCTTTCAAACCAACGACAATGGGAGAAGCCCATGAAATTGGGGTGTTGGTTGTATCAACTGGTTCCAAAACACCCTCCTGAACCAGTCTGTCAAGCTCCGCAGAGACGTGGTCCTGCAAAGCGATGGTACATTACGAGGACGAAATCTCCGGGGTTCCACGTCATTGTTTATGTGTATCTTTGCATAGTGACCTTTGATAGTACCCAATGAATTCTCAAAAATGGCATCGTAATCTCGCAGCACATCCCTGATCAGATTTGTTTGTACTTCCTCCCCTTTTTTAGTGTTATCAGTCTTTCCCATTTTTACATGACACACTGTCGCACCAGGTGGCAGGGGTAGTTTAAATGCCAAACACCAGTCCAAACCAAACAGCGGTACATCTTCTTCATCAGTCACGTATATGGGCAACGTTAAGTTTTTCTTGAAAGCTCTACTTCAACCTGTGATTTCCCTAAAGTTTTGATGGGTTTGTCTCCATACGCAATCAAATCAGGCGTCCTTGCCAGTATTGGGTTCCCAATATTTTTCCAAACTGACCTCCCCACCACAGCATGCACAGAACCGGGATCATAAAGCATCTTGATCTTCCGATCATTTATAACAACCGGCAACATCACTCGACTGGAGGAACCGACCTTTCGAATATTCAATACCGTTTCCTCACGGTTAGTGTCCTCATCATCGCTACCGCTCTCTTCTTCATATGATTCATCACTATCCTGGTCACTCTGGTCCTGGACGCAGCGCGCATGATGTTTTAACGTCTCTCTGGATTTCGCTTTTCTTGAGCTGGAGGTTTGCTTTACCGTTGCATTTCCGGATGTCATGCACACGCGTGAAAAATGGTTATCCTCGCCGCAAGCGCTACAGATCTTCCCAAAAGCCGGACAGTTCTTTTGGCGGTGCTTCAAATCACCACAATATAGGCAGTCTATGTCCGGTTGCAACTCGCGTATTTTTGTCTTTTGCTTATTAGACCGCTTTACGCTTTTAAACGAAACACTATGTCTTTCCGGTTTGTTTACGCGGTTCACATGTTTTTCTACTTGTAAACTCGTTAATTGTTTAGATTGTATTGAAGCCTGTTCTAACATAACCGCGGTAGCTTCCACTTCTTCAAGAGTTGTTTCGATTGATGAATGTTTTTGGATAATTTGTTCTTGCCACTCACGGTTATTTACACCAAAGATCAGCTGATCGCGCATTCTCTCGTTTAAACCGTTTCCGAAATTACAGTCACCCGCGGAAGCACGTAATCGGTTCACATATTCGGTCACTGTCTCTGTTTCTTTCCGAAAACACCCGGCAAAGTTTATTCTTTCCGCGAAAATGTACACCTTTTTTCCATAAAATCGGTTTAATACACTCACGAGATCGGTATGTCTTTGTTGTCAACTTTTCCGGTTTATAATGGTCCACCAAAATTTTAAAAACATGCGGACCTACCTTTGACAAAAGTAAATTACGCCGCGATACAGCCGACTCATTAGTCATCAGTCCGTGCATCTCCAACTCGAGCTCGAAACGCTGTATGTAATAGTCCCACTTTTCGTTATCGGGTTCGAACTTGTCGAAACGGAAATGTTTCATTACTTCTTCGAGTTGCGTCATCCTGAACTCTATGGTGGTCAACACAACACAACACTAAGATCCTCGTCGCCAAAATGTAGTAGGATGGTGTGAACAAAACACAAGTCACTGTAAACTGATTTACTCAAACCTCTAAATAGGTAAACTATAACAAAGGGAACTAAAACTATAATATATGCAAGTATGGTAACTGAATGATTGTCTATGTACGTAAGACTGTCAACTGTCGGTACCGAAATTTTCTGTGACTGCAAATGCTCGCCAGCTGGATGATACTGCAGTTCGTTCCAGCGTGAGAAAACCAAAAATACTTATCTTGGGGGATAGCCAGTCACAAAATTCCGGTGTTCTTTTGCGTAACCTTCTAAAAGTTCGTATGACATTGTATCAATTTGTAAACCAAATGCAACTTTTCAGAGTATTATTATGGACGTAAGAGGTCTTTGTCGTGACTTCACAAAAGATGATGTCCTGATATTGTTTGGTGGTAGCAATGACTTATTGAGGAATAAGCGAATTCCCTTTGAATGTTTAGAAACTGTTAAATATATGTGTAGCGCGACAAATGTAATTTTTATGACAGTTCCCTTCTGGGACCACAAACTTCAACTCAATAAGCGAATATTTGACTTTAATAAACAAATGTATAATTTTCTGTGTAATGCGTGTAGCTTTGTTGATATAAATTGTCTTATAAAATCAAAACAAAAAACTTACCACGGGCTGCATCTAAACCGTCACGGCAAACGAAATATATTTTCGTATGTAGCTGATCTGATAAAATGTATATCTCAACGGAAAAGTAGCCACACCTCCTCGGCTGATACTAATAACAAAGATATAAATTTTTGCAATCTAGCTTCCGGAACCGTGCGGAAGTAAGCTTACACTGTGACGAGAGCGCATCATGTGGGGGAAGGGGCGTAAATTCATTTAGGGTACTGCATTACAACATTCAGGGGTTGTCAGGTAAAGCTTTCCAGCTGGAAGTGTACATAAGGCAGGGTAGATTTGATATTTTATGTCTAAATGAGCATTGGTTGTCTGATGACCGATTGAGTGTCTTAAGCATTGGCGGGTATGCAAATGTGTCTAGTTTCTGCCGATCAGTCCACCAGCACGGCGGTATTGCTGTTTTTGTAAGAAACACCATTTCCTCTCTAGCTCCTTTGCCGTTTGATCCGTTGCTATTTTCAAGCGAGATTGATTTTGAGGTAGCCGGAGCAATAATAGACGGTGTCCAGTTTGTGACTATTTACCGTTCTCCAAACGGAAATTTTGATTTGTACCTGTCAAAGTTGAATTCCGTGTTAAGTAGATTATCGAGTGCCAGGGGTATTGTTGTGACAGGAGATTTGAAAGTTCACTTTGAGAGAAACTCGAAAGAGTGTAGATTGCTGTGCGATTTGTTTTCATCGTTCGGGCTAAATAGGTCGGTCTTCCAGAGTACCCGAATGAATGCTTGTCTTGACAATATATTTACCAACTTCAGTAATGTCTCTTGCCTGTCGGAGGTTGTGGATCCTCTGTTATCCGACCATCTTGCCATTTCTTTCGAGTGCACGTATTCACCAAACGATCATAATACGAATAAAAAGAAAAAGATTAGCTATAGACCAATTTCAGACCGTGGGTTGCTAGATTTCTATAATGTCATTGAAACAACTGACTTTGCGTTTGTAGATGATGAAAACACTAATCTTAATAATAGTTTCCTTACTCTAGTCAATATACTTTCAAATGCAGTTACAAGTAGCTTTCCACTAAAATCGAAGAGTGTTACCAGAACAAACGGTAGAGGCATTGGCATCGCTTGGTTTGGGGACGAGGCGAGACATGCGAGAGAGAGTCTGAGACTGATGACATCTTTGCATCGACAAAACTCGAGACTGGTGCCGCTAGATATGTTAAGGCAGCAAAGAATACTTTACCGTAATGTCCTATCGAAAAGTAAGAGGGAGGCTAATAATCGGCACGTGCGCAACTCAGCCAACACTCAGAAAGCTGTGTGGGAAGTAATCAAAAACGACTGCCCTTCTCAATTGCTCGCGGAAACTGACAAACTTGGGGCTGACGATTTCAATAAGTATTTTTGTGAGGTGGCTGCAAATTTGATTTCCGCTATCCCATCGGCTAATACCACTGCAGGTATTTCACAGGGTTCAAGTGACTCGGTCGAAGTATTCAGTTTCAGAGAGATAACATACAACGAGCTAAGAGATATTATTTCAAAACTTGAAAATAACTACAGTATGGATGCGTATGGGTTAAACTATAAACTAATAATTATTAATAATTATTCCCCTCACAAAGCTTATCAATAGATGTATAGTGTCCCGCGTTTTTTCCAGATTGTCTAAAAGTTCGTAAAGTTGTCCCAATACACAAAAAGGGTGACTATGATGATGTGTCCAATTATAGGCCTATTTCACTAACGCCCGTTATCGGAAAGATCTTGGAGACTGTTTTAAAGCAGCAGTTGACTCCGCATATCGAGGATTGTCACCTCTTGAATGCCGCACAATTTGGCTTCAGAAGGGGTCGATCAACTACTGCAGCGCTGAGTGCTCTGGTCACTCATGTCCAGGACTGCTTCGAGAAGAAGTTATATGCACGGGCCTCATTTTACGATTTGACCAAGGCTTTCGATTGTGTGTCACATCGGTTGCTACTCGATAAGCTGAGCTACTTTGGTTTCGATGCTGGCAGTAGACGCATGATCGAGTCATATTTGTCAGACAGGTCCCAGTATGTAGATTATGGAAACCAACGCTCTTCTGAACGGCTTATTAAATATGGAGTGTCACAGGGCTCGGTTTTGGGTCCTGTTTTGTTTTTGTTATTTATTAACGATATATCTACCGTTGTCTCAGAAACGGCAAATTTAATCCTTTTTGCTGATGACACCAGCTCCATCAACATGTCTGATTCTCTGGAGTATCTTCGAGTTAGGTGTGCTGAATCGCGGGGGGGAATTTTTGAATGGTTTGCGGCTAATATGCTCAGTATCAATCAGGCCAAGACGCAAATGCTGAGCTTTTCGTTGCGTCACGTAGTTGAGGATGTCACCCCGGTAAAGTATCTGGGCGTATGGATCGACCGTGGCTTGACATGTTTTACACTTCGTTGTCTAAAGAACGCAGCAACATTTAGCACCCTTAAAGCAGCGTATTATGGGTATTTCTACACCCATCTAACTTATGCCATTCTGTGCTGGGGTCACTCAGTGCATGCTCCTCTGGTGTTCGCCGCGCAGCGAAGGTGTGTTAGGGCGATGGCAAACCTTAAGTACACTGAGTGTTGCAGATCAAAGTTTATAGAGTTTGGCCTTATGACTTTGCCGTGTATTTACATAACACGTTGCTTGCTACATATTAGAGCAAACATTGGTGCCTATAAGAGACATGACGACGGCCACGGCTATGACACAAGACGTAAGCGCGAACTAGTTTTAATAGAACGGAGAGGGCTAGAGATGGGAGAAACTATTACGGCATTAAATTTTACAACATCCTTCCCGATCATGTGAAGACGCTCCATCTGGTCAAGTTTAAATCTGCAGTAAAAAGTTACCTGTTGGGTAAAGCATTTTATAGTAGGGGGGAGTATCTTGACAGCGATTTCTCCGATATGCCCTGAATGCGTACTATAAGCGTCCCTTTTTAATGTGTATTAATGTTATTTTGTCGTACAGTGTATTTTATTGTTATATTCTATTGTGCATTTAATATTTTAATTAAATTTGCTTAAATACCTATTGACCTGCGAAAATATGTTTTATATGTATGTATATCGCCAATATTATTATTATTTATTGGAATTCTCTGATACATCTCATTAAATACATTAAACCTAGATAATATAATTTAGATACAACATATAAATACTAAAATTACACTAATAGATTTTGACAAGTAATGAGGATCATCAGGGCAAATTGGTAGTACCGAGCTTCGCTGAAGCCTAGGGTACTCCCTTTGCGGGTATCACGCAAATCACGGTATAACGCCATTTATGCTTTGCAACACAAGTTTGCAAAGCAAAGGAAAACTGTGGAAACCCCGTACAGCGTTGTGTACAGGTCAGTAAAAACACATGCGGATATTTATTAATAGACATATACAAAGGAAGGTAAAGATGAAAAGTAGTACGATAGCAGTAAATTTAGGATGCTTTATGATAAAACTCTCCTCAAAATATTCGCGCTTCCCAAAACCGCAATTTCCTGAATTTTCCAGGGCGAAATTTTGCACGGTAACTCCTTGACATGTTTACTATAATTTAGAGTAACTGCTCCCAATGAACAGTTGTTTAAGTTGTTTTTCAAGCTCCTTCCTTACAACATTCGCATCAGCAGGTACCGAGATTTCTATGAACGTGCATACCTTCCTCTGGAAATCCTTTACCACGATATCTGGCTTATTAGCATCAAGCATTCTATCAGTGACAATAGGCATGTTCCATAATATGGTAATATGATCATTACTCACAACAGGAGATGGAACGTGGTCATACCACCGAGACACATCCATTGCTAAACCTAATAGTTGGGAACACAAGTGGTAATGTATATATATTCCCACCCTATCATGCCTAGCAATGTAATGCGACTCAGCTAAGACTGGACAAGCCGCTAACAAATGATAGACATGTTCCGGAGCCTGATGACACAGTCTACTTTCAGCAACTTTCATAATCTTCTGTTCATGATATCTGGTACGTATTGCCTGATCTTGCGCCGCTATGATAGAGGATTCCGCTTCAGCCTTAATGTTTCCATGACAAAGCCAAGATAACGATCCAGACTTTGAAATACCATCACCCTCCACAATTCTTAAAAATTGGCCATGCATTGGCTTACTAACATAATCCTCTCTCATTTTCTGATTCATTTTTAACTTTATCTGTCGCTTTAAACTCTCCACTGAAATTTTATTTTCATAATTACCGAGTTCTTTCACCTGAAATTTTTCTAAAATTAGTTTATGTTTACTAATTATTGACTTACCAGAAGTATCCCTAATTAATTGTTTAATGACTTTATCCTCCTTGTTGGCCTTTATAAAATTTCCTAAATTTAACATTTCCAAATCATAAATATTTTCCAATTGCTGCAAGCCACGACCTCCATCTAAACGGTGCAGGTATAGCCTGCAGACATCAGACCTAGGATGAAACATAAAATTTAGTGTTAACTGTTTTCTAGTTTTAATGTCCAAATCGCGTATTTCCTTCTTAGTCCAGTTTAAAACTCCAACACTATATCGAAATATTGGAATAGCATATGCATTTATCGCTTGCATTTTATATTTTCCATTTAAACCAGATTTTAAAATTTTTCTGACTCGCTTAATGTATTCGCCTATAACCTTCGCCTTCATCCCTTCATCATCTATACCAAAGGCTTCATCCATTCCCAGATACTTATATCTAGTATTATCTGTTAATTCATTAATACTAGTATGATCATTCAGGCATATGTCAGCGGTTCTCTCAATTTTGCCTTTGACAATACTAATTTTGGCACACTTCTCTAGACCAAATTGCATCCCAACATCGTCAGAGAATTGTTTAACTATACTGAGGCTCCTCTTCAACTGCTCATCATTTTTGGCATAAAGTTTCAAATCATCCATATATAATGAATGACCAATTAACTTTTCGCCAGGTAATAACTGAACACCAACTTTGTCCTCATTCAATTCACTGGACAATGCAAACAGGCCTATGCAAAAGAGCAAGGGTGATAAACTTGAAATATGCCACAATTAATATTAATCGGCTCTGAGAAAACACACGATTCTCGTCCCCGCAAGCATAGTTTAGTAGACCATAAGGACATACATGAGTTAACCAGAAAAATAATTTTTTGGTTTACCCCATATATCTCCAAGGCTTTTACAATCCATTCATGCGGGATACTATCATACGCCTTCTTATAGTCAATCCAGGCCATGGATAGGTTTCCTCGAGTCTTCTTGATCTTTTCAACAATCTTCTTGTTAATTATTAAGTTCTTTTGAACCATAACTGTCCTTTAAAATGCCTTTCTGCTCAGAGGGCAATACATTATTTTCTTTAAGATGTTCATAAATCTTGGTACCTAAAATTTTAGTTAATAATTTATAACAACAATTTAAACAAGTAATAGGCCTATATTGGGATACTTCCATCGTATTCTCCGTTTTGGGAATCAAAACAGTTACACCTTCCGTCAGCCACGACGGTATCAGTTCCGGATTATTAACCATATTGTTAAAACATTTTCCTAAATGTTCATGCAATATGGTTATCCTTTTAAGCCAAAAATTAGGAATTTTATCTGGTCCAGGAGCTTTCCAAAGTCCCAAACTTTTGCAAGCATTTTGGAAGTCATCTTTGGAGAGAAGTACATCTTCCATAGCTGGATAATGCATATTCCGCCTCTCCTCGCGTTTAATCCATTCTGCATCAGAATTGTACTTGCCAGATTGCCCCCAAATGCCTGTCCAAAAATTGGTAACATCCTGCATGTTTGGAAAATTCTGGATACAGATGTTCTCCTTGCCAAGACCCCTATAAAATTTTTTAGGATTTTCTTCAAAATTTTTGTTATCATTGTAAGTCCGAATTCTTTTTTCAATTCTTCTGATACGTTGGGCCTTAGCTTGAATTTTCTGTTTTAACTCTTCAATAATTACTATATCCTTCTCTTCGCCTAAAACACTGTATTTTAGTATTATGTTTTGCCGTAACCGTTGTAACCTCTCTGTTAAATGAATAGATCTTCTAATTTCAGAAATCCTGGAAACGTCCTTTCTCCAATTAGCAATATTATTTTGGAGTCTACGCTTCCAACGGTTTTCCCGAATTCGACTATTGTGTATTGATGTAAATTTTGGATTCACCATCTTAGTAATAACATATGCGGACGCGTACAACAAATTATTTATTTCAGTAATGGACAATTCTGGCCTATTCCTCAGAAATACTTCCAGATCAGAATTAGCCTGCGCAATCAACTCCCTAACCCTGTTAGTCTCCCGTATAAAAGGCAATCTAACCCTGCTATGAAAATTTCCTGAAGTAAGCAATTCTTGTTGTACCAATATTAAAAACTGACTTTGTTGTACTACGTTATCATCATTATTACCCAGATTTGGCATTCCATTTACCTCAATATCTACAATAATAGACACCTCATCATTGCGGCTATTCTGTTCTAATTCTACCACTTCATCCAAAATGTTTCCTTGTTCTACTTCAACCACTTCATCATTTTCAAGATTTAGAAAAATCTCTACCTCCCTTCTTATAGAATCTATCTCTATATTGGATAACTTATTACTATTTAGAATGCACCGTCTCTGGGATGCCAAAGTATTAGCAGCTAACTCCATTCTTTTATCTGGGTTTCTTTCTCGCCATATTCTAAAGCATTCCAGTTGATTAGCACATCCAAACTTTAACAATGAACAAAAGTGACACCAAATCACCTCCTTATATTCATTTATGGACCATTTATTATTATTATTATTATTTATTGGAATTCTCTGATACATCTCATTAAATACATTAAACCTAGATAATATAATTTAGATACAACATATAGATACAAAAATTACACTAATAAATTTTGAAAAGTAATGAAGATCATATTATTATTATTATTAATTAAATGAATAAAACAACTCTTCTTTGGTGCACGTGTTTAATGTTTACTTGGGACGCGTTTCGGACCTCAGGTCCATCATCAGCCGCCAAATCTACAGGTTATGAAGATATAAGTAACGAGCCAAGTACCATATGATTAAAATTAGTCATTTAAAATAGGAAAACTAATATCACTCTAATATTAAATAAATTCAGGAAAATAAGATCGCAAAAATTTTAAATACTTACAGTCTAGAAAATCGACGTCGACAAACAATAGCAGTCATGCAGATATGTCAAAAGAGAACAAGTCAACATCTCAATAAAATACATGCGAGAGGAAAATTCCGTGGAGAGTCGAAAATATTGAACCCGACTTGTTGATAGCAATGTTGGAATGGAATAGACAGCGTGGTGGCGAGACCAAGCCGACCGGACCGATACAAAAAACACCGAAAATCCAACAAAATTAAAAGTTCCCGATATAGTGGCATAATAACAAATTAAAAATTCTGGACAAACGGTAAAGCGAAATACAAGAGATACGCGAAACAACGTATCAGACAAAAATTCCGTAGTCGCAAGAAATTTAACAATTTAAAAATGATAAAAGGTGCAATATAAGTTGCATAATCGCAGCGGACAGTGGAAGTGAATTCAACATTAAATTATATTACAACAAGAAAAGGCAGAATTCGAAGTCAAAATCAAAATATATAGGAAAAAACAAGGGGCTCACACAATAATTAGTAAAAAAAAAATCTAATCTACAAATATACAAGATATATGGTGTGGCATGGGGACAGAATAAAACAGACAACAGCAAATCAAGGGGTAAAAGTTAATAAAATAAGAAAGTTCTCAAAAATTTGAATGTTATAGCGTTTTCAAACAAAAAGGCAATAAAAGAAACTCAAAACCAGAAAACAAAAGAGAGAAAAATATTTTGGTTATAGAGTATAACTGAATAAGGGTTTTGTATAAGAAAAAATTTGGTCATTAATAAGGCTTATGCCAGGTGTCCTTTTATGGCGTTCTATCTCTAAAAGTTCGAGAAGGTCCATTTTCGGTCCCTTCTGACATTTGTGCAAGAGTTTGGCATCCCCATAATTAATATTATGTCCAGTTTCAATTCTATGACGATATAAGTTAGAATTAGGGGTAGTTCTGTGTTCATAAATTCTCCGTGAAAGTTTTCTACCGGTTTGACCGATGTAATGTGCACTGCAGTTCCCACAATTGATGGAATAGACACCGTTTTGGTCTAAAATGGGTTTGGGAGTTTGACGGTGTGTAGAAAGGAGTTGTAGGAGTTGATTCTGTGTCCTGAAGGCCGGGATGATGTTGTAGGGTGACAATATATGAGGAAGCTTCTGATTGATACTGTTGAAATAGAAAGGCTTATAAAGGGGGGGATCGTTAAATTTGACATTTCGCGTATAAAGAGGGTCAAGTTTTATCACCGTATTATTAAAAATTTTTATGATTAAGTTGTTAGGAAAGTTGAAGTTGATAGCGAGTCGAGACACGAAGTTGATCTCCTCCATTTTGTCTTTGTAACTTATGGGGTAAGTGAGTGCACGGTGAAAATAATATCGTAGGGAAGCAATACGGTGGGAATAATGGTGGTTGGAGTCAAATGGGATTATTGTGGGTATGGAGGTGGGTTTTCGGTAAATGCTGAATGATGGTAGGTTGTCTTTGGAAGAAATAGTCAGGTCGAGGAAATTCAATATTTTGTCCCTCTCGATCTCCATGGTGAAATTAAGTTTTGGGTGTAAATTATTGATGTAATCCAACAAGGCATGCAGCTCGACGGTGTTGCCCTCAAAGATGCAATATATGTCATCGACGTATCTAATCCATTTATGAATTTTATTAAAATAGGGGTTAATTTGATTGATAATAAGGTTGGTCTCGACATGGTTAAGAAATACGTCAGAGAGAAAACCTGATAACGGGTTGCCCATAGGTAGGCCATCCTGGATCTTATAAAATTTTCCGTCAAACGTGCAAAAATTCTGCTGGATTACATGTTTAAGGATTAAATTTAAGTGTTGAATGGTTGAATTATTGTTGAAATGTTGGGTGAAGAGTTCATTGACAAGCTGTAAGGTGAGATCGATAGGGACATTTGTGTACAAGTTGGTTACATCGAAGGACACGATGATGCAGTTAGAGGTGTTAAAATGCTTTATAGATTCTGTAAATTGAATGGTATTTTTGACAGTATAAATGGGATTGAAATTAAGGGACTTGAAAATTTTAAGCATGAATTTGGCTAGGTGTATAGTGGGAGCATTGCAAAATGACGTAATGGGTCTAATAGGGATGTTTGGTTTGTGGAGTTTTGGTAAGGAGTATAAATGCGGTAAAGAGGGATTCATGGGGATAAATGAGTATTGGTTGTGGGATAATTCCATCAAAGTGGGTTTGCAGGTTTTAATGATGTCTTTAGTTTTGTTAATTATACTATTAAGAGGATCCTTATTAATCTGAGTGTAGCCGTTACTCTGGAGAAAGTCAATAGTTTTACCAATGTAATCCTGCTTATAAAGGATGACGACACCGGCATTCTTGTCAGCCTGTACATAATAGGCGTCCGCATCCCGCAATTTATTCTTAATAGATTTTAAAATGGTCCAATCATGGGTTTTGGTGTGTGGGTTGAAATGTGAATTGTCTTTTTGATGTTTTCTGATGAAAGGAATAATATCGTAAACGATATTGTTGTAGTTAGGATGCTTTTGGATTGCAGCATCAATTTCAATGGTGGTATAAACAAGATCATTGCGGGAAGCGAGCGCATACTTATGCCCCCTGTTCAGGAGATTAGTTTCGTCAAGAGTAAAATTAATATTGGTCAAATTAGTAAAACAATTAGGGGTGGTAATGTTGCTATTGTCTGTCTTACCCGTCATGCGCTTTGTGGTGTGTTGTTGCTGACTTCTAATATTGGCGAGCTTCATCCTCTTCTTTCTCCAGTCTTCCCCGCCGCAATTATGAGCCTCGTTCTTAATCTTCATGATGATTTCCTCCAATTCCAAAAAATGGAATTGTTCCCTGAGGTGACGGTGTAGGTAAGCGAGGGCTTTGTGGTCAGCTGCCATCCGTTTGTAGTGTTTTCTTTTTTCCTTCCGCAGAATCCTCCTCTCTATTCTCTCTCCATTCAATTTACAGAATCTATAAAGCATTTTAACACCTCTAACTGCATCATCGTGTCCTTCGATGTAACCAACTTGTACACAAATGTCCCTATCGATCTCACCTTACAGCTTGTCAATGAACTCTTCACCCAACATTTCAACAATAATTCAACCATTCAACACTTAAATTTAATCCTTAAACATGTAATCCAGCAGAATTTTTGCACGTTTGACGGAAAATTTTATAAGATCCAGGATGGCCTACCTATGGGCAACCCGTTATCAGGTTTTCTCTCTGACGTATTTCTTAACCATGTCGAGACCAACCTTATTATCAATCAAATTAACCCCTATTTTAATAAAATTCATAAATGGATTAGATACGTCGATGACATATATTGCATCTTTGAGGGCAACACCGTCGAGCTGCATGCCTTGTTGGATTACATCAATAATTTACACCCAAAACTTAATTTCACCATGGAGATCGAGAGGGACAAAATATTGAATTTCCTCGACCTGACTATTTCTTCCAAAGACAACCTACCATCATTCAGCATTTACCGAAAACCCACCTCCATACCCACAATAATCCCATTTGACTCCAACCACCATTATTCCCACCGTATTGCTTCCCTACGATATTATTTTCACCGTGCACTCACTTACCCCATAAGTTACAAAGACAAAATGGAGGAGATCAACTTCGTGTCTCGACTCGCTATCAACTTCAACTTTCCTAACAACTTAATCATAAAATTTTTTAATAATACGGTGATAAAACTTGACCCTCTTTATACGCGAAATGTCAAATTTAACGATCCCCCCTTTATAAGCCTTTCTATTTCAACAGTATCAATCAGAAGCTTCTTCATATATTGTCACCCTACAACATCATCCCGGCCTTCAGGACACAGAATCAACTCCTACAACTCCTTTCTACACACCGTCAAACTCCCAAACCCATTTTAGACCAAAACGGTGTCTATTCCATCAATTGTGGGAACTGCAGTGCACATTACATCGGTCAAACCGGTAGAAAACTTTCACGGAGAATTTATGAACACAGAACTACCCCTAATTCTAACTTATATCGTCATAGAATTGAAACTGGACATAATATTAATTATGGGGATGCCAAACTCTTGCACAAATGTCAGAAGGGACCGAAAATGGACCTTCTCGAACTTTTAGAGATAGAACGCCATAAAAGGACACCTGGCATAAGCCTTATTAATGACCAAATTTTTTCTTATACAAAACCCTTATTCAGTTATACTCTATAACCAAAATATTTTTCTCTCTTTTGTTTTCTGGTTTTGAGTTTCTTTTATTGCCTTTTTGTTTGAAAACGCTATAACATTCAAATTTTTGAGAACTTTCTTATTTTATTAACTTTTACCCCTTGATTTGCTGTTGTCTGTTTTATTCTGTCCCCATGCCACACCATATATCTTGTATATTTGTAGATTAGATTTTTTTTTACTAATTATTGTGTGAGCCCCTTGTTTTTTCCTATATATTTTGATTTTGACTTCGAATTCTGCCTTTTCTTGTTGTAATATAATTTAATGTTGAATTCACTTCCACTGTCCGCTGCGATTATGCAACTTATATTACACCTTTTATCATTTTTAAATTGTTAAATTTCTTGCGACTACGGAATTTTTGTCTGATACGTTGTTTCGCGTATCTCTTGTATTTCGCTTTACCGTTTGTCCAGAATTTTTAATTTGTTATTATGCGGAGGTGGCCTAGTGGATAAGGCGAATGCCTTCCACTATGAAGCCCAGGGTTCAAGCCCAGGTTAGGCAGGGATTTTAAAAATACTCCGTCTCCACGACCGCCGCACAGACAAGCCAACAGGCTTTGTGCACATGACGACATCCCAAAAAAAAAAAAAAAAAAAATATCGGGAACTTTTAATTTTGTTGGATTTTCGGTGTTTTTTGTATCGGTCCGGTCGGCTTGGTCTCGCCACCACGCTGTCTATTCCATTCCAACATTGCTATCAACAAGTCGGGTTCAATATTTTCGACTCTCCACGGAATTTTCCTCTCGCATGTATTTTATTGAGATGTTGACTTGTTCTCTTTTGACATATCTGCATGACTGCTATTGTTTGTCGACGTCGATTTTCTAGACTGTAAGTATTTAAAATTTTTGCGATCTTATTTTCCTGAATTTATTTAATATTAGAGTGATATTAGTTTTCCTATTTTAAATGACTAATTTTAATCATATGGTACTTGGCTCGTTACTTATATCTTCATAACCTGTAGATTTGGCGGCTGATGATGGACCTGAGGTCCGAAACGCGTCCCAAGTAAACATTAAACACGTGCACCAAAGAAGAGTTGTTTTATTCATTTAATTAAACATATTACTGCACTATGGATTATAATCTCATTATTATTATTATTATTTATTGGAATTCTCTGATACATCTCATTAAATACATTAAACCTAGATAATATAATTTAGATACAACATATAAATACTAAAGTTACACTAATAGATTTTGACAAGTAATGAGGATCATCAGGGCAAATTGGTAGTACCGAGCTTCGCTGAAGCCTAGGGTACTCCCTTTGCGGGTATCACCACAGCTCAACCCAATTTTGAAAAACAACGCCATTTATGCTTTGCAACACAAGTTTGCAAAGCAAAGGAAAACTGTGGAAACCCCGTACAGCGTTGTGTACAGGTCAGTAAAAACACATGCAGATATTTATTAATAGACATATACAAAGGAAGGTAAAGATGAAAAGTAGTACGATAGCAGTAAATTTAGGATGCTTTATGATAAAACTCTCCTCAAAATATTCGCGCTTCCCAAAACCGCAATTTCCTGAATTTCCCAGGGCGAAATTTTGCACGGTAACTCCTTGACATGTTTACTATAATTTAGAGTAACTGCTCCCAATGAACCTACAATCACCGGAATAATGTTTACTTTCATTCCCCACATACGTCCAACTTCTATTGAGAGATCCTTATATTTAAGTTGTTTTTCAAGCTCCTTCCTTACAACATTCGCATCAGCAGGTACCGAGATTTCTATGAACGTGCATACCTTCCTCTGGAAATCCTTTACCACGATATCTGGCTTATTAGCATCAAGCATTCTATCAGTGACAATAGGCATGTTCCATAATATGGTAATATGATCATTACTCACAACAGGAGATGGAACGTGGTCATACCACCGAGACACATCCATTGCTAAACCTAATAGTTGGGAACACAAGTTGTAATGTATATATATTCCCACCCTATCATGCCTAGCAATGTAATGCGACTCAGCTAAGACTGGACAAGCCGCTAACAAATGATAGACATGTTCCGGAGCCTGATGACACAGTCTACAACTCCCATCATGAGCAACTTTCATAATCTTCTGTTCATGATATCTGGTACGTATTGCCTGATCTTGCGCCGCTATGATAGAGGATTCCGTTTCAGCCTTAATGTTTCCATGACAAAGCCAAGATAACGATCCTGACTTTGAAATACCATCACCCTCCACAATTCTTAAAAATTGGCCATGCATTGGCTTGCTAACATAATCCTCTCTCATTTTCTGATTCATTTTTAACTTTATCTGTCGCTTTAAACTCTCCACTGAAATTTTATTTTCATAATTACCGAGTTCTTCCACCTGAAATTTTTCTAAAATTAGTTTATGTTTACTAATTATTGACTTACCAGAAGTATCCCTAATTAATTGTTTAATAACTTTATCCTCCTTGTTGGCCTTTATAAAATTTCCTAAATTTAACATTTCCAAATCATAAATATTTTCCAATTGCTGCAAGCCACGACCTCCATCTAAACGGTGCAGGTATAGTCTGCAGACATCAGACCTTGGATGAAACATAAAATTTAGTGTTAACTGTTTTCTAGTTTTAATGTCCAAATCGCGTATTTCCTTCTTAGTCCAGTTTAAAACTCCAACACTATATCGAAATATTGGAATAGCATATGCATTGATCGCTTGCATTTTATATTTTCCATTTAAACCAGATTTTAGAATTTTTCTGACTCGCTTAATGTATTCGCCTATAACCTTCGCCTTCATCCCTTCATCATCTATACCAAAGGCTTCATCCATTCCCAGATACTTATATCTAGTATTATCTGTTAATTCATTAATACTAGTATGATCATTCAGGCATATGTCAGCGGTTCTCTCAATTTTGCCTTTGACAATACTAATTTTGGCACACTTCTCTAGACCAAACTGCATCCCAATATCGTCAGAGAATTGTTTAACTATACTGAGGCTCCTCTTCAACTGCTCATCATTTTTGGCATAAAGTTTCAAATCATCCGTATATAATGAATGACCAATTAACTTTTCGCCAGGTAATAACTGAACACCAACTTTGTCCTCATTCAATTCACTGGACAATGCAAACAGGCCTATGCAAAAGAGCAAGGGTGATAAACTATCACCTTGAAATATGCCACAATTAATATTAATCGGCTCTGAGAAAACACACGACTCTCGTCCCCGCAAGCATAGTTTAGTAGACCATAAGGACATACATGAGTTTACCAGAAAAATAATTTTTTGGTTTACCCCATATATCTCCAAGGCTTTTACAATCCATTCATGCGGGATACTATCATACGCCTTCTTATAATAAATAAATAATAAATAAATAATAAATAAATAATAAATAAATAATAAATAAATAATAAATAAATAATAAATAAATAATAAATAAATAATAAATAAATAATAAATAAATAATAAATAAATAATAAATAAATAATAAATAAATAATAAATAAATAATAAATCAATCCAGGCCATGGATAGGTTTCCTCGAGTCTTCTTGATCTTTTCAACAATCTTCTTGTTAATTATTAACAGTTCTTTTGAACCATAACTGTCCTTTAAAATGCCTTTCTGCTCAGAGGGCAATACATTATTTTCTTTAAGATGTTCATAAATCTTGGTACCTAAAATTTTAGTTAATAATTTATAACAACAATTTAAACAAGTAATGGGCCTATATTGGGATACTTCCATTGTATTCTCCGTTTTGGGAATCAAAACAGTTACACCTTCCGTCAGCCACGACGGTATCATTTCCGGATTATTAACCATATTGTTAAAACATTTTACTAAATGTTCATGCAATATGGTTATCCTTTTAAGCCAAAAATTAGGAATTTTATCTGGTCCAGGAGCTTTCCAAAGTCCCAAACTTTTGCAAGCATTTTGGAAGTCATCTTTGGAGAGAAGTACATCTTCCATAGCTGGATAATGCATATTCCGCCTCTCCTCGCGTTTAATCCATTCCGCATCAGAATTGTACTTGCCAGATTGCCCCCAAATGCCTGTCCAAAAATTGGTAACATCCTGCATGTTTGGAAAATTCTGGATACAGATGTTCTCCTTGCCAAGACCCCTATAAAATTTTTTAGGATTTTCTTCAAAATTTTTGTTATCATTGTAAGTCCGAATTCTTTTTTCAATTCTTCTGATACGTTGGGCCTTAGCTTGAATTTTCTGTTTTAACTCCTCTTCAATAATTACTATATCCTTCTCTTCGCCTAAAACACTGTATTTTAGTATTATGTTTTGCCGTAACCGTTGTAACCTCTCTGTTAAATGAATAGATCTTCTAATTTCAGAAATCCTGGAAACGTCCTTTCTCCAATTAGCAATATTATTTTGGAGTCTACGCTTCCAACGGTTTTCCCGGATTCGATTATTGTGTATTGATGTAAATTTTGGATTCACCATCTTAGTAATAACATATGCGGATGCGTACAACAAATTATTTATTTCAATAACGGACAATTCTGGCCTATTCCTCAGAAATACTTCCAGATCAGAATTAGCTTGCGCAATCAACTCCCTAACCCTGTTAGTCTCCCGTATAAAAGGCAATCCAACCCTGCTATGAAAATTTCCTGAAGTAAGCAATTCTTGTTGTACCAATATTAAAAACTGACTTTGTTGTACTACATTATCATCATTATTACCCAGATTTGGCATTCCATTTACCTCAATATCTACAATAATAGACACCTCATCATTGTGGCTATTCTGTTCTAATTCTACCACTTCATCCAAAATGTTTCCTTGTTCTACTTCAACCACTTCATCATTTACAAGATTTAGAAAAATCTCTACCTCCCTTCTTATAGAATCTATCTCTATATTGGATAACTTATTACTATTTAGAATGCACCGTCTCTGGGATGCCAAAGTATTAGCAGTCAACTCCATTCTTTTATCTGGGTTTCTTTCTCGCCATATTCTAAAGCATTCCCGTTGATTAGCACATCCAAACTTTAACAATGAACAAAAGTGACACCAAATCACCTCCTTATATTCATTTATGGACCATTTATTACGCATTCTTCTTGAATTATTTAAATCCATTTGTTAAAAGTAAAGTGGGCCCAATAACAATAAAAATTATGAGTAACCTCTTTACTTACACCTGAAATTCTAAGGATAATTAGGTATCACAATAACACTTACTACAAAGAAACGTAGAAATATTACGTATAACTGACAACTTCCTGGATAATTAGAATTGTCAAAATTGACACTGTCACCAATCTGAAACATAAAATATATTAAAAGATATGTTACTACCTCCCAATATACTCCTTCTATTCCAAAATGATGGGCGTCCACTTGTAAAAGCAATTCCAATCAATTAATGATTTTAAACTGCTTCTTTAATGTGATAATTCTATTTCTTTAGGAGGTCAGATTTGACACTGCGTGCCAAGGCACGGCTATCTTATTCATAAATTGTTATTATTATTATTATTATTATTATTATTATTATTATATTATTATAAAGATATTATTATTATTATATTATTAAGATGTGTTGTAATGTAGTATGCCGTGTGTACGTAGGTATGTATGTATGTATGTCCGTGCTGTAAAAGCCCGTACGCGCCGAACGCACTATCGTCTCGATGGCCACGCGTTGACTAACTCGAGCCGCGCACCGTTCCTTCACTTCACACGCGCACTTGTAACTGTAGGGGTGGGGGTGTTTGTGAATAATACCACTAAATGTTACATGGATGTTATGTGACATCCTGGCGATTGTTTTGGGATCTATTTCCGGATGATCAATTTATGACTTCAACATCTCAGGAACATCGCTGAGATGTTTTTGTGCTGGCTGGGTACATATTCCTCATATTCCTCATATATAGACACGTTGACGTAAGACACGTTATCCAATCATAATAAGCATAATTACCGTACTCATTGGCATAATGCAAACCGTACCGTACGCATCGTGTAAACAAAATCAAATCCGAAATTTACGATACCAAGAGATCAACGCAGTTCAGTGGCGTAGCTACATATTCAGCGCCCTGGAGCAAGAGAAATCTGTGAGCCCTCTTGTTGTTCGGAAGAGGTCTGGCATTTTTTGAACATTTAATTTAATGTATCCCACTTTCAAATCACAGTGTTTCAATTCCAGATTGAACCAAAAACGGAGGTTAAATATACAAAATCCTTAAAAAGTGTTTTTTTTTATAAATACCGGCATCGTATTTTATTAAATTTTCTACACTAGTATCCTTTGCTAGCGTAGATTTAAGAACATAGTAACACACTAATCTTGGTTTTCGTAAAAACCAAGCTGGGTATTACATAAGCCATTTCTTAACCTTCTGAAGACTATCGCAAATGGTCAAGTTTTAATTGCATGCTATTGTTCTTCTTATTTTTCATTATGATGCTCAATCATGTTTTTAAATACTTAGGACGCGGAATGGATCACCCAGCATATAAATACGTTATACGTGCTTTTGACGTATATTCAGACGTATAACTTGAAAACGCCAACTTAAACGATGTATACCTACACATTTTATGTAGAGAATTAAAAGATCTAGAAGTTTCTTAAAACCCATTGTTGTCCGATCAATAAAAAAATCCAATTCGGTCATTTTTGACCGTGAATACACAATATCGATGGGAACTTTTTACACGTTATTTCTAACGCCCAATCAAAGGCATATTTTAAAATCCAGCTGGGTTTGAATTTTACCGAAGTGAAGAGCTTTATACAAACGCAATCAATAAAATTACTTCACACTTCAGGTGAAGATTGGTTGAGATGCCACAGTACGCTTTTCTAACCCCATTCAAATGATGTTTAGCGACATTTTTTCATAAAGCGTTTCATAAAGAGGTTCTTTTATAATTTTTAATCAAAATTATTTTGAAGAAAGCGTTTTAGGCGATTGAAACTTTTACCTACCACTACCACTAAACTTTTGGGAATGCCAATTTCTTTCTTTTAAAATAATTAAAATTGTAAGTACGTAGGCTTTCACGGCCAGAATCATTTAGAAAATAAACTGCTTCCGGGTTATGCCGTGTGTCAAGATTTGTTAATGCTGACGTTTCGCGAACCATGTTGCTCGCTTCTTCAAAGCTAATTGAATACTGAAGACCTACCAAGAAAGTCTCCCTTATATACCTGAATTTACACCTCACTGCGCACATCTGGAGCTACCGCTCCATGTGGTTTTCCACCTGACCGCGTTAGGATCGATTTCCAGACCCTACTAATGTCAGTACCGTCCTCGCGATTGATGTTATCAGGATGTTTGTAAATTTCGATGGCTTCTCTAATAAGCCTTCGATGATAATTACCCACCCTTGCCAACATCTTCGCGTCATCGAAATCCATTGTGTGCTTCGTACTGTCTGTCCTACATAGCATGTTCCGCACTCACATGTTATCTTGTATACCCCTTCGTTCTTCCGGAGTGCTGTGATATCCTTTGGGTTAGGCAAAAGATCCTTTACCTTAGCTGGTGCTCTGTACCTTACCGTGATACCCGATTTCTTCAGTACTCTACCGATTCTCTCTGATACCCCACTTACGTATGGTAAGCAAGCGAACCCCTTTGACTCTTGCGGTTCCTCTGAGACTTGCGGTTTTCTTTGTGTGACACCCCGTATGTCAGACTTGGTGTATCCATTCTGACGTAGAGCCCACTCCAAGTGTTTCCGTTCGTCGTCCAAGGTGCTAGAGTCACATACCTTCTCCTCTCTGTTGAACAAAATGTTAATAACACTTCTCTTCTGTTGGGGGTGGTGGTGTGATTTGGCGTTCAAGTACCGATCGGTATGTGTCTTCTTACGGTAGACTGTATGTCCAAGTCTACCCGTTGACGTTCTGTATACCAGCACATCCAAGAAAGGCAGCTGATTATCCTCTTCTATTTCCATCGTGAATTTGATGGAAGGACTAACATTGTTCAGGTGGTTAAGGAACTCAGTAAGACTATCTCTACCGTGTGGCCAAACCACAAATGTATCGTCGACATATCTGACCCAGTGCTTGGGTTTGAAAGGACTTGACCTAATGGCTTTTTCTTCAAACAATTCCATGAAGAAATTGGCGATTACCGGTGACAAAGGTGATCCCATGGCTGCACCCTCTACCTGCTCATACATCGCTCCCGCCCACTTGAGGTATGTGGTGGAGATACTCTACAAGATCCGGTACATCGGTTGGTAGTCCTAGGGGGACAAGTGTTGTCCGAAGGCCTTCGACAGCCTCCTTAACCGGAACACACGTAAAGAGTGATGTTACGTCGAAACTTACGAGTATATCCTGAGGGTCAATGACAACTTCCTTCAAAATCTGAATAAAATGTTCAGAGTTCTTGACAAAAGATGTAGTTTGTCCTATAAACGGTTGGATGGTTTTCGACAAGTATTTTGCCAACAAATAGGTTGGGGACCCTATTGCGCTAACGATTGGTCTTAAAGGTACGTTATCCTTGTGGATCTTTAGCAAACCGTAGATCCTAGGTGCCCTAGGGGCTTGAACAAAAAGGCTTCTTTGTTCCTGTATGGGAATCGATGATGATTTAACCAATTCCTTCACTCGCCTTCCTATCTTATCTGTTGGGTCCTTGGAAATTTTACGGTACGTATTCGGGTCCAGTAGATCGTTCATCTTCCTGTTGTAGTCCTCCTTGTTCAATATCACCGTTGCATTCCCTTTGTCCGCTGGTAGTACTGTGATATCCTTGTTGTCCTTGATGGTTTTCAGAGAGTACTTCTCTTCTTTGGTAATATTGCTCTTTGGCGGGGTAGCTTTCCTAATTATCCTGGAAAGCTCTTGACGAATGTCCTCTGCTTGCACACCTGGAATTGTACAATGCGGCTTCTACTTCCGTAATAATTTCCTCCTTAGGTATTCTTATCGGTGCGATTGCAAAGTTCAATCCTTTGCCTAGGACCGACAATTCACCGGTGGAGAGTTGGTGATTAGACATATTTATAACTACTTTGTCCACAGTAGTAGTTTTGATCCGCAAGGGTTGATCCGCAGAGGAACCCAAGAGTCAAAGGGGTTCGCTTGCTTACCATACGTAAGTGGGGTATCAGAGAGAATCGGTAGAGTACTGAAGAAATCGGGTATCACGGTAAGGTACAGAGCACCAGCTAAGGTAAAGGATCTTTTGCCTAACCCAAAGGATATCACACCACTCCTGAAGAACGAAGGGGTATACAAGATAACATGTGAGTGCGGAACATGCTATGTAGGACAGACAGGACGAAGCATCGAATGTCGAATCAAGTAGCACAGTAGGGACACCCGGCTAGGCAAGATTCAATAGTCCGCTGTTGCTCAACACTGCCACGAGTCGGGACACACAATGGATTTCGATGACGCGAAGATGTTGACAAGGGTGGGTAATTATCATCGAAGGCTTATTAGAGAAGCCATCGAAATTTACAAACATCCTGACAACATCAATCGCGAGGACGGTACTGACATTAGTAGGGTCTGGAAATCGATCCTAACGTGGTCAGGTGGAACACCACATGGAGCGGTAGCTCCAGATGTGCGCAGTGAGGTGTAAATTCAGGTATATAAGGGAGACTTTCTTGGTAGGTCTTCAGTATTCAATTAGCTTTGAAGAAGCGAGCAACATGGTTCGCGAAACGTCAGCATTAACAAATCTTGACACACGGCATAACCCGGAAGCAGTTTATTTTCTAAATTAAAATTGTGTTTCATATTAACAAGAAAAGAAAGCCACTTACATACTTATATGTTCATGAATAAAAAACGCACAAATTTAGTGAAATAATAGCCATTTAAAAGTCAAAACAATCATTTAAACCTAACAATATACTACAACAGTACACTCAATAAGTAAATAAATATGAAGTGCGATTGCTTAAAACAGACGAACATTCAGAAGGAAAAAGTAGTACATGGAGTTATATTCATTATGTATAAATACAACGCACCAATCTATAAATCAAAATTATGATAATTAAGTCATGATCACAAAACATTTAGAACCTTAGAGTTTAATTTAGAAAATCTGGCCAATGGAATCTTTTACACAAAAGTTTTTTTATTGACCTTCCAATTTTGCGCCCCCTCTACTCGTGCGCCTGGAGCAGTTTGCTCCCACTGCTCCCCGTAGCTACGCCCCTGACGCAGTTACATATATTAACCTGCTGCCTAATGTCTACCAATTAATCGAAGCTCTTATAAGACGTTCTTACCTTTTTAGACGCATTTACATGACTTGCACTACCACTGGGCAACTCCATAGTAGGTAATTGAGGTAATTGTGTTTAAAGATGCGAAACAACAAGCTCATACAACCGTCGACTTTACCAGCCAGCGAACTACCGACTGCAAAATGCAAACTCGTAAACCGACAACGCATGTACCACCACCACCACCCAACCATACCCACAACTTCGTATATGGTATCGCCCAGTCGCGAATCACAAATAGGTAAACATCACTTCCCAACACCTCATAGATGTTTTATTTTCAACCTACCTTGTATATAACATACATGCAACATCATAGTGATGTCACATTATAACGTTACTTTTGTAACATTAATGGGACGTCAATGTATAATTTGCACCCATATGAAACGTTACATAGACATCAGATATTGAACGTTCATAATGCAACATAAACGGGACGAAACTCAACATCCCAACGACGTTTGTGCTCACTGGGCTCTTTTTACAATTTTCAAAATCATTTTCTATAGATTTATTACCATTGTATTGCATGTGTTTGACACTCTTTGTTTTTGCACCCTTATAGTTTTGAAAAAAGACAAAACAAAAATACAAATAAATACGTGTGAACGAGCCGACACTTTAAACAATTTAAACACAACTTCATTTACAAGTATCATTAATGGAGCAACACAGTTTGGATAGGAACACACTAAACTGTATAACTTATAATACGAAAAATAACAAAATACAAATTACAATAAATTGAAGGGACAATAAATTAACCTGAATCGCACACACATGTACAGGCTATCCCATTTTCTCTCCAGGAAAATTTGTCTGTTAGATAGTTATAATGTCATACTGAGTAAACAAAGTCACATGGACTTATCGTTTTTCCTACTTTTTAAAAGGTACAGCCGTTTGAAATATTAACAAAACCGTGTTATAATTATGGCTCTACTTTCTTAAGGAATCGAAAAACCAATAAGTCCATTAGAAACTTTTTACTCAGAATGACAATTACTATGTGTCATATTTATTTATGGAATCCTTCTTAAGGAATTTATTATTTATTCGAATCTTTCTTAACTAAATTGAGACTCGATAAATAAACAGATTCTCGCTGTGGAAAGCAGAGAGAAAGTACAAGAGGCCAGTGGCCCATGTCCCACCTATTAAGACGAAGAGACGGCACTTGGCCAAGAGACAATAAACAGAAGGCTGACATTTTTGTAGAACATATAACAGAAATAAGTAAGTACGTAGGCTTTCACGGCCAAAATCATTTAGAAAATAAACTGTTTCTGGGTTATGCCGTCTGTCAAGATTTGTTAACGCTGACGTTTCGCGAACCATGTTGCTCGCTTCTTCAAAGCTAATTGCATACTGTATTCAATTAGCTTTGAAAAAGCGAGCAACATGGTTCGCGAAACGTCAGCATTAACAAATCTTGACACACGGCGTAACCCGGAAGCAGTTTATTTTCTAAATGATTTTGGCCGTGAAAGCCTACGTACTTACTTATTTCTGTTATATGCTCTACAAAAATGTCAGCCTTCTGTTTATTGTTCACAAAAAGTTAAAAAAATACCTGCAGTTATAAACTACTAACATATTATGTAAAGTGTAACATGTAATATAAATAAGGTTACCAGACATTTGCCTAAAATATATTCTTTTTGATCAAATTGTTACATAGTTTGAAACAGGACCTAGTACAGGACAGATAATATTTAGTCCAAGAGCTAGCAACGGTTTAGTTACATTATTTATAATCAGGCTGTGGGGATGTATTTAAGAATAATCGATCAAACCCAACCTGATTATTTTACTGTAAATAGTGCAATTTTGTGCGCCACTTCGCCCCCCCCCCCCTTTTCAACTATGGGCGCAAAAGCCACCCCTGGAAGGTTGCCAGAATTGCCATGTTATTGTTATTCAGATTCCACATGCCTCAAAGTAATGCATCTAACCGTGCACTGTATTACAAATGCAATACAGTCGCTAAACATCCTCACTGATCGACAAAATGCATGTGCTGTGCTTGACGGAACATTGGTTGACGGAAGCAAACTCAAAACTATATTAAATTGACGGCTTCAAATGTACCTAAGTCAATGTACACCAGGAAGCAATACGTGCACGGCGGAGGCTGCATATACGTGGACAAAAGTATAAAAGCCAGTGAGATATCAGACGTTAGGGTATGGTTAGGGCCATGTTAACGGAGAGAGAGTGAGATGGCGGCTGTGTCTCTGGAAGATCTAAATACAGTGATCGTCTGTAGCTATCGATCAACACTTGGCAAACCAGGTGTATACTTGGAGACCATTGAGCGTGTATTAGCGTACATCTTCAACAGACTTTCATTGGATTGTGGCGTGATTTGGACTGGAGACTTCAACTGGAATTTTAATAGTCCAATTCAAGAAGCCAGAGAACTGATTGAGATTGTGAAGAGCTATGGTTTAAGGAGAACAATCATGGACTGGACATACCTAAGCTACACTGGGATAACATGTATCGATAACATATTCGTTAATGTGGTAGATGTCCGAGAAGCAGTAGTGTGGAATGCCAAATATTAGTGACCATCGAGCGCAAGTGGTATGCATCAGTTGTGGAAAAGTGCACAATCATGGGATAACCTGGTCACAGGAGGCATCTATTCTAACACTACCTTGGAAAATTTTAGACTATCCCCATACTATCCCTGTCGCATACGGACTGAGGTGAAGTGTGTACGAGGCGTGTGGTGCAGAGAGAAAAACTGAAACTTTTATGAAAATTCTGGGCAGTATATACGAGTTTGCGGTCACCCTCGTGCCGCCCAGAAAACCAAGAACGACAAACACATCGGCTGAGCTACTCCAGATAAAAGAAACTCAGGATTTTATAACAAGATTACTTGGATCAGATGAAGATGAAAATTATCGAAGATCAGTCTCAAATTACCGAAAGTTCTACAATGATTAAGTAATGAAACACAATAAAACTAGGAATATCAATAACATTCAGAACTCTGATAACAAATCTAAAACGATATGGTACATTATAAATAAGGAAACAGGGCGCGCCCGGAGAACACAGAACACGTGTATGCCATCATCATCTGAGTTTCAGCAGTACTACTCATCGCTCCAGCAGCCACCTGATAGAGACTGAGCTCCCAAGGTTTGAAGTCACCGGAGAATCCATGTTTTTCCAACCTACTCACGAACATGAAGTGTTGACCATACTGCAGAACATGAAAAACAAAACATCAAATGACATTACGGAATGAACCCGAGAACTATAAAAGCTCTATCCAAGGACGTAGCTCAACCACTTGCCCATATTTTTAATAAGTGTTTCTCGGAAGGTGTTTTTTCCTGCCAAATTCAAATTAGCACTTGTACACCCTGTGGGTAAAAAGGTGAACCTATGAACTGTGCAAACTATAGCCCATTGCAATCTTACCAACTATATCAAACGTGCTGGAAAACGTTATGGTAACACGAATAAATGGGGTTTTTGAAGTATTTGGGTACTCAGTGCCGAACAATTTGGCTTTAGAAACAAAAAGAGCACCACTCGACAGGTCATGCATTCACTCTTGAATTATGTGTATGGGGCAATTGACAACCATAAGAGATGTCAATAAATTTTCTGCGACCTATCATGGGCGTTTAACACGATCTCACATGGAAGGCTTATTAGGAAGATGGAGTGCTATGGTTTTAGAGGAGTGGCAAGAGACCTCATTGTTTCATACCTATCCCACAGGAAACAGATAGTAACGGCCAACAAAAGCTGGAGCCAGGAATACACTGTTACTGAGGGTGTCCCACAGCGGTCTCTTTTGGGGCCTTTTCTTTTTGTCATATATGTAAATGATCTGCCGGGAACACTGAAATGTCACACCGTTATGTATGCTGACGACACCACACTGACAGTCGTCGGTGATGACGCACTAGCCACCAACAATGGGTCGAGAGAGGCGCTTGAGGATGCTGAAGTCTGGTTTACAATTAACCAGCTAAGTAGATAAACAAGGATGCTCCTGGATCACTTAGGTACCTGAGCCAGCCTGCTCTAGGAAAAATTTAGCTGTTAAAAATGAAACCTATCAATAATTATCATATGTAATAAATTATATATTTTTATTGCCAACTCAAATCAATTAATGTATATAAAAATATACTTTGCCTGTTAAGACATGAAACCCTAAATAATTAATGTATGTCATATGTAACGTTATACTAAAAAATCTGATGTGGCCAGGCACATGACTTTATCATATTATATATAAAATTAATAGTTTAGCTGCATGAGATTCTATTTGATCGAGATCGGCTATGTCTGCATTAAAATAAAACTAGTAGAATTAGGGTCGATCTTACAAGTGTACGTATAAGTAGTGGAATAGTTATTCCCAGTATAAATAGTGCTATTCCGCCTCCCATTGGCGAAAATAGTTGTGTTGTCATAGCAATAACAACTTATACTGGCATTTATACCAATATTTAGTTATACCATGGTATAACGTGCTTTGTAAGATCGGCCCTTAGACAGATATCTCAATTAAAGCTGCGTTCGGATATTGTACTCCGTTGACACCGGGTACGCCGTCCAAATGACACTTACGTGTTATTGGGTGTAAAAAGTGTAAAGGTATCCGAACGCAGCCTATATTGACAGTAGTATTTTCAAAACATTAGCGTTTGACACTAGCTACTGTCATTAGAATAAAAAAATCTGACATATCCTGGCTACTAGTTTTAAGGCAGTACGACCGATCTCGATGAAATAGAATTTGCTCATGCAGCTAAACTATAAATTCTACCAAAAAATGTCATATACATAAATTATAGAAAACTTCCTCTCCCTTAATTTATTATTTAACTATTTTGACGACATTACACAAATAGCGGCTCATTTGCAAAATCTTCGAAAAATGCTAAGTGTAAACCACCAGTTCCTTTGGACCCTTTTCAACAGAAAGCTTTTCAGCTCTAAGTTTGGTTATGAAACTTCTAAATATGAAAAATAAATATCTGTGAGCATCATTATTTCTTTTAATTTAACTGTTTATATTTTTCATTCGATTCTAAATTAAACAACAAGCATTTATGCTAAGTAATAATCTTTATTTTAGGTTTCTTAATAACTAAGTCGAAAAATACTGCTGCTAATAATAATAATAAAATATTAATGATAATAATATATTACACATTAAAACTTTATAAATTTTAATTGGTTCCCAATTCTCTCCATTCCAAATTGTGAGTACCCCCTCGCTTGTACATATCGATGCCTCTATCACCTATCGTGCTTGAAATACTTCTCGGTAGTACTATTATGCCATGCTCCAATTCAACAATAACAGTTGAATCACCGGTTTTCATCATGTCCAGAATGAGATAAATTTCAGCTTCACTAAATGACAGAATTTTTATCGAAGTTCCATTGTTTCTTGGAGTTTCTTGGAGTGCGATGGTGATAAACAGACGGATCAATTTTTATTGTTGCTTTGGTTGCTGTTGAGAGTATCTTGACAATAGTGAATAAACTTTATTATATTAACATTCTTATATGCAAACTTCCACCACCAGCACCACCATTTCAACCATTGTACCGTAATATCTCGTAATGTCTGCAAATTTATCTCATATCTCATACATAAAAATAATCCACCAGATTAAATCACATTTTTCATCTCCTATATAATTGAACACATGCAAACTTATATGGGAATACATGAAAAATAATTAACTACCCAGCGGGTTAAACTGAATATTTTTCATTACAGATATAATTGCGTACCTGCAAATTTATCTCATATACCCACTTTCCCCATTATAATTACAGTAACCATAATGTCTCCTAAAGTCTGAAAATTTGTCTCATATGTACTGTAATAACAGCATACCTCACTAAAATATTCATTTCCTACATAATTGAACACATGCAACTTATATTGGAATACATAAAAAATAATTCGCTTTTAAATTATTTTATTCATTATCTTATAATTGCCTACCTGCAAATTTATGCCTTCCCCATACATGCCACCCATCATAATTTCAGTAATATTACAGTATTGTCAGCAAATTTATCTCATGACATACACACAAATTACCAACGTACCAAGTATAATTGTACACTCTCAAACTTATGAGCGATACATAAAAAATTATTGCATCCAGTTTAGCACATACGCGAATGAAATTAACTTGGCTGTAATGACCTGGATAAAATTGCAATGAGCTTGCTTGGTGTGAAAGGAGGACATTTACCTTACCCCACATTTTTACTTTATCATACGCAGTATGCAAAGTATTGTAATCGTGCCAAAAAATGTTTTTAGCGGAAATATGTCTTTTTGGATCCCCTGAACATTTATGACCAAGGTACAAGAAAATGTGTGTGTGTGTGTGTGTGTGTGTGTGTGTGTGTGTGTGTGTGTGTGTGTGTGTGTGTGTGTGTGTGTGTGTGTGTGTGTGCGTGTGTGTGCGTGTGCGCGTGTGCGCGCGTGTGCGGGTGCGTGTGCGTGTGCGTGTGCGTGCGCGTGCGCGTGCGCGTGCGCGTGTGCTTGTGCGTGTGCGTGTGCGTGTGCGTGTGCGTGTGCGTGTGCGTGTGCGTGTGCGTGTGCGTTTGCGTGTGCGTGTGCGTGTGCGTGTGCGTGTGCGTGTGCGTGTGCGTGTGCGTGTGCGTGTGCGTGTGCGTTTGCGTGTGCGTTTGCGTGTGCGTGTGCGTGTGCGTGTGCGTGTGCGTGTGCGTGTGCGTGTGCGTGTGCGTGTGCGTGTGCGTGTGCGTGTGCGTGTGCGTGTGCGTGTGCGTGTGCGTGTGCGTGTGCGTGTGCGTGTGCGTGTGTGTGTGTGTGTGTGTGTGTGTGTCTGTGTGTGGGTGCGTGCGTACGTGCGTGCGTGCGTGCGTGCGTGCGTGCGTGCGTGCGTGCGTGCGTGCGTGCGTGCGTGCGAGGGCGTCTGTGTGTGCACGCGCGCGTGCGTGCGTGCGTGCGTGCATTATTAAGAAACCTAAAATGAAGATTATTACTTAGCATAAATGCTTGTTGTTTAATTTAGAATCGAATGAAAAATATAAACAGATAAATTAAAAGAAATAATGATGCTCACAGATATTTATTTTTCATATTTAGAAGTTTCATAACCAAACTTAGAGCTGAAAAGCTTTCTGTTGAAAAGGGTCCAAAGGAACTGGTGGTTTACACTTAGCATTTTTCGAAGATTTTGCAAATGAGCCGCTATTTGTGTAATGTCGTCAAAATAGTTAAATAATAAATTAAGGGAGAGGAAGTTTTCTATAATTTATGTATATGACATTTTTTGGTAGAATTTATAGTTTAGCTGCATGAGCAAATTCTATTTCATCGAGATCGGTCGTACTGCCTTAAAACTAGTAGCCAGGATATGTCAGATTTTTTGATTCTAATGACAGTAGCTAGTGTCAAACGCTAATGTAAGTGTAACACAGACATTTTTTACTTTATCATACGCAGTATGTAAAGTATTGTAATCGTGCCAAAAAATTTTTTTGAGATTTTAGCGGAAATATGTCTTTTTGGGTCCCCTGAACATTTTTGACCAAGGTACAAAAAAATGTCTGTGTGTGTGTGTGTGTGTGTGTGTGTGTGTGTGTGTGTGTGTGTGTGTGTGTGTGTGTGTGTGGTGTGGTGTGTGTACCCGTTTTTGTGGCGACGATTCCGGAGAAACTACTAAAGGTATCGGGACGAAACTTCATATTTAGACGTTTCATAACCAAACCTAGAGCTGAAAAGCTTTCTGTTGAAAAGGGGCCAAAGGAACTGGTGGTTTACTCTTAGCATTTTTCGAAGATTTTGCAAATGAGCCGCTATTTGTGTAATGTCGTCAAAATAGTTTAATAATAAATTAAAGGAGAGGAAATTCTGAATAATTTATGAATCTTTTGGTACAATCAATAGTTTAGCTGCATGAGCAAATTCTATTTCATCGAGATCGGTCGTACTGCATTAAACTAGTAGCCAGGATATGTCAGAAATTTTGATTCTAATGACAGTAATGACACCAATGACAACGCTAATGTTTTGACAATAACTTCTGTCAATATATGCTGCGTTCGGATATTGTATTACCCTTTTTACACCCAATACCACGTAAGTGGCATTTTGACGGTGTACCCGCTGTCAACGGAGTACAATATCCGAACGCAGCTTTAATCGACATATCTGTCTTAATATCTGTCTAGTTCTACTATGGTATTTTTCACGACAAGTGGTAGTAAGCCGCTGACATAACGCGCAAACGTTCCTATAGGCATTGACGTGTGTTAGAATGAAATAGCAATCTTCTTTATTTCACTCTAACACATGTCAATGCGTAGGAACGTTTGCCCAACTATCGCCCAATCAAACTATTACCAGTATTAGGAAAGATCTTTGAGGCAATACTAAATCGTCGACTGGAAGACTTTTTAAAAGACAGAATTCCACCATATCAATTTGGCTTTCGTAAAGGAATGTCCACAATTCACCCGCTCACGGTACTAACGTCGAACCTACAGACAATACACCTACAAGGAAAAAATCGGCAGTGGTTTTTATGGACATCAATAAGACATTTGACTCTGTTTGGCATACCGGTCTTTTATACAAATTATCCCAATTAAATGTCCCCAATTCCCTCATAAACCTATCATAAATAAATCAATTCCTTCAGAATCGTTCCCTACAAACCAAAATTCAAAACTCCCTGTCCGATGCGTTCGTCCCGTTACAAGGTGTCCTACAAGGTTCCCCATTATCTATCGCCATTATTGTATAATGCAATTTGCGCCGATATCTACGATCCCAATCCACTTAACCTAAATCCCACATCCTATATCATACAATATGCAGATGATACCACCCTAATTTCCCACTCTTCTAACCTTACCACTGCTGTTAATAACCTGCAACAACTACTTGACCATACCGAGACCTGGTTCAATTTATGGCGTATTAAAGCAAATCCCTCAAAAACCCAACTCCTTATCCCCTACCATAAAAACAAAGATTCTTCTCCTACAGTAACACTAAAAAACAAAATTATTTCACCGTCAAGCACATGTAAATATCTTGGAATTACAATAGATCCAAAACTAAATTTAAAAAAACGTCAATATTACCAAAACTAATATGACAAATATAGTAACTCACTTCAGAGGATTGACGTACAAGAACAAAGGTATGAATAATAAATTGAGGCTCTAAACGTCGCGGAAAGAACAGCTCTTCGATGTATCACCCGAATACGACACCCAAACAATCCTTTACACAATCCTTCCAACATCCTATTACATGAAAAAACAAAACTCACCCCCTTCAGCGAACGAATAATCCCGCTCCATATAAAAACTTGTTCCAAATTACCCGAATCAATCCACCTATTCCTTTCCCGCGACAATGATACTCGTCCACAGTACAAAACTCCACTTTACGAACACATAAAAACCCTATGAAGCAAACTCAAATAACCAAACACTAATGGAAGTCAGCAGGGCAGAAAGACCAAGGTCGATAGCCCATTCCGACAGACGAGAAGAAGAGCATTTTGTTTTATATGAAATATAATATAATAAATGTAAACCCATATTGTTGGAATAAAGATCTAGTATATAATAAATTAAAGCTGAGGAAATTTTGTATAATTTATGTCTGACCCGATCAACGAATGAGCGAAGGCGGTGGCGGTAGCTGCGTGCGCGTGCTGTGTATGTTCGTGTTTTATAATAATTTTTAGATCAAAACGTTTTACGTTCTTTTAAACATTTTTGTAAAGTATTTTCATCGTTTCATCGTCGTTTGTTTTTAAAAATTTACCCGCCAAGCTGGTCACTCAGTGGCGGGTAAATCGTAAAGATTCCAAATTTGTAAATACAATTTCCGTTTGTTTTATATCTGTTGAAATTATGTTAATTCATAATGTGTATTTTCCTTAATTAATATATTTGTGGTAATGGTTAATGGAATCTCATGCAGCTAAACTATTAATTTTATATCTCCCTCTCCCCGACTGCCGCACTGACAAGCCACTGACTTTGTGCACATGGCAACATTCCCAAAAACAAATATATAGTATGATAACGTCATGTGCCTGGCCACATCAGACTTTTATTTGTATATTGTTATGTAGACGTGTAATGTCTTTCCCAAAGTATCCGTTCGAAAAAATTCGTTGCAGTGTATCGAACACCTGTTTTTTTTAGTTAAATAAAACGTACTTTTTTACTTTATCATACGCAGTATGTAAAGTATTGTAATCATGCCAAAAAATTTTTTTTAGATTTTAGCGGGAATATGTCTTTTTGGGTCCCGTGAACATTTTTGACCAAGGTACAAAAAATGTCTGTGTATGTGTGTGTGTGTGTGTGTGTGTGTGTGTGTGTGTGTGTGTGTGTGTGTGTACCCGTTTTTTTGTGGCGACGATTCCGGAGAAACTACTAAAGGTATCGGGACGAAAAGTCATATTTAGAAGTTTCATAACCAAACTTAGAGCTGAAAAGCTTTCTGTTGAAGAGGGTCTAAAGGAACTGGAGGTTTAGTCTTAGCATTTTTGAAAGATTTTGCAAATAAGCCCCCATTTCTGTAATTTCGTCGAAATAGTTAAATAATAAATTAAAGATGAGGAAATTCTGAATAATTTATCACTATGACATGTTTTGGTACAATCAATAGTTTAGCTGCATGAGCAAATTCTATTTCTACGAGATCGGTCGTACTGCATGAAAACTAGTAGCCAGGATATGTCAGCTTTTTACTTTATCATACGCAATATGTAAAGTATTGTAATCGTGCCAAAAAAAAAATTTTGAGATTTTAGCGGAAATATGTCTTTTTGGGTCCCCTGAACATTTTTGACCAAGGTACAAAAAAATGTCTGTGTGTGTGTGTGTGTGTGTGTGTATGTGTGTGTGTGTGTACCCGTTTTTGTGGAGACGATTCCGAAGAAACTACTAAAGGTATCGGGACGAAACTTCATATTTAGAAGTTTCATAACCAAATTTAGAGCTGAAAAGCTTTCTGTTGAAAAGGCTCCAAAGGAACTGGTGGTTTACACTTAGCATTTTTCGAAGATTTTGCAAATGAGCCGCTATTTGTGTAATGTCGTCAAAATAGTTTAATAATAAATTAAAGGAGAGGAAATTCTGAATAATTTATGAATCTTTTGGTACAATCAATAGTTTAGCTGCATGAGCAAATTCTATTTCATCGAGATCGGTCGTACTGCATTAAACTAGTAGCCAGGATATGTCAGAAATTTTGATTCTAATGACAGTAATGACACCAATGACAACGCTAATGTTTTGACAATAACTTCTGTCAATATATGCTGCGTTCGGATATTGTATTACCCTTTTTACACCCAATACCACGTAAGTGTCATTTGGACGGTGTACCCGGTGTCAACGGAGTACAATATCCGAACGCAGCTTTAATCGACATATCTGTCTAGTTCTAGTAGTTTTATTTTAATGCAGACATGGCCGATCTCGATCAAATAGTCTCATGCAGCTAAACTATTAATTTTATATATAGTATGATAAAGTCATGTGCCTGGCCACATCAGATTTTTTTTAATAAGTAGAGTTTTTTATGTACATTTAAACAAGCTGAACTGGCGCAAATCCAGAATTAAAAAAAAAACTGAGTCCTCGCGAATGCAATTTTACGACTCAAACCGAATTATTACATAAATCTGACAACTAGACTAACATAATTGAGGATACTAATATAAAAAAGAAGCTGCAATTTGCCCACATACTACTTACTAATAATTACTCATTGTTCCCAGGTATAATGTCGTATATTTTTTATCGGTTAACAACGTAATTACTACTGACCAGATTTACCAACAGTAGTCTCATAATTGTTTAATGGAGAGTCTTCTCGAAAAAATATCAACATCAATTTTGTTCACCTGTTTCTTATTGCGTAAGTGTAGCTCTTACCTTCAACCACAGTCATAATATTTATTTACTTTTTTTAGTGTGCAATGAGTATGAGTCAACAGACGCTGTTGAACCGAGATATAGTACACAGGAATACGACGAACTAAAATGGAGCTACGATCTCAACGACCCATTGGGTAAGCGAAGGGTCATCGTCAAAAACTTATTTCCACACCATACCAGAACTTGTATCCATTTGCCGCGGGACGCAAAATCAAATGTTTATGTTGCGTTTAAAAATAATATGCAACCAAATATATTTTATAAGTTTTAATCCTGAATATTCAGGTTTACGCATATAAACTCTAAGTTCACTTTTTGAAGTTTTGATAAAACACAACATACTCTGTTCAATTTTGTTTAGTATTAGTGACGGATTTTTATAATATTGGTCACTATAGTGATGCAGAACGGTAATATTAACAGGGTAATATTACTGGTAATTTTGGTAATATTACCGTAACTTATCGGAGGCATAAATTCTTGCAGTACCGGTGTTATCGGTAAATTACCGCGGCGGTAATTTTACCGGTAACATTACTGATAACATTTACTAATAATACCCGTAATTTTAAATTACGGGTAATATTACTCCACGGTAATATTACCCGTAATATTACCGGTAGTTCATAAATTACGGGTAATATTACATCACGGTAATATTACCGGTAACGATACCAGTATTATGACCGGTAATGGGTTCCTTTTTAAAATTATCTGTAATTTTGTATCACTAGGTCACTACTTGTTAGCCTACTTGTGCTCAATCAAAACCCACCAATATTCATAGAAGTTTGTCACCTACACTCGACAGAATTGTGTCTAGTATTATCTACTAGCGAAGCTCCATAGAGTGTTGGTGTGATAATATTCAGATGTGGACAGCCGATTGAAAATTATGATTGCATTTCCTTTTTGAACGCCACCACACGAACAAGTATATACTTGTTCGTGTGGTGGCAAGTATATATACCGGGTGACCCAAGCCATAGGTACGAGTGTTTTTTTTCAATGTATAACACTAGATGACAGACATTTTGAGAATCCGGCTGTTTTCGAACGTCATCAGTAGATAATAAATGGCACTTTCAGACCCACCACACCACCACACTGACGTCACACGACTCAAACCCCGCGCGCCATGTATCGGTGAGCGGCCGAACTACCCGATAGCGCACCATCTTACCCGATGATGACCGAACGCCGATCGCCCGAACCGATAAAATTCAAATTTTTTCCGCCAACCTTAAACATTTCAAATTTTCGCGTCAACCCCAGGTCCGCCAACCCCAGACGTACCAACCCCACGCGCTAAAACGGCATGTCGACCGACCGCCATATTTTAAACGACGCCATCTTCTTGAACACATTTATTTAATATATTAAATTGTACCGAGGAGCGCCATCTACCGACCAATTACCGAACTACATACCGAGGTTGGAATCCACGCTGAAATAATAATAGTTCGGTACTTCACCAATAGATGGCGGTTAATTTAATCACTTTTCCGCACGAAGACGACCGAGCCCAAGTCAGCCGATCTGCCGAGCGTGGCCGAACGCTGGAACCTGGAGTGTATGACTCACACGTCGCTGTTAGAGAGAGAACGCACTACTATTTTTATTTTCAAGCGTAAACCGATCAAATTCATATTTTCGCATCAGATTAAAAGAAGAATTATCCATATTCTTCTGGTAATGGTTTTAACAACAGCAGGAAATTTAATTCAAATCATAATAATCGAGGTAACAGACAAAATTCTTTCACAAATAACTATCAAAGAGAGAACCAAAATTACGGAAATGGTAATACACCAGCGAACAATTATTTGCAACCTCAGCGCGAGTTTAACAGAGGTCGTGATCCGCAACTAATTGCTGTGTCCGCAGAAACAGAAATAAATATTAACAATACACATACTTAATTGAATTGTCTTAATTGTGTTACTGTTTGAACAATAAGCTGATTATTATAATTATTATTAATAAAAACTATAGAAATAATTATTTTAGAGGACAAACTCAGTTCAGATGTCAAAATAATTTTATGCGAATTTAAAATGATAATCGTTTATGCAAATAATTGCATGTAAATTAAGAGCGGTTATTTAAAATTTTAGATGCATACAGACCCTGAATAAATTATACAGATCTGCATACAGACCCTGTATAAATTATACAGACCCTGTATACAGACCCTGTATAATCACAACAGACCCTGTATACAGACCCTGTATAAATTATACAGACCCTGTATACAGACCCTGTATAATCACAACAGACCCTGTATAAATTATACAGACCCTGCATACAGACCCTGTATAATCACAACAGACCCTGTATACAGACCCTGTATAAATTATACAGACCCTGTATACAGACCCTGTATAATCACAACAGACCCTGTATACAGACCCTGTATAAATTATAGAGACCTGTATACAGACCCTGTATAATCACAACAGACCCTGTATAAATTATACAGACCCTGTATAATCACAACAGACCCTGTAGTGCCAATAGCTGGCCACCAGTATTGAATTTTAATTTTAATTTAGCTGGCGTCACCAGTATTGAATTTTAATTTTTAATTTGTTCCAAGCGTTAAAATAAACGAATTTTTAGTGTTAAAATTATACTTCTTACAGAATTTTAGAGTAATACAAGTAGATTATGTTAAAATAACTCTTGAAATTTACTAAATACGTTGTCGTACTCAGCACCGAGCGCGTCCGAAAATGCAAATATTCGCGCGGTCAGCCTTTTCTCGAACGAAAATAACTGCATGGTACAATCACGTGAACAGTGCGTGCGTATCGAATAACGACTCCGATATTTCTGGATACAATAGGCGTAGGCAGTCAGTCTTTTGCCAACAATCGACTACACCACACGTTACTTACGGTATTCCAGTGCTTCTCTCAAAATGTTCACCTGCGAGATCTGTGAAATGTCTTTCACCCGCACCGATGCCCTAAC
This sequence comes from Aphodius sticticus, assembly GCA_963966075.1. Taxonomy (NCBI): domain Eukaryota; kingdom Metazoa; phylum Arthropoda; class Insecta; order Coleoptera; family Scarabaeidae; genus Aphodius; species Aphodius sticticus. Next base: position 55,839,082 of record OZ014506.1, read on the forward strand.
AAGGCATAAGACAACTGTACATTCGCGCATAACCAAACAATGTGCGCTATGTATGCGCGAGTTCGCACGCCAAGATGCTCTGCGAAGACACATGAATAAGATTCATGGAGCGAACCCTGCACCTTCTTCCTCCGCGGTAGTCGTGAATGAGCCATCCGGAGCAGGGATGAAGAGGGCGAGGACACCTTCGCCACCTAGAAGAGGCAACAAGAAGCAATCACCATCAGCGTCACTCTGTGACCATTGCGGAATGAGCTTCACCTCAGCCATGGCCCTTAACGCGCATTTAAAAACGCATCGGCAGCAACTTTCAAATGGAGTGCAACAGCTGGCTACCTGTTTCCAGAATAGGGTAGCCAGCTATGAAATCGGAGGAGTTCTACCCAATGATGATATTCCAGAATATCTAGGAAGAAATAAGATCATCACCAGAGACCTTATTTTAACCCATTTAGCGACTCACACACTGTGTAAAGCACAGATTGAACTATTTGCAGTATTTGTAAAGAAAATGGTTAGTGACGGCGAAGCGGAAGAAGAAGACATAGCCTCACTAAAAAGTTTTAATACGAAATTTCGAGTGGTAACCCCGAGCAGCAATTTCGATAACATCTATGGTGAAATGGCGAGTGAAATAAACAAGCAGTCAGGAGTTCGAGGAGCGTAAATCAGGTTCGGCGTTTTTTTTTCGATTTCGCATATGGAGGTGAATATTAATCAATATCAACCACTTCGGGGTTCGTCCTACATTGCTCTCCCAACCAAAATGCACAATAAGCGCGCATGCATCAACATCGTCAACGATGATAATGCGTGCTTTGCTTGGGCACTGACGGCAGCACTTCGTCCAGCGAGACAACACGTCAACAGACGAGCCAGTTACCCTCACTACTCTGAGGTGGTCAATATGGGTAAGATAGAATTTCCAGTTAAATTAACAGATATAGCGAAAATTGAGGAACTAAATAACCTAAGCATTAATGTTTATGAACTTACTGAAAATGGTAAGAACCATTATTGTGTGGATGGGCCCATTTATTATACTGAAAATAGACGCGAAAAGCATGTCAATTTATTATACATTTTTGAATGTGGTAAAGGTCATTTTGTTTTAATTAAAAATTTTGCTGTTACTTTCAAAACAGCTTAATTTGCACCGTGGACGCGTGCATTTTTGCGATGGTTGTTTAACCAATTTTACGACAGAACGTAAATTGGCTAAACACCAAGAAAGTTACTGTAACAAAATTCGCACTATTTTACCATCCACAAAGTTAAATTTTAAGCCAAATTTTTTTGGGGAAAAATTACCGGGCAATATTTTACAATTTAATAACTATAATAATTCCCAAATTGTACCGTTCGCGATTTACGCGGATTTCGAATCAATATTACAGCCTGTGGAGCAATGTGAACCTGATCCAAGCACCTCATTTACGCAAACAGTCGCGAAACATGCTCCATACAGCTTCGCATATCAAATAGTTTGTTCCTTTGATGACGCGTATAGTAAATTTGAGATTTATACAGGCGAGGATTGCGCAAAAGTTTTCATTTCCAAATTAATGGCAGACGTAAAGTCAATTTATAATAATCATTATAAAGTCATTAAACCGATGCAACCTTTAACATCCGAGGAGCAAGCTAGGTATGATGCGGCAGAGCAATGTTTTATTTGTAATAGACCATTTAGCTCCGGTGATAAAGTTCGAGAACATTGCCATCTCTCAGGACGGTTTAGGGAGGCTGCTCACTCAGTTTGTAACCTAAACTATAAAATTCCAAATCATATCCCGGTATTTTTACATAACTTTAGCGGGTACGATAGCCATCTGTTTGTCAAAGAGCTAGCCGAAATTGATGATGACAGCGGTATCGATGTGTTGCCAAATAACAAAGAACGCTACATTAGTTTCAGCAAACAAATTCATGTAGATTTTGGACTAGATGATAAAGGGGAACTCGAAAGCAAATATTTAAAATTGCGGTTTTTGGATTCCTTTAGATTCATGGCATCATCTCTAGACTCGTTAGCGAGTAATCTCTCAGATGCGGATTTAGTAAATGTGCGAAAATATGCGCCTGATGAGAATAAGTTTGAATTACTAACGAAAAAGGGGATTTTCCCTTATGAGTATGTCGTCGTTAGATAAGTTGGAGGATACTTCACTACCTCCTAAAGAAGCATTTTTCAATAAAATGTCTAACGAGGGCATTACGGATGAGCATTACACCCATGCTCAAAATGTTTGGCAAACGTTTGGGTGTAAAAATATGAGAGATTACTCAGAGCTATATTTAACGACGGATGTGCTACTTTTGGCAGATGTTTTTGAAAAATTTAGATAAGTATGTCATAAAACGTATCACCTCGATCCGGCACACTACTATACCGCGCCAGGGTTGAGTTGGGATGCAATGTTAAAATATACCAGAGTGAATTCAGAACTGCTAACCGACATAGAAATGGTTCATTTTATACAAAAAGGGATACGGGGCGGAATCTCACAATGCTCACTCAGACATGCATCCGCTAATAATAAGTATATGTCTATATTTGATCCCAATCGTCCATCTAAATACTTAATGTATTGGGATGCGAACAACTTGTACGGTTGGGCAATGTCGCAGTACTTACCTTATGGCGGATTTCGTTGGATGAATGAGGATGAAATCGGAAATTTAAAAATTAGTGAAATTTCTGATGACGCGGGCGTCGGTTACATTTTAGATGTAAACGTAGATTACCCCGAACATCTCCACAACTCACACAACGATCTACCATTCTTGGCGGAAAATATCATCCCACCTTCCCCAAAAACCGATATACGACTCGTTCCGAATTTAATGAATAAAACAAATTACATAATTCATTATCGTAATATGAAGCACGCCATTGCTCACGGTCTTGTGATTAAAAAAATTAATCGGGTTCTAAAATTTAACCAATCAGCTTTTATGAAAAAGTATATCGATTTGAATACAACTTTACGTCAACAGGCCATCAACGAATTCGAGCGTGACTTCTACAAACTCATGAACAACGCTTGCTTCGGCAAGACGATGGAGAATATCGATAAGCGTGTTGACGTGAAGTTGGTGACAAGTTGGGGTGATATTAAAAAAGATCGTGGACGTCCTAAATTGGGTGCGGGTAGTTTGATAGCGAAGCTAAACTTTAAGGCTATTAAAGTATTTACGGAGAATTTTTCAGCAATTCATATGGAGCGACTTAATGTTTTTTACAACAAACCCATCTATGTCGGGTTTGCAGTTCTAGAACTATCAAAATTATTAATGTACCGATTTTATTACGATTTCCTCAAGCCTAAATACGGGGATATGATTAGTTTATGTTACATGGATACCGACAGCTTCACTGTCGCCATCCAAACCGAGGATATTTATGCAGACGTGCGCAAAAACTTGGAACGTTTCGATACATCGAACTATGCGAATGATAATCAGTTCAGTATCCCGCCACAGAATAAGGCGGTTTTGGGTTTGATGAAAGATGAGAATCGTGGGAAAATAATGGAAGAATTTATCGGACTGCGTTCTAAGATGTACGCAAATCGGGTTGGTGGCGCTGGAGATACCACATTTGATGATTATACACGCTGTTTATTCGATAAAACGCAATTGCGTGTAAGACAGCTATTATTTAGATCTGAAAAGCATACAATTTTCACCAATTTGCAGAGTAAATTAGCCCTTTCACCCTACGATGTAAAACGTCATATTAATAATGATGGTGTTACAACGTTAGCTTGGGGGCATTACTCAATTGGTGATAAATAATAGGTGAATTATTCTCCCACCAGTTCTCACGATTTTAATTTTGTGGATGGAGGAATTGTATAATAGATGGGTCAATCGCATGATTTATTTCTTAAGTTCATAAACGTTATTTCTAATGCTCGATTTTTTTTTGCTATATCTTTTATATTTATCTAGATGTTCCGACTACATATTGTGAAATCGAAAAAAACGCTCATCATCGTTCTAGGAATTCTTATATCACACACCATTTTATTATTGTATATGCTATTACTAGTCGGGGTTACAGTATTTATTTTCGATGACATAGCATGCGATAGGCAGCATAAAATACGATCATATTTCTGCATGGGGCGACATAAACTTGCTGATGCGTTCGCAGCAATTCTCTTTGCTAATTTCAAAGAATTGATGAGTTGGCTTCCTGTTAGAGCAACAAATGTGGTTTCTAGATAAGCATATTTTTTCTAGTATTGCTGCGTTTTTTAAATACCTAATACGAAGTTTGCAGTGTAATCATATTTTTTCTTTTGCTATCATTGGCTCAAAAATTTCCCTCTCTATACCATTCTTTCAAATAAATAGGACCATTATACAGTAAAAAAGACCAGTTCCACAACTAGATACCACCAACAACTACAACAACAGCAAACAAGATGTCTTCCAGACTATCCGAGTTGGGCCTTTGTGAGGTTAAGCCAAAGAAGAAGATATCAGAGTTGGAAATTGATACACCATATCCAATTAAATCGGCGAAAAGAATCACAAAGTGCGCTTGGCCATCAATTCTTGTGGAATTTGAAAACTTCATAGCATTCCTGCCGAAGAGATTAGCCGAAGCCATCACCACCGAAGACGAGCTACGGAGTCTATCTTCGATGGCTATGGTATACAAGGGGGAGAAAAACGTTGGAATGCCTACCAACGCCCAAATGATAACTTTTATAGATTTATAAATGAGTTGTATGCAAAATGAAATATTGTTAATAAAAAATTACTTAATTGAAACCCGTATGCTTTTTATTACCGCTTAGTATTTATAGTGATCAAAAAGAAAAAAAAAGGTAAGTATGACAACACTGCTAATTAGCATATGAGAAATTCTAATATACTCACCGTATTGACTTTACTCTTTTAATAATAATATCACTTCTTAACCTATGAAACAAAACACAAGAAATGCATTTAACGTATCTATTCATTTAAAAAATGCAATATTATATCATATAAACCAAATGGTGTAGTTTAATACATTTATTTTTCATAATGGTAAAGTTGACAATATATATATATATATATATATATATATATATATATATATATATATATATATATATATATATATATATATATATATATATTTTGATCACTGATCGACCATGGCTTTTTATAATCCATTATCTCTTAAAAGTGTCATTACAAAATTCGCATCCAGTTTATATAAATCACATAACTCTTCCGCCGTTATTTGACATAGCGGTGGCGATGATGTTGTTGTAGACTTCTTAAGCTCACATAGCGGTGGTGATGACGTTGTTGTAGACTTCTTAAGCTCAGACCCTACCGCTGTATGAACTGATCGAACATGGCGTTTGAGAGTCCACTTCCTCTTAAAACTCCGTTTGCAAAATTCGCAGTCGTAGATTGATGCCGGTTTGTCGGTTGATGGCTCAGGTGTTGGTGTTCTAGGTGGTGTAGACATCTTGAAGTTATTGATTTAGACGGTTGCTAGCACACAGACTGAATTCTTTTCCGAGTTTACTCGATTATATAGCGTTTGTTCACGTGATCAATTTCACCAGTATCTTATAATCATTAAATATTAGACTTTGAACATGTTTGAACACGCATACAAATGATGACGTCACCATCAGTGTTTTAATATACTTACCGTTCACTCTTATATTATCACTGCTTAATCTATGAAATAAAACATAAGAAATTCGTTTAACGCTTTTATTTCGTTATAATGGTAAAGTTGACATAATATAATTATACAGTAGTTTACAATTATTCATAGCACAAACTGCGCTAATATTATTTTTTGTATGAAACTTGCATGGTGTAAACTTCTCCATGAGGGGTGGCGGTGGACACCAGGATTCAATCCCTTCCAAATTGATAATGTGTGGTTGAAACTTCATATTGGCTAAATGCTCCAATAGTACTCGATATTTTTCGGCACTTTTTACATAGATGCGATCCACATCATGGAGATGTAATTCCAAGACGTTGGATAGTTTGCTCAGCTCGATGAAGCCTCCGGAGTAGTCGAGACCATGATGATGTGTTGAGAGATGGCGAATAGTTTTCTTTTCCAGCTCGCTCAGCTCTTCATATTTGGTGGATGGTATGAATAAATGGTTAACTGGGTATCGACCATCGTAAATGCACAATTCTTTTACTATAAAATCACCAGACCTTAGTTGGAAACCTTGGATGTCGACCACAACGATTTTCATTTTGAATGTTTTATTCGGTGGTAAACTGGAAACTAAATGAATTTTTATTATAACCCACTAATATATACTACTTTTTATCCCCACCTATGACGTAATGTTGATTGTTTCAAACTTCTTCACAAAACTGTACATAGCAATAGTTCTATTTAAATCCTCCAGTTCTGACACGAATAACTTTAATTGGTCGCGTAACACTTGCTGCTTCCGTTTAAGAGCACTTAATTTCTTAGATACTGTTTTAGCTGGCATCGTTGATGGGAGTAGGAATTAAACTGAGCAAAATTCCCCATCAGCAAAATCTCCCCACTATCGAATTTGGCGGGTGAGCTCCTGCACAGGAATGTATTCAACAATGCTATCGTGAACGATAATACAATAAGCTTTAGTATTATCGGGAAATTGCTTGGAACTCTGAAATTCAAGTTTGATGTCGCAGGTTGATGGGAGCACAACTTCTGAATTATGTTTAGATGTGTCCAGCACGAATACGGCTCTTTCGTTAAAATCATTATAATTTAGTAGAGGTTCGGGGTGACTACGACCCAAGAAACTAGTCTGAAAGTTTAAGTACATCTGGAATGCTTCGGTGTATCTCTTTTCATCAAAGTTCAGACGCATTGACTCATACGGATAGCAGTCGAAATTTAAATACACCCGCAGATCCGTGATGTTCAGATGATCAAAGTATGATGGGTCACTTTTAATGTTATCTTTCCTATTTGTTTGGAATGCGACAATCACGAATCGCGGTCTCTCGAGGGCGACGGTTGTCTTCACTGCCCAGATATTGTTACGTAGCTCTTAATGGGGGACGGCTGTAGGTCAGGATGGAGATGTATAAATAAAAGTCGCAGTGTTGTTTACATCGTTCGTGTATTGCTGACCATGCAGAATTCCAATACTACAGCTGTTATCTAAAATACAATAGTCGCGCTACACTACAAGTAGGTGCTGCAAACTACTAATCCCGTTCCCATCCTTTGCCGTGGCTTTTATATTGAATTTGGCAAGACGTCATGACCTGTTTTGAGCCCCCAAAAATCCTGAGTTAGGATTTTTGGTTGCACACGGCCTTTGATATAAATTATAGTTAATTTGCACGCTTGCCACAAAGGAATGTCTTTGTTCCGATATGAAAAGCCTGACGTCTGCATTTCTGGACAAGCAACTGTCTGCAGGTTGAGTTGGATGACCTGACCTCAATTGTACAATGCAATTAAACTATACTTCGTAACAACCCTCCTCACAAACAATTGCTCGACCCAGAGCAATGAAAAGAAATTGTACAGCCACGGAGCGGATAGGAAAGAACGCACCACTTATAATTTTATTTGCCTAACATAAGAAATAACAATATAAAAAAAACACCCATAGAAAAAAGTTCAATGTCGTCGTGCCAGTATCGTATGCGATTTGCCCCGTTCTCATCCGTCTCCGTCTAGTTCTTGGGTCCTCCTGCTAACCTTTTTCTTCTAGGATTGTGATGGTCATCTACGTGATACCATTACGGTCGGCTTTGACCGTGTACCCAGATTCGTGTTTCAGAATCATCTCCTGTTGCCTCTCAGAATTCTCCTAATTCTTCTTCTCCTTCTACTTCTACTTGGACTAGTCGGGACCCCTTGTCCCGTGCGAGGTGGTTTGGTAGAATCCATAGGACCGTTCCTCTCTAGTCGATTTGTTTGTTTTTTCTCAGACTGGTCGAGACATCCCTTGTCCCGTGCGGGGTGGTTCGGTAGAATCCGTAGCGCCAAATCCCCTCCAGTCTATATCGCCAGCTTCCTCTGGCGGTATCGGCAACCCTAAAACTCGCATATAACTCAATTATGCCGGTATGGTACCCCGTTTCGTCATGGTGTCGACTGCTTCTTGTAGATGACCACCATCCGTGTATTTATCTCTTCGTGATCCCGGACCAGCCAGCTGCATCCATCGAAGTGAGAACGGGCAAATGTATATACTTCCTTACAGTGGCGGCATCAACCTTCAACGATTAAACTAAAAAAATAAACACAATAGGTACTAACTTCTAATTAACTAATTTCTACGACGAAGAGTTGGGCGGTATTTGACCCTAACGCTATCCATCCATGCGGTTGTTAGTAGCTGTCCTTGGAACGGCATATTTCTCATTGGGGGAGTGAGAAATTTTACAAAACCTCCCTGCAGATTGACCGCCAACCCAATTCGTCTTGTCTCCGCGTCGCTTCAGCCATGCTTCCTCTTCGTCGCGCTGGATTATTTCAGATGTTTCCACCCTGACCAAAATGAGCCGTTCCCGATCTTCCTTGGGACCATTTTGCGCCTCCACCATGTTACGTAGCTCTTAATGGGGGACGGCTCTAGGTCAGGATGGAGATGTATAAATAAAAGTCGCAGTGTTGTTTACATCGTTCGTGTATTGCTGACCATGCAGAATTCCAATACTACAGCTGTTATCTAAAATACAATAGTCGCGCTACACTACAAGTAGGTGCCGCAAACTACTAATCCCGTTCCCATCCGTCTCCGTCTGCATTTCTGGACAAGCAACTGTCTGCAGGTTGAGTTGGATGACCTGACCTCAATTATTGTACAATGCAATTAAACTATACTTCGTAACAATATCGTTGTTGGTATTCCTAAGACTCGGTAGCTCATGCAGTTCCCACTTATGGAAGGGTATTAGTATGGCTTTGTCACGCTTAAGTTCCTCATAAATTTCTAATTTTACGATATCTGAGGGGATTATATGTTTTGCTTTTAATTGAACGCTGGTGAGATTTATTTTCAAAGTTTTCAAATCGGTTGCATCCTTATCGGCTTCTGGGAGAACAATGTGATAGCAATCATTATCAGATTTGGCACGTACTAAACGCAGCTTATGACGTCCGCAAATAACACGTCTATAATCATGAAAAACGCCCAGTAGAAAACTTAGGGGGATTCGAAGAGAGAATTTATTATCCTCGTGCAGCGTATAGATGTTTTTATCAAGCGGGTATGTGAGTCCAGCAATTTGAAGAGCTTTACACTCATTTTCACTTAACACAAGTAGGATTTTAGGAGCGTCGTAATTCCTGGATTTTCAACTCTATCAAGCTCAATACCGTTGAGTTCATAGCTGATACTTCCGAAGAGAAACGCACCCAGATTGTTTGTAATCCTAACAGTACTCTTTCCCGCCGCTGAATGCTCAATATTTCCCTCAATGTACAGAGCGCTCTCATACATCGAGACCAGAACATCTTTCTGATTGATTGTGATCTCAATTTCGTCATTCGGCTGGAAAGATTTAGTTGTGGGATGGTAAGTATGGATCACTTCTCGCGCTATGGAAGTATCAAATTCGGGGTTTCCGAATAACGATAGTTTTTCTGACATGATATCCTAGAGAACGTAAAAACTGTATATTTTCTGCGGATAATGTGGAAGAGCGATTAATCGATGGTTGTTGTACTACTACTGACGGTCGAACACTAACTGATGCAGCTTGAAAATGTTGTTTGTTTATATACCTTCCAGGTAGTTGGGCATTGAAAACCAATCCCATGTTAGTTGAGTTTTCTCAATTCCAATCTAATGACAATCTTGTCACCTCTAAAGTTGACCAATTCCTCACTCTGATCGAGTAAATTTATCGTGATATTGGGTATGGAATGCTGATTTATTACGGGCAGGTATACTAAATTACTTGGTTCTATATCGATACTATAGCCAGGATCTACGGTTGGAGCAAACTCGTACAACGTATGCGATGTTTTATCGTTATAATACGAGCCGTGGATAATATTGCACTCGACACGTACCGTAACAACCTTGCTGATATTCACCGGTAAGTCGGATTGATATTTAGTTTTCGGTATAAGTACTTTCGGTGAAAATCCCAACACTCGTCCAATGGAATTCTCACTAGTAAAGTCGATTCGTAGTTCACTTTTCACTTCGCAGTTGTTGTGCAGATACATGTGTTCGTAGATATTTGATGGGGAATAATCTTAACTCCTCATCGGTAAATCATTCAAAGTCTTTTCGCGCGTAATATGTGAAATAATGTTATCGCATGCGTTAGAGTCCTGAGCGACTGATTGATGCTGTCTTATTCTAAGTTTTATACAAACTATTCGTATGAACAAATACACTAATATTAATAATACAATTGAAGACTTATGATACATGTTGGTTGAATGACGATAGCAAACTGAAGACTAAATTTGATTATATCGTAGTTTTAGAGTATGCTAGAAAGAGTAAGATAATCTAACACAGTATAATTAAATTCATTTGGATTTTTTATACAGAACTCTTTTATCTTAGAATACGGATTTTGTACATTATTTCCAACAAAAGTTATCATTAACTTATTAAAATAATATGCAAAGTTTATTTTTTTTAACATTGCCAACTTACATTGTATTACGTTATCGAGATACAAAATACCGGATATGTCTATTTCGCAAAGATGAATTGATACATTTCTGAAGGTTAGCACAACGCTGACTCCTAATGAGTGTCGTTCAGGTTCAATTTCTTCAAACTTTAATTCCCCCTCACCGGTTGTAATATTCTTGTATCGGAGGTCGTTGTCATTTTCCAAGAAGCCCCTCAACGTTCGAACCAGTATTGGCCAATCAGAATGAATTATGGGAATATGATTGTTGTTGGTATCAGCAGACGATGTAATCCGTATCATGGGGATAAAACCTCGAGCAGCACTTAATCCAGCTATTATTTTCGCATTTTCTACATCATAATGCGACTCGTTGATGAAGCCCGTTTCATTTTTTATAGCCTCTTCATATGCGGTATACAGCCTATCGATTGTCGACCAGTAGTTGCACGGACTATTCATCATTATGATCTTTCACTCAACTGATCTATGAGACGGCGGCTGTCTGAATTTATAATGATTACCCCACTACATTATGTTTGACTTTGGGATCCAACTGTTGTGAGTGTTATCAAAACCGAGCCATTTTACAAACACTTTACCTCCTCTTTTTCTTAAAACTTTCTCCACAAGATACACATCGGGTAAGTTCGTTTTCAACAATTCTGATTCGTAGAATGCTCCCTTTATCGGCCGACCTTCCATATCATTCAACATATACGTCACCGGATTTGTTATTCTAACTGACGTAATTTTAAACAATTCCGTTGTCCAGTTCGGTAAATACCCTTTGGTAAAAACATGTTTGAACTTGCTTATGCGGACGATATCGCCAACTTTAAATTTACCCTTACCAGCAATTTTGATGTGACTGTAAACGGTTCCGAGTAGTTCATCCTCCACTTGTTTTGAATTTACGTCTACGGGTTTTTGTCCTATGGTTCTATGTTTTGAATTATTATACTTTGATGTGACGGTTGGTAGTAGATGATGCCATTTGTAATTTCCGTATAGGCTAAATAATTTGAATAAGTTTTGTTTAATGGTTCTAATTGCTCGTTCAACTATGGCCGCCTTCATTACACTAAATGTGGAGTAATGGTTGATTGAATACTTTTTCATTAGCGAACTAAACTGACTGTTATAGAATTCAGTACCGTTATCGGTTTGCAGATTCTTTGGAATACGCTATTGCGAATTCTTCAATATTAGTCCCATAGCACGCGACACTTCACTCGATGACTTATTCTTAATCGGCTCCATCCATACGAATTTTGAAAAACAATCAGTTACAATTAGTATATATTTAAATCCTCTATTGAAGCGGGAATATTTGATGAGCTCGATTAGATCTGCCTGCCAAAGATCATCTATACCATGTAGAATGGTTCTTCGTCTAGGAAATTTATTGCGAGCCGGCTTATGTAACTCGTTTACAACAGTCTCCTTTGCTTTGCTAAATTTGCTCATTTTGTGAAGTTTGCGGTGTGATGGTAGGGGTTGCACTGAACTTTAACTTGTGTTCGAGAAATGATAAGCGTTTTTCTATATCTGCGACCGCACTTCTAGTGAGTTGGGCAAACGATCGTAAATCCTTATCTACTTCCGTACTATTGCGATTAAGTAACACTATTTTTTCACGGTGTTTTCGCACTTCTTTCCATATATCTTTCTGTTTCTCTTCTAATTCGTCGGTTTTAGATGTGCTCGATTTGATGTCGTTGGTAGTGATACTTTTAAAAAAATCAATGTGAGATTGCGTTGTAGTAATATTATCATTAATGGTGGTAATTTCATTATTAATAAAACTTCGAATATCGATATCCAGGTTCGTCAACTTATCTGGGATTGTTTTTTGCATCAACGTCTTCAATTCCTTCTTTGTAAAATTGATGGATTCTAGAATTCCGGCGTCAGTATATTGTTTGTGAACGCTATCGTGATCATTTATGGGTGCCCCGATATTGCTCAACCTATGGTTTTGAATATCATAACCCCCATCTTTAGTTAGTGGGAACATTGTTGCTCGCTGACCTTGTCGACTAGTAGTAGATCTAGGTGATCTTCCAAATTTATCTACACCCATGTTAGAAAATTACTTCAACTTCTCTCAGTTCTTCGATAATAGATGCAATTTCGTTAGTATGAGAATTATTTCCGGCAGCTTGTGAAGCGATCAATAGCTTTAATCGATCTACCAATTCGTCGATGTTGTCAAAGTATATATACTCCACCTTCTTATTATTGAAGTCCATTTGAAGTCCATCACCACTCTTTTTCATTTTTGTTATAGGACTATCCGGATTAGTTACTTTTTCAAGCAAGGGCTTTATTATTTTAATGTATTTGAATGATATACTCCCTCTATTTTGAGCATCCTCCTCAAATTTACGTTTATGCACACTCGTTAAATTTATGATTTCGCCATACGTTTTAAAATCTTTTGAAGTATAGCCAATGGGTTTCTTTAGAAATATTAATTCATATAACCCTTTACTTCCATTAAAAGTATTTCGATTATCGATAATGATTTTATCCCCCGAAAATTCTATGGGTTTAGAACCTAAGGTCCAAGTATCGGTGGCGTTATTGTATTGTACTCCATAGCTCGTATCTAATCGACCTTTAACATCGGTTTCATACAATTCTCTAATTTCAGCTGGAATTGTTGATAAGTCCATTGTTTCATACTTTTCCGCCTTCGAATCTTCTGTCTTAACGTCTTCTTCATATTCTTCTTGTTTAATATTTTCTTGTTTAATATCTTCATCGTTTTTAATGTTTTTCTTCAGTAAATTTAATGTGTTAGATGAAATGTCTTTTAAAGAGTTAGTTATGGGTTTTACAACACGTTCAATTGTTTCTGCATCATGTTCACGCCCCAATCTCAATGCTAGATATTTTTTTCTTACAACATTAGCAATTTCACTAATTCGTCGCTTAATCTGTTTTCCATCTCGCTGAAGTAGTGATCGTTTTTTGAGATTGCCATATCTCAGCTGGTTCTTCTTCTTCATCATCATTGTTCACCCTCTTCTACACAATGGTTTATTGATACTGATGATATTTTCTATGATACCCCTAATATATACTGGTCGAACCCCATTCTGTATCACCCATCTTTAATTTCAAAATCTTTCATTATTACTAATGCATTATGTTTTCCTCCTTTCCAACATTCTGAACAAATTTTTCGAAACTTTTCAAAATTCATATCCGTGGAAGCATGCTCATCATATATATGACGTAAATTCAGAACATCTTGTGGGAATAAAACTATTACGTTCGCATTATCACGCACCAAATGTTTAGGAATTCGTGTGTAAGTCTGTGTTAAGTAGAACGCATCAACAAGTTTATGTCGCCCCATGCAGAAATATGAGCGTATTTTATGTTGCTTATCGCATGCTATGTCGTCGAAAATAAATACAGAGTTGTTTTTAGCATCTTGAGGATCCACAATTTCATCATTGTTACTGTAGTTAAAGATTTCAATTTCTGGTATTTTCTTGATTATGTTATTTAAAAATTCATATTTTGGCTGATATAACGTCTTGGAAAAGATGTAAATATTCTCGAAGCGTAACCCGTTTTCTTTAAATAACAAACTAAGTAGAAGATTTGTCTTTCCGCACCCAGATGGGCCGCAAATAATAGCTCTTATAGTGTTTGGTAGGAGCTCACCATGCCGTTGCTGTTTTGTCTCATCGTTTGAGCAAAGACCGTCTAGATTATTTAAGGGAAGAGATAATGATGGATGATTAACGACCTTCATCATAAACAATACTGAAGGAGTAGCACCTAAGGTAGTGAATATATAGTAGCTGTCAACGCAGATCTGTTGATTTTTTTTCATCAGGGTCTGTATACAGGTCTCTATAATTTATACAGGCTCTGTTGTGATTATACAGGGTCTGTATACAGGGTCTGTATAATTTATACAGGGTCTGTATACAGGGTCTGTTGTGATTGTACAGGGTCTGTATACAGGGTCTGTATAATTTATACAGGGTCTGTATACAGGGTCTGTTGTGATTATACAGGGTCTGTATACAGGGTCTGTATAATTTATACAGGGTCTGTATACAGGGTCTGTTGTGATTATACAGGGTCTGTATACAGGGTCTGTATAATTTATACAGGGTCTGTATGCAGATCTGTATAATTTATTCAGGGTCTGTATGCATCTAAAATTTTAAATAACCACTCTTAATTTACATGCAATTATTTGCATAAACGATTATCATTTTAAATTCGCATAAAATTATTTTGACATCTGAACTGAGTTTGTCCTCTAATAATTATTTCTATAGTTTTTATTAATAATAATTATAATAATCAGTTTATTGTTCAAACAGTAACACAATTACGACAATTCAATTAAGTATGTGTATTGATAATATTTATTTCTGTTTCTGCGGACACAGTATTTACTTGCGGATCACGACCTCTGTTAAACTCGCGCTGAGGTTGCAAATAATTGTTCGCTGGTGTATTACCATTTCCGTAATTTTGGTTCTGTCTTTGATAGTTATTTGTGAAAGAATTTTGTCTGTTACCTCGATTATTATGATTTGAATTAAATTTCCTGCTGTTGGTAAAACCATTACCAGAAGAATATGGATAATTCTTCTTTTAATCTGATGCGAAAATTTGAATTTGATCGGTTTACGCTTGAAAATAAAAATAGTAGTGCGTTCTCTCTCTAACAGCGACGTGTGAGCCATACACTCCAGGTTCCAGCGTTCGGCCACGCTCGGCAGATCGGCTGACTTGGGCTCGGTCGTCTTCGTGCGGAAAAGTGATTAAATTAACCGCCATCTATTGGTGAAGTGCCGAACTATTATTATTTCAGCGTGGATTCCAACCTCGGTATGTAGTTCGGTAATTGGTCGGTAGATGGCGCTTCTCGGTACAATTTAATATATTAAATAAATGTGTTCAAGAAGATGGCGTCGTTTAAAATATGGCGGTCGGTCGACATGCCGTTTTAGCGCGTGGGGTTGGTACGTCTGGGGTTGGCGGACCTGGGGTTGACGCGAAAATTTGAAATTTTTAAGGTTGCGACAGCTCCATGATAAAAAGTAGCGCTGACACATCTAGTCTAATACATTGTATGGTACCTGAACGGTGTTTTCTCTGTGTTGGAACTTGGAACAGACCTCATATATTTTATGTGTAACATTTTCAATCAGGCTAACATTTTGAACACAAAAATATATCGATCGTCAATTTTTAGCACTAAGGCAACGAAATAATTCCTTTTTTTGTTTAATAATAATCAATATTGGCCAGTCCTGTATTACTCGCGCCCGCCGGCGTGATGAGTAATTTTTACGTGTACTGCATGGGAACACAATTATCGAAGTCAGCGTAGTCAGCTATCGATGAATCAGTATACGAATTTTACAGTTCTGTGTATTGCTTGTATAGGTAAAACCACGAGAACTGAGAGTGAGTCATCGATTGTTTTGCTGACAAGTTACAGACCATTTCTGTGCGTTAGAAAGAAACAGCGTGCTTTATCGTGCGTCTGTTCTCACGATTGTAAGCGATGACTCACTTTCAGCTCTCGCGGTAATACTTGTACTGCTGAATAGTTTTTTATTGTTTGAGGTTGTTGCCAGGTAGTTTCGCATATCTATGCAATTATTGTTCTTTATTAATTGTTGGTTATTGTTGATTATTATTTACTTTCTAGTTTATTTCACCATAATATATAGTTTTATCTTATTACACAAAAAGGACGTCACGTTGAATAGTTATTGTGACTGCCCTTTGGTTAACTTTATAAATACAGTGCTCAAAAACATTAGGGGAACACTTTTTTTTCGAAACCTGTAACTTTTTAAATAATAGTTCTAGGCAAATCAGATTTGGCATACTTCAACGGCATATATTTAACTAAAGACAATTACAAAAACAATGTTACAACTCTTAGTTACTTTTTTTAGTTACACTTAAAAATGTAAATTAATAACGCAAAACAAAATGGAAATGACTGTCATAGTATCGATGACAGTCGGGTTTTCTGTGGACTGGTGAGGTTTAATACAGTGTATGCCCTCCACGAGCACGAATCACTTCCTCACACCTGTATAGCATGCTTCGCACTAGTCTGCGAAGAGATTCTTGGGGTATGTTTTCCCATTCCTCAATTAGGGCTTGTGTCAGTGCCTGTTTGGTTAGTGGTGGATTAGGGCGCTTGCAAACACGTTCGTCAAGCTGATCCCACACAGCTGTTCAACAGGATTCAGGTCAGGACTTAATGCCGGTTATTCCATGACCTGAATTCCACGTTCTTGTAAAAAGTTTCTGGTGATGCCGGCGGTATCTGGCCTTGCATTGGTCTGCATTAGGATGAAATTTTGACAGACGCCATATGCAGCAGGCACCACATGGTCCTCCAAGATGTTTTCGATGTAATTCATGGCATTTAGTCGACCAGGAACCACAACAAGGATTCCAGCCCAAACTATCACAGAGCCACGACCAATTCTATCAACTTCCTGTATAGTAGCAGCTGCTTAGCGTTCACCAGGACGTCTATGTACACGTACTCGACCGTCACAACGAGTTAGGCGAAATCTGGACTCGTCTCTAAACAGTACACGTGCAGTGACGAACAGGGCCGCCGCCAGCCACTTGAGCGCCCGCGTGCATAACCAACTATGCCGCCCCGTCCCAATTCCTGTTTACACTAAAAACTGCACTAAAAATATCACTTGTAAACAGTCAACTTAGTACTAAACATTAGCAGAATTGCTTGTGTTGTAAATAGTGTGACTAGTACTAATTAGTACTAAGTTCGTGTAAGCATGGCATTACTTTCCACGAATAGTGTTTTATCAACTATTAACAATTATTAATTATCAAAATCATTTTATTATCTTCACTATATAGTGACTGAACTTATCAATATATAAATAAATATGTATATAGGAACACAAAAAACAAAACTGTCTATAGGAACTGTACATTCCTTGACTTTATACTTAGGAAATCTGCTATAAATTTTGATGTATCCAAACTATCCAAGATTTCATGTTCTATTGAAACAATGGATACATTATTAAGGCTATCGTGGTACACTTATGCTATAAACTATAGATGAGCGTAAATAATTTTTTATGATTTTCAAATTGGAAAACGATCTTTCACCAGATGCTACCGAAACCGCACATTACGAAACGTTGTCTCAATTCAAAGCAACCTTTGCTAATCCAAAACAACGGTTGTTTTATATATACGCTAGAATATATATCGTTGATTGAAGAAAACCGTTGTTTTGATTATAAATGGATACTATACTTATTTGACTTAAGAGTTTGCTCTTTTAAATCAAAAGGTTGGGTAGTTAGTTTAATCAGCCCACATTCTTGGATTAAACATACACCTACTTCTTTTATATTTTACATTGAATACAATTAACGTATCCAAAGAAGAATATTGTTATCTTCCAATTAGAGAAGGTACCCAGGGTCCCCTGTTAGTCTCATTTCCATCAATACTAGAGCTGTTGACGGTATAATACCACAAACACTGGTGCCGCATAGACATGTATGCGGTTATATACCCTCAAGGAGATCCCTCTTACGACGAGAAACTAAAGCTCCATCTATCTTCTTAAATCAAAACAATAGTTTTCTTAAAGCAAACATTTAGGTTGCTTTATATTAAAGAAATTTTGTTATTACAAATATGTGTTGTCTTAAAACAAACAATTTATGTTAATTGTAGTGCTTTCGGGTTGTGTAGCCATCTTCAGGAGTTAAACTATGGCATAGTATGGCACCAGCATAGCGAGCAGTGATGACACGTGAACACTTAAATTGTGGTACAAATTCAATGTTATGATATCACGGCTGGATCAATGATAATATGTGCTGTTAATTTATCCTTTCTGACGTTTAACTCCTGAAGATGGCTACACAAGCCGAAAGCGCTCGAGTTTAATATCTTACTAAACATTTAGTTTACAATAAAACAAACTTGTTTTATTTCACACCTACAATCGTAATACGGTAGACTAATAAATGGAGAACTTCATCAAAGTAATTTATGTTAAGAATTTAGAAAATAAACTGCTTCCGGGTTATGCCGTGTGTCAAGATTTGTTAATGCTATTTTTAGCATTAACAAATCTTGACACACGGCATAACCCGGAAGCAGTTTATTTTCTAAATGATTCTGGTCGTGAAAGCCTACGTACTTACTATGTTAAGAATGTAATTTTCTTAAGATTAGACAACCATTTTCTGTGTGCGGAATAGTAAGCAATAACAATTGATGTGTTTGGAAAGGTAGCAATCAAATCATTTTTGAAAAGATACTGTAAAATATGATGTTGATCACTAGGCTGATTATCTGTAAAATGCTGCTTTAATGCATATATTTCATTATACACATCGGTGCCGTCAATGTCTGCAGCCTGATTTCTTGAATCATCTGTTAGTTTGAGTTGCAAATCTTTGCAAAGATTTTGACAATTCGTCGCTGGTGTAATTAAATAACCTATTGTCAAAAAAACAAAGACATCAAAGCGTTTTTAATTCTTCAATTCTATTTTTTCATAATATTAAGATCTGCGAGCGATAGGGTATGGTATGGTATATGTAGAAAAGCTAGTTCAGCGTTGCTTTCGCCAACCACTTTGGTAGCTTAGGAGATAATTAGTTTCTTTGCAATACGCGATAACTTAAGTATTTAACCCGCCATCCCCCAGTTACACCCGCCATCTACTAGCCTCTACTATGTTTTCAACAATACGTTTAGATGCCAATAGGTGGCTGTGTAGACTATTATCATACATTAATTGGAATTTGAAGAAGGCATAACTGAGGAAATAATACAATTTATAAATGAAATGCTCTATGATAATGAAAATGAGTTTGAAAATGATTAGATTCCTACATTTGCCGCCCCCTTAAAGGTGCCGCCCGCGTGCGGTGCACGCCTTGCACGCCCGCTTACGGCGGGCCTGGTGACGAAGTTGCCAATTTCTGTGATCCAGAGCAAACCTCATTCGCGCTGCTTTGTGATGCTGCATGCGGCGTGGTGCGCGGACAGGTCTTCTTGGTTTAATATTCGCTTCTTTTAATCTGTTTCTAACAGTTTGATCAGTAATTTCTATTCCATGTGCTCGTCCTAGGTCGTTTAGGAGGTCTCTGCTGTGGCAGTACGCTGACTTAGAGAGGAAAGGATAACAAATCGGTCTTGATTTTGAGTAGTTTTTCGCTGAATAACAGAAAGGGAAACTAGAAGGTTCCTGCTATCATGTCAAATAGAGTGGCCATGCTGAATAAGATGCCTCATTTTACTTCTAATCAACGAAAATTGACAACTGAATTCTTTTGTCATCGTTAGTAGGCTTTCATACGTGAATTCAAAGCAAAGTTGACATATTTTCCATTTTGTTTTGCGGTATTAATTTACATTTTCAAGTGTAACTTAGAAGTAACTAAGAGTTGTAATTTTGTATTTGCAATTTTCTTTAGTTAACTTAAAGCATACCAAATTTGATTTGCCTACAACTATTATTTAAAAAGTTACAGGTTTCAAAAAAAGTGTTCCCATAATTTTTTTGAGCAGTGTCGTTAATTTATTTTATAATGTAATTATTTTATTTTAGTAAAGATGAATTTACTTTGTTAGTTAGATAACTCGACTTATTTCAAACTATGTTTTGGCTAAAATACTTTTAAATCGCACATAAGGGCACCAGTATACAATATAAAATCGATTTTGTTAGTATTTATTTGACAATTTCCTTTATTTTCCCCAATTCGTAGCCATCTGGATGACGATCGATATGTTTTTATATTCAGAATGTCACCGTGATTGAGGATATCACAAAAATAATGTAGGATGCCATTTAAATTTCAAAGATGACGTCATTTCCGGAAGTAATACTAAAGTAAAGAATATTCCAACAAATGGCATTTTTTGTCTTTTAGTACTCCTCCAACTATTGTGCGTCTAGTCTATTGCCATCAATAAAAAATGGAACGGCCGTACCCATGGCAAATGTCACCCCTTTTATAGACATCTGTTGCCAAGTTTTGCAAACTGCCTGGCTGCAAATGAAAGTTAGTTTTCTCGCTCAAGAAGTTAAAACAAAATACAATATTTAGGTCCCGCGCGTTGGGGCCGAGTAGACGAAAGATGCCGTAAAGGAATTCAACAATCTCCTATCAATATCGATCTCTCAGATCCTGTTGGTGCAAAATTCAAGAAGATTCGCAGGAGTGAAGCATTTCATGAAAGACCTGATGAAATCGTGGTATCGAAAAGTGAGCTTTCCCGTAAGTAAAAAAAGTCCACCTAAAGGTCACGTAAACGTGATCTGATGTTGATTGGAAAAAAGGCAAATATTTCAAATGAATGTGCTAGGCGCGCATAAATCATAGACCAATTCGAGAAATAACTGCAAAATACTGTCGGCAATCAGCCGGTTTTCTAGGGTTTATGGGTTCTGGTCTTCAAAACTAAAAACTTTTGCGTTTCCTTATATAGTAGTACGCTAAAATAAAACCTCTTCAATTGCAAAATTAATTTACTGGGTACCCAGTAACCCAGTAAATTATCCGGTAAATTATTTTAGTAGGAGAAGAGGTTTTATTTAGGGTGATACGAATACCTTATACATTATATTCAAAATAAATTTAAAAAAATGGGCTATGAAGGAACAAAATTCCAATACGGTTGCTCCTTTGGGATCCGAGCCTGGCCCCTAAAAGCCACCACTTACGTGCACGTTTGCAGTTTTTCGCATTTTACCGCAAAAAGGTCCCGATTTTGCAATTTTTTTTTTAAATTTAGATTTTTATTTTGTTTTACTACGGACAATAAATTTGCATACTACAGTTAACTTATAATATATAAAATATTGATAAGAAAAGTATATTCTCCATGTTCGGCATCGTCATTCCGAGTTCTTTCCTCTCGTGGTTAGACCTGCGCTTATAATCATACTCTTCAGTTTTAAATGTTTGAAGTTCAAGTTATGCGTTCTTGAACTGTTAGCTGATGTCTTCTGCATTACCTCTCTTGTTGGTGTTAGTCGGGGTATATTGTAGAATATCTTTAGGCCCAAGTTTTGTTGTCTTTGTAACTTGTTAATATTTTGTTGTGTCGTATTTACCCATATATTTTTGAGATAATATATGTTTGAGATCGTTATATATGGTGTTCTTTCTTACAGGTGTTTTTGAAAGATATTGATATTGTACCTTTTTAGTGTGTTTTGTAGTTGATATGAAGTATGTCCCTGATACTTTAATGAAATATACAACATAATGTGATTTATAAGGTCAGTCACTGAACATGTGGTTACCGTGTTCTTTTGGAATGCATATTGGTGTTTATTATTTTGTTTTGCTGAACATGGACACAGATTATACAGATGCGCAACTTCAAAATTTCATTGCGCACGTTGAGGCACCGGGTCTTTTCTTCATTGAAATGGGAGGTCGGACAGCCCTAATTCTGAGGGAGTGGGGAGGATTACATTCTTATAGCGTATAGTTGGCGCGTAAGGTGACGCCCAACAATAGATCGTCGTGGTTACAACCAGTTACAACATTTGTGGTCTATTCAGTGGGGGGTTAGGCCAAGTAAAGTGTTGACGTTTTGTGACGTCAACAGCATCAAGTGGGATTCAAAGTCAAATATTTAGGTACCGCCAGATCAAAGGTGCCGACACGAAGTTACGAATCTGTATAATCTGTGACATGGGTTTCTAGGCGTCCTTTTAGTACTGTTTTGATAACTTTATTTAGGGCCAACGTAAGTGAGATTGGGCGATAGTTTCTTGGTGTTTTGTTGTACCTTCGTGAATATTGGTCTTGGCATGGTGTCATTTATTGACTGCGAATGTGTCTGTATTTAGTTTTATTTCGTTCGTTATCTCATTAATGCCAAGTGCTTTGTGATTCTTCAGGTTTTGAATGATCCCTCGCATCTCGCCTTCTGTAGTTGGTTAAAACTTTTCGGGTGTATTTACTAATTTAGTCATCGGTTTTGTATCTGGTTTATGATTTTCTGCTAACATCTTGTCTACTTGTGCAAAATATGTGTTTATCGTATTTGCTATTGCTTTCGGTTCATGTGTTCCATGATACCATGTTCCATCTTCCTTCATGATTTCTTCTACAAGATGTAGAAGAAATTAGTTATTTTGTCTTCTATTTAATCTTCTGTGTTCTGTTAATATTTTCGTTATAGGAGCCATGCTTTTTTCGGGGTTGTGTGGATATTTACAAAATCTGTCAATGTACCATTTTCGTTTGCCTACCTCTATTTTTAAAAATATTTCTTTCTACAGTTTTAAATATTGTTATTTGAGTACGCAGTTGATAATATTGTTTATATAACTGTTACGTAATTTGTTTCATTTGTTTATCAGCCTTACTGTGTCTTGATTAATCCAAGGGCAGCTGGTTCTTCTTTTTATCTCTCTTGACTGTTTAGCATGTAAGACGTTCTTCACCTTGAAACAACCAGGTCTCGTTGTGTGCTCTTGATTAATTCAAGGGCAGCTCGTTCTTCTTTTTATCTTTCTTGACTGTTTAGCATGTAAGACGTTCTTCACCTTGAAACAACCAGGTCTCGTTGTGTGCTATCACTTCAGGCTATTGGTACATAGTTGTGGAATAGCTTCAATTACATGGAATTTGTTTGATGTTTCTGACATTGTGCAGCATTATTGATATAATTTATTTTATTTCATTTATTTTTATTTTAGTGATTGGTTTCTTGTAACTTTTCTATGTCTGCAAGATTTCTTATCTTGAGTGTTTTTCGTATTGTTTTTTTAAGTAGATATTATCATATTTAGTTTATACGTATCTGTAGCCTTGTTCATGTTTGACTTGTCTACAGCCTCCTTATCCTCTTTACAAAATTATTCCTTTTAAAACTCGGCACAAAAAGGGCATATTTCACTTTTTCTTAAATACAGTGGTTCTTAAACTGCAAGCGCCCCAATATAGCGATTTGCAATTTAAGAACCACACTATATATAATAATATAATATTTTTATTATTTCAGCATTACTAAACTCATAAAATGCCGTAAATAATTAGTTTTGAATTAAATATTCAACAAAAACATAGGATTGCAGACATGCACGTTCGGTGGTGGCTTTTAGGGGTGGCAGGCTCTAATAAAATTTGCGGACACCATAGAATATTGAATCCCAACACGTTTCGTCGGATCCCAATAGGGGAGCCGTAATGGATTTTATTCTGTTCTTTTTGATAATCTCAGTGTACTAATACTTCTACATTTACATTTAATTCTGTCAATAATTATAGTTTTGTATTAAATCAACAAAAACGTCTGTCCAATCCTTAATTAGATACCCCATGTTGAGGCGCTCGTAGTGTGAGAACCACTGTGTATAGTAAAAACTTGCCCATTTGGGATACGACGTGGAAAGTGTTGGGTATCAATATTCTATGGCGTCCGC
This sequence comes from Aphodius sticticus, assembly GCA_963966075.1. Taxonomy (NCBI): domain Eukaryota; kingdom Metazoa; phylum Arthropoda; class Insecta; order Coleoptera; family Scarabaeidae; genus Aphodius; species Aphodius sticticus. Next base: position 55,863,164 of record OZ014506.1, read on the forward strand.
CAATTCGATTAGAGCCTAGTACACCAAAAAGCCACCCCTTGACGTGCACTGTTGCTGTTTTTTGCATGTTACCACAAAACAGACACGATCTCGTAATTTTACCTCCTGTACAAAAATAATGTTCATAAATTAATGCATAAAAAAGTTCTTTACCACTTTTTCTTATATGCCGTGGTTCACAAACTACGAGCGCGCCAATATATGGATTATTTTTTTGGGGAATATATATCAGCCCGACAATTTTTGCACGACAGAATACGTACTCAGCACGACAAATTAGGTATTTGTAACGACAAAGACGTACAAGACAGAATGTGTACTCTTAGGGAGTCTTAACGACAATTGAGGTCGACAACACGACTGATTTGTTATTTTTACGTTTACCGTCCAAAATGATTTTTTATTTATGTTTTAATTAATTTGTGTTAGATTTATGAAACTTTTAAATACCTTTCAAAAACTATTTATAAATATATGCTTGGTTTGTGAAAATAAAAATTCAAAAAAAGCTTAATTTAACTACATAAAACATTGTATTAAATAGTAGGTAACTATCAGTAATTCAGGTAAATTATATATATAAATTATAAAAAGTATAAAAATGTACATTTGCAAAATAAACAAAGGATGCATAATGAAAATAAAATATGAATAAAAAATAATCAAAAGCATTAATTTTGAACAATTTGAGACACTCTATCTTTTGAAAGTCTCCTGCCCTGAAATATAGACGAACGATTTGAAGATGGAGCTTTACGCACCTACCAGTATTTATTAGAATTTAATCCAAATGCATATTTTTATTTGTAATTTTTTAAATATACTGTACAAGAACATACAAATTTTTTGTTTAGATTTTCAATAATGTAGGTAGTAATTTTTTTAAAATTATTACGTGTCTTTCTTTTTGGGCTCGACGGCGACATATGGAATATTTATGTAATTCTGGTAATCGCTTTTTTATTGCATGTTAATTTTCATTATTGCATGTGTAGTAAATTAATTATAGCATTAGTAGTCCAAGAGCCAGAAACGGATTTGCTTACACCATAGAGAATAGGGCTAGAACTTTCAGAACCTGTAGCTTGTAGCGTAACAATAAGATAATCGCAAGTCTGGCGGTCTTCGGTGGTGGCTTTTGCGCCCATAGATTTTTAAAGGGTGACATAAAAATAAAAAAAAATATTATTATAATCAGTCTGTTGCTTTGGGATATCAAAGTTAAGAACGTTTTAAGTGAAGAAAAAAATCGCCAGACTGGTGGGCCCCCTCTTGGACCCACTTTCCACCCAGTGGGTCCAAGAGGGGGCCGAAGTGGCGCACAAAAGAGCAATTTTTGCACATTTAGGTAGTAGCATGGCCATTTATTATGTCCCCTCTTTTGATGTCGATTTTCGCGCCAATCTAAGGGCGAAAAAATTTTAAAAAGTTATGATGTTGTCCTTGATTAATATGCTACAACTCATAAAAATTAGAAAGCTGTATATGTTGGAGTTTACCCGATTTTTCCAAATTAAGAAGATCTGGCGCTGTTTTTGCCCCGTAAATTTCATTCGGTTAACTTTAGGAATTAATTACTCCGGAAATAATCTATAGATTTCAACGAATTAAAAAGTAAAATCACCTGCGAAATGGTAGCTTTTAATGTCCATTTTTGTAAAATGATCGGATTAGTGGTTGACCCACAAAAAGCTGTATTATGCAATTCCGTTATTAGAAGAGCTAGGATGATGAAGTATCGATCATAGGCTACCTAATAAATCATATGTTTAAAGTTTATTACAGAATCATTGTTTGCCTGCATTGTCTTGCATTTTCCCTACAAAACATCGTGTTGAAGCAAGCATCTCATGATCGCCGCAATTGACGCGGCGCTCTTCAGTCTTTGGGGTGGTTCGGGGGAAGGGATCGACAGCGACGCGGCCGGTAGTGAGGGATCGCACGGTGCATTAGTTACTAGGAGAATAATGTTTACGGACACAATATAACGACCTATCAGTTTATACGCTCAGAGCTGCCTTTTGTAATATATGTTATATATCAAGAGTTGTATTTATGTTATATTGTTTTTGCCTGAATTTAAATATTACTAAAAAATAAACACAAAAACGGACTCATGTTTATTTCGGTCTTAAAAATTAACAAATAGGAATCGGAATGCTATGAAATTCAAGGGACATGTGACGCAGTAAATAAGGTTTATATGGATGCTAACTGCGTTGTCGTGTTAACATTCGTTACTGATCTATCTGCTTCCATCAAGATCTTTTTTACAACCTCATTGTATAAAAACCGAAGAAAACAAAAACGCCAATCGATTGAAGAGACTCCGAATGCAACTTGAACAAACATTAAAACTTTTGTGGTAAGCGCTTTAGAAGAAAAAAAAATCGGAAAGACAAAGATGCCAAAATCGGGTACATTTTTTCACTTCTCTCGCGCTCATGTTTACACCGAGAGGCAAAAAATTGGATAGTCATACAACATATGTAGAAATGATTGGGGAGTATGACACACTTTATTTCAATTTTTTCTGTTCAGTAGTTTCAGAGTTATGAGACGTCAAACACAGGAGTCAATACTATCGAAACGAGAGATGGCAGTTAGGGCATTTGTGTCGTACCGGGTCACATATTATAATCAAAATTCTGCAAAAATTAACTGTCGACAGCACCGCTAACGACTCCTTCCCCGCACCACACCAAAGACCGTAGAGCGTCGGAATTCACGCGGCGTTTCAGCACGATCTGTTGTATGGAAAATGCAAGATAAACAATGGTTATGTAATGAACTTTAAACCTATGAATTATTGGGTAGCCTATAGTCTATATTTCATTATTCTAGCTCTTCTAATAACGGAATTGCTGGCATTGCATAATATAGCTTTTTGTGGGTCCAGCACTAATCCAGTCATTTTACTAAAATGCACATTGAAAGCTAACATTCCACGGCTGATTTTACGTTTTAATTCGCAAATTCCGCAAATTTTACGTTTTAATTCGCAAACACCGCAAATTCTTCTTAATTTTGAAAAATCGGGAAAACGCTAACATATACAGCTATCTAATTTTATGAGTGGTAGAATATTAATCAAGGGCAGCATCAGAATTTTCTCATAGATTTTCGCCCCTAGATTTGCGAGAGAATCGACGTCAAAACAAGGAACATAATATATGGCCTCGATAGTACAGTAAAATAATCAGATTTTAATTTAATTTTAATGGGCTCTATACACGTTAACTTAAGTTTTTCTTTTATTAATTTTGGAATATCGTGTTAATATTAATATATTTATCAGAATGCTTGTACAATGTACATCAAATATGAATCTGTAAATTTGTATTACATGACATTGTCAATATCTTGCGAACATCCTATAGTCCAAGAGCTAGCAACGGTTTTCTTACTTTATTTATAATCAGACTAGAACTTTCAGAATCTGTCCCTTTTAGCGTAACAATAAGATAATCGCAAGTCTCGCCACCTTCCGGGAATGGCTTTTGCGCCCATAAATGTTTAAAGGGTGAACAAAAAATTAAAAAAAATCTGATGTGGCCAGGCACATGACTTTATCATACTATATATAAAATTAATAGTTTAGCTGCATGAGATTCTATTTGATCGAGATCGGCTATGTCTGCATTAAAATAAAACTAGTAGAAATAGACAGATATCTCGATTAAAGCTGCGTTCGGATATTGTACTCCGTTGACACCGGGTACACCGTCCAAATGACACTTACGTGTTATTGGGTGTAAAAAGTGTAACGGTGTTCAATATCCGAACGCAGCCTATATTGACAGTATTTTCAAAATATTAGCGTTTGACACTAGCTACTGTCATTAGAATCAAAAAATCTGACATATCCTGGCTACTAGTTTTAAAGCAGTACGACCGATCTCGATTGAATTAGAATTTGCTCATGCAGCTAAACTATAAATTTTACCAAAAAATGTCATATACATAAATTATAGAAAATTTCCTCTCCTTTAATTTATTATTTAACTATTTTGACGACATTACACAAATAGCGGCTCATTTGCAAAATCTTTGAAAAATGCTATGAGTAAACCACCAGTTCCTTTGGACCCTTTTCAACAGAAAGCTTTTCAGCTCTAAGTTTGGTTATGAAACTTCTAAATATAAAATTTCGTCCCGATACCTTTGGTAGTTTCTCCGGAATCGTCGCCACAAAAACACACACACACACACACATCCACACACAAACACACACACACACACACAGACATTTTTTTGTACCTTGGTCAAAAATGTTCAGGGGACCCAAAAAGACATATTTCCGCTAAAATCTCAAATTTTTTTTTGGCACGATTACAATAGTTTACATACTGCGTATGATAAAGTAAAAATCTGATGTGGCCAGGCACATGACTTTATCATACTATATATAAAATTAATAGTTTAGCTGCATGAGACTCTATTTGATCGAGATCGGCCATGTCTGCATTAAAATAAAACTACTAGAACTAGACAGATATGTCGATTAAAGCTGCGTTCGGATATTGTACTCCGTTGACACCGGGTACACCGTCCAAATGACATTTACGTGTTATTGAGTGTAAAAAGTGTAATGCAATATGCGAACGCACCTTGACAGAAGTTATTGTCAAAACATTAGCGTTTGACACCAAGACTACCTACTGCCATTAGTATCAAAAAATCTGACAAATCCTGGCTACTAGTTTTCATGCAGTACGACCGATCTCGTAGAAATAGAATTTGCTCATGCAGCTAAACTATTGATTGTACCAAAAAATGTCAGTGATAAATTATTCAGAATTTCCTCATCTTTAATTTATTATTTAACTACTTCGACGAAATTCCAGAAATGGCGGCTTATTTACAAGATCTTTCAAAAATGCTAAGACTAAACCTCCAGTTTCTTTGGACCCTCTTCAACAGAAAGCTTTTCAGCTCTAAGTTTGGTTATGAAACTTCTAAATATGAAGTTTCGTCCCGATACCTTTAGTAGTTTCTCCGGAATCGTCTCTCACACACTCACACACACACACACACACACACACACACACACACACACACACACACACACACACACACACACACACACACACACACACACACACACACACACACACACACACACACACACACACACAGACATTTTTTTGTACCTTGGTCAAAAATGTTCAGGGGACCCAAAAAGACATATTTCCGCTAAAATCTCAAAAAAATTTTTTGGCACGATTACAATACTTTACATACTGCGTATGATAAAGTAAAAATAATGCTATAGTCAAATACAATTTTGTATTCGTCGACTATTAAAACAAGTTTGCTAAATGTATTAAATGTACAGTGGAATGATTACCACAGTTAAATTAATTAATTCTTTAACAATGATCATATTGTTAAAGAATTAAATTAGTATCCAATAAACGAGCACACCTTTAAAACTTTTAACCACAACTACTAGACTGTAACCAGTTGTCGTATTAATGTACCCCTTCAATTGAAACTAGTGGTTATACATATCCGAATAACCTAACCTCACAATTCAGAAATGCACTCAGACGCGAAGTCTCAGAAGAATAAGAATAATTCATTTTACGCGATTTCACTGAGCAGCTATCTTCTGTGGATCGTTACACAAATATAATTCTTCGTAAATTGTTTCCACAATTCTTCGATGTTACCGGCTTTCGTAAGCGGACGTGAGTACGTCGCAAAAGAACTTTATGTTTGTGAATAAAATTAACCATGACGGCATAAATATGGCTTCTGTGTAGTTCTACTCTCGCAGATACTCCTATTCATTATTATATTACATACAGATGTGTGCACTAGGGTGGTCCAAATTTATACCTATATAGCATTTTTTGCTGGAGGGCAACGATCCCCTCCAATCTGTGCCTTTTCCGAAAAAACAAATCCCGATAACGTCAACACGTGCCACCGAGCACCTCAAATTTCCCATTTAAAATATATTGGAAAATTACATCATTTTTCCCATTTCTCACGTTTCGGATTTCAAAAAAAAATGCGGGAGATCATCAGAAATTGTTCAGTAGTCCCCAAGGATCAAATCCACAACCACTATTTTTTTCATCGCCCCCACCCTCTCCTGCAGTACCCTAAAAATGAGGCAAAATTTTCCCCAAATTCATAATTTTACAGAGTTACCTGATTTATTATATCTTGGCAGAAATTACTATTATTGGACAGATGGGGATATCTTGGAGGGTGGGACGATTCTCACAGCACCTAGGCCTCATTAGGTCTCTTTTGCTAACCTCCGAGGGGTTCTTATGGCTTAGGCTGTCTGCCTCGAGCCATCCTGCGGCCTTTGTGAAGGCGAGGACGTCGCTCGGCGGAACCCCTTCGATGGCGGATAAATCCAGCCATCTTTCACCCAGGAATCGTTCACGTAATGTCGAAACTGCCGGTTATTCGCACAGAAAGTGTTCTGCCGTCTCTTCCTCGCTTTCGCATCCTCTGCACATTTGGTCCTCTAGGATTCCGATGCGGGTTTGATGCTTTTTTTAGTCTGCAGTGCCCTGTATAGATTCCGGTTAGCAGTCTGAGGTTGAATCTGGTAAGTTGAAGGTAGTATTGCATTGTGGTCTTTGGGCAAATATTATTGGATTAATGACATGTTTTTGTCGTTTATTAACTAATTTAATATTGTTTAAACGATTACCATGTGTTTAAACAAAAATATACGATGTTACGAACATATTTATCATTTTTTTGCAGAAATTATTAACTTATTGGCCTATTTGTCATTTATTAACTAAGTATATGATGTTAAAATATATGATGTTACGCAAATAGTTTTCTAATTTTGCTGAAATTATTAGACTATTGGCATTTTTGTCATTTAATTAATTTGAAATTGTTTAAACAAATACCATTTGTTTGTGTAAACAAAAATGTACAATGTTTTTCATTTTTTCTATTTTTTGAAACAATTTCAACAGCTGGAGAGTCAACTGCCGTATTTCGTCAAAATTGATAAGTTTCGATGTTCGATAATTAATCTTTATCCCTTTAACCTTTACGATGGTTTTTAAGCAGTTCTTCTTTGTCGAGTATACTTCGTAGGCGTATTTTTTTGGTCCGCCCGAAGCAAATCTAGTGATGGATACCATATTCAAAATCTTCCAATTCGTCGGTCATTTCATCAAGTAAATTTCCTACAGGCCCCTCCTCTCCTCCGTCTCTAGATACGTACATATATAACAGAATCGGTGTCATAATACAATACCCTCTCTCCTAACATTTCCAAATAGCTGTATAATTTAATGCTCGCTTGTGAAGTAGTATATGACGCAATAAACGTTTACTGTGCCTAGAGAATCGCATGCTTCCTCATTATATTCGAAATTGATAATTACCACGTCGTCGTTGACTGGTAATATCCCGTTTACAATAATTGATGGATTCGTTAAAAGACTAGAAATGTTCCGGGTTGTTAACAATGGCGGTCTTTGGTTGGTTTTCTCGTTGACCAAGCTTCCCCCAAAAGGAGTTAAGAATTAGCTTTGCTAAAGGTCGCAAACCTGGATTGCTGATGATATTATTAAATTCAAGTTTTACGCCGTCCTTATCAAAAAATTCCTCAATATATTTAATCCTCTCGTCTTCGGTAACGCATGTATAAGGCTATCCACTTGCCTCTTGTTCAATTTTAATAAAGGCATTCATCATTTCTGTGAATAAGCCACCTGTTTTTGGTAAAGGGTCGTATTGTTCGCATTTATATTTCCATATTTCATCAATTTTCAAAACATAACCCACTTCAATAGCCTTTCTTACTTTATCAAAGACCCTTGTACCTGACAATTCCCTATTCTCGTCGTTGTGCTCGCACTCATAATTATTTAAGCTTTTCCCCCAACTTCTGCACAATACAAACATTAGTTTTTCGTTCATCTTGACAGGCAAGACCGGATGATACAAATGCTGAGGTGGTAGTATGGTACACTTAATTATCCCGTCTGTGTCGTTCATATTTAATGCTGAACAGTTCTTATCGCCCACAAATAGAGTAGGATGCCAGATTGGGAATTTACCGTATTTGCAAATGTAAGGATAGACTACAACTGTCCACGTATTTAATTTTCTCTCCTGGTTTGCAGTCATAGTAAGTTTTACAATTACCTGTTCTACCACCTAAGAACGCGTCTCGAAGATTAAGAGATGTAGGTCACGAGGTGATGATTTTCTGTATAATGCCGCATGTTAATATATGAAGAAAGCCAGTTCCTGAATGTACATTCCCACATTTGAATGACTTCGTAGCCTATTTGTCTAAGACGGGTTGCTACTGTCGATTCTAATCGCGTATTGAGTGCTTCATTTGAATTATCATGCAGGGGAGTATTACGATTAACTTTCTGACAGTCATCGTGGCCGTGAAAATAGCATCCTTGAAATTGGAACACTTGATTCGTTTCTTTACAATACCCATCGACTTTAATTCCTCCTAAAATATTCTCTGTCTTTTGCTGCATGAATTATATCTATATTACGCTTGTATTCTTCCCATACTAGCTACTGTGTTGTGATTTGTGGCTGATTATCTCTCCATCTATACCCAGCTTTTGGAATTAATCCTATGGTATCAGGCAGTAAAAAATTTCTTCTGAACACCTTATTGCAAGTAGAAGCAATTGTGCAACTTTCTAAGAAAGGACACATATTAGAGGTTGCAAACATTTGTTCCCGGATTTTCAGACACGCTTGCGTTAATATTTCAACGTCTGATACGCAATAATCTACGAGCTCTTTTTGAAAATCAAACTTATCTGTCTTGTGTTGTTCATACCACTCCAAAACAGCTTTCTTTCATTCTTTTCTGTAGGATAATCGGTTCCCATCATGGTATCTGGACTATAGTATTCGACCGCTGGCAAAGGACCAATGTAATTTTTATTTTCATTCGTATTAAATGAGAGCGGGAAATGCCCCTTTTTAAAGGTGTTGGGTAAACACTTCCTTTGGTAATTTTGCAAGAGCCATCGAAAAATAATTTAAACTATCTTAAAATTTTACATTTCCAAGTTTCATTTTAATTAGTTTTGTTCCACTCATTATTAAATCTGTTGTTAAATCGGTTTTATTAATTATATAGTTCAATAAAAATTGATGATCGAAGCCTTGACCATTGTGTGCTATAACAACTGTTTGATACTGTGATACTTTGATAGAACAAAATTCATAAACAATCCGATCGGGTCCTTTTTGCGTATGAAAGTATTCTAATCGTGCCAAAAAAAAAATGAGATTTTAGCGGAAATATGTCCTATTGGGTCCCCTGAACATATTTGACCAAGGTGCAAAAATGTATGTGTGTGTACCCGTTTTTGTGGGGACGATTCCGGTGAAACTACTAAAGGTATCGGGACAAAAGTTCATATTTAGAAGTTTTATGACCAAACTTAGAGCTGAAAACCTTTTGGGTCAAAAGGCTCCAAAGGAACTGGATGTTTACTCTTAGCATTTTTTAACGATTTCGCAAATGAGCCGCCATTTCTGTAATTTCGTCAAAATAGTGAAATAATAAATTAAAGTAGAGGAAATTTTGTATAATTTATGTCTATGAAATCTTTTGGTAAAATTAATAGTTTTGCTTCAGGAGCAAATTCTATTTGATCGAGATCGGTCGTGATTGCATTCATATTAAACTAGTTAGCCAGGATTTGACAAATATTTTCATTCTAATGACAGTAGGTAGTGTCAAACGAAGATGGCTTTGACAATACCTACTGTCAATAGAACCAAAATATCTGTCAAATCCTGGCTAACTAGTTTTATTTCAATGCAGACACGACCGATCTCGATTTATAGAATCTCATACAGCTAAACTATAAATTTTATATATAGTATGTGGCCAAGCCATGTGCCTGGCCACATCAGATTTTTTAAAAAGTTATGCTTTTCACTGGATTATATGCGGACTCTATCATTGCAAATTCTATCTCTACATTTAGAACAGGTGTTCATTAGAACACCTGTTCTAAATTAGAATTAGGTGAATAGGTGATCATTAGAATTGAAACAAATGTCGCAGCATGTTTTGAATACACATAAATTTGGTATGTGAAGCAATGACCCATCATCTAATATGTTTCTTGAGTTGTTTCTAAGTCGTAAAAAACAAACAGAAAGTCTTTCAGCTTAGGTTTAACATGATCAGGACGCATATAACATTGATGTGTTTGAGGTTGATGTTTCTGACAGGTCTTACAATAAATTTCACCACAAATATATTCTCTATTGGTTTTTACAGTTTTTAGACAATCTGGGCACAGACGAATCGCTTCACAAACACTAGCTCCCCGTTTACACCTTTACTTTTGTGGTTGTCGTAAAAATTCTTACTTTTAAAGATTTTAAGACAGTCTGGAATTTAATTTGCACTCTGCAATGCACAATGGTACTTGTTGACAAGATATGCATACTCCACCACACCTATGGTTGTATTTAGTATTGTAAGGAACTGTAATGTCCTGTATTAGGATGGTTGAGGCAGGTCGATGAAATTACATACTACGCCCAGTATAATACATATATTCACTTGATACTTCTAGTACATCAACTATAATACTCAAATACATAATAATGCCTACATTCTACTTAACGCTACTTTATGCTGACTTAAGACTATTCACTCATACGCTCATTCATACACTTTTACATATTCCCTTATAGAAGATTGGATACCTCACAGAGGTAACTACATGCGAAAGCTGCCGTTAGAGAGGTAATCACGTTATGAAGTGCCCGTTATGAAACAGTAAATTAATTGTGTGTGGCGCATCGGACCCCTTAAACACCACTACTCGGCCATTGTTGGCATAAGTGTAAACAGTAATTTTATAATCTTTTAAATAGATCTGAAAAATTTGAAGTTCAGGAATACCACAACCACCTTCAGGAATAACAATACCAATTTCTCTTATCATGTCTCTAGCACGAGTTGTCTGCTGTTCACTTATATCTCGTCTTATAGCTTCATAATTGGGGTGTTTCATCATGTGCGCTATTGCCACAACTAATGCCTGAGGCAAACATAAAATCATATTATTCACTACGATACCTCTACAGTTTCTAGATTCCTCTTCAAAGCTGTTGTGTTTTGTGCACCTTTTACCCTTTCCAGCAGAGATTTTGACAGAAGTTACACCAAAGCAGAATGTGTCTGTGTTAAAGAATAGAATTTGATTGGGAAGTTCCATTAAGAACCCCCAAACACCATCGATATTAATCTTAGACACTGTTCTCGAAATATTTACTACAAAAGGTGAATCCTACTTGGTCTGTGGGTTCCAATGTTTTAGTTGCGTATCGAATATCCCTGTAATGGCGTCCTTAACTCAGCCCACTAGTTCCGCATCGTCGGGGATCGGTTTAATTTTAAATTCAATGGTGCGACCCGTTAAATTAAACCTCTTCACATTCCTTATGAAATCTTTTTCAATTGAAAAATATTCCACCTCGACAGAGAGAGAGACAGAGAATTAAATTCGTGGACATTTGTAGCTATATCCATACATTTGCAAATACGGTAAATTCCCAATCGGGCATCCTACTGTATTTGTGGGCGATAAGAACTGTTCAGCCTTAAATTTTAACGACACAGAAGGGATAATTAAGTGTACCATACTACCACCTCAGCATTTGTATCATCCGGTCTTGCCTGTCAAGATGACCGAAAACTAATGTTTGTATTGTGTAGAAGTTGCGGGAAAAGCTTAAATAACGAGGATAGGGCATTGTCAGGGACATGGGTCTTTGATGAAGTAAGAAGTGGATTATGAAGTTTTGAAATTTGATGAAATATGGAACTATAAATGCGAACAATACGACCCTCTACTAAAAACAGGTGGCTTATGCACAAAAATGATGAATGCCTTTATTAAAATTAAACAAGAGGCAACTGGATCGCCTTACACATGCGTTACCGAAGAAGAGAGGAATAAATATATTGAGGAATTTTTTAGGGTACTGCAGGAGAGGGTGGGGGCGGTGAAAAAAAACGGTTGTGGATTTGACCCTTGGGGAGTTCTGAACAATTTCTGATGATCTCCCGCAACTTTTTATCGAAATCAGAAACGTGAAAAAAATAAAAAATGATTTATTTTTCCAATTTTAAATAGGAAATTTGATATGCTCGGTGGCACGTGTTAACGTTAACCGATTTTTCTCAAATTTAAGGGGGATTTTTTTTCGGAAAAGGCACAGATTAGAGGGGATCGTTGCCCCCCAGCAAAAAAATTGCTATATAGGTATAAATTTGGACCACCCTAGTGCACACACATCTGTATGTAATATAATAATGAATAGGAGTATCTGCGAGAGTAGAATTACACAGAAGCCATATTTATGCCGTCATGGTTAATTTTATTCACAAACATAAAGTTCTTTTGCGACTCACTCAACTCCGCTTACAAAAGCCGGTAACGTCGAAGAATTGTGGAAACAATTTGCGAAAAATTAATTGTGTAACGATCCACAGAAGATAGCTGCTCAGTGAAATCGCGTAAAATGAATTATTCTTATTCTTCTTAGACTTCGCGTCTGAGTGCATTTCTGAATTGTGAGGTTAGGTCATTCGGATATGTATAACAATCCGAATGACCTAATTAATACGACAACTGGTTAAAGTCAAGTAGTTGTGGTTAAAAGTTTTACAGGTTTTCTCGTTTATTGGATACTAATTTAACTCTTTAACAATGATCATATAATTTAACTGTGGTAATCTTTCCACTGTAATTTAACGCTTTGCACTCTAGAGTTTTATTTTCCTATATGGTCTTCAATTTTGCCAACGTTTTGCCAATGTTCTTTGGCTTCGTCAGATATGAGCCCTGACGAAGCCAAGAAACATTGGCAAAACGTTGGAAAAAGTTATTGTTACTATTGTGACTCAGTTAATACTCGCAACAGTACATTATCAAATGCAGTTGTCATAATTTGTTGTTAATATTAACGTTTTCTTATTTATGATAAATTAAGGCTAAACGATGAAAAAAAAATCTGATGTGGCCAGGCAGATGACTTTATCATACTATATATAAAATTAATAGTTTAGCTGCATGAGATTCTATTTGATCGAGATCGGCTATGTCTGCATTAAAATAAAACTAGTAGAAATAGACAGATATCTCGATTAAAGCTGCGTTTGGATATTGTACTCCATTGACACCGGGTACACCGTCCAAATGACACTTACGTGTTATTGGGTGTAAAAAGTGTAACGGTGTTCAATATCCGAACGCAGCCTATATTGACAGTATTTTCAAAATATTAGCGTTTGACACTAGCTACTGTCATTAGAATCAAAAAATCTGACATATCCTGGCTACTAGTTCTAAAGCAGTACGACCGATCTCGATGAAATAGAATTTGCTCATGCAGCTAAACACAAAAACGGGTACATACATACACACATACACACACACACACACAGACATTTTTTTGTACCTTGGTCAAAAATGTTCAGGGGACCCAAAAGGACATATTTCCGCTAAATTCTCAAAAAATATTTTTTTGGCACGATTACAATACTTTACATACTGCGTATGATAAAGTAAAAAGCCGAAATATAAAATTCATACATGATATTTGAGAATTATAATAAAATCAATTTCCCTGACTTATTACATTTAATTATAAAAGCTGATCGATCCGGGTCGTCTTGGACTCTTACACTTTATCTCGCTCCCGGTTAACCTTAATCTTTCCCGTACCGGTTTCCAGCTACGATTGTCCTCTTTTGCTGCACCTGGAGTCCCCTGGGCCATCAGCCCACCTTACCTAATAACGAGCGAGAGGTTCATGAACGTCTTTCGCCTATCCGCCTTGTCCTCGTATCGTAGTATCCAGGATACGCTGCACACTTGGCATTCGGGTTGCCTCATCCTACAGTGCCTCGGGCCCTGCCGGGCAGTCGTCAGCAACTATGTCTGAGAGACCGGAGACTGTTGTTCTGTCCTCATCCTGTCGTCTTCGTATTTTATCTTGGGATCCCGAAGATTGTGCGGAAGATCTCGTCCTATCCCCGGGATGTTTCCAGCATGCGAGGGACCATCTTTTGTTCGCTAAAGTCCTCCTCAAACCGTCACACCCTTCTGGCAACATCTGAAGCACGTGTGTCTCTATCTGCCCGCAGTACCTGCAGTTCCGGCTGTTCCTCTTCTGGTATTTCGTGTAGGTCCATATGCCTTCTATCCACCCATGCCGCCACGGTTGGAATAAACTGGCGTGGCCATGGTAGAAAACAACTCCAATTTTAACTTTTTTCACATTTGTAAAATTATGTTTGTTATCAAGTATTTTGATACTTAATGCAGATACCTACATCTGGTGCTTCCCAGTTTTAAAATTGTATACTTATATAAGTACGTAGGCTTTTACGGCTAGAACTATTTAGAAAATAAATCGTTGCGTATTATGCCGTGCGTCAAAATTTCGTAATTGCTGACGAATACTTACCAAAAAACTCCACCTTATATCCCTAGATTTACACCTCACTGCACACATCTAAAGCTACGGCACATCTAGAGCTACGGCTCTTTTCTACCTCACCGCGTTAGGATCGATTTTGAGATTCTACTAATGTCAGTGCCGTCCTCAGGGTTGATGTTGTTGGGATGTTTGTAAATTTTGATGGCTTCTCTACTCTAATAAGCGTTTGATGATAATTACTCAATTTGTGCCCCAACTCATGGCAGTGTTAGACTGCAATAATGGACTGTTCTGAATCTTGCCTAGCCGGGTTTCTACTGTGTATTTTACTTGACATTCGACGTTTCGTCCTGTCTATCTCACACAGCACGTTCCACACAATCACACGTTGTCTTGTACTCTTTCATCAGGACTGGTGTGATATTTTGGGTTGGGGAGATCCTTTATCTTAGCTGCTGCTATGTACTTGCTACGTTACGTGCTTGTAAACAAGCAAACCCATTTGACTCTTGCGGTTCCTGTGGGACTAGCGTTTATTTTGTGTAGCACCCCTTCTGTCAGATTTGGTGTATCCATTCTGACATAAGGCCCACTCCAAGTGTTTCCGGTCGTCGTTCAAGGTAATGGAGTCGCATACCTTCTCCGCTCTGTTAAACAGAGTATGTATAACACTTCTCTTTGGTTGGGGCTGGTGGGTGATTTAGCGTACATGTAATGATCGGTATGTGTGTTCTTACGGCAGACCTTATGGCCAAGCTTCTCCGTTGCGTTCGGTATACCAGCACATCCAAAAATGGCAGCTGATTGTTCTCTTCTATTTCGATCGTGAACTTGATGGAAGGACTAACAACATTCAGGTAATTAAGGAATTCGGTTTGTTTGTCTCTGCCATGTGACCAAAACCACAAAGATAGGGACTTGACCTAACTGCAATAACTTGATCTTCAAACAATTCCATGCTGAAATTGGCAATTACAGGTAAAAGGGGTGATCCATGGCTGCACCCACTAGCTGCTCATGCATCACTCCTGCTCACAACCTTAGGTAAACCTAGGTGGACTAATGTCGTCCGATGTCCTTCGACCGCCCCTTGATCGAAACACACGTGAAGAGTGATGTTACGTCAAAACATACTAGTATATCCTGAGGGTCAGTGATAACTTCCTGCAGAATCTCAATAAAATGTTCAAAGTTATTGACAAAAGATATAGTTTGTCCTGTAAACAGCTGGATTGTTTTCGACAAGTATTTTCCCAACAAATAGTTTGGGGAACCTTTTACGCTAACGATCTTCTATTGCGCTCACAACTTCCTGCAGAAAGTCAATAACATATTCCTAGTTCTAGCCTCAGGAGAGCCCCTGTTGTCCTCTCCGCCCTTGCCGCCACCTCTTCCACGTGCTTTCTGTACCTGAGGTTTCTTTCTATTCTCACTCCCAGGTACTTGACGCTGTTCCCGGGCTTGATTAGTATCCCGTCCACTGCCAGCGTCACCGGCTCACACTTCCGTCTGCCGGTTAGGAGCACGGCCTCGGTTTTCTCGGCAGCCAGCTGCAGTTGTCTGTCAGCCATCCACGCGACGATTCCCGCGATGGCCGCGTTCGCCCTCCCCTCGAGCTCGGCGCACGTGGCGGCGGTCACCACCATCGCTAGGTCATCCGCATACGCCACCAGTTCCACTCTAGGAAGCTCCAGACGCAGCACCCCATCGTAGAAGACGTTCCAGAGCGTTGGCCCCAAGACCGATCCCTGGGGAACGCCGCTTGTTATCCTCTTCCGTGAGGCCCTCCCGTCTTTATCCTTTAGGATAATCCATCTGTCCTTCAGGTAACTCCTGATCATCCTCAGTAGGTACCGGCTGATGCCTCTTGTTTCCAGTTCTGCGATTAGGTGTTCCCATGCAACGATATTGAAGGCATTTCTGACGTCGAGTGTGACCAGCATGCAGAACTGTTTTTTCCTCCTCGTTCCTTGGTTCGCCCTCTTTGCTTTGTCCATCACGCTCCTCACCGCGTCCACCGTAGACCTTCCTTCTCGAAAGCCAAACTGGTTGTCCGCCAGGGGAGCTCTCTCGTCTAGCTCGGTTTTCAATCTACTCACCAGCACGTGTTCCATTAGCTTGCTGCTTGTGTTCAGCAGGCAAATGGGCCTATACTTTGGTGGTTCTCCTTCCGTGGCCTCTCGTTTGGCAACATTCTAGTTAATACTACATTTTTTTGTCAATAACTTTGAACATTTTATTCAGATTCTGCCGAAAGTTATCATTGACCCTCAGGATATACGCGTAAATTTTGACGTAACATCACTCTTCACGTGTGTTTCGGTCAAGGTGGCGGTCGAAGGACATCGGACGACATTAGTCCACCTAGGTTTACCTAAGGATGTGAGCAGGAGTGATGAATGAGCAGCTAGCGGGTGCAGCCATGGGATCAACCCTTTCACCTGTAATAGCCAACTTCTTCATGGAAGAAAGTGAGTGAGGAGACTCAGCAGTTCGTATCCAAGCGTTACAACGCGAGGAAACTAGACCGCACCAAGTTCAGGGAGACGTTCGAAACGGAAACAGCAGGAGAACCACCAAATGTAGCAACATGTGAGGCAGCACTCGCAAAGGCATGCGAAGCAGCCATGCCCAAGAGTAGTTGCGCGGGCAATAGGGCAGTATACTGGGGGACTGAGGAGATTGCGGACTTGAGGAAGGTGAGCAACGCTGCTAGAAGGGCCGCCCAAAGAGAAACCAGAGATGAAGACAGACGAGCACTCCTTACAGTACGATACAGGGAGGCTAGAAGGGCACTGAAGATAGCAATTGCCGAATCCAAGCAACGCCACTGGACCAGCGTGATTGAAGAAGTGGAAAATAACGTGTGGGGGCAGGGGTACAAAATAGTCACGAAAAGGCTAAAAGCCAGACTACCGCCACCGAACCTGACGTTGTCCGAAATGAAGGTAGTTGCGGATGAACTGTTCCCAGAACATGACATCACGGAGGAAGACGAGCAGGAACCGGAAGAGGTTACGAATATTCTCACGGTAGAGGAAGTTAGGACAGCGGCAGGAAAGATCAAGCCTAAGAAAGCCGCGGGACCTGATGGAGTGCCTCCGGAGGCGATCAGGGAAATGGTCGTAGTAGCGGGAGAGTACGTCACAGACGTGATGAACGCAATCCTCACGGAAGGGAAATACCCAGAAAAGTGGAAGACGTCCAGCCTCCTCCTATTGGCCAAACGAGAGGCCACGGAAGGAGAACCACCAAAGTATAGGCCCATTTGCGTGCTGAACACAAGCAGCAAGCTAATGGAACACGTGCTGGTGAGTAGATTGAAAACCGAGCTAGACGAGAGAGCTCCCCTGGCGGACAACCAGTTTGGCTTTCGAGAAGGAAGGTCTACGGTGGACGCGGTGAGGAGCGTGATGGACAAAGCAAAGAGGGCGAGCCAAGGAACGAGGAGGAAAAAACAGTTCTGCATGCTGGTCACACTCGACGTCAGAAATGCCTTCAATACCGTTGCATGGGAACACCTAATCGCAGAGCTGGAAACAAGATTCATCAGCCGGTACCTACTGAGGATGATCAGGAGTTACCTGAAGGACAGATGGATTATCCTAAAGGATAAAGACTGGAGGGCCTCACGGAAGAGGATAACAAGAGGCGTTCCCCAGGGATCGGTCTTGGGGCCAACGCTCTGGAACGTCTTCTACGATGGGGTGCTGCGTCTGGAGCTTCCTGGAGTGGAACTGGTGGCGTATGCGGATGACCTAGCGATGGTGGTGACCGCCGCCACTTGCGCCGAGCTCGAGGGGAGGGCGAACGCGGCCATCGCGGGAATCGTCGCGTGGATGGCTGACAGACAACTGCAGCTGGCTGCCGAGAAAACCGAGGCCGTGCTCCTAACCGGCAGACGGAAGTGTGAGCCGGTGACGCTGGCAGTGGACGGGATACTAATCAAGCCCGGGAACAGCGTCAAGTACCTGGGAGTGAGAATAGAAAGAAACCTCAGGTACAGAAAGCACGTGGGAGAGGTGGCGGCAAGGGCGGAGAGGACAACAGGGGCTCTCCTGAGGCTGATGCTAAGGTTGGGGGGCCCGACGGCAGCAAAGAGGAGAGTTCTCGCGTCCGTGGCGGAGTCGGTGATGCTGTATGCGGCGCCGGTCTGGGCGGACGACATGGAGTTCGCAAACAGAAGGCAGCGGCTCCTACGAGTTCAAAGAAGAGCGGCGATCGGAGTGACGTCGGCGTACAGGACCGTATCTACCATGGCGGTTCTGGTAATTGCGTCCCTGGTGCCACTACATCTAAAAGTAGAGGAAAGAAGGCAACGGTATGACAGAAGAGGACATGAGGGTGGTTCCCGAGTCGCAGATCGGACAGCAACAATAGAGGCATGGCAGAGGGAGTGGGACGAGGATGAATGTGGACGATGGACCCATCGCCTGATACCCAGCCTATCGGGGTGGGTGAATAGAAGGCATGGTGAAGTCAACTATGAGCTCACCCAAGCTCTAACCGGCCACGGATGTTTCGGGGCATACCTGCACCGATTCAAGAGAAGGGACAGCCCAGAATGCCGGTACTGCGGGGAGGAGGACACACCTGGGCATACTCTCTTTCGATGCGAAAGATGGGCAGCACATAGAAGCGCGTGTCCATATCAGGAAGACCTCAACGAGGAAAGAATGGTACGGCGCATGTTGCAGGGACCGGAGGAGTGGCGGCGGATCGCACACACCGTGGGAGATATCCTAAAGTGCAAGAACGAGGACGACAAGCGTGATGAAGCGAGAGGACCTCCCACGCCTTAGTTGTTAAGGAGTAGGGATGGTCCCGGGGACGGAGAGGGCAAAAGCGAGAAAGGCAGAATAGCGTCCGGAAACCGGCGCAGGAAAGCTTCCGGAACTGCCGAAGCGAGAAATGTTTAGGGTTCTGGAAATCCGGACCAGAAGGAAATTTTCCGAAGTGATATCCTAATTTGACCGGGGTAAAGTATTTTGCCAACAAATAGGTTGGGGAACCTATTGCGCTGACGATCGGGCTCATGAGTACGCTAGTTTTGTGGATCTTCGGCAATGCATAGATCCTAGGTGCTCTAGGGGCCTGAAGAAAAAGACTTCTTTGTTCTTGTTCGGGAATTGATGATCACTTAAACAATTCCTTCACTCGTCTTACTATGTTACCTGTCGCATGTTTGACAGGCAACATTGTCCTTGATGGTCCTAAGGGTGTACTTATTCTCCTCTTTGGAAATATTGCTCTCCGGCGGGTTAGCTGTACCAATGGTCCTGGAAACCTCTTGACGAATGTCTTCTGCTTGCACACCTGGAATTTTGTAAAAGGCGGCTTCTTCCTCCATAATAATTTCCTCCTTAGGTATTCTTATGAGTGCGATTGCATAAGTTAATTTTGTACTTAGTATCGACAATTCACCGGTGGAGAGTTGGTAATTGGACATATTTATACCTACTTTGTCCATATAGTTGTAGATTTGCTCACAATCTTCTCAGCTTCGAACTTACTTCATACTTACTTCATACTTCATCTTGTGAGATTCGGTTGCTTTGTCAAACTGCAATTCCGCATTTCTCTGTGTGGTGGAATCAAGTTTACTCCAATCTTCGGCTCACAATCTATTTGCTAATTTGAGATGAAGTGTTAGCAATTTGTGTGTATCACGTCGTAGGGCAGTGTCCGTTCTCTTTGAAATCGTCTTGGCAGCACCAGTCCTTGGTCCTTAGTACGCAGGAATGTTGATACCAAACTTAATCACTATACCTTTTCAAAACGGAAAGATTGGATAACGGCTTGCTCCTTTTTGTTCGTAACGGGTCAATGTCCTTGTTAAGTTTGTAAAGATTATCCCTGTAGAGTTAGAATAAAGAAATACGTAGCCTTTCCCGGCCAGAATTAATCAATTGAAGAAAAGCAATTAAAGAATATCAATTGCTTCCGGGTTATGTAGTTCGTCAAAATTCGTAATTGCTTACGTTTCGCGAACTATATTGCTCGCTTTCCCAGAGCTAACTCAATACTGAAGACCTACCAAAGAACTGTACCATACATAACTAGATTTACACCTCACTGCACACATCTGGAGCTACCGCTCCAATTTGGTAGGTAACAAAAATGTATCCCGGTATGTTTGTATCACTGTATCGATATTTGTGCAGTCGCTACCAGGGACCTAATTTGGTCTCTTTAAATTTGTTTACATTTTAGACAGGGCGTGTAAATGTAGCGGTTAGAAACAGTGGACGATCTTGAAAATATGAAGATCGATTGAGATCGATCAGATCGAATTTCTGTTGGTCAATCAGATCGATTGTGATCGATCAGATTGATATTTTGTATATTCTTTTGTGGATCAATCAGATTGATTTATGAAACTAAAGTTTTGTAAACAATACAAAAATTAACGTGATTGTCATTTTGATCTGATTGATCAATAGAATTGTTTTGCCCAACCCTAAATAGTAGTAAATAGTAGAGTTTAAGATCATAGACACACGATTTGTCTTTAATCTCGGAACGTTGTCCATTTTCGAGTAACGCTTCTTATAAAATCCTTATTCTTTGGTATAGGTCACTATCGAAACATCCATACGTTGAAGTGCGTTGCTATATCGACAGAAACAAGAAGTTTTAAACAAGATTTAAACTGTTCAACAAGAAAATCATCAAAAAAGTTAAGTTCGATAAAAATCAACTTTGAAAGCATGCGCGTTTTGATTTACGGATCTTATTGCAGATCCTTTACTAAAGTAATAGAGATAAAACGTAAAATAAAAAAGTGTCCAGAAAACGCCAGGCTACCGTTTTATTCAAGTTAATACTAGTTGTGAAACCTAACACAAATTTGGGGAAAAAAGTTACTCGTGCAAAACTGAAATTAATAAACAATTTCTACTACTTTCTTCTGCTGAAAAATCAAGCTACCAGCGACAAAATTTTTTTTTATTGAAGTCGGTTAAGCTGTTTGAAATAAAATTAACTTTTAAATTGATTAATTATTTTAATAAAAATACGAATTCATCAATCATACTGTAAAATATTTATCTAACCATATTCTACACTTTTTTTTATCAGTTAGCCTTAGATTTGTGTTTGACGACGAGGAAGACTCCCCAACTATATCAGGAGGACCTCTTCCTTATGGTGAGTACATATTGGAAACCGCAATCTTCCACTGGGGACCAAACAATTTCCTTGGTAGCGAACATACTGTAAATGGCAAAAAATATCCAATGGAAATGCACGCCATCTACAGAAGAAGCGAGTACGACACGTTGGAGGAAGCCTTGGATGATACACAAGGAGTTGTGGGGGTAGCCTACTTTTTCGAGGTAATAAATACAGTGGTGTCGAGTAAATTGTAAAACTAAAAATGTTAAAATTCTTAATTGGAGTAGTGAATGATTTTTAAACTTTTCCTATTAATGGACCAGCTAAATAATTACAACAAATCAATAATTTGCAATGTTTATAAAGATCGTAAGTAGTATTTGATGAAAATAATATCCAATCACTCCAATTGTAAATTGATGTTGTGTATTCGTTGATGCGACTGCGGCGACCAGCGCGGATACAATTCCTGTCGTCATTGTCATCGTTAAGCTCTTTATAGAACACATTCTTAAACCGCTGATTATTTAATGATAAATTTGTCTCTTTCGTCTGACGCTTTTCCCAATCGTTTAAAAATTGCAGTTAAGCATTTGTTTAAGACATCCGACAAAATTATAATACCTAACGACCAATCAGTACCTAACTTCTTCTCCATAATTTATGAGCAAATTTTAAACAATTAGCTAAACTCGTATTTAAAAAAGTTGCCTATTGTTACGAAGTAATAATAAATTAAGGTTATTACTGTGTTCGAGTAAAAATTGCATACAAATATAAGGTTGACAACCCGAATTACTCAATGATTTTGTGGTTCCTAGTATAGATACCAGACGCCAAGTTTGCACAAAAGTTAAGTCAACAACCCAACGTTTGGTAACCTAATTAACGGTAATGACGTATTTGGGCAATTGGTATAAATAGCCACATAGCAACATACACGTATACAACAAGCTGGATAATAACATAAAAAATTATCCTATAACACATTTAAAACTAAAATAAAGAGTTAAATGATATCCAATATCCTCTGAGAGTGACAGGCTAGAGCAACAACAAAAGGAAAACAAAACAAAAAATAAAGAAAAACAAATAACAAAACAAAATAAAACGAATGCCCTCGTTATGCTGACATTGTATCATAACCGCTGTATGTATATAGAACGAAATATTATTTACTTTACTACCTTTTAGACCTGGACACACGATTTTGTTGGGATTTTTAACAAGGTTGAGATGTGCAAGTTCTTAACAGTGAATCATAATTTTAGCTACCAAGGGGACACAAGAATAAGTGTACTGGTATTGTGGAAAATGATAAGAAAGCTGGACTTTATTGTCTAACATGGTTACCATCCAACGCGAGAATTAAAATATCTAACAAATTTGCTTATTTTATAACCAGTCCTGGTGTTAACAGCGTGATTGGAGATCACATTATTGACTTTATCAGATGTCCGGATGTCCGATTGAGGGAGACGTTCACCTCTGATTAGCAAGAGAACGCGGAATAAGTAGGTTGGAAGCACTGATTACAACTAATAATAATAATTATTATTATTGTTTATTGGCCAAACAAGCAATTAATGTAGACATATATAAACTTACATATAGTAAACATTACAGGCCACTGGCCAGAAGGAATGCCTACACCGATATTGAGTAGACATGCAAGAATCCTCAAACCGGTGCTCTTCCTGGCATCTTAAGAAACAAAATAAAGATAACAAGAACAAGCAATGAACACAATCAGAAAAAAATAAATATCTATACGAAAATCAAAATTTTTTTTTCTTTTAATTAGGTACTCGCACATCTCCCTAAACTGACTCGCGAACACACTTCTTTCAGGCACGGGACCTACACAAATTCTTCCGAAAAACGACCCCCACCACCGCAATAATCATTAGTCAACTTAGCGATACGATAACGGTATCCGCACTCGAAAAACGCCGTCCGACGCACAGGTACATTAGTCTTATCACGTCTACGCACATTCACATCGTGGACGTCACCTCGGACAACCTGTCGCTACAGATAGCTCGGCTTCTTGGTGAGAAAAATTATGTAAAAGAAGGTGATGGAATATGTAACCTTCGCCGCCCAGATATATTCAACCATCCACTGCTCTGCAATTTCTCAGAAGTGTGACCACGTCTTCGGATTCCATAAATTAGCAGAATGAAGGAATTCCGCATTTTCTCCATGCGTCTGGTGTCCATCATGCGCAGGAACCCATCGAACACCATGTCAGCGTAATTTAGGTTTGACAGAACGAGGGATTCACATAGTAATTTCTTACAAGGTCGATCCAGAAGGCATCTGTTATTGTAAATAGCCTTAAGGGCTAGAAAAGCGCTCCTGATCAGTTCCAAAGTGTTCCGCAAATCTCTGTCCATACACACACCCAAGTTGCGCACACAATTCGTGAATGGGATCCGGATCGTCCCAGTGAGATATTCAGACTGCGTTCCTCCAAACACCTTGCCTTCTTGGCTCCGAACAGAGTGGTCTGCATCTTAACAGGATTCAGAGTAAGTATCAACTTACCTTCTACTAACTTAGAGTTTTCCAGAGACCATCAGGTCTCTGGAAAACTCTTCGAGTACAGACAGCAATCTGCTGAAAATGCCTTGAACCATTCTGACCTGGGACTGATTGAAGGATATATACAGTTGAGAGTCGTCTCCATACTGATGGTAGTGACAGTCAGTGATTAATTGAGGCAGATCAACTGTATAGAGAGTGTACATTAACGGCGATAAGAGGGCTCCCTGTTGAACACCTCTGGTGAGAAACC
Source organism: Aphodius sticticus (assembly GCA_963966075.1). NCBI lineage: Eukaryota > Metazoa > Arthropoda > Insecta > Coleoptera > Scarabaeidae > Aphodius > Aphodius sticticus. Next base: position 55,887,534 of record OZ014506.1, read on the forward strand.
TAGGCTCTAATAGGTTGCCATTCAGGCAGACACGCTGGATCCTGTTTGAGACGTAGGACCGCAGAAGCTCCACAGCGCCGGCTCCCAACCCAGTGGGGCCGTAGCCTGTGGCGCAGCTGTGAGAAGGTCTGAAACCAGATTAATACTCTGAAAGGAGCTGATGGTCATCAATGCAAACCCGCAGTTGGCGCTCAAGCAGTCTCTCAACGAGCTTTGAAACGGTGGGTAAAATACTGATCGGCCGTAGATCGCCAAGATCATTCACAATAACCTTCTTGGGGATCGGCGTGATCAGGGAAGCTTTCCATGACAGAAAGACAAACACCGAAATGCAAACATTAATTATGTGTGCGTTGAAGTCGTAGATTATCGGTAGACACAGGCCAATCATGCGCAGGTTGACTCCCTCCGACCCCATAGCATCGCTTTTGATTGTACGGAAAGTTTTGCAACCCTCATCCGATGTTACCTCACAAAATGTAAATTCCCTTCAATGTCGTGCAGTGGGACGGTTCCGATAACCGGGGATGACGGTCTCGCTGACAAGGGGAGGGTCACCGATTGAGAACTTCGAGCTAATCGCTTCAACATCGCACATGTGGGGAGGGTGTTTTGCTCCAGAGCGAGACCCGACTCCCAGATGACGAATATTCCTCCACAAAGCCTTCTTACTGCCTTGAGCGGAATCACAGCTTAAGCGAAAGTATGCATTTTTCTCTCTTTCTACTGCTCGGTTGGTCTCGTACGCATTGTTTTGTAAAAGTCCTGGTGAATCGGGCTTCCAGAGGCACGATACCGCCTCAATGCTGCGTCCCTAGCTTTCATCATACAACGAATGTTGTAAGTCAACAGCTGCTGATTTATTCGGCCAAAATTCCTGAACATGGGCATGCCAATCAAACAGCCTCAACAAATTCTCAATAAAAGCATGGACTTCCGAAAAACTAAAAAACTACCGGGGCCACCGGGGATCCAACTAAAGCTACCAGAGAAGATGGAACATAGGGAAAAGATTATCAAGTATGCTCTATCGACATTGACTTTCAATTTATTGCCTGTGAATTGCCTGGAGATCAAAGAAAAAAAGATAATGCGATAAAGATCTTAATATCACACATAAATGTTATATTAAACTGGTAGTACATACTTTACAAACAGTAAAACTCCTTTTTCGGTGATTTCAGTGGAGAATTAATATCGCAGAGTTAGCTCTTATCGATGCAAACAGTGTTTACTTCAAGTTTTAAGAAAACGATCGTAGATTTAAACAACACACTTAGAATTAAACTAGATAAACAGAAATGCATCACTAAAAAAACTGTTGAAGCTGCAGAAGAGATAGTTGTATTCTGTGTCTGCATACTGAGATGAGCGTAACCGAACACAGCATGAGGTTGACCCTAACAATGGGGTAGCCGACCTGTGTGGATACACCTGCACGCATAGCTCATACCTATCTACCCGCACATACCTGAGCTGAGGAAATTTTATCACCTTTATTTAAATTTAAAATAAAGAACCCCTAAAACTGCTACTTATAAAAGGTTCGTCTTCGAATACTATCATTTTTTGATCATTTTTTGTTACTGATTTCTATTAGCATAAATTACAAGTAAAACTAAGTTAAATTAGAAAAATCCAGTTCTGACAAAGCAAAACTTTATTCGCATGATTCGTACAAATGACCCGCTGCAACATTGGACGGCTGCGATAGCTGAACAAACATACAAGCAACGCACGAGTCCTGTGCTCGTTCTTTTTGAACGAACCGTCTATATGAAAATAGTTCATTTTGAATGGTTCGGCGCTCGTTGAAATGACCCGTTTGTACGGGTAATTTCAGTGAGCTCGTTTACTGAAATGACCGAAAATGCCCATCCCTAGTCTCTATGGCTTATTGTTTGACATCAATTTGAGAGTACCACAGGCATGGGCGCCGTTACATATGGGCAGGGGGGGGGGGGCGCTTGCCCCCCCCCCCTGGATTTCGAACCCAACTAGCGCTACGCGAAAAACGAAAAAGATAGGAGTGGTCGAGAAATTTGTGATCGATCTTTGATCACAATTGAAGACCGATAAATAGATCTGATTGATAAATCGGTTATTATCATATTAGATGGATCTTTTGATCATAGATCAGGTTGATCTTTTTGATCAGATGAATCTCGCATACCAAACCGAATTGAAAGCTATGTATTTATTTAACAGACAGGTCAGTCGCCGCCCGGCCTGTGTGTAAAATATTTTCGCGGCTAGGCTTGAAAGTTATTAATTAAACGCCTAGCGGGCAATTAGCATCTTTCGTGTCCCCACAAAGATGCAAAAATGACATTTACGTATAGTGAAGGATGAAAAAAAAATTACTAGATAAATGATGATTATTCCGATTATTATCGGCTATTGTCACCAATGTCAGTTTTATTAGATATTGCGATGTTGCCCTATCGTAACAGTCGCGAAAGAGCCACAAGATGACAAGATACGGTATCCAAATTTTGCGCTGCAGTCCAAAATAAGTATTGTTGTATGCACTTTTATTTTATCGTACTTATTAGTTTCCATTACTTCGCAATTTTTGGCACTGCTGAGCAGTTTATCTTAATTACACTGGGTGTTAAACTAATACGCGTAGAATATATAGATATGGTAAAATAGTCAACTTTTGGTAGTAGACCAAATTTTGATAACGAACTCATGTCCAGATAGACACCGTTTAGGAACTGCAGAGAGCCTGAATATTGTACCAACTTTAGAACTTGCTTTAGTAAAATAAGTTGTATAAAGTATCATAGAATAACTATTTTAAAATCAAATAATTTAAAAAGATTTAACGATAACCAATTATTGTCCAAAATTGGTACTAAAATTACAAAACTTCGGTTAATGAAAAGGCAGTTTCAAAAACGTTAAATAATAAAAAAAATTAGACAAAAGTTATTTGGTATTAAAAAAGGCTATGATACATGACAATAGATTCTCTATGCTGTAATATTTGTACCATTTTCTGACTCTCTCCAGCGTTGACACAATACATTTCCGTAGATGAGTTGGTTCACAAGTTAGTAAGTTGACCTAACATTGTCGCCTTACAAGTGTTCAAGTATAATAGTACAATAAAAAATATTATTTCGTCGTCGATTATCCTTAACACATAATTTTCATATTAATCCACTTTTCTCCACATTTAGTCATTATTTCTCGTTAACGGGGTAAATTTGGAAATAATATTGTTGCCTTTTTATTGTTTATCAATTTGTTATTAAGATATTGTATCAGGTTCTCGATGACCACGAGCTAGAAATTATTATAGGAAATTAACAACAATGTCTCCTAACGTATTAAAAAGTAATAAAAAGGCTACAATATTGGTTGAAAATTATACAAAGTCTTAAATTCTAGAATAAGAGTTCAATGATTCAGAAACAAAATATATTTAAAGAATTATTAATTAAAAATATTAATCCCACATTAATAAACGATATAGAAAGACGGCAAAATGACTTGAAATTCAATGAATATCAATATATAATAAGTAACTGTCGAGCATACAGGGATCACGACCACGGATGGCTATTAGCACACAAAAATGTGAACAAAAACATTTCACTACCTTAAAGCGATAGAGATTTTTCAGAGTGTATGCAAAATAGCACAAGACGAAAATGCTGCAAAACAGTTAATGGCATAGTACTTAATATTACGTCACTATTTAAAACTAAAAAAAAGTTTGCCCCCCCTGGAACATTTTCAAACGGCGCCCATGACCACAGGGGTCTATACTGAGGCCTACATAGTTTCTTTTATACATAAACGACTTTGTCCGCAGAAGATGTCAGTATTATTCAGTTGAGGGTATTCTCTGCGTATTTGAGCGTCATATAGTGGATATATGGTCATGTACTCAACGCAACTCAACTCAACGCAAATGAGTCCAACCAACACTTCCTCCAGAGTAGTATTCGTACCAGGGTTGCCACCTGTCCTTGTTTCACGAGGATTGTCCTCGTACGAAGCATTTGTCCTCGTGTCCTCGGCGTGATACCATTTGTCCTCGTGTACACAGATAGAAAAGATTTTAGAGTTATTAAGAAATATTAGAGAAAAATCCATTCTTGTTGAATAATTTAGAAGTAAGGTGTGAAAATAATAAGCATCTTAGTTGCAAAATGTGTATTTAATGAAATTTAGTTCGAAGTAAATTTCATTAAATACACATCTTGCAACTACGGTTTATTATTTTCGCATTTTAAGAAATATATTCTTTTGGATCAAAACATATTTCTTTGATGCCAACAATATTTACTTCATTGAATACATATAGTTTATTTGCTTGTAGGGATTAGTTTATGTGCAATATTTATTAAAGTAAAATAACTATTTGGAGTGAAACAAAAATTACTTTCCTTAAAAGTAATATTTTTGTTTTGATTTAAAAAGATATTTCTTTACACCAAAGAAATCTAAGTTTGATTCAAATAATCATATTTGTATACAAGAAGAGATTTATTTCCTTCAAAGAAATATTTTTGCTTTGGCTTAGAAATAAGTTTGCTTCCGCCAAACAATTATATTTTGATTCAAGTGAATATATGTATTGTTAGATGGCGCTGTAAACACTCTCCTCGCAGTCTGGCCTTATCTTGAGTATAAATCGGAGTCTGGTGAAAGCCTACCGCTCAGTTGGTGTCATGCGTCTGGCTAAATTGTTAAAAACGCCTTGTGATCGGCAGTATAGAGCACAGTACATGCAGGTTCTCCGATTCCGAATCAGCGTACATTTTGCTACCCTAACCATGACTCTATGTAGGTCTGGGGAAACCAACCACTGGTCGAGAATGTGCGACATCCCAAAAGGCGGTGACAGGTGGAAATTTTGCTCTACTGTACCTTTCGTAAAGTTTTAGTCAATAATAGGTTCGTAATTTCTTTAATCAAATAACCATTTATCCCAACCTTAAAATATGGCATTGTAACCCAACCAACAATTTCGTGAATTTAAATATTATAATTCTTTCACTCGACACAATCATAATTATTAGAACTAAGTAAATCTCGTTCGTTATAATATACAAATTGTACATTTTAACTGAAAACATAAGTTGTTTCACAGAAATAAGCGCTCTTTCTACTAACAAATATTTCAAACAAATGCTTTTTTATCCGTAAATAAATGTGATTCTATCTGTGTAGGATGTATTGTGCCACCTAACCTAATCTTCGAACGTTTTGAACATTTCGGTAGGATTTAATATTTTACTTTTTTCCGACCTACTACGTCTTACCTTAATTACAGCAATGATGAATTGCGCCAAAAATTAAGCGAGATAGAAAATTCAACAATTCCTGGCTAACCACCAAAAGTTGGCTCCAAAAAGTCGAGGAGTTTAAAGCTTTTTGCACATTATGTTATGTTGAAATTTCGGTAGCGAAATTTCGGTTTACATGGTAATTTTTGAGAATGTACCTAAATTAATTTTTTGTGTGATATTACCACAGCAAAGTATTATTTTTGCATATGTAGTTAAGTAATGTATAGTATTTGTTGTTTGTTATATTTCAAGAATATTTTGTTTTATTATTTGATTGTGTTTTACGCCAGCTGCTGGGTATTTCGCTGGATGCTGTTCTACGGTGGTGTGACCATATTTATACACGTAGCAAAATACGGTTACATAAGTGAAGATTTTTATGTCAATCGATCTATAACAAAATTGCTAGGCTAGCACCAAGGTTGGTCAAGCTATATTTTACAGAGGTTATGCCGATCCCTATACTAGCAATGCATTCTACCGGTGTGCCTACAAACTCGAACCGGTGACGTCAGTGGTGTCAGACCGAGCCGAACATCTGACATTTCAAATTCGAGCGCATACAAACATTGCACGTTGTATGCAGTTGTATGTACTTACATTCAATTTATCTGTTAAAGATTGCCTGCCACTTGCTCGGTGTCATTATGTACTTCGAAGTGTGTCTCCAAGACGAATGATGAACTGCAAGTAGCATTCTTCCGTTTCCCACAAGATCGTAAAGTTCGGAAGAGGGTTCAGAAGTGCTTTAGAGCAGACAAGTTCAATCAGGACACAGGCAGAATATATTATGTTCTCTACATTTTTCAAGCAACGATTTTCTGAGAGATTTTAAATCGGATTTATTAAATTTAAAGCCAAAATTAATTTTAAAGCCTGGCTCTATTCCATCCATTAATCTGCCTAATAAGCCTAATAATTCAACTCAACAATTACATACAACAATTTACATACAACAATTACACAACACTGATACAGAAGTATTAAAAGCGTTTATTCGACAAAGACTATTTGTTAGAATTGATTTTTTAAACTATTTATACAATATGAACAAAAATTCAACACATTTAAAACGAAAAGCGAGAAATTCGGCAAAAATTTGATAAATTAAAACGCATCAGCACCTAGTTTATAATATTTGTTTTTGTAATTTGCAACTACTCTAGATACGTTGTATAATTCTATATTTTTATGTATTGTATCTTTTGTATACATACAATTTAACATATGTTTTTGTTAATGTTAAGAAGAACAATTAATAAAATAAATGTTTGTTCATGTCTTTCATTTATGTACCTAATGACATTATAATTTATGTTGTATATGTTTGGCGTATTGTATTATATTGTACCCCGTTCTACAAAACTAAAATTACATAGGCAAAATGGCCAAGGTCGATAGCTCGTTGTACACCAAATGGAACGTAATCAAAATTATACTTACTTCAATAAAAATAATAAGTATAAATCAACAAAGTTAGCACGCCACACGATAAAGAAAAAACGCATGCAAAACGCAAGCCAGACAGCCTGACTTTTGAGTGTGATTGGGCTACCATAAAATACCTTGTTTACAACCTTTACCACATAACAACATTAAAAACACAGACGTAAATGTATAAACAAGCTTCTACATTTTCTCCAAATAAAATTTTAAATGTTTTTGTAATCGGTTTACGAGAAATAAAATCGAAAAGACAACCGTGAAAGTAATATAACACTGCAAAGTTCGGGCAGTTTTCTACTCCTCTCGCACCCATGTTTAAACCGAGTGGTAAAAGATAGTTATACATGTTATGTAGAAATGATTCAGGAATATAGTACACTTTATTTCACTTTTTTTCGTTCAGTCGTTTGCGAGTTATGAGCTTTCAAATATAGGCTTTATTGCTATTCAAACCTATAGTTAACTCCGTGACAAGACACCACTGACGTCACGCCAGCGCCTCGTCCCCGCCCCGCAAAACGCTGTCAGCACAACCTCTGTCAAATATGGCTCGACCAATCTTGGGCTAGCACTATGTTGTTGTGTCAATAACATACAGGGCTCGTCTAAAGTCAATGTGTTTTTCTACTCCTATTGATGAATGCATTCATTATCATGGCAATTTATGATAAGTAATACTAACCATTCCCCACACACATGACAAACATTTCATTCCTGGTTCCTCATACCCCGCGAGCCGTGAGAAATATTTCATTTCTCACTGCAATATTTCATTTCTCACGGCTGTAGAACCAATCATAGCGCGGATTTTCATTTCCATCGTCTTTAGAGAGACTGCTTAGCGACGTTGTCATGGCGTTGACAACGTCGCTAAACGACGAGCGCTACAAACAATTTTAATCTGTCAGATATTTTAACGAAATACACGTACAGTGTACAGTAATTACTGTAATTCGTTAATCATAATTATAACAAAAAATGATTCTGATAGCGAACAAGAGGAAATGTGTACCCCTCCTAATGTAATACAAGCCGCGCAAATCCGCTCATTAAATTTATTGCCCGAAAAATCGAGGACAAAATACGAAAAAACATACCAAGCGTTTATGGATTGGCGAATCAGAAAAAAATGTAAGCTCATTTTCCGAAAATGTTTTGATAGCCTATTTTGGTGAGCTTGCCGACAAATTTAAGAGGTCCAAAAAAGTGTTATAATGTGACTTATTTAATACATCAATACGCACAAGGGATAATAATTATGTCATTTTGTAGGTTAGATACCTTGTTATCTTTTCTTCGCTGTCAATACTTGTCACTTTTAGAAAAAAAATCTGTACTACCGACATAGTGTCATACAACAGAATACCTATATGTACCGCCGCGTCACCGCCGTCCCAATACGCACTAAATTAATTTAGAAAAAATGTTGTATAATCGTAGAAAAAGTATAGTATTCCATTCGCAAGTAATGGCAATTACTCACTCGAACGTTTTGCAGCACTCGCCTACGGCTCGTGCTGCAAACTTCGTTCTCGTGAGTAATTGCTTACATTACTTGCTCATAGAATAATATACTATTTTCTACTCCTATTGAATGAATGCATTCATTATCATGGCAATTTATGATAAGTTTACTAACCATTCCCCATACACATGACAAACATTTCATTCCTGGTTCCTCATACCCCGCGAGCCGTGAGAAATATTTCATTTCTCACGGCATTATTTCATTTCTCACGGCTGTAGAACCAATCATAGCGCGGATTTTCATTTCCATCGTGTTTAGAGAGAATGCTTAGCGACGTTGTCATGCCGTTGACAACGTCGCTAAACGACGAGCGCTACAAACAATTTTAATCTGTCAGATATTTTAACGAAATACACGTACAGTGTACAGTATCTACTGTAATTCGTTAATCATAATTATAAAAAAAAATGGATTCTGATAGCGAACAAGAGAAAATGTGTACTCCACCTGATGTAATACAAGCCGCGCAAATCCGCACATTAAATTTATTGCCCGAAAAATCGAGGACAAAATACGAAAAAACATACCAAGCGTTTATGGATTGGCGAATCAGAAAAAAATGTAAGCTCATTTTCCGAAAATGTTTTGATAGCCTATTGGCGAGCTTGCCAAAAAATTAAGGCATCCAAAAAAGTGTTATAATGTGACTATATATATAATGTGATAATGTACCGCCGCGTCACCGCCGTCCCAATACGCAGTAAATTAATTTAAAAAAATGTTGTATAGTCGTAGAAAAAGTATAGTATTCCATTCGCAAGTAATGGCAATTACTCACTCGAACGTTTTGCAGCACTCGCCTACGGCTCGTGCTGCAAACTTCGTTCTCGTGAGTAATTGCTTACATTACTTGCTCATAGAATAATATACTATTTTTTAGAGGCGGAGAACTTTAAATTGAAATTAAACACACATTTTTATATTTATATTAATGAATTGTTTTTTATTTCAAAGATGATTGTTTGGCATTAACATTTAAATATGATTTCGGGCATGCGGCTCCCACGAGTGGTGCGTACATGGCGTAAAAAAAGTTAACAAGTATTATGCGTATATTTTGCCATGTTGTTTATATAATGTTTTTTTTTAGATCAGTACAACAACTATTTCCGGACTGGAGACTGTTATCAATGGGGGATTTAGGCAGCTTAACGCACCTTCAAATAAATCTATATATTTGAAAGAAACTTTTCCACCAAGTGAGCTTCTTCCATCAATCAGGAGAAATTATATTTCATACAAAGGATCATTGACGACGCCACCATGCGCTGAAGTAGTTAGCTGGATCATCAGTCTTACACCTCTTCCCATTCTTGAATCTCACTTGATGAGTTTTCGAACCATGTACGCCAATACTCCATCTCTAATTAACAATTATAGGCCTGTGCAGAAGTTGCACGACCGAGAAGTCTTCTATGTACCAAAGGGAAATCATTGAATTAAAGAACCAAAATTAACTAGTACTTTTGCTACATGTTTATTGTTACAGAAAGAATATGAGCTAAATTGCATGTTATATTGATTCAATACAATACAACCTATTTAATCCGCACAAATAAATGTAAGACGAGTCTCCGCATTAGCTGATTGTCCGGATTACTGGATATTTGTTATAGTTTATAAGTAGATATATAAAATAGTCTTCATAGACTAAGGTGACCAGATATCCCGCTTGGCGGGACAGTCCCGACTCTTCACATTTTGTTCCGCATCCCACGTGAATTGTAAAAATGTATCAACTTGTAAGAAAAATATGAATTACTCATTTTAGGTAACTTACATACTACACTAAATATAAACATAAAATTCATTAATTGGTCAACAACAAGACTATTAGCTAAATGACAAAGTAGTTCCTTCTGTCATTTGCAATCGAAATTGCGCGGGTTATAAGTGGACACTCTTACCAGTGGACAGTATGTACAAGAATCTCTGTGGGCGGACAGATGACTCCATTACTGTCTCTGTCTCTATCCGTCGCGCATAGTAGCTTTTAGTGTACCGTGTCACAAATTGAAGCGTCTGTCTATGAAAAAAATACTGTTTTCCGTTAACCGCATACCAAACCTTTCTTTTACTTGGGAAGCGAGAGTTTATTAAGTTAAGCTTTCTTCACACTACGCATGTTTTACCAGTCGTTGGTTGTTCCCGGCTGCTAGCAGCCGCTCCGAATGCTCCATAATCGCTCCATAAACCTTGCAAACCCCAGCAGCTGGTAGTGTAAACAGCGGCTCATTCAATCGGCTTCTGAGGGCTTGTAGACGGCAGTAACCATCGGCTGATAAAACATGGTAATGTGTGGAAACTTTACCTTTAATTACCGGCCACGCTTGGACCTAACCAATGAACGCGCTTCTAGCGTATCAATTTGCTTCGAGCCGAAAGTGGAAGTATGTGTTGGTATACGGTTAGCGGAAAGCAAGAATTTATTTATAAATACATATTTTAAAAAGTGAAGCAGCGAGCACATTCAACAACTACAATATGTTTGGACTACAAAAATGCAGATGGTTGTGATGCACGGTGACCAATACTGATACGGTTTTAGTGGTATTAATGAAAAAGCCCGAATAATCGTTTATTTGCTTACTACACTCAAATGAATTCCGTAATCTCTTCAAACATTTAGATAAATCAACAACTGGCCTGCGAGCTATTGCTGGTCTTATAGGATAAGATTTACACCAATAAGAAGTTTATCCAGTTGCTCAACTTAAGAGAATTGATTAAGACCTGTTCCTTGTAAGCCGCAACGATCTAAGTACAGATCAGCAACATATCTGAGATATTTGCAGAGCAATTGATTTAGGAGAATGTTCCTACTAGCTTAGATAAACCCAATCCAGGAAAAATGGTACACTAAAAAGTGGCTAACCACAGGAAATATAATTCTGCGGTTGTATATGGCTTATCATTAACCTTCAAATCTAGTAACTTTAACAACTTATATTTTATAAGTGTATGAGCCGATGTGGTTTCATATAAAACAAAATCATCATGTAGCTGTTGATCGAAACATTTCTATAATTTTATAGCTCAATCTTGGTATTTATCGGAAGAATTAAAACATAATGGATCAAGTGATTCAGCGGAATGAATTCTTTGGCATTCCAAAAATGTTTTGAAAAAGAAAAATATTGATACGAGTAAAAATGCTGTTGTTTGCAACTGGTTTTCTATGCCAACTCAAGACAGGAATCACAGACATATCTCTAGCTGTATGTGGTTCACCTAATACGCCGGTATAATACGAATCACTAATTAATCAAGTGTATTATCAACGTAAGTATCAACGTATACGTATACTTACTAATACGTATACGTATTATAACTATATATAGTTCATACACTAAATTTTAGTTTGCTTGACTGTTTAAATATTTTTTAATGTTCTTTTATCAAAAAATAATTTAAAACAAAAAAAAATATGGAATTTTTTTTTCTCTGTTGTCTTTTTACCCTCTTGGGGCAGTACAAAACATTAAGATGAAAATCAGATTTTTTTTCTTTCTAGTAACTACTTATCACAGAGCATCAATTCCCTACCAATCAGTTTTCAAATTCAAATTTTCATATTTTCGATCCACCCTTATGACTACATTATAAGAGATAATCCAGTAGGTTTCGTAGGTACATGCTATTCTTCAGGGTGGATGCAAGCTGTTCTTATATTTATTACCAGTCGTATGAAAACCAGCGCTCTGCGCCGCAGCTCCCTATTCCATATAACTTTTCATGGTGTACGGAGTCCTAACGGAGTCCCACCTCACGCCACGGCAGTCGGACGGACAGACCACGTTAGCGCTTTATTATAGAATATAAAATATGATATCGATAGATTGCTGCAAGTCTTACCAGTAACAGCGAGGTATATAAAAGTTTCTCTGGTCCACTACCATCTATGATTATAAATCATCGTACGGTCTATATAAGTTTGCTCTACTAATTCTCGCAGGTAAAAACTAGGTTACCGCTACCTATTTTTCATTACCTACATGTTATTTCTGTGATATTGTAGATTGCGGCAGATTCTACCAGTCGTATATAAGCCACAATAATCTTTGTAATATGAAATATAGTACAATCTTACTAATCCGACCATTAGTCCAGCACTGCACGTACTGCAACTTATTTTGTTGGATCACTATTTTAAATTTATATGTAAAGACTTATATCGCCATAATAAATCACCTTAGGGTGCCATTTGCTCTAAAAGGAGCTAAAAAGACACCATACACTTTTAACTTGGTAGCCTAACACTATACAACGCAGAGCTTGTCTTACATTTTTTTGTTTTACAATGTTTTACAAAACCGTTTGTTGAAAGAAATTTTTTTAAAAGAATAGAGCAAGTATACATTCTGGTTAATCTAACATGATAATAAAATAGATTAAAGGGTTCATTTACATCTATTCTTACATGAAACTGTATTTTAACTCTCTTATGTCAATACCTAATAAGCTTTTGACTCAATACGCAATAAGCTGTTGACGCTTCTCGGGGAGTAAAAATTATAGTAGATAAAACAATATTTATAATTGTTAATTTTGTTTGCATATTTTCACCACACAACACTACATTATTCCAATTTCTATCTAGATAAATTCCCGGTTTCTAGTTAGTCATATTATGGTGTTATCTAGAAACCAAATGTTAGTGAAATTGTCCTGTACTTGATCAGAATCAAATAATATCGACCAATCCGATTTTAAATTAAGCAATTAAGAATACTGGAATTACATTTCTGTTAGAAAGGCATTAAAAACAAAAATAACAAAATATATAACAAACCAAAATTAACTCAATTTACGAAAAACAACGTATTACTTCGATATCCAATCACACTTCAACAGGAATTTAAAAGAATAAAATGAATTTCTTCGACGTTGCTATGTTAATAATAATACTTCGCGCCATCTTCGCTCTAAATGTAAACAAACCCTATGCGCATGACGGGACAAGGCGCGAGATACCAAAACGTGTCCCCGTTATGCACATACCTTCCTACGTTGTATCAACAGTAGACAGTCGTCACTTCGACTGCAAGACGGCGAGCGCATCCCATGCTGTGGCAGCGGTTGTAACTACCGCAAACGCCACAAACTTCCATCGTCAATAACTTTTGATAGTTGCATCGTACGAAAAAAATGTTCAGACAAAAGATTGTTCTTATTCAGCGTAAAATAATAATTTGATAAAAAAGTTGGGTATTCCCATTTAAAAAAAGTTATCCGCGTTTTCGCCGATTGCAGCGCCATCTGAAATGAAACTGATATCGCCATCTCATTTCCCCCTTTGCGTCCTACAAGTTTATTTAAGACACTTTTGTTGTACCATCCACCCATTCACCCGGTATACAGGGTGTCTCACGGAACTGGTACATTAGAAGTTTCTCATGTTCTACTATTTCTTGAAACATGAAATTTTGGAATTAGAATTTACTCGATCTGAACTCTTCGGCTAAAATATTCTCAAGTTAACTGTCACGTCCGGTCACCGGAAGTCGGTATCAACTTTGTTATTTTAAATGGAATGATATAATTTTGATTTAATTTTTGGTTTCTACGTATCAAAATACATCATTTTTAATAAGGCTTTCCTATATCTAAATATCACCATTTTTGAGTTTTTTTGATTATATTAATTTTTTGGTGATTTTCGCGGTGACGTTTAAAACTGAATATCTCGGTTATTATTAAAACTAGAAGTTTGATGATCCAAAACTAGAAACATAGCCAAATACGACGATGTTTAGTTCATCATGATATCTTATACAGAGTGTTCAAAATCTACAACACAATAATTGAATTTTCAAACGTAAAAAACTCATTTTTTCCAAATAGAACACCCTGCACACCGATATGCCATTCGATAGGAAATTTTATTCCCTATCAATCAATATTACGGTTCCCTATATCTATCTTTAATAGTTTTTGAGATATTGTTACTTTTTCTTTAAATCCATTTTAAATACTCCCATTTAATAATGGGGACGAAATTAGATACGAAATTTACAACGAAAATTTAAATAGTGATAGATATTCAGAAATTTAGCGTGGATGTGTGAACAATTTTTGCGATACTCTTTCCCTCAATATTTTACGCGACTGCTTTTATCAAATGGACGGGACGGTGCGCCGGCACATTCTTCGCATGTGGTATCCATTCAACTTAATCAGATGTTAGGTGACGGTAGGTGGTTCGGAAATAGGAGACCCTGGCGGTGGCCACCAAGCTCACCAAATTTAACACTATTAGACTTTTATTTCTGGGGTCATGTGAAAAGTCAGGTCTATTCCACACCAGTTAATACTCGAGAAGAATTGACTAACAGAGTAGTAGCCGCCGCCCGCCATTAATGGACTTCAGCGACAAGAAATCCGAAGAGCGACGATGACAGTAGTACAGCGAAGTGTTTTAAAATGTTGGGAGTAGAACGGGCAGCATTTCAAACAACATAATTAAGTTTTAATTTAAGTTAGATATCCCAAATCTATTATTTTAGTTTTAACAAACCTTTTCAACATTTTTCTGTTTTCCTGCTGTTCCAAAGTTGTTACATTCCTATAAATAAAGAATAAATCGTTTTGTATTTAGTTTGCATTCTTTTATACTGACAATATCTCAAAAACTATTAAAGATAGATATAGGGAATCCTAATATTGATTGATAGGGAATACGATTTCCTATCGAATGGCGTATCGGTATACAGGGTGTTCCATCTGAAAAAAAATAGTTCTTTACGTTTAAAAATTCAATTATTGTGTTGTCAATTTTGAACACCCTGTATAAGATATCATGATGAACTAGACATCGTCTTATTTGGTTATGTTTCTAGTTTTGGATCACCAATCATGAAACTTCTAGTTTCAATAATAACCGAGATATTCAATTTTAAACGTAACCGGGAAATACACCAAAAAAAAATAAAATCAAAAAAACTAAAAAATGGTGATATTTAGGTATAGGGAAACATTATCAAAAATGATGTGTTTTGATACGTAGAAACCAAAAATAAAATAAAAATTATATCATTCCATTTAAAATAACAAAGTTGATACCGACTTCCGGTGACTGGACGTGATAGTTAACTTGAGAATATTTTAGCTGAAGAGCTCAGATCGAGTTAGTTCTAGTTCCAAAATTTCAAGTTTCCAGAAATAGTAGAACATGAGAAACTTCTAATGTACCAGTTCCGTGAAACACCCTGTATATATATATATATAGTTCCATGTATATATATATATATATATATATATATATATATATATATATATATATATATATATATATATATATATATATATACATACAGTGTCTCACGGAACTGGTACATTAGAAGTTTCTTATGTTCTACTATTTCTGGAAACTATTTCTGAAACACCCTGTATATATATATATATATATAGTTCCATGTATATATATATATACATACAGTGTCTCACGGAACTGGTACATTAGAAGTTTCTTATGTTCTACTATTTCTGGAAACTTGAAATTTTGGAACTTATATATGGAACTATATATATATATATATATACATATACAGGGTGTCTCACGGAACTGGTACATTAGAAGTTTCTCATGTTCTACTATTTCTGGAAACTTGAAATTTTGGTACTAGAACTAACTCGATCTGAGCTCTTCAGCTAAAATATTCTCCAGTTAACTGTCACGTCCAGTCACCGGAAGTCGGTATCAACTTTGTTGATACCGACAACTTTCAACTTTCCTATATATATATATATATATATATATATATATATATATATATATATATATATATATATATATATATATATATATATATATATATATATATATATATATATATAGGAAAGCTAAGGTATGTGTCAGGCAATTCCGTCATACGAAGATCGAAGAAGCAACCGTAGACACGTGTTTCGGATATATGTATATCTGTATATATATATATATATATATATATATATATATATATATATATATATATATATATATATATATATAGTTGTAGAATCCCATCTCGAAAGTAACGTTGAGAGTAGGTAACGACCGACTTCGTTGGAAATTAAACGTGCAAAGTATCGTGGGAAATTCGGTCAGAAGGGCGTTATAAAGGAAACTCCTTTTATCTACGTTCAAATTTTCGCTTTAATTAAAAGCTTCTTCAGGAACTAGAATTAGAGTTGGAGAAAAAACGTGCTAATTATCGTCATCGGAGGCAACACGCCAAATCATCACAAACAATCAAACGACGAACGTTTACTCGACAGTGTTTGTATTGTAATGTGTCGAGTAAGCGTTCGTCGTTTGATTGTTTGTGATGATTTGGCGTGTTGCCTCCGATGACGATAATTAGCACGTTTTTTCTCCAACTCTAATTCTAGTTCCTGAAGAAGCTTTTAATTAAAGCGAAAATTTGAACGTAGATAAAAGGAGTTTCCTTTATAACGCCCTTCTGACCGAATTTCCCACGATACTTTGCACGTTTAATATATTAACTAGTCTGAGGCTCAAATCTGTTCATGGTCCGTCGACCTCTCCAGGAGAGGATCAGTCGCCCGATCCTCTCCAAGCTACTGGATAAAATCCTTGACCTACCAGCCACAAGTGCAGAAGATGCACAGAAAATCAAAAACATGTACGACACAACATCGGAATGTCTACAAGCCATGTCAAACATAGGAATTCCAACGGAGTCATGGGGCCCGATCAACACGCGAATTCTCGTTAGAAAATGGGATAATTCCAACAACTAATGGTGTTTATCAAGACCCGTTTTCAGTCATTAGAACCCATTGCTGATACGGAGAAAAAGAGACAACCCTCTCCATCCCCAGGAAGAGAAGATAGAAAATGCAAATATTGCAAAGAAAACCACCCGATAAACTTTTGCACTAAGTTTCGAAAACTGTCCGTCTCAGGAAGAGCGGAATTCATCAAAACTAATAAACTGCGCAGAAACTGTATGGCTCACGAATTCGGTGTCAAGACTGTCAAGAGTAACAAAACCGCTATGTGCCGAATTTGAGACAAGCCTCGCCACACAATGTTACACCGGGATGAAAGTAACAATTCTAATCGCAAACACACAAAGAACTTTGTTCTGGTCTCAATACAAAAGAGACAACCATACAAACCACCAATAGGATTAATAACGAAGAAAATACAGTTCTATTGGCAGCAGCCCTGATAAAAACAATGACATTATGAGGGTCAGTTGAAATTCTCCGCGTGCTCGTCGATCCAGCATGTTTCATGACCGAAGAAGCAGCGCACCGACTAGGGCAACCCAGGCAGAAGATACATGCCAAAATATCTGGCCTAGAGGATGAGACACCGAAGATACTCGGCTGGAAGGTAGACCTACAAATCCATCCTCACCTTCCTAGCAACTACTACCTTCAAACAAATTTCTTAGTCCTTACAAAGCTAACCCAATCTCTACCTAATGAAATCCTACCGGAATTAAATCCTCAAAACCGGATCAACAAAATCCTTGCTGATTCTACATACCGTACGCCAGGCCCAATTGATGCAATCCTCGGAGCGGAAGAATATGGAAACATTCTACAAGAAGGCTTCACGAGAACCAATGATGGAGCGTTGGGTCTACAAACGGAACTTGGTTGGATACTGTCTGGTAACATACAGGTTGAGAGCAACATAACCACTCAAATCATAAGTTTGGTTAACCGCGTAGAAGCGGAAGGTGGTCAACCCGATCACAAAATTCTTGGGAGATCCAGCACTTCCCAACCAATCCAGGAGTACACTGCTCCATACATAGCTGTAAAAACCTTACAACAGCTAAATGAAGGAACAAGCTTCCCAGAAGCATCCCTGATCGCTCCACGAGACCTGTATGTGGACGATGAGCTCTCCAGGGCAGATTCAGAGTTAGAAGCCAAAATTCTCCAATGGTTTCCAGTTCAATTGCAACATCGCTTTGTCCCGCCCGCAGCTCCTCACTTCGGAGGAATATGGGAAGCCGTGAAATCAGTAAACTACTACGAAGAAATAGAATTCTCTGAAGTAAAATGCAATCATCGCACAACACGGATCGGCTATGATACTGGGCCTTCACAGGATGGAAAATATGGGGCAGTAGAAGTAATTCTGCTCGTATTGCTGTTAAGCATATTTTTTAGTCTCGTGAGCTTGAGTCATCCAGTCGACCCATCAGATAACATTACCATAAGGGACCCTTGGACTCCAGCGACCATCAAGGATGAATCAATAGCCAGACCATCCGAGGAGTTATTAAAACTAATCAATGACGAACAGCTAGTAAATGGTCAGTTACATGAAAACATCTGGCGTCATCTAAGGCACCATTCATCTTTGACAAGCCTTGTCGTAAGTGTGGTCACGATAGCTGGAAGCTTAGTGCTGGCCACATTCATGTGGATGCTGTATAAACGCTGCTTCATGACATGTCTCCGGACCCGAAAGCCAATGCCGCCACACAACCGCGAAGAAGGTATCCCTCTTCAGACCTTCAGCACCGCGCAGCCCATACTGAGAATGACATCAATCTGTAGCCCATCTACGCCGACATACACCATAGAGTGAACACTGAGTCATGAAGACTTTGTGAAGTGCAAGTGTCAGTGTTTATTTGTTTTTTTTTCTCTTTTTCGGCCCCGCAGCTTGTTTAATCCAAAATCAAACAATTTTTAATAAATCAAATAATTAGTGTAAAGCGAACAAATATCGAACATCTTGCTGTAACTCTGGACGTGCAACGATCGCGTAAACACGCACGCAGCACATTTCAACGACGAATTGCTGACCAAGTACATACAAGACATCGACGGCTCCCAATTGTACACACCAATAGATTCAAATTTTGTGCATAATATGTCATCTATACTTGCCATTATTTTAGCACCACTGATTAATTTGTAAATTTAAGAATTGTATATAAACCGATTATTTTTTAATAAAAAACAGTTTTTTCATCAACCAGGTAATGCTCGTTTCATTTATTTTCCCTATTGTTTTTCTCTTGTGTTTATTGTCTTATTTACACCCAGGTTTTTGTCTTAGGCTGTGAATTCTAACTAGTCTGAGGCTCAAATCTGGTCATCAATAGTTTTAGAGTTATGACTTATGAGCCTTCAAACACAGAAGTTGTTACTATCGAAACGAGAGATGGCAGGTAGGGCGATTTTCTCGGGCGGGGTCACATATACCAATTTATAATGTAATAAAAAAAATTTAACTTTTTAATATTGTTACTTATTAACAAATACCTATTCCTTCAAAATATAAACAAACAACTTTCTAAAAATTCTTTTCTTGTAACTCTAACCACCTTAGTTGATTTTTCAATGTACTTTATAATCTGCATCTAATCTTGCATCTCGCAATGTAGATATTTTAGTTACCATTGTACCTAGTTTGAAAAACTCCTAACGCAATTTTAACTTATGCAACTGAAAGGATGGCAGTTATTTGGGTTGCATACTCACCGGCAAATCGGCACTCAAACCAGTATGTTGTACTTCTGCATTGCGACTAGACAGAGAGGTTGGACAGCATTGAAAACTCGAAGCTCTATTCATTTCTTTCTACAGTATACATCGCGCACGCGGTCGAGGTGAAATTGAGTTTGCTCGCTGCGCATAGCGTACAAAAACACTAAATCACCATCTCGCTACAAAATCACCATGTCGCTTCATATGCTTAAAAATTGAACACTGCAGGATAGGGTAAGATGTAATACAGTATAACATACTTGCACTGAACATTTATAATGTTAAGTAAGTACGTAGGCTTTCAGCATTCAGTTACCTCTGAAGAAGCGAGCAACATGGTTCGCGAAACATCAGCATTTACAAATCTTCAGACACAGAATAACCCGGAAGCAGTTTATTTTCTAAATTTATAACGTTACATTTATAACAAATTAGCAGACTACTGTTAACGAAGTTCTCTTTCTTAACGGATTAACAATGTTAACTTTCTGATTAACTTGCCTACTGGTATGATTCACCGGTTATCAAGGTGCGCTCACTCTTCCTTGCTAACAGCATCAAGGCCTACTAACTGTCCGTCGCTAACGAAACTTACCTTGAGATATGCCCATGCACACAGCACGAAAAGCTTGTTTTTGAAGTGCTGTGACTTTCTAAATTGTCGTTTTTTTTCTATTGTTAACGTACTATGTAATTTTTCTTTGAGAGAAAATAAATTGAATTGATTGACAACCGCCGACCGATTTTGTCACAGTGCTATTTGAAGATACTTTAAATAACATGATAAATAACAATAAAAGAAAATGGCTACACAATGATTAATTTATTTAAAAGCAGTCTTGAGGCTACAGTATGCATACCTACAGATAAATAAATATCACTACTGATCTTAACATTATATTTACTTAACATGATAAAACAATCACAAATTAGAATCATTACTCACTAGCAATAATTACCAGACCTTTAGGGAGGCAGATTCAACTTTGCCGATTCATTATGTATAACTCTAATCAAGTCCTGATTCACGCAGAATATGAAACGTAGATTGGAGATCTCAACGACGGAATTATCGTACAGCCGAACCTTGTTGCCAGTCGTGATTGGTCGACCATCCACAAAAATTGGCCGCTTTCCTTCGGACGATAAATAAAACTCTCCTGTATTCCTCAACCTAAAAAAAAATGCTTGTTTATATACATAATTTTATTTGGTGTATAATACTTTAGTGTTAGAAGAAGTTGTACCAGAAGAAGTTATTATTATTATTATTTTTGTTGATCTGTTAAAGCTAAATAAAACAAACAAAGAATATGAGAAAGAATTTAAAAAAAATTAGAGAGCGCTGAGGGATGAGAAGTCATGTAGATATATTCTTCTTACTGTAAATACACGTGGCTAAAAATGATGAAATTACAAATATTGCTTCTCATGTGATACAACTCATGTTTATAAAAATACGCGGGTTAAAACTATCCAATAGACGGTACTAAAAAACACGTGAAAATCGCTACGACAGCTCTCCGTTCTCCGATAGCTCTCCATATATATATATATATATATATATATATATATATACATATATAATGGATGTTAATTCTTTGCAGAAACCTGCATATATATATATATATACATATATATATATATATATATATATACATATATATATATATATATATATATATATATATATATATATATATATACATATATATATATATATATATATACATATATACATACACATATATATACATATATACATATATTAATTCTTTGCAGAAACCTGTATATATTGATATGAAACTTTGAAATAGTTAATACAAGATGGCGGTAATTTTTTAAGTTAAAAAACTACAGCCACGCCTGGGATTCGAAATAGGTCACGTTAGTCTAATTGGTAAAACGTCGGACCGGCAATCCGTATATCTGGGTTCGAATCCCAGGCGTGGCTGTAGTTTTTTAACTTAAAAAATTACCGCCATCTTGTATTAACTATTTCAAAGTTTTATATATATATATATATATATATATATATATATATATGGGACGTTCTTTCTCAAACGGAACAACGCTCTGTCCAAAGTTATTTTTGATTGATTATAATGATTTTTTGCTAAAAATGTTTGTTTTTTAATCCGATTTCTGGGCCCGTTGGGCCTTTTTGAAAATTTCAAAATGGTGGCTCAAAATGGCGGCTAGAAATCCAAGATAAATCAAGGGTTCGGTTTAAAAAATGTATAAAAAAAGAAATACGCGACGGATTTCCTTATTTTTTGGGTTGAATTGTTGGCGGATTCAAGATGGCGGGCGAAATTTAAAAAAATCGACCTTTTTACAGCAAATTTCTTATTTATTCGTGGTTTTTGGTGTCACTGATTACGAATTTAATACTAGATTTATAAAAATAAAAAAAAAGATGGCGGATCCAAAATGGCGGACGAAAATTTTGCAGTTCTATGATGAGGATTAGAAGCCGGGACACCCGGCTAGGCAAGATTCAACAGTCCGCTGTTGCTCAACACTGCCACGAGTCGGGACACACAATGGATTTCGATGACACGAAGATGTTGGCAAGGGTGGGTAATTATCATCGAAGGCTTATTAGAAAAGCCATCGAAATTTACAAACATCCTGACAACATCAATCGCGGGGACGGTACTGACATTAGTAGGGTCTGGAAATCGATCCTAACGCGGTCAGGTGGAAAACCACATGGAGCGGCAGCTCCAGATGTGCGCAGTGAGGTGTAAATTCAGGTATATAAGGGAGACTTTCTTGGTAGGTCTTCAGTATTCAATTAGCTTTGAAGAAGCGAGCAACATGGTTCGCGAAACGTCAGCATTAACAAATCTTGACACACGGCATAACCCGGAAGCAGTTTATTTTCTACTTAAAAAAATATTTTTTTTTTATTTTTATAATTTTTTTGGTTAGCAGATGGAGTAGCAGCCGATGTGCCGTAAAACTTTCATCAATTTAAAATTTACTTTCAATATACGCAAAATTCACTTTTCGGTTACGCTTTTTTCTTCATTGGCCCTATTTTGACTGTACAATTGCTACTTGCCGCAGGTGTTTATGATTCCGACGCGCGTAAAAGTTACGGGTTGTACACACGTTAAGTTCACGTTTTTCTTCTGAAAAAAATGCTTGACACTTGGTCCGTCTCGAGTGTCACTTTAGTAGACTTACCTTATTTTGAAATAAAAACGGGGACGTTGTTACCCATCTGAATATTATTTCCGTGTATATTAGCGTAATTTCAGCGCGTATCAGGACCGAAATGTAGCTCAAGCACGCACTCAGACGCGACTATCAACATTGGTCGCTAGGCAACCGACGGCAACCGGCAACAGATTTAACAAATACCAACAAATACTTTACTTTGACGTTTCAGTGATAAGAGAAATGTTGCAATCACCAGAAACGCATCGTTTCCGGATAGATAGATGTTGTAATCCCTTTGATAAAGGACATAGAGGAAAAGACTTGAGCCGAGTTTCAGCAGAATTCCTTTCTAAGCACATACATATTCCTGTAAATGCTTTAATTTGTGGAAGTTGTCGAAAGGAGAGCTACATAAATTCAGCCGATTCATCAAATGCTTCAATTGATGATAGGATTTCGGAACCTGAGAAATATGAAGGTCCTGAACAAAAAAGAAAATGTTTATCACGGCAAGATAAATTGGAACAACTTATAGATGGACTGAAAGAAAAGTTTTCTTCTTTTCCAAAAAGCGATCCACTAAGAGTGACAATTTTGACAATATTACCTGATTGTTGGACATTGCGAGATATTGTAGAAGAGTTTAATGTTTCCATAAGGTTGGCTAAGAAGGGAAGAGACTTAAGACATGAATCAGGTGTTTTAGCAACACCTAATAAAAAAAAAGGCAAGTCATTACCTGAAAGTACTGTGAACAAAGTTGTGGAGTGTTATAACTCTGATACAAATAGTCGCGTAATGCCAAATAAAAAAGATGTCGTCAAAATCAGAGATGGTAATAATATAATCAGTGTTCCCAAACGATTGCTTTTATCTGATATAAACGTTTTGTTTCGAAAATTCAAGGAGGAACACGAACAAATACCAATAAGTTTTAGTAAGTTCGCAGAGCTACGGCCTAATTGGTGTGTTATAGCAGGAGCCAGAGGTACACACAGTGTATGTGTATGTGTAATACACCAAAATTTTAAGGCGATGTTCGATGCTTCTAATCTGATTGAACTAACAAAAGGACATAACTATGAACTGCAAGGTTATGCTGATTGCATCAATTATTTTCGGGTTTCAGGAATATGCCCAAAACTATCAGATTTTCAAGAGTACATCACATCAGTGCTACTGGAAAATGATGTCCATGAAATTATATTTAGTATCTGGCAGGCGACCGACAGGTGCACTGTAAAAAAGGAGTGCCTTACTGTACATGATTTCGTTCCTGAGATATCACACAGTTTAGAAACATTGATTCCGCATCATTTCATTTCCAAGAAACAATCACAATTCATCAGTGATCTGAAGAAGAATATTAAACAAAATGAGGCTGTCTTGGAGATAGATTATTCAGAGAATTATGCATATGTCGCTCAGAACGCTGTTCAACAATTCCATTATAACAGTGATCAATGTAGTATATTTGGTGCTGTTCTGAACTACAAAGAAGGCGATGAAGTTAAACACTTCAGTTTTATAGTGCTGTCACAATGCACAACTCATGATACTACGGCTGTGTATTTATCACAAGTACATCTGCTTCCTGCAATACTACATAAATGTCCAAAGATAGCAAAAATTATCTATGTATCAGATGGAGCAAAGCAACACTTTAAAAATCGGTACCAAATGATTAATTTAGTGCACCACAAAGAAGACTTTGGCATTGAGGCAGAGTGGCATAATAATGCTACAGCACATGGAAAAGGGTGTGTTGACGGACTTGCCGCAATATTAAAGAATCTAGCAACACGGGCTAGCTTACAAGACAAAGGAAATGATTATATTCTAAATTCTGGTCAACTTTTCAATTAGGCGAAAAAAAAATTCCCTAATATCACGTTCTTCCACTACACTAAACAGGATTATGATAGAACTTCTAGAAAACTGGCAAAAAGATTTTCCACTGCACCATCTGTCAAATACATTTCTAAAGCTCATTCTTTCAAAGTAGCCTCAAAGAAAACCCTTAATGCATATAGATACTCTGATGCATCTGAAATATTATCAACTACATACTATTAAAGAAAAAATAAATAATTTCAAAACCTACATGTATAAAAATAAATAAAAAAAGACGTTTTAGAATTCTCTTTTGATTGTTTTATTTCTTTGTTTTTATTAATACACCGGTTGGAACAATCATCGCGAAACGACTCTAGTCGTATTCCCCTCACCCCCACCACAAACTATACGCCTATACGTGCGCGCCAGCCAGTGTGGGCCGAGAGCATCACAAGTATATGAGTAAATATGGTGAGTGGCGGCATGTCCAGACCACACCGTTTCGTGATGGAGGTTCCAACGGGTATGATTATTAAGAATTTGGGGGAATTTATCCTCTATATTAATTTAATAAAAATCTGATGTGGCCAAGAACATAACTTTATCATACTATACAGGAGTGTCAAATGCTGATGGTCTGACAATACTGTCAATAGAATAAAATATGTATCAAATCCTGGCTAACTAGTTTTAATGCAGATGCGAGCGATTGCGATCAAATAGAATTTGCTCCTGCAGCTAAATTATTAATGTTAGCAACAAAGGTGATACGTTTTCTTTTCAAAATTAGGTCTGCTAAAGTGACACTCGAGTCGGACCAAGTGTCAAGCATTTTTTCAGGAGAAAGTTTACGCGAATCGGAATCATAAGCACCTGCGGCAAGTAGCAATTATACAGTAAAAATAGGGCTAATGAAGAAAAAAGCGCAACCGAAAAGTGAATTTTGCTTATATTGAAAGTAATGGAACGTATGAAGTTTTAAATTGATGACAATTTACGGTACATCTGCTGCTACTCCATCTGCTAACCAAAAAAATCATAAAAATAAAAAAAAAAGTATTTTTTAAAATAACCAAAAAATGTATAAAGGTATAAAAAAGTAATGCGGGCATCATACATAGAAACACAGTCTAAGCCCTGTTAATCTTCTAATCCTCACTATAGAAGTGCAAAATTTTCGTCCGCCATTTTGGATCCGCCATCTTTATTTTTTGATTTTTAAAAATCTAGTATTAAATTCGTAATCAGTGACACCAAAAACCACGAATAAATAAGAAATTTGATGTAAAAAGGTCGATTTTTTAAAATTTCGCCCGCCATTTTGAATCCGCCATCTTGAATTCCGAAAAGCTAAATATGGATTGGTGACAGGCGACCCCAAATCTCGCCCGCTAAACACCTCCAAACCGAATTTGGCACAAAACGTTTGATTATTGTTTCTAGTCCACCATCTTGGATCCGCCATATTGCATTTCACCATTCTACCATATCAAGTTTTTAGAGTGATCCATTACCAACAATTCAACCCAAAAAATAAGGAAATCCGTCGCGTATTTATTTTTTTATACATTTTTTAAACCGAACCCTTGATTTATCTTGGATTTCTAGCCGCCATTTTGAACCACCATTTTGAAGTTTTCAAAAAGGCCCAACGGGCCCAGAAATCGGATTAAAAAACAAACATTTTTAGCAAAAAATCATTATAATCAATCAAAAAGAACTTTGGGCAGAGCGTTGTTCCATTTGAGAAAGAACGTCCCTCTCCTTCTTTGCTATTTTTATTGTACTCGAGACATGTTTCGATCTTAACAGATCATCATCAGTCGGGAATAGTCAGTTTGCAGAGTCTATGTGGTCATAATTTAACATTGTTTCAATTCTAGAGATCTTACCGAATGAGTATGTGGACGTATGGAGTATGTGACTATTCCCAACTGATGATGATCTGTTAAGATCGAAACATGTCTCGAGTACAATAAAAATAGCAAAGAAGGAGAGGTTTTTATTTTTATTTAAGTTGAATATATATATATATATATATATATATATATATATATACAGTGTGTCCACGAAAGTCCGCACCATATGGAAAAAATTTTTATTGTGTATTTCTCAGAAAATTTTATTCTTTATAAAAGTTGGCGGCTCGTATGGAACCAAAACTGCAACCGTCAAATATGTTAATTTCGGTGCCATATACCAAGCGATTCAGAATATATGAATTTGTGATAAGAGTAAAGTACCTGTATTTTCATTATTATCGATAAACTTTATTTGGAAATGTTGTTTAGAAGTAAAAATTATATTCAAATATGAAGTCAGAGCCACCTACCTTGAAAAGAAATATTTTCAGTTTTTTTCTTAATTATTACTTTTGTGACAAATATTAGTAAATGTCAGTGATACTAAAAGGTTCTTTTTAATCTATTTTTTGCAAATTTGAATACATTTTTTA
Source organism: Aphodius sticticus (assembly GCA_963966075.1). Classification (NCBI taxonomy): domain Eukaryota; kingdom Metazoa; phylum Arthropoda; class Insecta; order Coleoptera; family Scarabaeidae; genus Aphodius; species Aphodius sticticus. Next base: position 55,914,745 of record OZ014506.1, read on the forward strand.
TACTTTTTGTTATTTTGGTATGACAACTAATGTTTATTTAGAACTAACGCAAAATTACTTATTTTCTTGGTGCGAAGTTGATATTTCACCCTGTAGATATTAATATATCATACAATAACTAATTCAGGAGCGTGACTTACCTTTTATTCAGTTAATATTATTGACTGTGGACAGGTTTATAATAGTAGTTATCCATCTACACCGAGCGATTCTCAAGTGGTGGTACGCGCGGTACTACCACTTATGAAATTTTATTTTCACTGATAATATCTTAATAAACATAACTGAAACCTCAATCAATAGGGTATTCCGGTCATGTCAAAATTTAAGCAGATATTCGGTTTAACCTATTGTACAATTTATGAGGATTCATATAGTTAAGCTATGAGCTTTTTGATTTAGTTTTTCTATAAGATAATTGCAATTAAAAGTGCATTTCGTTTGAATTCACCGACCACCCTCGGAAATACACGATGATTACCGATCCCTAGTAGCGGTGGCAACAGCGGACAGCTCTCGAATAGCTGATCGGCCAAGTTGACGGTTGGCGACCCTGTTGTTTGACAACGAATAAAGGTACCTTTTTTGAGAGATGATTTGATCATTGAAACTTGAAGCCAAACATCTCTCATCTCGCTAGTCGGCAATGTAAAGAAAATCTTATCAGAAGTTACTGTTCTACTGCTGTTATAGCCCGGCACAGAACAATGTCGGCGTTGGAGTTTATACATTTTGAACAAGTGTTTGATATAACCTCAATAACCAAATCAGGTGTCAACAAACGAGCGATTCTAAACGTTGACACAACAGAAGACAAAAATTTACTACGTGCACCCTAGATATAGCAACGTTGTCAAGTCGCTCACTTTGAGCGGTCTTTGTGACGTCACAAAGATCAATCCTAATTCAAACTTCAAACAACGATTTCTCTTAATTTAAAACAATGTTTGATATTTTACTTGTGAAGTAGCAAACAGTAGCACCCATACTTTGTAAAAAGTGACAATTTCAAAAACACCGGAATACCCCATTGTGTCTTGAATCAATTATTTTATGCAAGAATGTATCTTCTTATGTACAGCAGCACAAAACGCAGCAATAACCACCTAAGTATAGGTTCTTGTATAGGCAACCCAATGATACAAAAAAGAATATGAAACAAACAGTTTATTTTCTTTATGCAACATTGTTTAAATTTTAAAATAAGCATACACCACTATCACAGGTGGATATGAAAAACAAAAGCATTATCCAGACATTATCCATTTAATCGTACTCACTGCAGTTTACGTTAGTTTATGTGCTGTAACTTTTAAAACCATGCTTACACTCCAAAAAAAATTCTTTTAATACATGGAGAAAATAGACCGCACCGAGATGTTGCTGCTATTTTCAAGACACCCACACAACCAAATTGCCCATTCAACCATTTCCAGGATAATAAGAAGAATCAAAGAGACTGGGTCTGTTGAAAATAGCTCAAGAAACCCCACAAAAATATGTTTCCAAAATGAGGAAACAAGTTTGCCAGTGTTGCAAGAAGTAATAATAATAATAATAATAATCCACGCCTTAACATCCCCCAACAGCTTTCGCCACTACGGGGGCATCGGCAGGCCTAAATTGTTATTATTATGGCCCGCGTCTGTGGCACGTCTTAAGTTGTCTGGCTTTCAGCATTCGCCAGGGAGTAAAGGAAAACCACAGAAAAACCTTTACTCTGAAAGCAGGTCGTGCGGCTCGAACTCACGACACCCAGACTGATAGCCAAGCGCTTTACCACTGGGCCACAGTCTGGCTATCGAGCATAAAACGACTTGTGTTCGACAAATTGCTTCTCTCGCCAATGCAGTAAATCAACAGTACATAAAATAATAAAACTAAACAAGTATCACCATTATAAACCAAAATTTATAAACCTACACTAAAAGAAAGAGACTTCGACATCAGGTATGACTATACCATCTGGTTTGAGGTGAATATGAAAGAGAACATAGTTTTTTTTTTTAATATTCTTTGGACAGATACGGCAACATTTACATCAAATGAGACTGTTTCTTCAGAAAATTGCCGGTGGTGGACACATGAAAACACTAACTTTACAATAGAATGCCGAGATCAGTACCATTTTAAGACTAATGTGCTGTGCGGTATTTTGAATAATCAAATATTTGGGCCTTTTTTTTTCGTCAAAATATAAATGGGGAATTATATCTTCAGTTCCTGAACAGAAAGTTGTCACCTTTTTTGCCGTTAATTCAACGGGCGTTAATTTAGTTCCTGCTTGATGGTGCGCCCATATACAGAATATAAACTCTGTCTAGAACTTTTTAAATCATAAATTTGGCCATCGCTGGATAGGTAGAAATTCGGAATCAAGATCCTGGCCACCTAGATCCCCCGACTTTACCCCGTTAAATTTGTTTTTGTGGGTTTACGTAAAAAATAACGTATACAAACACCGACCATTTAGAGATATAAATCATTTAGAGGAAACTATACAACATTTTAAGTAGTAGAAATAAAATTAGTTCATAGATAATAAATTAGCATTAATAACATATTCATAATAGCTATTAACTTAATAAAACGGGCAAATCAGTCATAATTAATTCAAGAAACAATAGATGTGTGATGCTTTAGTTAATTTTATTAAAATATTATCAGTGAAAATAAAATTTCATAAGTGGTAGTACCGCGCGTCCCACCACTTGAGAATCGCTCGCTGTAGATGGATAACTACTATTATAAACCTATCCACAGTCATTAATATTAACTGAATAAAAGCTAAGACACGCTGCTGAATTAGTTATTGTATGATATATTAATATCTACAGGGTGAAATATCAACTTCGCACCAAGAAAATGAGTAATTTTGTGCTAGTTCTAAATAAACATTACTTATCATACCAAAATAACAAAAAATATAAAAAATGTCTTCAAATTTCCAAAAAATAGATTAAAAAGAACCTTTTAGTACCATTGGCATTTACTAATATTTGTCACAAGAGTCATAATAGGGTATTCCGGTCATGTCAAAATTTAAGCAGATATTCGGTTTAACCTATTGTACAATTTATGAGGATTCATAAAGTTAAGCTATGAGCTTTTTTATTTAGTTTTTCTATGAGATAATTGCAATTAAAAGTGCATTTCGTTTGAATTCACTGACCACCCTCGGAAATACACGATGATTACCGATCCCTAGTAGCGGTGGCAACAGCGGACAGCTCTCGAACAGCTGATCGGCCAAGTTGACGGTTGGCGACCCTGTTGTTTGACAACGAATAATGGTAACTTTTTTGAGAGATGATATGATCATTGAAACTAGAAGCCAAACATCTTTCATCTCGCTAGTCGGCAATGTAAAGAAAATCTTATCAGGAGTTACTGTTCTACTGCTGTTACAGCCCGGCACAGAACAATGTCGGCGTTGGAGTTTATACATTTTCAACAAGTGTTTGATATAACCTCAATAACCAAAACATGTGTCAACAAACGAGCGATTCTAAACGTTGACACAACAGAAGACAAAAATTTACTACGTGCACCCTAGATATAGCAACGTTGTCAAGTCGCTCACTTTGAGCGGTCTTTGTGACGTCACAAAGACCAATCCTAATTCAATCTTCAAACAACGACTTCTCTTAATTTAAAACAATGTTTATATTTTGCTTGTGAAGTAGCAAACAGTAGCACCCATACTATATAAAAAATGACAATTTCAAAAACACCGGAATACCCTATTAAGGAAAAAACCGAAAATATTTTTTTTTCAAGGTAGGTGGCTCTGATTTTACATTTGAATATAATTTTTACTTCTAAACAACATTTCTAAATAAAGTTTATCGATAATAATGAAAATAAAGGTACTTTACTCTTATCACAAATTCATATATTCTGAATCGCTCGGTATATGGCACGGAAATTTACATATTTGATGGTTGCAGTTTTGGTTTCATATGAGCCGCCAACTTTTATAAAGAATAAAATTTTCTGAGAAATACACAATAAAAATTTTTTCCATATGGTGCGGACTTTCGTGGACATACTGTATATATATATATATATACAGGCTGTCCGGAAAGTAATCGGACCCAGCTTAACCGTATATTCTTGATGTCAAATGGGACCGATTAAACAAAAAATCCCATAGTAAAAAGTGCTTCCTTAAGAAGTTATAAGGTGTTAAAGCTAGGAAATATATTTCATGTTTTGCGTATATTTCAGAAAAGAAACGACCGATCAAGCTGAAAAGTGGTACCCTTAGGCTTTTGGAGACGCCAAACATGATAACAGTATTAGGACATTTGCATATTGTAGAGGGAGCTGTCGGCAGTTTTTCTGGGGGAATAATAAATGATAGTTTTATTATTATTATGACTTTGGGCGGGACGACTAAAAATTATGATACGGACGTTAATTTTACATAAATAATGTTTATCTATTTTATGGCGATAAAATCCACCGTTTTCAAGAAAAACGCAATTAAATGTACTGTGTATTTAATAACTGTGCATTTGTTGTGTCAGTTTGCTTAACGATACTGTATTTAATTGATTATTTCACAGTTCATTACATATTTGTGGTATTTTATCACAAAAAAATATGCCTCGGCACAATTTTTTTTCAAACTCGGTAATGACCGATATGGTTGCTGTTTATGCTCAAGAGCAATTTAATGGAGCAGCAGCAGCGGGATACTGGCAGTAGTACCAAAATCGTCGCCAACCTAATAGAAAGCTTTTCCAAAATATATTTCAACGGCTGAAACAACATGGAAGTTTTCGGCGCTAAAGCGCCCTGCAGGACGACCAACTTCGCCAACCATTGAGGAGGAGGAAGATATTTTGTTCCGAATAGAAGAAGATCCTGAAGTAAGAGTACGGAAATTATATGCAGCTACTGTAGTACCCCGGACAAGCGTCATAACATTCTTCTGATTTATCCATACCACCACACTAATGTGCAGGGGTTGCTACCAAATTATTTACCACAAAGACTGAAATTGTCGATTTTGTCAATAGTTACGAAACAAACAAAATCACGGACCAACATTTTTTGGCCGTGTGTTATTTACCGATGAGGCAACTTTTACACTCCGTGGTATGGTGCGGCGTTATTGGAGATCATTTCCTCGATTAAATGGTGCGTCGTATTTAAATTTTTTGGACAACGTTCTACCTATCTTATTAAAAGACATCCCTTTAAACCTGCGTGGTAGTGTATGGTTTATTCACGATGGTGCTCCCGCTCATTTCCTGCAAACTGTGCGAAACTATTTAGACAACCACTTTCGCACCGCTGGAGTGCTTATCCTTGGCCACCGAAAAGCCCAGACCTCAACCCATTAGATTTTTTTATATGGAGCTATCCCTATCCCTACTATATACTAAAAGTGTAACACAGTCCGCGGAAGAAGTTTACGAAAATCGGCGAATCGGGGGAAAGGTCTGCTCCTTCGAGAAGCGAAAATCAGCGCCGCAGGCGCCGATTTTCCGCCAAAAATTGGATTCTACAGCGCTTAGGCTTTCGATTTCGTCCAATTTCCGGCCAGTTCTCGTTATTTTTTACCTCGATTCGGTTAAATTTATGGATTATCGTTTCGGACTGTATTCGCCAGCGTATCGTCATGCCAATCGATCGAGGTTGCTAGGCAACGGCCGCGCGCTTTTCGACGCGGTCACCAGACGGCGACACATCATGCCGCTATTGAGGTTACGCTACGAAGCAATAGATGGCGCGCTGGTAACCGGGCCGAACGTACGAGCATAATCACGTCGCGCGTGTAAGAGCATCCGGGCTTTTTGTCTCTCTCTTAACGCTTCGGCGATCTACCTAGGTCGACCAGCAGGCCTATTAGGCCTGCACATTCTCCTAGTCCCTACTATATACTAAAAGTCTAACACAGTCCGCGCAAGAAGTTTACGAAAATCGGTGAATCGGGGGAAGGGTCTGCTTCTCGGAGAAGCGAAAATCGGCGCCGCAGCCTAAAATTGGATTGTACAACGCTTAGGCTTTCGATTTCGTCCAATTTCCGGCCAGTTTTCGTTATTTTTTACCTGGATACGGGTAAATTTATGGATTATGGTTTAGGAGTGTACAGGTCAGCGCGTCGCCATGGCAATCGCTCGAGGTTGCTAGGCAACGGCCGCGCGCTTCGCGACGCGGTCACCAGACGGCGACATGTCATGTCGCTGTTGAGGTTACTCTACGACGCAATAGATGGCGCGCCCGTAACCGCGCCGAACGTACGAGCATAATCACATCGCGCGTGTAAGAGCATCCGGGCTTTTTGTCTCTCTCTTAACGCTTCGGCGATCTACCTAGGTCGACCAGCAGGCCTATTAGGCCTGCACATTCTCCTAGTATGAAATCTATTGTATACCGGCAAGTCTACTAATACTAGGCAAGATTTGCAAAGAACGATTATTGACGCAGGAAGCGAAATTAGAAATAACTTTGAGGCATTTTTTAGAGTACGACTAAACTTAGCAAAACGTTGTGAAAGATGTGTTGAACTAAACAGTGGACATTTTGCGAACCTTATAAATTTATAAATAATATCCGTATCATAATTTTTAGTCGTACCGCCCAAAGTCATAACAATAATAAAAATATCATAATAATACTACCCCAGGAAAGCTGCCGACAGCTCCCTCTACAATATGCAAATGTCCTAATACTCTTATCATGTTTGGCGTCTCCAAAAGCCTAAGGGTACCACTTTTCAGCTTGATCGGCCGTTTCTTTTCTGAAATATATGCAAAACAAGAAATATATTTTCTGTCTTTAACACCTTATAACTTCTTAAGGAAGCACTTTTTACTATGGGATTTTTGGATTAATTGGTCCCATTTCACATCAAGAATATACGGTTAAGCTGGGTCCCATTAGTTTCCGGACACGCTGTATATATAATAGCCAAATATATATATATATATATATATATATATATATATATAATGGATGTTAATTCTTTGCAGAAACCTGCATATATTGATATGAAACTTTGAAATAGTTAATACAAGATGGCGGTAATTTTTTAAGTTAAAAAATTACCGCCATCTTGTATTAACTATTTCAAAGTTTTATATATATATATATATATATATATATATATATACAGGGTGAGTTCTTAGTATCCCGGCGGTGGATAGTCATCAAATCGTTTGAGAAAGAAAAAAATGTTTTATACAAGAGTTGTTTGACTCATTAGTTTCCATAAAGTAAAATTATTTTCATTTATACAGGGTGTTGCATTTAGGTTTAACGGAAAGTCAGTACATTTTTTTAAATGGAACGGCCTGTATATCATACCATATTATGAATACTAAGGAAGTTGTCTTTCCAACTGTGTAAGTTGTACCTGTGTAAAGTAGTACATAGTTTCTGAGATATTCAATTGTTTGTCAAAAAATTGGCAATTGCAGGCCTTTCTTAAAAACTACGTTAATACTACATTTTTGCAGATATTGTCCTAAAAATCTTGTCACATGATAACTAAGCGCATAGCTAGATGCTGATGTCATGAAAAATTAAATGCGCTATACAGGGTGATCGTAGCATGCACTCGTTTTTAAACATTTTTAAATGGTTTTTTCTTGAGATTTTTAAATGAGTCACCCTGTATATTATTTGCTAATTGAAATGTTCCTTAAGTGCTTTTCAATTTATATTTACTATATCGTATATCTATTTTTACTACTTTTTGTGATATTTGCAATTTAAAGAGTAGTATGCTATTTAGTATCTTAATATTGCTCTGTATACAGTGTGCAGCATGATGTAAAATATTTAAATGGTTTTAGAAGAAGCCATTTAGAACCTATTTAATAAATTTATTCAAATAAAATGTATTATACGGTTATCAAGGTAATACACAATTTTATAAGTATGTTTTGCAATTTTTACAAATGTACAGCGAGCGAACCCGAACACCTAGTAACTTCAGTTGGGCTCCGAAGTAAACCAGAAACAGTGTAATTTTAGGGGGACTATCATGAAAAATTGTTCACTTGTGTGAAAACTATGCGGAGATGTTTCATTGAATGGTATGTGCGCTCATACACAAAAACAAACAGAAACGCTAAAACCTGTCTTGATGAGCTACGGTTGAGAACGGATTTGATTTCAGTACAAAAAACAACCAAAAATATCTGCTTACTATTGTTAATTGGTTTAAAATAGGTTATTTTTCTGGAGAGCCAATTCAAAATTGGGATAATATGAATGATAGTATGAGTAATATTGATAATGTGAATGGAAAGTGGGTTATTTGGAAGTGTTTTATAGATTTTTTTTGCTATGAATGAAAATCTGAAACTAAAGATGCCTATCACTTTGTTTTTGTTGCATATTTGGTTTTTGTGTGTGAGCACATAAATCACATCAAAGAAAATCTGATTTTCAACACTCAGAAGTCAACAAATTTTCACGATAGTTAACCTAAGAGTACAGGGCTAGGGGTTTACTTTAGCAGTAATTTGAAATATTTAAATCGCGTGTTCGGTTGCCATACGATAGACGGCAAAATATACTTACAAAAATTGTTAATATGTTGATAACGGTAATACTTTGTATAAGGATCAAGCTGGTTAAATCATTTCTAAATTATCTCTTCTATCGCGACTTGAAGACTTTACATCAAACTACCAAATACCTTAATCACAGCAATATTAAACGTTACAATTGCATTACATTTTCGTTAAATTGCTAATATCACAAAAAATAGTAACATTTGGTGTATGCCATACTAGATGTAAATTGGAGCGAAATAAAGGGCTATTACAGCCAACATATATTATACAGGCTGTTCCATTTAAAAAACTCGAGAAAAAGTTATTTGAAAAACAACAAAATTTACTAAGTTTAATGAACACCCTGTATAGTATATCTAATATTTTTTGATACTATCATCTACCTACTGGCTTTGACTATTGTCTCACATAGTTTAAGGGCAAAATCGGCAAAAATGTCGTTTTTACATAGTTTTTAAAAAGATCCTGCAACGGGCATATTTTTTAAAAACAGTTGAATATCTCTGGAACTATTAACGCTGCGACTTAACAACATACACGGCTGGATACACAAATTTAGTAGTATTCATAATACAATAAAATATACAGGACGTTCCATTCAAAAAGATGTACATACTTTCCGTCACACCTAAATGCAACACCCTGTATAAATGAAAATAATTTTACGATATAGAAAATGGCGAGTCAAACAACTTTTGTATAAAATATTTTTTTCTTTCTCAAACGATTTATTAACTATCGACCGCCGGGATACTAATAACTCACCTGTATACAGTGTGTCTCACGGGACGTTGGATTGTATCTGTATGGGTACTTTTGTTATTATTAGAGATAGAAAGTCGATTAAACGGACAAAGTAGTGCTATTTTATTTGCTCTTTCATAATCGGTTCAGAAAACAGTTGAATTCCAAACAGTTCCCATGCTATTTTGAAAAAAACTAAAATTTCTTTAATTGTGATCCAATCAAAAAAGCGTTTGACATTATAAAGGCACTTTTTTGTCTACAATTTGATTATATCAGTTTAAAATTTGTTTCGCCAATGAATTCGTCAGAAACAAACGAAACTTTTGTTTTTCTTATGGACTTCTTATTGGTTTTATAAATGTTTGGATACAGAATTATTTTCTGAGTAATTTGGTATGCCACATGTAGAACAATAAGCATCAGCATTCCTCGCTGAGTGCACAAGTGGTGCACGGCGAATGGCATTATTCCTTGGAGTCGGTCTTCTAAATGTAACGTTGCTTCTGGAGGCCAGATATAATGCTCGAATTGTGAGGAACTATTTAGATATAAGACATAAACGGAGAGTAATTGCTACCTATTCAAAAATATTGTGACTACCAAGTTTGCCGGATGTTACCCCTTGTGATTTTTATCTATGGAGTGACTTAAAAAATAAGCTGTATGGTGTTTATAATTTTGGAAACGTTGGGGAGCAACATGACACCGTCATCGCCGCTTTCAATTCGATTGACAGAAGAACCCTCGGTAAGGTCACCGTATTACGGAATGCTGTGAAAAATGCTTCCACGAAAATGGCGAGATTTTTTAAAACAATATTTAGTTTGTTACAATGTTGTTACTTTTTTATGTTGTGTAGTTAGTACAAATAAATACATTCCAAAATTTTACTGCAACTTGACTATGGGCACATAAATACTGTATCACTCAAATGTTCTTTTCATGGCACCATGCGATTTTCAGATATTAAAGAAAACTTCAATTTTGTCGGCTTATTGTTCTAAATATGGCATGTGGCATACCAAATTACTCAGAAAAAAATTCTGAATCCAAACATGTATAAAACCAATATGGCGTCCATAAGAAAAACAAAAGTTTCATTTGTCTCTGACGAATTCATTGGAGAAAAAAATTTTAAACTGACATAATCAAATTGTAGACAAAAACGTGCCTTTATACTGTCCAAACGCTTTTTTGATGGGATCACAAATAAAGAAGTTATGACCTTAATTAAAAAAATACATTTTTGGGTTTTTTCAAAATAGCTTGGAAACCATTTGGAATTCAACTGTTTTCTGAACGGGTTATGAAAGAGCACATAAATATGCACTACTTTGCCCATTTAACCGACTTTCTATCTTTAATAATAACAAAAGTACCCATACAATCCAACGTCCCGTGAGACACACTGTATATATATACATAATGTCTGATAAAAAATGTCTGATATTGGAGAGTATACAAGAATTTTTGTTGTTGTCATTTTTGTTCTTCTTACTGTAAATACACGTGGCTAAAAATGATAAAATTTCAAATATTGCTTCTCATGTCATACAACTCATGTTTATAAATATACGTGGGTTAAAACTATGCAAAAGACGGTACTAAAAAACACGTGAAAATCGCTAAGTTTTGCCTGCGCAACCTAGACGTAGTAAAAAGACAAAGAGTGTAAACGGCCCTTTAGACTATACAGGGTGTCCGGAAAGTAATGGGACCCAGCTTAACCGTATATTCTTGATGTCAAATGGGACCGATTAAACCAAAAATTCCATAGTAAAAAGTGCTTCCTTAAGAAGTTATAAGGTGTTAAAGATAGCAAATATATTTCTTGTTTTGCATATATTTCAGAAAAGAAACGGCCGATCAAGCTGAAAATTGGTACCCTTAGGCTTTTGGAGACGCCAAAGATGATAAGAGTATTAGGACATTTGCATATTGTAGAGGGAGCTCTCGGCAGTTTTCCTGGGGTAGTATTATTATGATATTTTTATTATTATTATAACTTTGGGCGGTACGACTAAAAATTATGATACGGACGTTAATTTCACATAAAAAATGTTTACCTATTTTACGCCGATAAAATCCACCGTTTTCGAGAAAAACGCAATTAATCATTTTGTGTATTTGCTAAAAGCTAAAATCATTATAAAAAATTAAACTTAATTTTTCACTTATTTTTTATTTATAAATTTATAAGGTTCTCAAAATGTCCACTGTTTAGTTCAACACATCTTTCACAACGTTTTCCTAAGTTTTGTTGTACTCTAAAAAATGCCTCAAAGTTATTTCTAATTTAGTTTCCTGCGTCAATAATCGTTCTTTGCAAATCTTGCCTAGTATTAGTAGACTTGCCGGTATACAATAGATTTCATATAGCTCCATATAAAAAAATCTAATGGGTTGAGGTCTGGGCTTCTCGGTGGCCAAGGATAATCACTCCAGCGGTGCGAAAAGTGGTTGTCTAAATAGTTTCACACAGTTTGCAGGAAATGAGCGGGAGCACCATCGTGCATAAACCATACACTACACAGATAGAAATTTTTGTTTAACTCAAATAACTGCATGTTTGAATAGAGGCAAAAATATATTTATTTGCTACAAAGACATTTTATTTGAGTCAAATATCATTTGTATGGAGTAAAGTAGTATTGTTTTGAGCCAAATAAACATTTTCTGTAGCAAATAAATATATTTTTGCCTCTCGCCAAACAAATATTTATTTGAGTTAAACAAAAATTTCTACCTGTGTACCACGCAGGTTTAAAGGGATGTCTTCTAATAAGATAGGTAGAACGTTATCCAAAAAATTTAAATACGACGCACCATTTAATCTAGGAGGATGTTCGTAAGGCCCGATGAAATGATCTCCAACAACGCCGCACCATACCACGGAGTGTAAAAGTTGCCTCATCGGTAAATAACACACGGACAAAAAATGTTGGGCCGTGATTGTGTTTGTTACGTAACTATTGACAAAATCGACAATTTCAGTCTTTGTGGCAAATAATTTGGTAGCAACGCCTGCACATTAGTGTGGTGGTATGGATAATGCAGAAGAATGTTATGCACGCTTGTCCGGGGTACTACAGTAGCTGCATATAATTTCCGTACTCTTACTTTAGGATCTTTTTCTATTCTGAACAAAATATCTCCCTCCTCCTCAATGGTTGGCGAAGTTGGTCGTCCTGCAAGGCGCTTTAGCGCCGAAAACTTCTATTAAAACTTTCTATTAGGTTGGCGACGATTTTGGTACTACTGCCTGTATCTTCCCGCTGCTGCTGCTCCATTAAATTGCTCTTGAGCATAAACAGCAACCATATCGGTCATTTCCGAGTTTGAAAAAAAATTGTGCTGAGGCATATTTTTTTGTCATAAAATGCCACAAATATGTAATGAACTGTGAAGTAATCAATTTAATACAGTATCGTTAAGCAAACTGACACAAATGCATTTACGTTTGACACATAGTAACTTGATAGAATAACATTGCATAAACTACAGTTATTAAATACACAGTACGTTTAATTGCGTTTTTCTTGAAAACGGTGGATTTTATAGCCATAAAATAGGTAAACATTATTTATGTAAAATTAACGTCCATATCATAATCTTTAGTCGTCCCGCCCAAAGTCATAATAATAATAAAACTATCACATATTATTCCCCTAGAAAAGCTGCCGACAGCTCCCTCTACAATATGCAAATGTCCTAATACTGTTTTCATGCGTCTCCAAAAGCCTAAGGGTACCAGTTTTCAGGTTGATCGGCCGTTTCTTTCCTGAAATATACGCAAAACAAGAAATATATTTCCTATCTTTAACACCTTATAACTTCTTAAGGAAGCACTTTTTACTATGGGATTTTTGGTTTAATCGGTCCCATTTGACATCAAGAATATACGGTTAAGCTGGGTCCCATTACTTTCCGGACACCCTGTATAGTATACACATGCACTATATACCAGCCAGTGAAATGTAAATACATACGTATAACTGGAAAGGACGCGACATGGTGAATAAGTGAGGTAAATCCATTTGGTATGCAACCCGCAGTGATGTGGGGTAGCCATCTCTTTCTATCTCATACGGTGCTATGCCCGTATGCGGTTTGGCAGTTTGACATTTTTATTTGAGATATCGTTTTCAATTAAAAAAACACTACTGCTATCCGCTATCGACCTACGGTAGTCAGACACATACCCCACATCATCACTCTGTCTCTTTTGCTTGCGCCTGCCTCAATTCTCGCCAGGTAATCAAATGCGCGCATCCCTTCCAGTTTGATTAGAGTTCACTGATAAAAGTGTAGCGCCAGTATTTGAAGTTGAAGTTTGAAGACCTGTCAAATTTAAGCACATAGAAAAGCCTGAAATACATGATATAAAAATAGCTTGTACAACTTTTTTTGGCGCGCATAGTAAGTACCTACTTACACACCGAGTACCAAAAAAATGACGCACTTGATTTTTGAACTAACTATGATTTCTTCAGTGCGTGAGTCGATTTTTATTTTTTGTTTATTTGTTGGAAGGCAATTCCTTTGTCTTTCAAAAAATTAAAGATGTGGATTTTTTCAATGTATCCTGGATTGTAATGAAAAAAACTGGTATCGTTTTTTCCCGTCATTTTTGACACACCCTGTGTTAGTCAAGTAATGGTATATAAACTGGTTACACTCTGTATGAAAGATGCTTCTTTTACAGGCATTTTCTTTTTTATTCGTCGATTTATCTCTAAAATTGTCCGAATTACAGCCTTTATTTTTAAACCTTGCACAATACCAACTTTCTGAATTTATTAATAACCAACTTTCTAGTGAAATAAACGGATATACATTTTTAAAAATGTTTTTGTTAAACATAAATATAATAGTAATAATAGTAACTAAGCTAATAACTTTATGGTCGTTAATGCACATTAAGTGGGCACCACAGCCCACCTGCGTTGCACTGCCAAAACCCCTAATTGCTACCAGGGCTGTGGAGTCGGAGTTCAGACAAATTTCAGAGGAATCGGAGTCGCAGTCGGAAAAAATGTACCGACTCCGAGTCCAGGTTTAATTACTGTAGAAAAAACATGCGAGATGGACGTTGCCTCAGCAGACAGTAAACAAATCAAACCAAATATTGTATTAGGTCTTTTACAAAGTCCTTACCTACATACATATGTAAATAATCAAATTACAAAACATACTTTCTAAACAAAGGTGAAGACCATAAACAAAAGTAATCTGACAGAAACTTGAAAAGGGAAATTCGAACAAGAGAGTTAAAATGAGATTGAAAAGTAGGGCCGTAGTTCAATTATCATTTATTCAGAAATTATACCTGTAGCCATAATTATGATAATTTTCAGCTTTGAAAATGATTAAAAATGATTTAATGGCATCTTTGCAGGAGAATTAGTTGGAGCTATTCTGTCCCACACAACAATTTTATAAACATAATTTGCACTTACTTTTCTTTTTATTAGAATGAATTTTATTTCGTATTATACACTGTATCTTATGGGTGTTTTGTTATTATTAGAGATAGAAAGTCAGTTAAATGGACAAAGTCGTGCCGATTTGTATGTTCTCTAATGAGAAAGCAGTTTAATACTTAATGATTTCAGATATTTTGAATAAACAAAGAAATTACATTTTATAAATAATTTTTTTTTGTTTATTTGTGTTTTTAAATAACTTTCTTATTTGTGATCCGATCTGTAGGTCTTTTTGATATATTATAGGCCGTTTTTATTTACATTTAGATTGTCAGTTAAAATATGTTTGCCAACAAATTCGCTGGACACAAATAAAACTTCTGATCTTCCTATAGGTTTTCAGCATTTGTTTGTGAGTAATTTGGTATGCACAAGCCATATGTTTAATACAATCAGAATACTCGAATAGAAATTTAATTTATTAAATTTGTTTCTTTTTTTTCCTGGTAGTGTTTTTGTTTTCATAGCAAATTTAATATTATACGGTTGCTATCTACATGTATATCGGCTGCTCCCGGAAACCTCTGTAAAAGATCTAACGACCTACTTGAAATCAAGGAACATTAAGAACTCAACATGCACTAAATTAATGTCAAAATATCCAGCTGAGTATTCGTCATTCAAAGTTGGGTTTAACATAAATGATCTGGACACACTTCAAAACCCAGGCTTCTGGCCAGCTGGGACATGACAACCATTTTTTTCATCAAATCCCCCAGAAGAAGACCGACAGGTAGAATACCACTTCCACAGAAACAACCGTTCACAGGTGACAAGCGTACCGGGACCAGGGAAAGTCCCGCAAGAGAAGAAAAGGCAAACCCTACAAATCATGCATCTTAACATTCAAAGAATATGCAACGCAACCCTTGAACTTATAAATATTCTTGTAGAAAACAACATTGATATACTATGTGTCTCCGAACACTGGTTGAAATCACACGAAATTACCGCTTAAGAAATAGAAGGATATAAACTGGTGTCAAAGTTCTGTAGAGCAAACCATATTAGAGGAGGTGTTGCAATCTATTCAAGGTATGACCTCGATATTGATGAAGTTCAATACAATATATCAGATGAAATACTAAAGATGAAAAACGATGACCTTGCAGAAAACGCCACTAAGGCAATACATGATATGAATACCTGGTGCAACAATAACGGCATAGTTCTCAACGGGTTGAAAACGCAGTTGATAGAATTCCACACGAAAAACAGGAACATTGACTCCAGCAGACTGATAAGATTCCACAACAAAAGTCTACAACAAGTCACTGCGGCGAAATTTCTTGGCATTTTCATAGACCAGAAACTAACTTGGGGTAGGCACATTGACCACATTGCTAGCAAAATCAGCTCTCTCTGCTATATGTTCCGGGCGATCAGGGGAACAGTATCCAACGACATCTTAATGCTATAATTAAGACGAGTATTGTTTGTTGAACAGTACTTTATTGGTAACGAGTTAAAAGTTTTAACACTATCGATTTCGGTTCTTGATCAGAACCATCCTCATGTGTCACAGAAAAAAGGGGTTACGATAAGTATACAAGCAAAACAATCATGTAAATGACAAAAACGAGAAAAATGAGAGCATGAACACTGTGTATCTGTAAGCAATTAGCAGTATTATTATTATCAAAGAGGTGGTCCCTGTCACGGTACCCGCACCGCGGTCAGTAGTCCTTTTGTGCCCTCAAGAGTTTTAGCTCAGAAGTCCCGTCCTTTTGATTAAGTCCAGGATTTTTCTGGGGTCAGTTCCTCGTATCTCATCTGGGTTCACCTTCTGTTCCCCCACATATGTACGTCTGTCATTAACGAAGGCCTCGCAGAGGCATAGAAGGTGTATCGGAGTTTCTTGCTCCTCTCCGCAGCCCCTGCATAAAGGGTCTTCGGTCAGTCCCATCCTGTGGAGGTGTCGGTTAACTGGGCAGTGTCCTGTTACCACTCCCGTCCACAGTCTGATGTCAGCTTTGCTCATCTTGAGCGTCTCCTCTGCCAATTTGGCCAAAGGTCTTCCAAGAAAGAACCTTGAGTGGGTTTGTCCTGGATGGTCCCTCCAGTGTTCTTCATGCCACTGACGTAGCAGGCGTTTTATTTCCCTCTTGCCTGTGTCTATTGATAGACCAACAAGTGGTTCGGGTCCAATGAGAGGTATCAGGGTCCCGGCTTTTGCGAGTTTGTCGGCCCTCTCATTCCCTGGTATACCGGAGTGTGCTGGTGCCCATACCAGTTTCAGGGTGTTTGTCTCTCCCAGCTTGTTCAGTGCTCGGATGCAGTCTAGGACAAGCCCCGACTTTGTTTCGCATGCCGTCAGCGCTTTAAGCGTGGCTTGGCTATCGGTTACTATAAAGATTCTGTTGCGTTGCAAGGCCCTCTTTGTAAGTTTCATTGCGCATACTGTGATGCTGTATACTTCTGCTTGGAATATGTTCACCTGCATTCCTAGGCCTATGGATAGGCCTGTGCGGAATATGCCGGTCCCATAATATCCCTGCACCCGTACTTGCGTCGGTTTTTGACCCGTCTGTATAGTAGACTAGGCCATTGAGTTTGACTCTGTTCTGTTCCCATTGATCCCTACGAGGTATAATCACCTCGTAAGTCTTCTCTATGGTGTACGTTTTATTTATCCTGTCAGAAATCATATATAGAGTTTGATTCCTGTCGATCTCTAAAAACATTGACGCATGCCCGGTTGTGCAGGTTTCCACGCTGGTGAAGCAATTAGCAGTAAAGTAGGTATATATGCGTTCGCATACAAAGCTGTAGTACCCTGGCTGTATTGCATGCACAAAAATAACGAACAAGACCAAAAAAGGGGGAGAGAGAACTCACCGTCGAAAAATTTAAGCCATAAAGAAGAAGCTGGGCGCTTCCAAACAGCGACAAAGATTCATTCTTGTTAAAAAGAGAATATTTGCGAAAACCAGCACGATGTATGTGGAACCCGCCAGACAAAATGGTTGGCAACGCGATACATGACATGGCATTAACAAGAATGGAGGTCTCGTTATAATTAAGAGAGCTGTATACATTAGTAAAACTCTTACATTTTTTCAAGAAAATGACATCAAACAACTTGCAAAAACTCCTCTCAAAAATTATAACATAGAATTCTGTAAAATTGTCAAGAACAACACACAAATTATTGAAAAATTGAATAAGAAAACCTATCAGCTCCTTGAACCGAATCCCCAAATACCAACCTTGTATAGCTTGATAAAGCTACACAAAACAGAAAAGTCCATACGCCCTATTAAGACTTCTAATGGGTCGGTTGCACACTTACTTTCAAAGTTGTTACAAAGAACGATGCACGACAATTTCAAGTTAAAAATGAAGCACACAAAAAAAAAATTTCAATTTGGCAATAAGATCTACCAGATGGATTCAGGCCTCTCAATGGGTAGCCCCCTCAGCGGTCTCCTGGCGGATATATATGTGGATGCACTTGCGAACGACATTTTTCTCTCTAATGACCCCTTGACAAAATATGTAAAACTATGGAAAAGCTACGTGGATGACTGCATATGGGATGGTTCCGATGACGACCTTGTCAAGTTTCATAACCTTATACACATACTCAACACTAAAATTCACCATGGAAAGAGAAGTAGATAGAAATATAAAATTTCTCGACCTATCCATTACATTGAAAGATGACAGCATTTACTATAACATATATCGAAAGCCCACGGCGACAGATGTAATTGTACCAAAATCGTCCCATCATCCTCCCTCAATAAAGGCTGCATCCTTTAACTTCCTCTTCAATCGCCTGCTTAACGTACCACTCACCCCCGACTGTTTTAATAAAGAGCTGACAACCATCAATCAGATAGGACTGAACAATGAGTACAATCTTGTTGATCTGCAAGGTTATTATTCTAGAATAAAAAACAAAAAGACACTTGACAAGATCTATCCCCACACAAAAATGAAAAACATGTTTGTCTCTATTCCATTTCATGACTTTTCACCAATAAAAGAATAAATAAAATTTTGAACAGTTACAACGTTACTGCTTCGTCATCCTCTTCCAACACTATCTCCAAGTCCCTAATTAACAATAAAATGACTTCCCAGTATAATAATAGATAGGGAGTTTATAAAATAGAATGCAACGACTGCGACGACATATACATCGGCATCGTGATGTCGAAATCCCATACAGAGAACACTTACAAAATAAGACTACTTCTGCCCTTGGGAAACATTTATTTGAGGAGGGACACAGGACATGCAAGGAGAATCTGTCCATCCTACATAATGTTACTAAATCTTATAAGCTAGGACTATACTTGAAAAGCTTGAAATACTAAAACACCAAAGAGATGGACAGACGCTCCTGAATGACATTGTAATTTTCCCTGAACCGCACCTCTTTAAAAGGCTGTGGTAGTATTATTATTTTCTAGCCATATATTTGAATCCCGCTTTGTGGCATAACGCCATCTGTACGTGGTCTCTCTAATACGAGCGCATCCATACTTCCCCGACCCACCGCTAGATGTCACCACCACCCCATGTCATGTATCGCGTTGCCAACCATTTTGTCTGGCGGGTTCCACATACATCGTGCTGGTTTTCGCAAATATTTTCTTTTTAACAAGAATGAATCTTTGTCTGTGTTTGGAAGCGCCCCGCTTCTTCTTTATGGCTTAAATTTTTCGACGGTGAGTTCCCTCTCCCCGTTTCTTGGTTTTGTTTGTTATTTTCGTGCATGCAATACAGCTAGGGTACTACAGCTTTGTATGCAAACGCATATATACCTGCTTTACTGCTAATTGCTTACAGATACACATTGTTCACAGTATACTGTTAGGTTTGTTTTGGTTCGCAGTTCTGGAACTACTGCGCATGCGTATTTGCGTATTAGCGTTTTGGTTTCATAAGAACTGGTTCTGAATTATCGATCCGATGTTTTGGTTATTTACGGAACTCGTTCGGAATGATTCTGGAACCGTTCTAGCAGTTCTTGCTTGTCAGCGAGTACCGATTCCAAATTATTAGTTCGCGCTTGCGCTGTTTAACTGCAGGAGTAAAAACAAAATGTCTGGGTACAGTAGTCATCATCCTAACGGTCGTGATTTTGGTTTTCTAAAAAATAATGGATTATACATAATAATTTTATAACACCTATATTTCATTTTATATTATTATATACCTTTATTTTCCATGTTTCTATTATACAGTGAGCGCGTAAAGTATGGAAACATGACAAAATCTCAAGAACGGTTTGATATTTTAAAAAATCCTCGATCACGTCGATTTATAATTATCAAAATACACGTTATGATATCAAATTAATTTTTTTTACCTTCAATTATTTTTAACAGATGACGTCATCGACATTTTTATTAAATGACAACCCTATATTTTTTTAATGATTTTTACAGGTCTTTTAATTGTCTTAATGGTAGCATAATATTTGTATGGCCTTACATAAGAAAATTTTCGAGAAAAAGACAATTGAAGGTTATGAAATAACAGTGACAAAATCTCCGGAACGGCTCGACCGAATTTAACGAAATTTTGGAATTAAGTATTTTGCAACCATGTGAAGTCACTGGCGCTATTATCGTTGCTGCAACGTTTACAGTTTCTGAGATATAACCTCAAACTTTTTAATTTGAAATAGAACACCCTGTATATTTTGACATTCTCTGTTAGTCTTCTTTCATAACAAATAGAAAGTAACAAAAACCTTTATTACTTAGGTCTAAAAATTAACAAATACAAAAATGCCATTACATTTCACATGACATTACACATTACATTTTCTACTGCAACTACTCTAGTTGGTTTATGAGAATTCTCAACCATTGACAAGAACACATTGTTTTAAGTTTGATCGGTTTATTTTTTATAGGGTTTATAGGGTTGTCATCTGAAAAAAATGTCGATGTCATCTGTTAAAAACAATTGAAGGTAAAAAAATTAATTTGATATCAGAAGGTGTATTTTGATAATTATAAATCGACGTGTTCGAGGATCTTTAAAATTACCAAACCGTTCTTGAGATTTTGTCGTGCTTCCATACTTTACGCGCTCACTGTATATCGATTGTATTTTCTATGTAGATTCGCTGATTCGTTGCCTGGAGTGGAGTCGTAGATGTATTGTCTAGGTTTGTTGTTTTCGCAGTTCCATTTATAGGTTAGAAACAACGTTGTGTCACCTAATATCCGCTAGATGGCACTACAGTAAATTTAAAGTGTTTTGGTTTTGTTAAATTCGGAACCGTTCTGGAATTACTGCTTTCTGCGCAGTTCAATTACTGATCCAGAATTCCGAACCAAAACAAACCTACTATATCCAGTGTTCATGCTCTCATTTTTCGCGTTTTTGTCATTTACATGGTTGTCTTGCTTGTATACTTATCGTAACCCCTTTTTTCAGTGACACCTGAGGATGGTTCTGATCAAGAACCGCAATCGATAGTGTTAAAACTTTTAACTCGCTACCAATAAAGTGCTGTTCAACAAACAATACTCGTCTTAATTATAATATGGTCTGTTGGTTAGAATGGAGAAGTTCATCACACTAATCTTAATGCTAATGTACTATGGCCTCGTACAATCCAGTCTAGCATATGGATTATCCTTCTGGGGCTCGGACAGTAGGATAGATGAGATATTTATACTACAAAAAAAAATCATCAGAATAATAGCAGGAGTACCCCCAAAACATCACTGTCGCGAGCTTTTCAAAGATCTGAAATTGATGACAATTTCTGCATTGTACATATACCAGCTAGTGATAGATGTCAAACAGCAGCAGAACACATTGGACAGACAGATGGATATACACAGCCATAATACCAGAACCCGCGAAATGTTGAGACCACCTTTCCAGCGACTTGCTGTAACACAGAGTGGGCCAGAACATATCGTGGGCTTAAAGGTAAAAGTCACTAACTAACATTTTGTTACATTTTCTTGAAACACGAATTAATTGTGGTCAAATGCTTCTAAATGCGCATCTTGTACAAGGAGGCGATCAATAAGTGTTCTAAGTACTCGAAAATGCATTAATTATCCAGAAAATATCATTATATTTGTTGGTAATACATCTTAAAGTCAGTTTTTCGTAATTATTTCAGATGTTAGTTAGTGACTTTTACCTTTAACCCGACGATATATGGGCATCAAGTACTACAATAAATTGCCACAACATGTTTGCAATATAACACAGGTGAAACAGTTAAAGAAGGAGCTCGGGAGGTTTCTGGTGGAGAATTCTGTGTACTCTACCGGTGGAATCAATAAATTAAATACTAATCCCTACTATATACTAAAAGTCTAACACAGTCCGCGCAAGAAGTTTACGAAAATCGGCGCCGCAGGCGCCGATTTTCCACCTAAAATTTGATTCTACAGCGCTTAGGCCTTCGATTTCGTCTATTTTCGGCCCAGTTTTCGTTATTTTTTACCTCGATTCGGGTAAATTTATGGATTATGGTTTAGGAGTGTACAGGTCAGCGCGTCGCCATGGCAATCGATCGAGGTTGCTAGGCAACGGCCGCGCGCTTCGCGACGCGGTCACCAGACGGCGACACGTCATGTCGCTGTTGAGGTTACTCTACGAAGCAATAGATGGCGCGCCCGTAACCGCACCGAACGTACGAGCATAATCACGTCGCGCGTGTAAGAGCATCCGGGCTTTTTGTCTCTCTCTTAACGCTTCGGCGATCTACCTAGGTCGACCAGCAGGCCTATTAGGCCTGCACATTCTCCTAGTACTAAATACTAATACTATTATTGTGTCAAAGATGTAATTATTTACATGTAAGATTTATATTACACAGAATTATTTGAAAATATTTTTGTATGCAATTTCTCTGGAGTCGGAGTTGGACCAGGAAAAATATCTGGAGTCTGAGTCGGAGTCGAGAATTTTTTTACCGACTCCGCAGCCCTGATTGCTACGTCATTGGTCATTGTACATAAAGTGGTTATAGTTATTTACGTTATAAGTCCGGTAGGAGACTTGTCTCGACCGGTCTCGACAGTATGAAAGAAAATGTTATTCGATACACGTCCGGTAGGTCTTGTAACACTACATATTTCACACCCGGCTCCTTTGTCGCCTCGCTCGTAATATTTACCTCGTACTGTTACAAGTCGCCTACCGGACTTATAACGTAAATAACCATTAGTCGAAAGACAATTGGGGTGCTCCGACTGTGGATACTGGGAGTCAAGCTGGTCGCCTACGCAGACTATCTGGCAATGGTTGTTACCGCGGACACATGCCGAGAGCTGCAGAACAGGACAAATTCGGCCATCAGAAGGATTACCGCGTGGATGGTCGAAAAGCAATCAATCAATGTTGCCCCGGAGAACACTGAGGCAGTGTTCGTGACTGGTAGGAGACGGGTGGAATCCATAGTGCTAACAGTAGCAGGAGTCCAAATAACACCCAGCGACAGCGTAAAGTACCTGGGGGCCGGGATTAAAAAGAACCGCAGGTATAGCAAACACGTGGATGCGGTTGCAGGACGAGCACAACGAACAGTAGGAGCTCTAATGAGAGTAATGCTCAAAACATCTGGTGCACGAACGGCAAAGCGTCGGGTCGTGGCGTCTGTCGCAGAGTCGGTGATGCTGTACGCAGCACCGGTCTGGGTAGACGGTATGGAGTACACCAATAGAAGAGGACAACGCTTCCGAGTGCAGAGAAGGGCGGTGATAGGAGTCAGACGTTTCAGGCCAGGCAGCTCAAGTGGGATGAGCCGACGCAGGGGGAATGGACTTGCCCGCTCATTCCAGACGTCGCCACATGAACGGAGAGCTGTCGTAAGAATTAACGCAGGCGCTCACTGGGCACGGGTGTTTTGGGGCCTACCTCTACAAGTATAAAAAGAGGAACAGCCCCAACTGCAGATACTGCGGGGAGACAGCCACCTCCGATCACACCCCCTCCAGATGCGAGAGGTGTAGGAGGAGGACCTTGACGAGCAAAGGATGGTGTCCCGTATGCTAGAAGAACCTCGGCAGTAGGAGATCCCTGCACGATCTCCGGGTTCCTAAAAACACAGGTTGAGGAAGTTACATTCCTGAAGAACCTGGAAGTATAGGAGAAAAGATGTAGCCGGAGACCGGTACAGGAAAGCTCACGGCTACCCGGGAGCGAGATGACAAACAGAAGAGTCCAGGACGATCCGGACCAAAGCTACCGGAACAACGCCAGCAGCAAAAGGAATGGTCCCAGATGAACGGAACAGAAAGTGTCCCCGAGAGAAGTGGAGGAAGCAGCCTAGAGTTCGTCACTGAATGTGTCGGAAGAGTGACTATGTCACATTGCATGGGATATGTTGCATGCTGTAGACATTAGGATGTAGGAAATAGTGCATGTCTGTAGAAATAAGTCTACGTATTAGAGAGAACGTGAGTTGGCCGCTCAACCAGCCATCCACCGCGACCGCGGGGGTCTATTGTGGCTAGTCTACGTATTAGAATAAGGTAGTGATTGTAGTAGTTGAATTGTAGGTAGATAGTTACAATAAAGGTTTACGACCCAAACCGAAAAGAGCGAAGGGAGTTTACTATAGTTTTGTTAATTCATTTAGGGAGAAGTCTCCAGACTGAGGATGCCCATCAGGCAAGGCAGGTCTGGAGGGGCGGTGGCGGGTCTAAATCCCCATCGCTCTTTTTTTTAATTAAGTCGAAAATCAATGAGGCTCTGTTTTCGGGCCAAAATCTCCATATTTCTGAACTTCTGCAAGAGGAAGGGATGCCCAAGAATGAGATTGTAAGACCATAAATATTTCTGTATAGTTTTATGCATGGTTACCTGAGCGTTCCCTGCCTCCTTGATACCTTATGCGCAGGACCTTCCAAGGCTAAATCAATATCCACGAGGTGTCCCTTTGCCATTCGCCCGATGGTGATCTCCCTGCTTCGCATAAGGTAGCGAACCATACGACCCCTAAGCACCGCCAATGTCTGGCCATCCATCTCGCCTGGACATACGCCTGTTACACTATCCACCAAAACATTCCATCGGCCAATCTCGTTCTCGAGCTGTCGGATCTCCTTGATGTTTCGTCGCTGCTGCAATCTTAGCTCACGGTCAAGCGCTTCATCCGGTGTCTCGCTCAGCTCCGAGTCCTGAATAACGTCCTCGGCGTCACTGAAAGCCAGACAAGGCTTTGACAGTGATGGAAGGGGAACAACGCTCTGATCTGGCAACAGATGATACTGGCGGAGATTGTTCCAGTAGCGTTGTAATGCCGTAGGTGTGCGCACAGAATAAAAGACATCTGGATTGTGTGATAGTAGCTCCGCGAAGGTGGACAGGTCTGGATTTGATTGCTATAAAATAGACAAGATGATAATACCAAAGAAGTAGATCACGTCATCTGTTTTTCTGTATGAACTAATCACCATAACATATAGAAGGGACTTTGGTTCTATATAATGTGTTTCAGTACAAAGTTTGCAAGTAACATTTTTTATTAATGATTCATCAGAAATGATGCATAGAATAGAATAGAATAGAATAAAATAATATATTTGCTATCAAAAATTACATTATATAGCACGTCATACATATAAATAATAACTTGGCAAAAATTCGGCAATAACACAACAACAGAGCCATGGTCAGTCTCAGGCACCCAATTAATAAATTTACAATTAAATTACAATTAACAAATTCACATCACAACACAGTTAAAAAATTCCTCTATAGTATAGAAACTTTTTCTTGTTAGAAAACCGCGTATACACTTAATAAACTGTCTCTCTGGCAACCTCGTTATATCAGCTGGAAGGTGGTTATACAGTCTGGCACCTATGTGACCCACCTCTAGTCTCGTCACATTTACTCTATGCCTAGGCACTCTAAGTTCTTCACGCCCTCGAGTATAGTGATGGTGGTTTGTGCCGTTTGTCTCATATAAATGTCTGTGAGTGTGAACATAGCTCAGGCAGGTAAGTATATATACTGATGTTGTTGTAAGTATTTCCAGTTGCTGAAAGCTATCTCTACAGCTCTCCCTGCTGCTCAGACCCCGCAAAGCTCTCATGGCCTGCTTCTGAAGCCTCAGAACACGCTGCGCCAAAGGAGCAGCACCCCACAGAACAATTCCATACGTAGCGATGGAGTGGTACATGGCGTAGTATGCCTGCAGAGCGCACTGGTGAGTTGCAACCTGTCTCATTCGTCTGATGCAGAAAACTGACGTCAAGAGCCTCCTGCACAGAATCTCCACATGTGGCGTCCAACTCAACCTGCTATCAATCCAAACCCCCAGGAACTGCGCCGCCGTCCGATGCAGGGGATGGACTGAACTCCATAAGCTGTGTCTTATTGCTATTCAGCTTCAGCATATTTGACCCAAACCACATCTCTGTCGTCCTCAAGACATTCTGAGTTGTTATGCTGAGGTCTTCTCTTGAATTTTCTGTTACCAGGATTGAGGTGTCGTCTGCGTATAAGAAGCACTGATGTTCCGACATATTACTTCCAAAGTCGTTTGTGTAAATAATGAAAAGCAGTGGGCCCAACACCGACCCCTGCGGTACACCGCAACTAACAGGGAGCACCCGTGACACCTCCCCGTTCCATCGGACAACCTGAGTCCTGTTCCAAAGATAGCTCTCCAGAAGACGAACCGGCGCACCTCTAATTCCATACTGTTCCAGCTTGCGGATCAGCTGAAGGTGGGGCATTGTGTCAAAAGCTTTGCTTAAATCGCACGTGACCAACTGAACTGCTTCCCCTGAATCAAAGGCACGTGCTATGCCGTCTACCAGCTCTCTTACCGCAGTAACCGTGGATCTTTCCTTTCTATATCCATGCTGTTCGTTGCCAAATAGGCCCTTATCCTCAAAATATTCTATCAATCTGTTCTTTATTGCTACCTCAAACACTTTGGCTATCACCGGCACAATTGATATAGGCCTATATCCCTCGCATTCATCCGCATCCGTACTCTTGCTGATCGGGATCACTATTCCCCTCTTTAGCTCCTCCGGGAAACAGCCCCCCATAAACCACAAAAATCATCTACTACAAGTAGTTTTGCATTTTGCATCACCTATACCTAAACAAACTAAACCTACACTCAAATCTGATATTACTTTCTCGGTCTTAATTCATAACGTTTAACGTCTATATCGGTTACATTTTTGTCACTTTCCGGGTTTACATTCGTTTAAGTAACGTACTCACTTGTGCTTATATCTGTCTCCGGCACTTTGATTTTATTCGGCACTACGTCATTCTCATTTTCCTTATTATCTAATACAACGTCGGTATCGGGGACAGAAAATGGCAATCCTGCTCCTGATCTTACTGATTTAATTTGATTTGAATGTCTACGCACATGTTTGCCAGCTTCTGTCTCCACATCAAAAATAACATTACTAACTCTATTTACAATTTGCCCAGTAGTCCAGGTTGTTTGATTAGGAGTTAAACAATCTTTGAAAACTACACTCTCTTCAACGTTCAAGGAAGTGGGCTTGCCTTTAAAATACTCGACTTGTTTCTGAACATTATTTTCAATAACCTTGTTTGCATTGGGCATTATTAAATTTAACCTTTCTCTCAGTTTTCTAACGAACATACGCTCGGCTGGGCTTTGATTGGTCGTACTGTGTGTGGTATTTCGATAGTCGAAAAGAAATCTGCATAAAGTCACCTCGATATATTGTTTTTCAAAATGAGCTTTTTTAATCGTATTTTTAATTATCTTTACTGCATTTTCAGCCGCCCCATTGCTCTGTGGATGGTAGGGTGGAGAGAATAATTGTCTAATACCATTTATTCTTAAACAACTTTGAAATTCGTTTGATGTGAATGGTGGACCATTGTCTGAGACTATGGTATCTGGTAATCCGAAGTGTGCAAATAATAACCTTAGTTTGCTAATTACTTTTTCCGCTGTGGTCGAATTTAATTTCAGTACTTCGATCCATTTCGTATAGGTATCTACAATTACAAAATATTTCTCTCCAAAAAGTGGCCCCAGAAAGTCTACATGCAATCTGGACCAAGGACGTGAAGCTAATGGCCACGGTCTTAATTCCGCTTTTTCCGGCTTATTTTGGACAGAAGAACAAGCTCTACACTTTTGACACATCAACTCTATGTCCTTGTCCATATTCGGCCACCAGCAATAACTTCTGGCTAACGACTTGCATTTATTTATTCCTAAATGACTGAGATGTAATTCCTTAAGTATGTAAGATCGTAATTTATTTGGGATTGCAACTCTATACCCCCACAAAATGCAACCTTGCTCTATATGCAGTTGATTTAATTTAATTAAGTATGGTAAAATATCTGAGTCAATCAAATCTCTATTGGGCCAACCATGTAAACAAAAGCCCAAACCTTTATTCAAAATTGGATCTAGCCTAGTTTCACTTTTGATTTTTATATGATCTATTGCCATATTTTCCTCTAAGTATAAAATATGTGAGAGATCGAGTTTTTCACCTTTATTCATGCAATTAATTGGTAACGAGATAAACCATCTGCATTGCCATTTTTTTCTGATTTAACAAATTTTATTTTAAATTGATACGCTGACAAAATTGCGCTCCACCTTTGAAGTCGGCTTGCTGCAAACATCGGGATACCTTTTTTTTCTCCAAAATTACTAATCAATGGTTTATGATCCGTAATTAATGTAAATTCTCTAGCGAACAGATATTGATTACATTTTTTTACAGCAAAAATAATGGCCACAGCTTCCTTATCAATCTGTGAATACGATTTTTCGGCTGGTGACAAGGTTCTAGATGCATACGCGATGGGTCGACTTTCTCCATTAGGCAACTTATGAGATATTACAGCTTCAACACCTAAAACTACTGATAAATCAGGATTATAATGCATTAGAACCTTGGAAGAAATTAGATCATTTTTTATTAATTCAAATGATTTTTGCTGTACCTTACCCCATTTAAAGTCCGTATTTTTCTTTAATTTTTTGTCGCCATGTGCACAATAATTCATATAAAGGATTCAATTTAGTCGAAATATTTGCAATAAATTTAGCATAATAGTTTACGAGGCCTAAAAATGCTTTGACCTCTGTTACACATGTGGGTACTTTACATTTAGTTATTGCCTCAATCTTGTCAGGCGATGTCTGTATTCCACGTTTATTCAAAATAAACCCTAAATATTCTATTTGATTCTGACCAAAACTGTACTGTGATATTTGTAATTTTAACCCATAATTGTTTAATTTTTCAAAAACTTTGCAGAGCAACTTAAAATGAGAGTCTTTACTTTCTGAACACACAAGTATATCATCCAAAAAAACTGATACACCTTCCAGATCCGAAAAAAATTGCTCGACAAGTCTCTGCAAATACCCGGACTTGATGCTACGCCGTACGGTAATCTGTTGTATCTAAATAACCCCTTGTGTGTACTTATTACAAGTAATTTTTTAGATTCCTCATCTAACTCAATTTGTGCATAAGCCTGAGATAAGTCTATCTTTGAAAAATATTTACTCGTTTTTACTGTTGTCAACAATTCTTCGATTTTTGGGATAGGGTATTTATTTATGTGCAGTTGAGGGTTTAAAGTGACTTTAAAATTTCCACAAATTCTAATTTGACCGTTTTTCTTTAAGACGGGCACTATTGGTGTAGCTCATTCGCTAAAATTGACAGGTGTTAAAATATTTTCTGTTACCAACTTATTTATTTCAATTTCTATCTTATCCTTCAATGCGAAAGGTACACTTCTAGCTTTACAAAAAACCGGCGTTGCATTCTCTTTTAAATATAATTTGAATTTCCTTACTTTAAAATGTCCTAATTCTTTTTTAAATACATCAGGGGGAATTTTTCTTTTAACTCTCTAGCTATCGAAATATCACTATGTACTTCACCACTGACATAAAATAAACTATCAATTGAAACATTTAATTTTTTTAACCAATCTCTGCCCATTAAGGGAGGCCCACCCTGATTAATTACGTATAATTTTAAATTATTTGATGTCAGTCTCATTAAATTGAACACTTACTTCTAGATAACCAAAAACCTGAATGATTTGACCGTTGTACGTTTTCAGTTTGATACGCGATTCTTTTAATTCAAAATTTTTGAAATTATTATCAAATAAATCTTTTGAGATTGCTGATATAGCAGATCCCGTATCAACTTCCATTCTACACAGTATTTGATTAATACTTAATTTAATTTTTATTGGTTTATTATTTTCGCAAGTCTGCATAATACCTTGATTATAGATATTAAAGAGATTAGTCTCCTCATCGCTATCGGTTTCCTCGCTTTGCATTTGCACGTACTTATTATATCTATGATCTTTGGTATGTACAGCCTTACTTTTGAAATTTAATTTAACATTTTGATTTTTAATATTACATACACCGCTAATATGACCAACCTTGTGACACGTATGGCATTCCGCATTCCGGAAAAAAACATCTTGCCTCCTCGTGGTTGTCTTTGCCGCAGTGACCGCAGTACTTCCGCCTTGCCGAAGCATTGTTACCGGAACCGGCGGGTTTGCTGAAAAACTTCTTGGTCATGTCCATCTTGTTTATGGACGCTGCTGCTCCGACGACCAAACCGGCGTTTATTTCCGCTGCCTCCATGTTGACTGCCGTAGTGTACGCCGTGGTATACGATAACGACTCCTTAGCAAACAAACTCTGAGACCAAAAACCAATTGGTCCCGCAAATTTTCCTCCAGGGTCGTTCCAAAATTACAGTTTTTAGCCATTTTTTTTAAACTGGCCACATATGATGCAATAGATACTTCATTACCTTGCATTCTATGGCGAAATTTATAGCGTTCCGCTATCTCTGACGGTTTGGGCTCCAGATGTTTTTGCATCAATTCGACTAGCATGCCGAATTCTTCATCCTCTGGCTTGCCGGGACTGCATAAGTCCGTCATTAAGTCGAAAGTCTCACTTCCTACGATGGTGATTAACATTGCCGTTTGCACGTCTGCTTTTACTCCATTTGCCTTGAAAAATTGTTTAACACGTGCGATGTATGATGTCCAACCTTTTTCTCGCACATTGAACTCTTCAATTTTTCCGATGGTTGCCATGCTTTAGTTTATTTATTTCGCTGATTATCCTCGTCGCCACTGTAGTAATTTAGGGTTATTTGTACTTATTTAGAGAATACAAGTAAAACTCAAGCTGGTTCGAATATAACTGAATTATTCTGGAACTGAAAATTCACTCGCACACATACAAAAAATATCCAAACTGGTTTCCCTATGGCGCACATATAAAATACATAGGTATATCTGAAATATATATACATACACATTACAGCGTAGAGGTTAGTTTTACACTATTGATGTCCAGTTTCTCAATTTCAATTTTAAACTTGCAACACTATCCTATTTTTTATTTAACTTGAGTCACTATATCACTGAGCAACAAATCTTATACTTTCTGAGAGTCCTTTTTCGGTTAACTGAGGAATAAAGTTTATACACATGCTTGGTCACATGTCTGATTCAAATAGCAGTAAAAATAAAGTTTGTACGTTTATACAGGGTTAGTCAAAATTACCGGAACACCTAAATAATTTCCCAACGGTAAACAACTTCAAAAAGCTCTTCAAACAAAAGCCAACATTTAAATATATTTTTAACATACTTTATTATTTATGGGAATTTATTTTATTATAGGGTTTAAAGTAATTTATTTAAAGGGTTTACTTTATTATGAGAATTTTGTAAGTTTTTCTTTTTGTAATAACAAGCGGGCGATTTTGTGATTCCCGTTCGACAGCTCACCACTCCTTGCCGCTCTCGTCCCTCTCCCACATTTGATCACGCGAATGCGATGCCACATTTAATTTATAATTTATTGCCTACCAGTTTTATTACCTGGGCCATTGATAATAAGAGCTTACTAACTGGAGCTCGAACTGCACTGTGTTGATTTTTTGGCAATATCTTATCTTATTCTGGCGCTGCTTGTATTTTATAACATATTTTATCTGATATTTATCTGCTTGTTCATAAATGATCTACCAGAAAATGTCTCAGGTGAAACAATCCTATTTGCAGACGACACCACCCTCGTTACTAGTGACACTGATCTGAATGTTCTCCATTCTAAGTCTCAACAAACGATGCGGGATGCCAAGAGATGGTTTGATGCAAACAGCTTAGCATTAAATGAAAATAAAACATCAAAGATACACTTTACCAGCAAGAGAAACATACACGGAATTGAAAAAACATCGGTAAAGCTACTGGGTATTACTCTCGACACGCGTATTACATGGTCACACCACATTGATGCATTGGCAACGGCCCTCTCAAGAGCAACATATGCAATTAGAAGGCTCCGACAGATTGTGGGTTGAGATGCAGCCCTAATATCATACCACGCCCTGTTCCACTCAAGATTGAGTTACGGATTAGAATTGTTGGGAGGATCAACTCACGCAGCCAGGATTTTTGTTCTACAGAAAAAGGCAGTTCGAGCCATTGAGCAAGTGTGTTGGACGACACACTGCAGACCATTATGTCAAGGGCTCAAAATCATGGCTCTCCCATCAACATATGTCTACCAACAGCTACTACGAGCAAAACGAGAGAGGGCAAGCCTGCCAATAAGAAGCGAAACGACAAAAGCGAACTCTACGAAATGGAATTCATGTCAATGTCCCTTTCCACCGCATTGAGACAACTGCTCAACAACACCAACATCTACAGTTCCTCAATACCTTACCCGACACCTGGAGAGAAAAAACATTTAAAAAATTCAAAGAAGATCTCAAAACTCTGCTGGTCAAAGAAGCATTCTATGAGGTGGCTGAATGCATCCAATACCTGAAGAACCTTACGAATTGAAATGAATTGTTAATTATTATTATTACTATATTCCACTTTGACGTTTTCCCTGTACATGTGTTTTTTTTGTGAAATAAAGATTATTATTATTATTATTTAGTTATTACTTATAGTTTTGGTTCAGTTCCTTTTTTTAAGTTTGAGTGGTGCAGTGAATAGACAAGTTACACGTTTTAACCATAAAACGTATTTTGTTACAATCAGGGTAATTCAAGTTATTATTATATAATTATTTTTCAATTAATAAATCATGGCTTTTGTAGAGCTTTTACAATGGGATGAACTGATAAGCGCTGTTCTAATAAGTAAAAAACTATGCAAAAAAAAGGTGCTGCAAAAAAAAGGAGTTCTTGTCTAAAACAAAAGATCACAAAAGGTACAAGCCTTATTTTAACGCACCTATACAGAAACTGTTCAAACGGAATTGCATAGATTTATCGAACGTAGGTATGTTTGCTAAACCGTACAGATACACTAAAGTACACTAAAGACTGACACTAAAGTACTCTGACAGTATGGCCGCCTGTCAGGTCCGGATGAAATCTGAAATTGGCCAGAAATTTAAAGAATTTTTTGCTGTAATATATTGTAATGTGTCGAGTGGGTACATTATAAAAAACGCTATATGAACACGTTTAAGAATGAATTAAATATAGGTCTTTTAACAAATACGTAATAAACATATTTCAAAATATGTTCGTGCGTGCGGCCAGTCAAGCCTGTACATTGTTGACATATACCGGGTGATTTAATTTAGAGGCTCACCATGGGGATCTCGCTTATTAGTGGAGATAGAGCCTATGTTTAAATTTGGCAAAGTTTCGTATTCTTGTGCTGATCAATTCTCTGAAAAGAAATTTTAGCTATCGTTTTTATTTTAGATATCCGCAAAAAACTGAAATGTTAAGATATCGTTTTTAATTTTTTATTCAAAACCAAACGTAGCTAGACATTTGAAACAAAAACATTCTACAGCGACTTTTTAACAACGAATGCAGTGTTATTTTTTTTATTTATGAATGACATCCCAACACATCCGCTGATAAAAACATCCATATATGCAGATGACACCTCACTGGCAATAAACGGCTCAGACAACACAGACTTGGAAAACTGCGTATCCCAATATGTATCAGAACTACACAGCTGGTTCTGTGACAATGACTTGCAGCTCAACACAGAGAGACACAAATTGTAAATTACAGTGTCAGAGCTCCTGAGAAATGGCATGTAACAATTGATGAGGACAATATCGCATCATCCAATTGCGCTAATTTCCTAATTTGGTATTGATGAGAACCTGAACTGGAGGGAGCAAATAAGGGCTCTGGAATTGAAAATCAGTTCCTTTTCATATGCCCTTCGCACGTTTGCCAACCAAGTAAGTGTTAAGAACGTATTGGATGCCCACTATGCTTTCGTTCTCTCCAGAATTGCAAAGGAGATCTTGTTCTGGGGTGGGTCATCGGATGTTGAGCGAGGTTTTCTAATACAGAAAAGATGCCGAGAAGTATTCAAACAACATAAGGTACCAACGATGACGGAAATATACATAATGAAATGTGCCAAACGCATTCATAAAAGCTTGCATACCCTTCTGAATGACAAACACCGCCACACCTACAACACCAGACAGCCTGACACACTCATATCACCAAGTGTTACCTGACAACGGTCCGAAAACAGTACCAAACCCAACAAGCATTGAAAATATGGAACTACTTTCCAGAGGAAATCAGGACTTGGTGGTAGAAGGTTCAAGAGGTGGCTGAGGCTATGGAAAGGCCAAGCGATATACTCCCTTCAGGAGTTTTTTGAAAAAGATTTTTCTATTTTAACTTGTTTGATGAGTTTTTCATTTTAAATTGTGTATAAAGATCGATTACTCATATATATGTCAGACGTTTTTGTAGTTCGTGTAATAATTTGTTTTCTCAATCGATTATTTATATCCCACACATTTACTGTGGTAGGGTATATTGAGTTTGTCAAAACATTTGTAACACCCTTAAGGAAGCGTAGCAGGTATTGAATTGTATAGATAGATAGATAGATATTCTTTATTAATCGTTTCCAATACGTCAAAATTACAGTGAATATTAAATATAATGAGTATCAAATATAATGTGTTCCCTAATGTCTTGTCGCTTCATTTCTTATCATGTCTATGGCTCTGGCAAATTCTTCCATCGAGTATAAGGGTGTTGTTTGTAGGAAATTGCAAATGAGTCGTTTGAAGCCTTTAAGGTCCTTGTCTTTCCACTGGTGTGGTATAAGGTTGAAGAGCATTACCCCGTGTCTGGTGAAGTTTGTTGTTTGTAACCTTCCAAAAGGTACTTGTAGTAGGTTACTTTGCCGTGTATCGTGCTGGTGGATGTCACGCCTTGACGTATACCTATGCACTTCTTTCTTTGCATTAACCAGATGTTGTAGAATGTACGCAGCATATATGGTGAGAATTTTGTGCTTTTGGAAGATTGGACGGCAGGAATGAGTGCTTGATACTCCCTCTATTGCTCTCACCGCCTTTTTCTGTAGGGACAGGATTTTGGTGCTGTGGGCTGAGCCTCCCCATGCTCTCAACCCGTATGCCATTCTACTATGGAATAGCGCATAGTAGGTGGAGCGTGCAGCATCTTCATTAAGGGCCATGCGTATGCGCCTAATTGCATATACAGCAGAAGACAGAACAGGTGCTAGAGCTTCGACATGGGCTGACCACGTGAGTCGCGTATCAAGCGTTATGCCTAGAAATTTTTTGCTTGTCGTTGGTACATTGTCTCTTCTGCTGGCTGTAAACAGCAATTGTTCTGTTTTGTTTGTGTTCAAATGTAGTTCGTTTGAGTTGAACCATTGGATGGCTTTGTCCTGTAGTTCATGAGCTTTGTAGGTGATAATGGGCTCTTTTCCTTTAACCAGAAGGGTTGTATCGTCTGCATATAGTATTAAATCACTGTCGATGTTCATTGGTAGGTCGTTTATATATATTATGAAAAACAGAGCACTTCAAACCAAGTCATCTTTTCTATTTGTCATAACATTTTTGAATGAAGAGCATTTCCAACATCAGCGTGAACCCTCAATACATTGTGTGCATGAGTACATTGTGTACCTTTGTAATTTTTAAGTCAAAACAAACAGCCAAGACCTGACCGTCAGTCAAGTGAAAGAAAACTCTCATATTTTTAGTTAATAAAAAAAAATGTTTACTTTAGTTCCAAAATATACAGCCCAGCAAGTGTGGTACAATATTTAAAAAGGAAGCAAGAAAAATCCTTCAAAATGTCAAAACCAAACATGCCCATAAAAAAATAATTTGGCCATGGTTTCTCCACCATCTTTAAAGATCACTCAAGCATGCATTTGGATTTGTCGTGCTTGTGCAATGTTATCGTGAAAAAAAAAAACATTGTTTAAAGTTTCAGCCTGTATAGGAAAAAAAATCACCCTGTATACGATGCTATAAAATCTCTACTGTTCTTTTTTACCAAAAGCAGACAAATTTCATTGCCTACTAATTTGAATACACCTTTCATTTCACAATAGTAGACTCGATATTATCAGAATATTGCATAGCCGTACATTAAGTAACATAACATTGGATTGAAATATTCAATTATTGTGAGTATGGTATGTTTACAATGTTTACAACACAAGCAATTTGTTCTTTGAAGAAATTCTTGAATTTACAATATCATTTAAGATGTTAGTAATTCAAAATTTGTTCCATTTTTTTTTTTGGCCCACAGTGTGCGTCAGATGTACCAAGCAATTCAGTTTTAAGGACACCTGCGCCACCTTCCCATTGGTTCAGCCATCGCGTTTCCATGGTAACACCAGCTTATTCCAAGTACAGTAAGACCTCGATAATCCGGCACTCGATAGTCTGGCAGACCCGATAGTTCGGCATCCATCATCTTGAAAATTGGCACTCATTAAAAATTGTAGTTCTTGTAATTATTCAGTGATTTAGGCCCGGTCTACGCTAACCGTTTGCTCCGCATCAAAATTTCTCCTCAACATCGAACCGAAAATACTAACACTGAGCTGTCGGAAGAGTTCGTAAAGAATCAGTTCCATTCGGCATCTCATTACTTTGGGGTTATGCACAGTACTGTCGCGCACGTCAGTGTCGGCCAAGTCACTGTCGAGGATTTTACATCCGTCTTACATGGCAATCTCTATACCTTGATAATCCGGCATCACCGGATCCCCGAGCTGTCGGATTATCGAGGTCTTACTGTATTATGCTATTCCAAGATTATCCGTGCGACTGTAGACCCAACCCTAAGACTAATGGCGTAGTAGGTAGACTGCTAAATTCTATCTGCTAATGTTAATGGACAAGGAGAATGGTGCACCTGTGTATAATTTTACTACAAGCATGCGAACGTTATGTAAAACACGCTCGTTACTATCAATATTGTATACGTTTTGTTAGCTGGACCTCAAAAATATACGTTGAGGGCTGCCGGCCGTGAGTTTGACACCCCTGTTTTTCACATTAGTATCTACCTCTCTACCATACAAAATTATGTGTCTTAAGCCACAGAAGACGTACATCCGATGTCAATATTTGCACAAAAATAAGATTAAAACAAACATACCGATTTGATAGTACTAAGCAACTGCTCTTCCTGAGCACTCCACAGTGCTCGCTGCTGTATTGCAGCGACCATATCTGGGTGCAGATTCTTCATCGCAGCCACAGCCACCCTTGACACCGCCTGATCGTACAATAAAGCGTACCACCTCTGCTGCAACTCCTGCACTGTAAAACGACAAGAAAACTTTGTTCCCAAATGTACAGTCTTCAAATCGTTAGTCTGCTGAACACCGATGATCAATGCCAAATCATCCGTCGGTTTCCACCGGCCCAAATCTTTTGTGGCTATCTGATTCTGCTGCCGACCTTTCTTATTACGTTTTCCAACGCACAGTGCTTTTGATGCAGGTCTGCGTTTCACGTCGCCCTGTGTAGATGTGCTTGGTGCTGGCAATATAGGTGATTGACTTCCCACGGAAAAGTCAAGGTGAGAAGATTGTGTCCTCGAACGGGGATTCTAAAAATATTACCTATGGAATACACTTCAAAAAGTACACTTTACTTCACCTTTACTGTGGGTACCTGAGGTAACCCTAAACTGTATTCCACAAGTTCATCGTCAAACTTCTTACGTTTAATGGAGCGATTTGAGCTGAAATAACAAGTATGTAAATAGCAAGTTTAGGGATGAATATAATTTTTGAGGGGACTAACCTTCTACGTTTTGTCATATCTGAAACGTCATGATACAAGGGGGTTAGCGGTGAGTATAACTCGCTTTTGTCGCTCTGCCCAAAATCGGAATCGTTCAACATTGAGTTCATATTTTCTAACCTCTGTAGAATTTTTGAGCGTAATGTAGTAAATTCCAGTAGCGGAGATCCGACCGTGAAAAGTGGTTTCTAAACTCTTACCACACTCTTACCAAGAGAAGTTAGCGGCGAAACTTTAACTTGGTAACCATTTGGTAACCTAATAAAATTTATATTATTGTGGCAACCACCTCTAGCAGAAATCGCCAAGGGGGTTTATGTTATATGGGAATAAAATAGCCAATTTTGATTGGTTGTTGCTTTCACGTGTAAAATAAATTTTGGTAACTGTCGGCAGGTGGCGCTTTTTAACTGCGGTAAAATAGGAAATCTGTAATTGCTGCCCTCTCATTGGTGGTGAATTTGTGCGTATGTAACATTTGTGCAGTTCAATTCAAGTGTCAAGTGTTTACGGTATTTCAAAAGCCTAGAAATGTTTTCTTTTTAAGTGTTAAGTTGTTTTTTAAGTTAGAAATAAGTACGAGAAATAAGTGCCTTTTACTGTACAGTAAGATATTGACAAGTAAGTAGAGTTTTGGTTTACTTTATGGTGTTCATTATAGTGTGCTTCGTATGAGACATTCAAAATCGATTATATAGTTCGTTTTTAAAGATTTGTCAGATTTCCTTGTTTATAACTTGTTTATAAATGATAGTATACATACTAAATACATTTTTATGTTGCAGTTATGGCGATAGACAAACAACGTTGTTGCAAGCCATTGTGCCGCAGTGCTTGCAAATTGATTCCCAAACCCGACCAGTTGTCCTTATTTAGGGCTTGGATGATAGCAATTGGCAATAAGAATTTATTGGAGATGGGCCCCAGTTACGTTCACAGGCAATGTCGTGTGTGTTTAAGCTGTCGGAGACATCCTCTTAACGCCTAGTCACTGGCGCAATACCAACACCAACTATTACCAAGTAAATATACCAGTTCTTTTATTCATTATAACTACATCAAGTCGTATCTATATACGCAGTGGATTATGCACGACTTTTTTGTTTGTACGAGTTGAGTGATAACTTTTACAAAAGCTTTAATGTTTGTAAACCTTAATAATATTTAATTTTTTTTTCAGACGCTTTGATGTTCCTTTCCTGGCCAGCATTGTTTATGTAGAAATAAAAGAAAATATTCTACATAACTAGATAAATGAGTCAGGTAAATATTTAATTGTTAGTCCAGTCATTCTATATTTTTTATATACATTGTATTCGGAAGATTCATTGCAGTCGATGAAACTGATACATACCATCGATAGCTTATGGTTTCAGTAGTAACATATTAAAATGTTTACTGTCATAGTTAATAGGAAAATATGTTATTACTTAAAAACCATTGAAAACCTGTGTCAGATTTTAATTCTTCATTCCTCGAATCTCACTCACTTATTCACAAAATTAAAAATACCATATTGTAGCAGACAAAATTTACTATGAAAATGATTTGGGAACCTATACGAGAAAATAACCGCTTAATTTAGTATAATTAATTCAATTAATTTTTAACGATTCACGTTAATCAATCATTTGACATTAGAACGGTCATTTCTAACGTCATTTGACAATCACCAAACAATCGTTTGACATTAGAGCGTGTCAAATAACCGATTGACGTAGAATCGCAAAACATTACTTTAACCAATTATACTAAATCAACCTGTCATTTTCTCGCGTAGGTTCCCGATCCTTTGGATGGTAAATTTTCTCAGTTATAGTGTGGTATTTCTACAACTTCTCCTGTACACAAAACGCAACCTCCACCTACTCCAGTCACGGAGCGACACCCACCTGTACCACACCCGCAATCTTCACCACCTCCACGTACCTTTTATAAGGCTTAAAATGAATGACTGGACAACAGCAGGCCCACGCCTCTTCAACCAGCTACCTAATGAGTGGAAAGAGATGGCAGTCAATAGCTTCCGGAAAAGAGTGAGGGCCCACCTCCTTAGTCAGGCAGCCTACACGGTCGAGGAGTTCCTGATTTCTTTGAGGACAATGCCGCTCTGATATGTTTAAATTTGTTACATTTATTGTACTATGACTTACTGCTTTGCTTGTGAATAAATATTATTATTATTATTATTATTATTCGAGGAATGAAGGATTAATGTCTGACAGGCAGCACATCCTTGAATGATTTTTCGTTA
Organism: Aphodius sticticus; assembly: GCA_963966075.1. Classification (NCBI taxonomy): domain Eukaryota; kingdom Metazoa; phylum Arthropoda; class Insecta; order Coleoptera; family Scarabaeidae; genus Aphodius; species Aphodius sticticus. Next base: position 55,954,870 of record OZ014506.1, read on the forward strand.
ATTAAAAATTGTCCTGTTAACTATGATTCTAAATATTTTAATATGTTACTACGGGAACCATAAGCTATCGATTGGTATCAGTTTCATCGACTGCATTTGCATTTACTAATCAAAATCTAGAATGACTGGACTATGTTATTATGTAAATATTAAGTTATTACCTATAGCAACTTAATTCATAACGTGTTTTCTGGGTTTTATAGATTGCTGCAAGACGTACCAGTCACATCGAAGTATAGGAATGTTTCTCCACTCTATTATTTCTGGATTCTGTAGCGAAGACCAGATCATGTCCAGGCTTTGCCGTCCCAGGACCAACACAGCTTAACTTGCCTACCGAAGTCTACCCTGGGATTCGAACCCTTGGACCTTTGGAGTGCAAGGCAAGTGCCTTGCGACTCCGCCTACCCAGTCCACTACCATCTCTAATTCTAAATCATTTTATGGTCTATATGTTTGCTTTGCAACTTCTTGCAGGTAAAATTTAAGTTGCCACCATCTATAGCTATTATTCGTTACATGTTATTTCTGGGATATATGGGTTGCTGCAGGTCTTACTAGTCATTGCTAACCCACAATACTCTTAGTAATATTGCATACAGTATAATCTTATACATATTTTTCAACATATTTTGCAAAAGGGTAGGGCAACTATACAGTAAGATGATAATAAAATAGATTGTAGGGTTGTTGGATTTATTTATATCTATTTTTACAGAAACTATATTTTAACTCTCTTATATGACTAGTTACTGTTGTTGCAACAATGGGACACTAATGGAATCCGCACTAATTATTCATTTTTATTGTATTACGTCATTCTACTTACAGTAAATAAAAATAGTTTCTGGCTCAAAAGGCTGAACCGCAATAAAATAAAGTGAAATAAATAAAATAAAATATATTTATTGTGTCAACAGAGGTATATATTTTCCACTCGTCAATATCTTAACCTAGGTAACATAAATTAGTACCAATGCAAATAATTGTTAAACTTTAAAAATCTTCAACACTGTAAAAAGCATGCTTGATTAAAAAGGGTTTTAAGAGTTCTTTTAAAACAGTGTCTGTCAGGTTTTTTGCATTAGGCGGTAGCTTAATAAATAGCTCCTTACACATCTGCTCTGGGCCCTGCATTGTTTTTCACAGCTATGGTAGTGTTTTTATTGACATACAGTATGCATGATAGGATGTATTCGGACGGCATCTTAAATATTGCTCAATAAATACATGTTTACAATTCTCAGAGTATTCAATGCAACCGATTATGTTGAACAGCCCTACCCTGTAATCTGAAATCATATCTGCCCACGGGGGTATTTTCCCAAGACAATGCACAGTACCATATGTGGGAGTGAATCAATGCAAAGTATGCAGTTTTCAGTACATGAGCAATTTTCAAATTTTAAAACAGGTAGACTCTATCACGAACAAGCCTAGACTTTTCCCAAACTGCCTCGTAATTACTGCCACGTATCATCACTCTGGCTTACGTAACAAGGAAAATCATTAAAGAACAATAAAAATAGAAGTGGGTATGATATTGACCTTTTCGGAACACCAGTATGCACTGGCACATTGCCCGCCACGCCATCACTGCAGCTGCTGAGGTTTCTTGGGGGAGTACAAATTATTGTAGATAAAACCAAGTTCATAATTTTATTAGTTATTTTTTGCTTCTTTTCAACCAATACTCAGTAATAGTAATATAGACAATCGACACAGACATCGATATAGACAATAGATGGCTGCCACAATATTCTAATTTTTACCTAGAAAAAGTTTCTAATTAATCATATTGGCAACTTTGGCGTTATCTAGAAAGCAAACGTGTTAAATTGGTGAGAATACCCTGTACTAGATCAGAATCAAATAAAATCAACCTATTCACTCACAAATTATCTGACTTGAAAAGAAATTATAAGTATACTTCTACAATCCTGAATTAACCATTCATTGTAAACTGAATTGCTACGTAATTAAGTACGGATATTAAATATATTCTACAGTTTAAAATAATTGTTTTTGCCATTAATAAAACGTTTTACATTATGGTGTTTTATTATTTAAATTATTATTATACATATTTGAATTCCATATGGAACTATAGGTATATTTTTCTTTATGTTAAAGAAATAATTAATCTCTGATAAATATTATGGTTTCTAATTGCCGCATGCATAAATTAATGTGACAGTGCTTTATAAATGGGTCAAACTGGGTAAAAAAATGTAAACATGGTGGTGTTGATTTATGATGGATTTAAATTCTATTTTTTAAATCCATCAAAAACTCCACATTTATCTTTTTTTACCTAGTTTTGATCCATTTAATCAAACACGGTCACAAACACCAGAAAATTCGCCATCTATATCATTCAAACGGCCCGCCAAATTCTGCAATGTTTCGAGTAACTGTCAGAAGATGGCGCTCGCCGCCTGTCTAATAAATCTTGCCGGAAGATAGCGTTCTATTACTGGTATTCTATGGAAATCGCTAGCGCTAGCGGCGCCGCGCCGTCGGATCCATGTCGGATCGGCTGAACCGTGGTATGAATATAAAGGTATGATTAATTTTTGGACGAATTTACGACCGCTACTGCGCAGGTGATATGTAGACAACCAACATTGCACATGTCAAACTTAGGGGTTATGCCACTAACAATTTATACAACATAACAGACAAATGTACTTGTATAAAAAGAAAACTTTCAAGCATTTGCATTATGTACGCAGAAATAAGCATAAATAAACAATAATTGGTTTGGTACTAGTTATGTTTACGTTATTAGGGGTTATGCCACTAACAATTTATAAAACATAACAGACAAACGTACTTGTATAAAAAGAAAACTTTCCAGTATTTGCATTATGTACGCAGAAATAAGCATAAATAAACAAAAATTGGATTGGTACTAGTTATGTTTATGTTATTATTCTTCAACCATGCAGCGCGCCCAGCGGATATTAACGTAACGAAGATTCTCGCAGATTCTCATCCCCACTCCACATGAGTATGAGCATACCTCTAAAGGTGCTCCCACACGCAGTGCCAATAGGGGCCATCATTGGCCATCGGAGTGCTTCGCGTAGCGGGACCCAACTGTGCCAATGCACATCGCCAATATGTCGACCTTGTCCGCTTTATTTCATTCTGTTTTAGCATTGTACGTACTACCGATGAAAAGTTTAGTTATCTATCTATGTTTTATCATATATATACTGCATTATTTATGTTTGTACGTACTTTAAGGACAATGATGATTTATTATTTGCCCAAATGCCTGATTGCCCAAATGTAAAAACATGAAAACTTTTTTTAATATTTTGTAAATTGATTCACAATAATTATTGTTCTTATAAGCATTATATTAACCTTACAGTTACAATAAATTAACAAGCAATAAACTAATATTCTGAAGACAATATTGAAGTCGCTATAATGGGTGACCCACGGCATAGGTACGTTTGTTTATTTTTTGTGTTCTTGACGCCGAAGGAATGAACGTTGTGTTAATAGACAGAAAATGCCAATTTATGGGATGGTCTTGAGGTTAGTATGACTTCCGAGTTTTCCAGAAATGACGTCATCATTAAAATTGTAAAAATGAATTCGCACACAATGGGGAGGCATACGGTATTTAGGTTCTGGGATTGCGGTCAACCTTATTCGCTAGGGTGGGGTGGGAAAGGTGAGGGAGGGGGTTGGCGTGAAGCGGGATATGAATCTACACACGATGGGGAGTCATACGGTATAGGGGTCCAAGGACTGCGGTTAACCCTCTTCCCTACAATCTTGACTACAATCAAAGAAAGTTGCATTTATATAATTAACAACAATTAACTATTTATTAATTAACAATTTACAGATTAGTTTTAAGCGGCAAATTGAAATAATCTGATGTATTTAATGCATTCAACAAAGTTTAAAAACTATACTGGATGCTTTTCCTTATTTTGATTATCAGAAAAATATCAAACAGTATATCTGTTACTAAAAATATTGGGTTGATAATAAATATACCTACATAATATACATACACGGAATTTTAATATCTATAATTAAAACTCCGTGTATGTAAGGGTTCTCAATTTTTCTTTGTATCTTATTATAAATAATTTCAGTTTTATTATATAAATTATACTTTAAATCAAAATTATGAATTCATCGATTTGACTGAAATGAAATATTTATATAAAGAAACGACACAAATTAACAGGGTCCTGCATAAAAATATAGACCACTATCAGATCTTATCCCATCTTATTCCGCATTTGTTGCTTGAAACATAAAGAAAATAAAAAGGGAGTTTTTTTTAATGTCACGTGGCAAATATAAAAAACTAAATAATTTTGTTTCCTGTATTGCTGTATATTTGTATTCCTTAATGTATTTAATATTTTCGAACGTACTGTATAAATAGTGACTGAAAAACATGTTTAATATTTAACAACCTTATTAAACAGTGTCCTCTTTCGAGGGTTCCCTTTTTTAATTCTAAGCAACAATGCACTGCTTAAAATAATGGGAGCTGCGGCAACAGCAAATGATATCGTCTTCACTGTTCATTTTTAATTCTCTACGGGACGCTACGAGCCTTCTACGATACACAGAAATACCTTGCGCCCAATACCAACGTTGGCCAATATTGGCGAGTGAATGCGCGCACTACGCGCAGCGCGTCACATCACCAACGTTGGCGAGACGTTGGCACTCCGTGTAGGAGCTCCTTAATAATAATACCACGGGCTGAACCAACTTTGAACTAGACCAACTAGACCATAACTAGACACAGGGGAAGGGAGAACACGTGACAACCGTGAATTCCGAATTGACGCGCTGGCGTTCTTCGATTTTGAAATGTAGTAAAGCAGACTAATAAAATGGAGAGGCCTAAGCAGGGTTGCCAATTTAGTAGAATTTCTACTAAATCTGGTAGAATGAAACATAGATCTGGTGGTCAAATTTTGAATCTAGTAGATAGTGGAAAATCTGGTAGATTGACATACTTTGTTTAGTAGTTTTCTGTTCTGTAGTTATATTACTAATATAAGCAGGTACAGAATTTCTTTAGTATTTCTACAACAAATATTTATTTCATACTACGTAGGTATATACATTATACCGCATTGTAGGATATGCATAGGTGATTGTAATGTTGGTAGATTTAGTAGAATTTATGTAAACCTAGGCGAGAAAACTAGACTCTAGTGGCTAGTGGAATTTTTAATAGAAAGTCGTGTCGATTGTTGTTAAATTTTTGGATAAGATTATCCAGGGTTAGTCAAAATTATTGGAACAACTAAATAATTCTTTAATCATTAACAATTTCAAAAAATGTTCACACAAAAGTGTTTGGTATTTAAACAAGCTATCGTTTAAATTTATTTTTAATATACCGGGTCTTCATTTTTTCATGGAAATTTGGTAACCTTTCCTTTTTCCAATAGAACATATGTATGTTTAATATGTTTAATTTTCTCAATTCTATGATTAATTCTAAGAATTTTTTGTATTAATTATTTTTTTTGTAAAATGTTTCATTTTACATAAGCAATTAATCAAAGTTAGTCAAAACTACTGGAACACGTAAATAATTTTATCCTCCAACGATAAAAAAAAATTTCAAACAAAAGTTTTTTGGGTTTAAACAATCTTTCGTTTAAATATATTTTAAATATATTTTTTTATTTTATTATGGAAATTTGGTAACCTTTCCCTTTTCTAATAGAACTGTATATTTTTATACATATTTGTTTATTCTAAAATTAATCTAAGAATTTTTTGTAAGAAATCATTTCTTTTTAACGCATTATTCTTGAGTTATAAGCAATTAATCAAAACTCCTGAACTGTAATTAATACATACACACACACATACATACACACATTTATATATTTTTTAAATCCAGTTTGAACACTTAATTTAATTTAATTTAATAGCTTTGCTTTTTATTGATGTTTGTATTTTTTATCCGTTTGGTTATAATAAAAGTTCATGAGCTTTGATTAATTGCTTATAACTAAAAAATTATTTATTTTGTCAAAAAATTATTCCTTCAAAGAATTCTTAGAATTGATAGAATAAAAAATGTAAAAATATACGGGTTATTCTATTAGAAAAAGGAAAGGTTAGCAAATTTCCATAATAAAATATATTATGTTATATATAATATTAAAAATATATTGAAACGCTAGCTTGCTTAAAACAAAACAAAATTGTTTAAAAATTAGTTTGAATTTTTTAGCAGTTGGAGAATTCTTTAGATGTTCTGGTAATTTTGAGAAACCCTGTATAAAATCTTTAAGGTTAAGGCTCCCATATCTCCCATTCAAAACGTTGAGTTGCCGCTCTTTTCTCCAGAGCTTCCGACCAATATTTTACTAGATGTAGATGGCGACACAACTACCAAATCTGGAATTATCCCGTATATTTTAATTTGCGGCAAGAATCCACCCCACCACAAATATCGAACCGTATACAATTTCTCGTAACCATGACAACCACGGAATATACCAATTCAATAAGAGGTTATCTACTTCTCAATATAGGGTTATGTTTGTTATTGTAATTTGTAAGCAGTTTTTTCAAGAGCGATTTATTTATGAGTGTGTCTCTCTAAATGAATATTGATCGATTATTTGTTTATTAGGGATTTATTGATAGGTACGTACACAATTTCACTGGTTTTCATATTTTCTAATTAAATATTGTTTAAGGTGCTCCATTTCCATATAGAACTTTACGATACCATCCAAGGACAGCAGCTCTGTATACTTTAGTCTGAATACACGATATGTCATTAGCGGCTGGTTTAGATCAGAGATGGTCTGTGTTAAATATCCTTAAGTAAGATTAGACGGTAACTCAAATTGTGTTGTATTACATAACCTTTGCTCTCCGTAAAATGACTCGTGTAATCATACCTTTAACGCAGCAGCCCATTCCGAAATAACGCCATACAATGGAGATCGTATCATTCGTCGTTTTTTGTTGCTCGACACAACTGGAAGATTTCAATATTTTATTACGCAGTCTTGAGGGGCAATTTATGTTTTAAATGATTCTTACCGTAAAACCTTTTCATATAGAAAAGAGAATTCTTTGTGCAATTTAAATGTAATAAAATCTGCCACCTTGAGGTAGGAAGGTATATCGACCCATGCAACGAAGACTATAGTAACTACATTTAGTTTGTTACGATAGTCTTTGTTGCATGGGTCGATATGATTAATAATTATCTACATAAATATAGAAATAAATAAAAAAATGTGTGTTGTTTACTATTTACGTCAAATTCAGCACCAAAAAAGAATGTCAAAAATGAAATGGAGAAAAATACTAATAAAATACTGACTGATTTTTCTTTTAACGTATGATTATTTAGCTGTCGTATAGCCTGTACTTTACAATGACGGTATAACTATATAGTATCAGCTTTGCTCCGAAGAAAGGGAATTTGTGACTAAACTATCAACGAGGTTTTTGTTTTGAACACATTTTGATTGGAAACTATTTTACAGTTCATCTGTGATTTTTAAAAACCCGTAGACACTTAACTGAGTTTGAAGGTCGTTTATCTGAAGTTAGTTTGATTCGAAGTTAAAGATTTTTTTGTGACATTTTGCGCTGATTACAATAACAGATTTTAAGTTATTATTCCTACAACTTATATTTAAAAAAAAAAAACAACTTTAAACGACCTTCAAATGCAAATAGGACGACAGCTACGATTTATATTATTTAACACGAAGACAAAAAATCCAAAGTGGCATTCTTTATGTTACGTCTTGTTTTCAGTATTACCGATTTTTAGTGTACTTTAGGTCATATCTAAATAAATTATTTATGTTGTATTTACATTTTCAATTTGAAACAGCGCCATCTATCCACAGACCGTTGAACTATTTTGCAATGCCAACAGACTAAAACTCTCCCAGAACGGTATTCTAGTTACGTTCAATAAAAGCTACACCCCATCGTTATAAGTAACATTTAATGTATTTTTATAATATATTACAGTACACAATAATCATACGCCAGTAAGACCAAAAAGCAATTCTATATTTTTAGTTTAGTTTTTTTTAACACTAAAATTTGCAAGTATAATTTGCATAAAAATTGAAATTCTTTGTGAACGCAGTTGCGTAAGGACCTATTCAATCGAATAGTTGCTATAGTTTCACAATTTAAACAATAATTATTGTGTGGTGTATCGGCGCGTTTTCGACGTAGGATACGGGAGCCTTAAGTGCATTTTCGTCTACGTCTACAAGTGCGATTCATATTTTCAATCGGCGTCCTGGACCCCTATTCTCACCAATACGTTATTTGTTACCGTTCGTCAAAAGACGAACAGCCTAGGATGCAATCAATGCGTAACGTATTCTATGGGCAGTGTCGGCAGTGCAGTGTCCTTTACTACCGGTAGAGTATCCGCGTTATAGGCGATTTCGCGTGGAACGGTTCGGTTGCGGTTCGACTACCGATTTGAACCAACCATTTTCACATGGCGATTGATGACGTAACGGTTGCAGTTGGTTCGATTTGGTCCGTCAAAATCTTGAACCTGCCTGGCAAGACGGTTTGAAATATCGGTTCGTTTGGGTTGTCATTTTTAGAGGCGATTTCGCGTGGCTAAACGGTTCGATTTGGTTCCGGTTGGCGGTTGGATGTGGTTGACAGAGCGGTTCTAAATCGTCATCATTTTTAAAACGTCAGTAACCGCTCGACGGAAAATGATCCGGTTCAATTCACAGGTTAGGTGCCCCACTTACTGTTAAATATGACAGTAATGACATACGCAGTGGTCTACCGCGCATTCCGACAACGACATACCTATCCATTTTACCAGCTTTTTACAACTTATAACCTAAAAATGACAACCTAAACGAACCGATATTTCAAACCGGCTTGCCAGGCAGGTTCAAGATTTTGACGGACCGAATCGAACCAACTGCAACCGCTACGTCATCAATCGCCATGTGAAAATGGTTGGTTCAAATCGGTAGTCGAACCGCAACCGAACCGTTCCACGCGAAATCGCCTAATAACGCGGATACTCTACCGGTAGTAAAGGACACTGCACTGCCGACACTGCCCATAGAATACGTTACGCATTGATTGCATCCAAGGCGGTTCGTCTTTTGACGAACGGTAACAAATAACGTATAGGTGAGAATAGGGGTCCAGCGTTTAAGTTTTTGCATTTAAACTAAATTGCTAATAATAAAAAGAACCGAGCTGAATTCAGTCGAGTGAAAGTATAAAAACAAACTGAAATATTAAAATCACAAATAAAAAAATATTTTGAATTATTAAATAATGAAATATGAAGTTTTTGTCCACTACTAAAATCTAGTAGAACATTTTAGTAGAAGTAATGATAATCTAGTGGAATTTTAGTAGAAAAAGATAGGTGTTCTAGTGGATAAGCATCCGTTGGATTTGGCAACACTGGGCCTAACCTAATAGGCCTGCGATTGCCGCGCGCGCGCGACTTGACGCGCGACTATGCTCCTACATTCGGCGCGAAAAAAATATCGCCAACGGAGCCGAAAATCGAAAGAAAATATACCTAAGCGCTGAGCATCGGAATTTAAGACCGAAAATCGGCGCCCCAGGGGCGCCGATTTTCGCCTCTCCAGAGTCCGGAGAGCAGCTCCTTTCCCCAATTCGCCCATTTGACTTTTAGTTTTTAGTATACATATATAGATAGAAATACACAAATAAGCATGTAGGGTGGGTGGTGTCATCACGTGGCCGATGCTGCAACTAGCCCCGTTTCAAATTCCGTTTTCCCTATATCGGTAATAAATACCGTCCAAAAGTGAATTTCCCTCCCATCCAGAGGCGGATTTCCCATAAGGAACGTTAGGCACGTGCCTAGGGGCGCGCAAAGGCAAAGGGCGCACTCGCAAGTATTCCCGAGCATCAAAAAAAGCCGACTAAGTGTAGGGCCACAACGGAGCAACGAACCTAGTAGAGAGTCTAGCAACGCTCCTCGCGTCATTGTTTGCCATTGTTATTGTCTGTTATAAGGAGCGCTGCTAGGCTCTCTACTAGGTTCGTTGCTCCGTTGTGGCCCTACACAACGTGTGACGGCGAAACTTAAAAGAATAATTGCGGCGAATAATAACTAATAACATTTTAATGATTTTTTACTGAGATTAAACCTTGGTCCTTTCTTTTTATGCAACCCAAATTTTATAACAATTAGGCTAAAAATTACAAAGTTAAAGAATTTTGTCCCCAAAAGGAAATTTTTGCCTCAGAGCCTTTTCAGACGAGGACGGCGACGGCACGGTTTTCGCCGTCGACGGGTCGAAGTGTATGAGATTAAATGGAGCCTTTCACACGTACCGCGCCGTCGCCGTCGTCCGTCTGGTCGCCGTGCCTCACCACCGAAGCCACGGTTTTCGTACGGCGACGGTCCGCTCGGTAGTGCATCTCTGTAGTGCATTGAGTTAAATGGTAGCGTCCACACGCGCCCTGCGGTTTTCGGACGGCGCGTGTTTTTTTGCACAGGCAATGTGCGTGGGTTCTCTAAATCTGTAATCTGCGTAATGCCTTTGACGTTTCATATACCGTGTGTTCATGCAACGACGAAAGAGATTATAATTTCGTATTTAATGCCCTCTTGTATTTCTAAACACTATTTCCAATAATGTTGTTCAAATAGAGGCTTAAATTGAACATAAAATTATCAAAATGGGACTTTGTGCGTAAGTTTATTATGAAAATCCAGTAGTATGTGTATGTGTAGGTCAATCATACTTAGTGGCATTGATCATACAATAAAGGAGGTCTTACTAAAATGTAGGCTCATACTCAGTATAATAAAGTAATAAAAGATAATAATATAAATCTGATAAAATGCGAAATAACTTCATTTGCTTGCCTTTGTTTTCGAGGTATTTGACTTGAAAGTTTCGTGAACGCGGAACAAAATATTAATTGTAGACATGTTCGGAATATCATCCACTGCTTATATTTATTTATCCATCCTCTACTTTTATTTCTATTTATTTTGTTTATTAATTTCGCCGCGGTCACAGAACTTTAGAACATTTATGGATATATTTACCATTCAATTTTTTGCCTTGAGCATATATACGTCATATAAGTTGTCAATGAAGTGACACGTTTTGTAAGAAATACAAACATCGCGAAGCCGGATCGTCGGCAGACACGTGGATGTTCGGGATTAATTGTAACAGAGGGTGGGTACTCTACGCACCAATGTCCTTATGCTATAAAGAGATCGTGGAATAAGTTATGCCATGATCTCTTTCTAGCATAAGGTGACCAGATTTTGATTGAGTCAATGCGGGACAGAAACGCCCGAGGAGGGTGTGGGGGGTAGTAATTAAAACCAATCGTCATCGTAAAAGTTGAAAATCGACAAATTTCAGAATTTAGATAAATATCGAAAAAACATTTATTGTGTTGGGATTTTGATTTTCTTTAAAGAATGTTTTAAAATTTTCTGATGATGATAAGAAATACGTTTTTTTTTAAACAAAATATATAAGTAAAAAAATAAATACTGTTGGATACAAGAAAAAGTTTATTTCGATATCCTTTCAAGTTGTAAATATGAACTCTTTCCTTTAACATAAGTTCTTCAAATAGGTACATATCCTTTGTACTAATAAACTAATAAATATATCTACTTTAATAAAGACAAATCTTAAGGCCCAAGAAGATAGCAACCTAATGTTCGAATTCAGCAGCTCTAAATAATACAACAAATGCGGTTTTGAGAATAAAATATCAAATTTTGATATTTGTACACTTGAACGAAGGTCTTTTCTAGATAACTTCTATTTTGTCTTGTATTTTTTCGTAAGAAAATCCGTCGATAAACACAAATTACAAAATAAACGCTTTAACGCTTTAATTATTTTCAGGACATGCAACAGATTATGGTGGGGTATTATAATACAGAAGTTAAAAGGAATTTTAACATTAAAACTTATTCTGGATCAGTTTCTGATATTGATATTGTGATATTTATTTCTCAATTTGGCATTATTTTTGCTAATTTCAATTACTTAAACCAAATTTTAACCATTTTTATTATGTAGGTATAGAAACTGCGAAGCACCGCCGGATTCTCATTGTATTTACGACTGATTTTTTAACCAAATTAAATGTCAATGTACAAATGATAGAATGAACTGCTTTTGTAGTAATTTAACTGAAGGTCTTGTTCACAAATCAATCAATTGGTTTATAACTATTGCGGTATATGTAAGTTACCTAATATTCATATTTTTCTTTGTACAAAAATCACTATTTTTTAGACGATAACGGAAAAAATTTTAAAATAACTTTTATTTTTAAATCCTTATTAAATTAATTATGAAAATTATAAAGATATTCTGTTACTGCCTTTCAGCAAACAATTTGAAGAAGAATGTTTGGATGAAATAAGAGCCACTCCAACAAGTATAGTAAACATTTTCTAAAAAGCGGGACATTTTAAAAACTCCGCGGGACGAGGGACGTCTAATCACCTTAGGAATAACGCAATAATACGTGTACGCTCCATAGCGAATGAGAGTAGGTACTAAACCGCCGCTGAACTCTGCCAACTCTGCACACTGTATATGACTGTGTATATATAATATATGGCGCCAGCTGCAGCCGTCGCCGCGCCGTTTGCAATCCGTGCCTGTGTGTAAGCTACACAACGGCAGTGGACGGCGAAAACCGTGCCGTTGCCGTCCTCGTCTGAAAAGGCTCTCACTGTGCGTCGCGGGCGCTGACAATACGCGTATGCAAATAATAGCAAAGAAATGAGCGAAAAGAAAAAAGTGATGCTGAACTTAAAAAATTAAAACAAGAGCGAGAATATAGATATTTTAAACAATTCGATAAAGATGACAGCTTTTTTTGTGAGAAGTTTCTATTTGCAAAATTTAAGGTCATGGGAGGGGCGCTCGGACAAATAGTGCCTAGGAGCGCCTCGGCCCTTAAATCCGCCACTGCTCCCATCTAACAACACCGGTCGCTGTAGTGCTGCACTGCCCGCGCGTACCGTTCGCTGCCGTTCGCTACCGGGCAAAGAGCACGTGGTTGACAACGTGGTTGTTACGTGAGCTGAGTGCTGTCATTTCTGTGGTGCTGACCCAGGTAAATAGAAACGTTCTCTATGATTGTCAAGGTTCTTACTGCAGTATATTCTACTTGTAACGGAACGGTATGGTACTTATCGTTCCGGGGCGGCGAACGTATTTTGAAATACTCACACACCCACCTCCGTAATTATTGTTGTCGGGCGCGAGTAACGGTAATACCGTTATCCGGCCGTCGGCGTCGCGCCCCCCCGCGGCCGGTCCTGGGAAATTACGGTTTTCTTACAGCTCGTTATTCGGTAGCCGTGTCACTAGGGCGCGCTGTTGGTGCTCGCGACCATAAACAGTTGAAATCTGACGACGGCAAATTCAGGCTTATTACGAGGCATTTTTCATCGAACGCGCAACACGTCGAATTGAAAATGCCGGAAGCGAAACCGTTTCAGCGTCTACCTGAATCGGTCAAACCGATACACTACACGCTGTCCCTCAAGCCAGACTTGAAATCTTTCGTATTTCAAGGCGAACTCACGATAGAAATTGAGGTAGGGCCCGCCGTAAAATTCCATATGCCCACCGTTTACTCCACTTTTTTTCCTCTTTTAGATACTAAAACGCACCGATAGAATCGTACTTAACGCACTCGATCTAATCATCAAGAAAGTCCAACTCAATGGCACTGATTTCTCCTGGTCGGCACAGAAGATTAACCTATCTTCAGAAGATGAAACTGCAGAATTTTTATTCATAAATCAAATCTCACCTGGAGAATACCAATTGCAAGTTACGTTTGATGGTGAGATCAATGATAAAATGAAAGGTCTCTACCGCAGTAAGTACGTCAACGAGAAAGGCGAGGATTGTTACGCTGCTGTTACTCAATTTGAATCTACCGATGCTCGTCGTTGTTTCCCATGTTGGGATGAACCCGCTCTGAAGGCAACGTTTGACATAAGGTTGATTGTCCCACCTAAATTGGAGGCATTGTCAAATATGCCGGTGAAATCTACGGAGGATGTGGAAAATGGATTAATGCGATACAACTTTGAGAGGACTCCGATAATGTCAACGTATTTAGTAGCGACTGTTGTTGGAGAGTATGATTTTGTGGAGGGCCGTTCATCTGATGGGGTTTTGGTAAGGGTTTATACGCCAAGAGGGAAGAAGGAGCAGGGGTTGTTTGCGTTGGAGGTTGCAACAAAGGTGCTACCATACTACAAAGATTACTTTGATATTGCATACCCATTGCCAAAGATCGATTTAATTGCGATTGCTGATTTTAGTGCTGGGGCTATGGAAAATTGGGGACTAGTCACATACAGGTTAGTAGCACTTTGTTTAGAAAGGGTTAGCAGACACAATTGAGAATTTTTCTCATAGTTCACAGAAAATTTGGTGAAATGTCATACACTTCTAGTTAGTTAATTGTTATTACGTCTGAAAACTAGATTAAATATTTCCAACAATATTGAGAAAAAGGAAATACAGTAGAACTCCAATTATCTGGATTAATTGGGACCAGACCCGATCCTGATAATCAAAAATCCGGATAACTGGATTTTTCACTGTGAGACAATCTTTGCTCTTATACCCAGCTGAAGTAAGTTTTTTTAACCAGTGGTCTTCTAGGCAGGGCTTTCCATTACAAACCAGTTGCATCCGCATTGCAGATACAATCTTTATCTAATTGTCCTGAAAACTTTGTCGTAAATATTGAAACTAACGTATCTGCGGAATGCTTGCCGGAAGACATTTTTTCGCCGTGAATTTCGAGTTCACAACCTCACAACCACCATGCCTTTCTTTAAATTTTCTAAGCCAACCTTATCTTGCCTGAAATTACATATCCCCTCCTATTTTTTTTTATTAAACAATAATTCCTTTTCTGAAACTACGGCTAGCATCGAGAACGGTTTTGTACAAACCAAGTGTAAACCTCATGCTCAACTTTTCATTTATAGGCCATTTCATAGATTTTCTACATGAATTTCCATCTTCATTCTCAATTTTGAAATACATTTTTTAACAAATCAGCCTTTTCTTTTATGTTTAAAATCGTTAAAACTCTGACACCATACTCATCGGCAATCAACAAGACCATCAACGATTATCATTTTCTCCTTCGCGGTTAAAACAAGACGTTTTCTTTTTGGTGCCATCACTCTACAATTTAATGAGTAAAGAATTTCAAATCGGCACTACAGATCACAACAAAAGCTTAAGTAGACTACAGAAATCTGATAATAGCTTTGTTCGCTGATCGAATTCCGAACTAGTTCAGGCACTCTTTTATATTGGACCAATCCGATGTCTCGCTATGATTTCCCTACCATTATCACACAACACATCTGGTCCAATATAAATTACGTCCCGAACGCGCTCAGCGCACAAACCTAATGTGTGCGTTTATAGCGGGTAGTCATTTTAACTTGAGACTCATAAATATCTCGAGAACTATGCATGGTACGACAAAAGTGTCTTAAATAAACTTGTAGGACACAAAAGGAGAAATGAGATGGCGATATCAGTTTCATTGCATATGGCGCTGCAATCGGAGAAAATGAGGTTTACTTCATTTTTTTAATGGGAATACCCAAATTTTTTCATCAAATTATGTTTTTACGCTAAATAAGAAGAATCGTTTGTCTGCACATTTTTTTCGTACGATGCATAAGCAAAAGCAAAAGTTATTGACGATGGAAGTTTGTGGCGTCTGCGGTCTGTGGCGTCTGCGTCTGCCGTCTGGCAGTCAAAGCGACTACTGTCATGTCTGCTCATGGTACAACGTAGAGATATTTAGGAGTCTCAAGTTAAAACGACCACCCGGTATATACAAGTAAGGGTATATGTGAAGTATATGTGTTATACTTATAACTTTATAACTGCGCACGGATACATCGCGGCGTTTCAGGAATCCATCGTTACAAATCAGCTATAGTCGCTTTTATACTGTACAAAGAACTTTTTGTTGTTAATATTTTTTGGTATACTAACCTAAAATCTATTAAACAAAATAATGTTTTAGTTAAAAGAATTTTAAAATTTCTCTAATCCGGATAATCAGATATCCGTATAATCGAGGTCCGGATAATTGGAGTTCTACTGTACTTGCAAATGTAGATTAAATGACAATTTTGCCCTGCTAGATGTCACTTTTTATTGAACATACTCAGACACCCATAACTTTGCAAGCTTTGTTGTATAAAAAACGCGTAGAATGGAACCCGCTTTTATAGAAAATTTTGCCGTCTCACGCGTCCTACACCTGACAATTCGCAGACATTCAGGCAGCTTCGTAACGTCTGTAATGTCATTCATAATTTTGTTGGCGGAGTTGTGTAGTAAACGGATGTGTAAATCTAGCAACTTACTGTCACTATTTGTCATTGCGGTTAAGTGTTCAGTGACATGTCAATAATACTAAGTTATTGGTTGCGTTCACGTAAGCCCAGCGGAACTCAGCCGCTGCGCAGCGGCTGAACGAAACGTTACCTGAACGCTCCGCTGTTTTACGCTGGATAGCAGCCGCTGGTCCAGCGCTTGTCTTTTCTCTCAGCGTACTTTTTCTACGCTCGATAGCCGCTTTTTACCGCTGAGTTGTTGGTAAGGTTACGTTTGACGTTTATTTATCATGTCATCATAAAGTCGAAATGTCGCAAATCGTCTATTATAAAGCATTACGAACATAGAGACGTTACATTTAAAGTAACAGAAACAGCGGGGACTGTAAAAAGACACGTACAAAGTAAATTTAAATATTTACAAAACTCTAAAGATCCAACCAAATATTTCTTTTATAAATTGATAGACGTCATCCCAAAATTGAAGAAAGCTGACAAAAACTCAGCTGTTCAGCGCTAGCTGTTATGTAACTATTATATGCGTTCAGGTAAGCACAGCATGCTAGCTAAAAGCCGCTTGCGCTAAATGCTAGCCGCTGTGAGACCGCTAAGTTACCTGAACGCAACCATTGACATTTAATATGGTATGTTTTTCTATCTTATAAGAGCATCAGAAAGTAAAAATGATTTGAAATGGTTGGATGAAAATATTTTCTAACCTACAAATCCATTACATAGTGGAATGAATAACATACCGATACCTACATAATGTAGATACTTGTGCGTAGACCGTAGATCACATGGTGTTTCTTTATAATTTATTGAATTTATTTTAGCCCACAAATTCTAGGTTGCTCAAGAGATTGTGTATTAAGCTAAAGAAGTAAATTTTTATCAAATAATACCACACACTTATAACGTGATAGAATAAAATAGATTAGGTACTCCGTCGTGTACTTGTTATTCAATGCAATGTTCTAAAAGAAAATATAGAAATAAACTTAATGAAGTGTGCTTGAAAGGCTACATATTAGTCAATTTGAAGTGAATTGGTAGTTTTGTGGAAAAAATTATCAGTTAAGTAAATTTTTATCAAATAATACTACACACTTATTACGTGATAGAATAAAAATATATTAGGTACTCCGTCGGGTACTTGTTATTTATTGCATTGTTCTAAAAGAAAATATAGAAATAAACCTAATGAAGTGTGCTTGAAAAGCTACGTACTAGTTAATTTAAAGTGAATTGGTAGTTTGTGGAAAAAATTATCAGTTAAAATTGCAACAATTGGCCTTAATTAACCGATTTGTATTTGGTATCGGTAGCAAGCAGTTTATGAATCATGGATGTAAACTGTGAGGACACGGAAATGCATTATTTTCTCAGTTTAACTCTTTGTATGGAAGCTTATTTTCTTTAACATTAGTTTTCATATTGCAGAATATAAATTTTAATCTAGTTGATACTATTTTCAGTAAACTATTTTCACCATAGTGATTTTGTTGGTACTTAATTTGGGATAGAGTTACCTAACCCATGATTGAGATCTTCGACACGTGGCTACCATGGCATCTGTACCGGATTATTACCTGTCTTCCTTCAGAAAATCTTTCACTTGCTTTGCCTCATATCTAATAAACATCATCCTGAAATTAATAGGTTTGAGTAATCATTAGGTAATCATGAGATCACTGAAACGTACTCAATCTACGCGATATTAAAATATTTGTTTAATTTAATTTCAATTTATTGAAGGGTAGGATTTCAAATCACTGCCTAGTGTTATATTTACCTTTTGTACATTAGTATGCAATAAACTTATTATTATCATAGAGAAACATTTATCACTATTTCAAATCATTCTGACAATTGTTCTCCAATAATAGTTTCCGCAGGACTATCAAAACTCCGAAAGTATTACTATACAATTATGAGAAAGAAAAATACAATTAAAAATGTTTACACAATAGATTTATTGAATATAATTATAATCAATTGTATAATAATTTTATGAACGAAACTAAATAAAAAATCATGGTAAACAGTAGGTATAAAAGTACTGGAAGTTAAATAAGTTAGGAAAAGAAAAACAGAATAAGAATCAATATACAGCATGTGTATGATATATATATCGCTTGCCAAAAAATCATAACTAAAACATAAATATCTACACAAAAAAAGAATTTTTGTTCTTATTTTTGTAGGAATTCAACATCCTACAAGTTATCTCCTAGTTAGAAGTCAAGGTGTTAAAAGTGAATAATGTGTTTGTACCGTCTCACAACGATTTTATAAAATATTTTAGTTACACTTTTGTCTCGGACAAGTGATATCATCACGACGATAGGTTTCTTTGCCAATAAACAGTGCTTTGACACACGTTTTGATATGTTTTGAATTGCACATAAGTGGATAGCAGCGGCTTGTGGGCCACTCTTTGATTCCAGTAACTTGGGTTGCATAACTGTTCCTTTGTTATGTTTTGTTATTGATATATCACATTGGAAGCATGGCACTTCACACTATACAGGCATTATTTAAAGAATAATCTCTCAGGCTTTATGTTGCCAAGTTCGGTTTGTCCAAGTTTACACTGCTATGACAGTCCAGCCCGCATCGTGTATGGTTATACCAATAGCTTTGCTCTTCCTAAGATTCTCCTCCTTCCTTGACACAGTGATGGAGGTAGGGATGTTTGAAATAAAACCACTGGAGCCCTTATTCGTCTATTCGTCTTTTAGGTCAGGTTGTCGGCCTACGTTCTGCAAGCCTGTCAAAGTCATGTGCTGACACAGCAGCAATTTGACATACATACATGCAGTGATATTCCACAATACATTATTTGCACAGTAGACATATATAATTAATACATACTTATAATACATACCTATATTACTAATACATACAAATCAAGTATTACGTTAGGTTCTTCTATTACAATCACTTGAAATCGCCCTTTGTATAACACTTCTAATTTTATACCTACTTCATTCTTAACTAAAACTTTGTCCCCTATCTTAATATCGATGTTTTTAAGTTTTCTAATTTTTCTATCATATAATTGTTTTCTTGTCTCTTTAGATTTAACCAAATTATTCCGAGTATCTGTCCATGCTCACTGAAGTCTGTATTTTAGCTCTACAGCGTAATCATCAAAATTATAAACAGGCTCCACACCATTTGCCAAACTTGACGGCAAATTCGCAAATTTTTAAAATACAAGTTCGTATGGAGTATACTTAGTTTCAGTATCAACTGTGTTATATGAAAAAGTCCAAAATCGAATCCAGTGACTCCATAAGATAGAATATTTGATAATTGTGTTCTAAGTTATGCAGTTAAATGTTTATGAGAGTTTTCTAAAGCACCTAATGTTTCATGGTGATATGTTGTTGAATTTAAATTACTTATATACCTAATAATTTGCAAGTTTCTTTAAATGTTGACGCCATGAATTCTTTTCCTTGGTCTGTAACAACTATTTTTGAAATACCAAAGCAAAGTATAAAATTTTTAACATATGCTCTTGCAACTATCCTTATTTAGTATTGGGTATTATTCTACAAACTTTGTTAAATCACATTGGATAGTCAGTATATTTTTATTATTGTCATTATCGGTATTTATTGGGCCTACTAAGTCCAAAAATATTTTTTCAAAAGCTGCTGAAGCTGCCATCGTTAACGGTTGCTTGTTTGGTAATGAAAATTTATTTCATTGGCAATCATCACACCTCTTCACAAAATCTTCAACATCCTTCGTTAAACCTACCCAAAAGTAGTATTTTTTAATATTATTGAACATTCTTTTAATGCCGCAATGACCTCCCGTGTGTAAAAGGTGAAAGTCATTCAGAATTAATTGTTTCGTTTTGTCTGTTATTTGTTGTACGTACTCCATATATTATAGAGAATCTTATGTCAGCTAGCTTATCTTTTTGCATTGAAATACTTTTTATAAATTGACTAGTCATATAATTTTTTACAATGCATAATTCGCTAATATTATTTTGTTTACATAATGTTAACAGATCCTTGAATGAAGGTTGCAACTGGTGAGGAATTCTGTGTTATGTATATTTTGCGCATATTTAAATCGTATAGCAAAAACTATCTTTTTTACTTATGATAGTATTGAACTCTTTGTTACTTATTGGCTGCAGCTAAGTCCAATTTTCGGGTTGTTTTAACAATTCAACATATCCGGGGCGATCAATCCTGTCTTGTGTTAAGTTTGTTTTCTGTTGGATTTCCTTTGATTTTGAACGTGTAACAACGAATACGTTATTATTCAGGTCTTTTAATTTATCCACAGTTATTCTAGATAAAGCATCTGCTACTACATTGTCTTTACCTTTAACATACTCTACTTCAAAATTATATTCTTCTAAAATAAGTCTAAATTTCGTAGGTCTACTGGAAGGATTCGTCATACCAAATAAATAAATTAAGGCTTTATGGTCTGTGAAAATTTTGAATTTTCTGCTAAAGAGATAAACCCTGTAATGCCTTATTTAAGCTTCTACTCGCGTAAGCTGTCGGTCGTTTGAATTTGATAAAACGGCGCCGATTGCAAAACCTGAGGCATCAGTTGTTAACCGAAAAATGTTATCCTCTGAGAAATTTGTATATTGCAAAAAAGGTAACTGAACTAATGCATTTTTTAACCCTTGAAATGAGTTTTGACACTCTTTATCCCAAACAAAATTTACTCCTTTTCTTGTTAATTTATTTAAGAGTAAATGTTAGTCACCGGCCTCAAAAGTTCGACGAAACTGAGGCGCGAGAGGAGGGAACAAGCCGCGCCCACTGTACACTCCGCAGAAAATGCAAGCAACGCACGCACTGATTAATTAGGGGAACGGCGCCGGCGGTATCATTCTTTTGAGGCAAAGATCAAAGGGGCCGTGCGGTGTCGACTGGCGACTGGCGCCGAACCGTTTCCTAATAATTTTGTGTATGTGACTATCGCATGTTCTGAAATGCTTTTCTTGTATATTTTAAATGCAAATACAATTCCACAAAACAATACAGTGATACAAATTAATTAATTGCTTTATTGAACTATTCGCTATTATTGGTGGCTGTAATGATACCACATATAAATGAATTTGAATATTTTAGTCATTATACATTTCAGTAGGTACATATTTACTTACGTTTTCTATTTCCATTCCAATACTTTTGTTTTCAGATCGTTTTGTTTTAATAAATAGATGCGACAATGATACTTTTATTGAATAAAAAGTTACTATACAAAATCCGAAGTATTCTTATAAGTAAATGCTAAAAGTTTACAAGAAAAAACATATTTTGGGTATATTTTTTCTAGAAAATTGATATTTATTTGTTTTATTGTATTATTTTTATATAAATACGATTGCGCATACAGTAAACTCTCCTATAACGCGGTTCCTACAACGCGAATTTCTACCAACTCGATCAAAATTTTGCGACTACAGCTTCATATAACGCGATTATCGTACAATGCGCATGCGTCTAAATGTGCGATCCTCAAATTCCTATAACGCGTTTTCATAAAACGCGTAATATTAAACCGCGTTGTAGGACAGTGTACTGCGTACATACGTTGTGCAATTTAAATTTTACTCTTCAAATATGTTGAAGTATCTTGTGAATAAAGCCTGATTTAGCCAATCGGATGTCAGATTTGGGTTCAGCGCATAAAAATACTTTGGAAATGATGTACCGCAAGCAATCAATCAATACTGTGTAGTCGTTTTGTCACATTTACATAGTTACTACATGACATGACGTATTAGGCGCAAGAGTTTCGGTTAACGGATGTGTAACACCTTTATAAACGTTTTTTGCCATATATGGTAATCCGGCACGCTTACACCTATAAGAGAGTATTGCCCAAATTAACTAGCGAAGTTAATTAGCGAAGAATTACACTACACGTATAATATCTACATGTTGTACAACAAGTCGAACTAAACCCAACCCTACATAGATTGCGATTGCCCTGAATGCATTTCCAAGCGACAAGTGTTTGGTATTAAGATTATTTTCTAAATCTAAATACCAATATATTTGAAATTCTATGACGAAAAATAAATGACTGATTAAAAATTAAATTACTTGTATTTCCTTAGTAATAATTTATTTAACTCCTATTAATTATTTAGTAGTTGTAACATTGTAAGTAGGTATTGCGGTTGTTGATTGTTTCTTCGTTCCGTGTGTCGTACGGGGACTGCACTATAAATCCTCGCGGGAACATGCGCTCCTAATTTATAACTCGCTCTTTGCTGTCTTCGTAGGGTCCATCTGTCCATCAGGACGGCAAAAAATTATTTCTCGTATTCGGTTTCTAGCCTATTTTGGTCGAAATTCAAAAATTCATGTTGCTCACATACACTTCCGCAAGAACATGCTGTCCTAATTTATAAGCGAGTGGCTGCTATCTACGTAGCACCAGCACGGTAAAATTTATTTTTCGAGTGGCTTTCGTTTGCCGGGCGCGGCGCCCTACACCTCCCGTGTCAACATGCGATCAATATTTTTGTTAGGCCGAAATTGCTCAATATTTGTTATTACCCTGGCTGACGTATTCATGCTGCTGCTTCAGACTGTACCATTTGAATTTGATTGGTCGAAGAAAATGATGTGGTGTTTATCCAACAGATGGCTGCACCGTACGACGATAAAATATGTTATTCTCGTCTCATTCACATATTCAGAAAACCAAAGGTTAAATAATTACAACATTCATATTTTGTTGTCATTTTTTTTACACAAGTTCATGAAGGCTCAATACAAAATGTTGTAATATTGCTTTTTTGATATTTGGTTCTAATTTGGAAAAAAAAATAACAAAAATTACCAATTATTGGCTTCTTTAGCAAGGGTAAAAAACAAAACAACAACGCAAATGAAAAAAAGTATTCGTACCCGGTGTAATACACCTTTATCTATAATTTAATGTATTACACGTGAGTATTAACACACAATTAAGCTCAGTATGTTTGGTTTTATGTAGTGTTGTTTTGTAGTACGCTGCTACCTCTAGTGATTCCTCTTAATGGTGCTACAATTTTTGCATTTTTTTTTTATAAATTTTCTATAATAATTTGCAAATGCGACAAATCTCTTCACTTCGTTGGCACCTTTAGGTATTGAATATTACTTTTATTTTTTTCTGGATCTGGCAGTACGCTTTCCGCTGTAATTGTATGCCCTAAATACAGAATTTCCTTTTTCAAAAATTCGCATTTTGGTGGATTTAGCTTTAAATTTACCAGTCTTAAACGATTTAGAACTTTAATTAAATTTTTATTATGATCATTATTATGATAAATTTTTTCCAAAAATTATTAAGTCGTCTAAATAAACAAAACATGATTCAAAATTCAGACCCGACATTGCAATTGTCATAATTCTTGAAAATAAACTAGGACTTATTTTCAATCCCATTGGTAAGCGTTTCATTTGGTACTGACCTTTATCAGTTGAAAAAGCTGTAATTGGTCTACTAGATTCAGAAAGTTCTAGCTGTTAAAACCCTTCCGATAAATCGAGATGCGAAAAATATATCGCTCCTGCAAGTGAATCAAGGATATTTGTTATATTGGGTAACGGAAATTTATCGTCCAATATTTGTTTATTCACTAAGCGATAACAAATGACAAGTCGCAATTTTTTTATTCCCAAGACTATGAGCCTTTTTTTGAACAATTAGTACCGGAGATGACCATTGTGATTTGATCTCTTCGATAAACATTATATCATCTTTTAACATGTTCTCGACCTGCTTATGAATTTCTGCCTTTTGTGAATGATGTAACCTGTATGGTTTAGTATATAATGATTTAGCATCTTTATTAAGATTTATATCTTGTTTTAATATATTAGTAACTGTTAGCTTATCTCCTCCAAGATAAAATATATCTGCAAATTTCGAACAAAATTCTCTGTAGAGTTTTTCTCTTCCATGTTTAAGTTTTTTGATATTTATAAGATCCAATATTCTATCAACTCGATCAACCGAAATATCATTTTCTTTAAATGTACAAATGTTAAAATTATTAAGATTATTTAGACACTGTTGAAAATTTCCAATTTTTATTTCCTTTGCTGTGGTGTTTAATATTTTTAATGGTATTTTTTTATTTGATGGTTTTGCATTATTTCCTGCAACGCATAATTTTTTTGACAAAACAACACAATCATTCTCACTTTCAAACTTAAAATATTGTATTATTTCGCATCGTGGTGGATCTGTCGTGATCATCGTGTGATGATCATTATTGGCTGAAAATGTAAAAGAAAATGTTTCGTAATTTATTGAAGCATAATATTTAACTAAGAAGTCTGCCGCAATTATACCATGAAAATCATCTCCAAACTTATCGATTATTACAAATTTATGAGGGAGACAAATATTGTTTACTATAAAACCTAAAATTGTTGATCCTTAAAGGCGGGGCTTCACCAAACTGGGCTAGCCCGGCGGCAATTGCGGCATTGCCGTCGGCATAAAATTCGGCGGCTTGTTCCAGCCTTCTGCGGCTTTGCCGCGGATCTAAATTCGACTACACCAAACTGGGTTACTGGGGAGCTGGCTTGCCCGGGTTGTCAGATGGTTCTTCGCTCCGTTATGGTATATGGCCCTAAATGTCATTACCGACACTAAAAAGCTAAAAGAAAACTGATTTATTTTGTGTCTTGACTTTTTTCTTCTGACTTTTTACATCCATTTTCATCTTTTCTCGGTAAAAATGGCCCCATATTTACTGAAGTAGGATATATTCAGTTTGCCACAATATTTGTGGCAAACACCCTTAAGGGGGCCTGGCAGATATAGATAAAATAATATATAAATATATTATATAAATATTTTTATCAGCATTGAAAAGTGAAGCGGTTTAACTATGTCCGTCTGTCGGTCTACCAGCCTGTGTACATGCTACTTGCCGAAATTTTTAAGTAATTGATCTGAAAGTTGGTATACAAGCTTATCTCCTAAAAGGTAAGAACAAATTCGGGAATGGTCAAAATCGGCTAACTGCTTTCCTTTTCAAATTCACACGATAGTTGCCGTAATTTTAGAGCAGTTGATCTGAAATTTAGTATACAAGATTTTCTTTTAAAAAGTAAGGACTTCGAGTAAGGAAGTTTGTGACTGGGTAAAATCGGTTAACTCTATTTCATTTTTTATCCAAATTTCACATCAAAAATATTTTACCCCCAATGTTTTGCATATTAGTGCATTTGAGTCTTTTATTTTTACTTTATTTTTACTTTAAGTATTGCAATCCTATGGAAAAATAATTTTAAAAAGATTTTAGCGGAAATATCCTTTGGGTCCCCTGAACATTTTTGACCAAGGTACAAAAAAACCTCTGTGCTGTGTGTGTGCTTGTGTATGTGTATCTGTTTGTATGTATGAACTCGCTTTTTGTGGCGACGATTCAGGAGAAACTACTAAAGGTATCGGGCCGAAATTTCATATTTAGAAGTTTCACGACCAAGCTAAGAGCTGAAAGAAATTTTTGTTCAAAAGGGTCCAAAGAAACTAGATGTTTATTTACTCTTAGCATTTTTCAATTATTTTGCAAATGAACCGCCATTTCTGTAATGTCGTCAAAATAGTAAAATAATAAATTAAAGTAGAGGAATCAAAGCAGCATGAGCAGATTTAAATCGAGATCGGTCGTGTCTGCATTAAAACTAGTTAGCCAGGATTTGACAGATATTTTGGTTCTATTGACAGTATTGTTAAAACATCAGCGATTGACAGTGTTTGCACCAGTTGACACTGATTTATAGTATGATAAAGTTATGTGCCTGGCCACATCAGATTTTTATTTTTATACTTGTTTCTGGGGTTCTACAAGTTTTCTTCTGTTCAAAATAGTTCTATTAATAACAAAACTTGCTTTTGTGGCCTGATCTTCATTTTCGCATCCATAGCTTGGTTGTCCATTAATAATGTCAGAAGTATAACCTCAAATTCACCGTTCTCCTGAATCACATGTGTCAAACTAACTTGGTAGCGCATGCTCATAAGCGCCTGCCAGCGTAGCCCGCAGAAATTCCTTTGATCTTTACCGACAAAAGGCCGCTAGCAAGGCCGGCGGCTTCGAAGGAAACTTTTGCATATTTTGCTTTTCGGCAAAAGCCGGCGGCTTGCGCCGGCGGCATGTGCCGCCGGGCTAGCCCAGTTTGGTGAAGCCCCGCCTTAAGACTAAGTGCTGCCAATAATCCCACTTATTTTTATAGTATCGTCTTTATTTATGGCACAGCGTCTATGTATATTATCTGAAAAAGTTATGCTTATCGAAGCACCTGTATCTATTAAAAATTTCAATTCTTTCGTTTCATATCTCATTTTGACTGTATTCATACAGAAATTACAAGAAGGAATAGATTGTCTTTTTCCACCTACTACATACGCTTGTAAGAACAAGAAGTTTTTCCAAATACATTAATATTAAGACACTGCATCTGCATTAGTCGCGAAAAAAAAAACGCCTGGTGTTAGGTTGCTCTTGGCCTTGCTGTGCATCGACCTCATTGTGACCATCCGGACTTACTGTATACACTCTGTTGGTTATATGTATACACTCTGTTGGTTATTCCTATTCCTATTAACTACCACGGAAGCCAAACCGATTCCTATTACTACGGAATCCCCGTGTGGAATTTCCGTAATGTCCGCGACTCGTACCTCGCTGAGACATTTTCTGGTTATTATGATTATGAAAATTCTTATTTTGCGAAAGATTTCTACACCCCTATCGAAAGATTATTTGTGTGGTAATTCCGACGTTGATCTCTGAATTTTTGCTGGAAATGAAAAACGTTCAGATTTCTGACGTTTGTTATTTCCTCATCTTTTGCGCCCGTAATAGCTTCTTTTAACGTCCCGTAATTTCTTGCCTTTACAATAGTTCGGAATTCACCATGTCTTAAACCATTAACAAAAGCTACAATTGGCGTTCTATCATTTATCGCTCTAAGAATATCTTTCCCATTAGCATTACCTACAGTTTGTGGAATAGTCAAATTTACCATTAGCTCCTCAATTTCCTTACCAAAATTTTCAATAGACTTTTCGTTCTGTCGCGCATTATGTAATTCAATAGCCAATGAAGGTGCTGATTTTTTAGTTAATAGATGCAATTTCATTGCATCCACCATACCATCTACTGACGCGTAAGTCGAATTTAATGTTAGTTTCGCACTTGGAGTGAGTCTTGTTTTTAGCACATAATTGGTTAATAGTGAATGACACGCTTCAGGTAGCATACTGGCATATAACTCAATGGAATCAATTAATTGACAGTCCATTTCATTACTAGTCATATCGGGCAGCAAAGAAGCTGCTGTCTTGAGATCTACTTTCTCGGCCATATTTTCTAATTTCTTATTTTCTGCAAAATGAGAGTATCTTTCCCTTAAAGCCAACCTACACTGATCTATATACTTCTAATGTTACTAATTATACCAAAAACAAATTCGTTTTTCATCTCGGGTTTTCCTATTTGTTCTAAAAATTCCTCGTCAAACTTCTGTAGTTTTTCTAACAACCATATCTAAATTCGATCTTTTACTGTAATTGTCCTTCAAAAGCTTACTTTTTGTCGTTTCAATGTCCTCTAAACATTCTTCAAATATTTCCATCCGCACAATTTTTAACTTTACACAGTACTTACGTGCGCACCAAACACGGCTTTCTTTTAATCGACATTCTTCGCGGCTTTTTGCTAGCTCTTTTCGGATCTCCGCTCTCACCATCTTCTTCCCTTTGGTGCAACAGTACCATGCCACGCCCAGTACCAGCAATCCAGCTGCAAACACCCCTGCAACGTCAGCGAACTCGTACTTGCTGCTACCGGCTGATGTACCTCCACTATTACCAGTCTACTTGTGATAGTCTCCACCTTTGAGTATCTGGGACCCATTGATAGCTCTTTTTGCTCTGGGTACACCGGAATATTTCATTTTAACTGCTGGGTCCGATCTACGTTTAATAGTTGTTCCACTGGCAGGATCACCATGTGATCGGGGTAGAGGTGTTTCAAAAAGGGTTTGAAAAAAACACGTTTTTTTTAACTCAACCCACTGGGCTCAAGTGGTTGGGGGTTTTCGGGCTTTTTGGGGTAAAAGTGGGCAATAGTAAATATTAATCAAAATCATACCGTAACCGATTTTTTTATGGTATAAAACCCGCAACCGTAATCGAACCAAAACAAGATATACAAAACCTCGGTAAAACCGAAACGTATCTATTGAAAACTCCACAGTACGTACTTATTGTATGTTAAATGTAAATGAGTAAAATTATTGTTTTTGAGATCAAAAGTCAAAACCGGAACTGAAATCGTTTCAGTAAGGCCGTCTGCACATGGGGCAACTCAAAATAAACTGTAGTAGCGTGGATACCAGGAGACTGCGCGACTAGGCTACCGGCATGTATATTTCAATGACTCAACGCACACGGCGCAACCCGAGTACCGGTGACTGGGAGACAACGCGATTCGAGTATCAGAGACCTGACATGTTGGGTCGCGCGTTGCCCAGTCTCTTCGTGACGCGCTTATATTGACAGCTGACAGCAATGAACATGGAGCAGCAGTTGAACTTAAAATCTGTGTATTTGGCAGAAAAGTATAATTGTGCTGAACAATTATAAAGAAAAGGGCTAGACAACAAAATATGTAACGGACAAAGCTTGAAGTGATGTGGGAAAAGAAGTCAATGTGCATAATATCAGTTCCTCAGCACTCAACGCATTCCGTCATGTTGGTACTTTCTTTATGTAGGCCAGGGGAAAAAATCGCACCAATTCTAAATAACTCTGATTCGACATACGATAGAAGCTGAAAAAATAACTATCTGAAATATTGAGTTCTTTTGCTGCAATGAATAATCGGCGGTGTGAATTTCTATTGATATATGGGAGGACCCAGAATATTCTTTTTATTCAATTTCTTCTACGACGATAATAGTAGTATAGTAACAAATCCTCATCACGGAAATCATTATTATCCACTATGTTCGACAATGATTACATCCAAGAATTTACTGATTTAAGGGCAGAGACGAGTAAATTGATTTGGATCGCAACTGTGTGACTATAGACCGTGTGCGGACAAGGCGCAATTTTAGTACCCCAGTCACCCAGTCTCCTGGTATCCACGCTACTACAGTTTGTTTTCGGTTGCCTCATGTGCAGACGGCCTTAGTGTAACCAAGATAACCAAAACGTCTGTTGGACAAGAAACCAAAACAACAACCCAAGCCGTTTCCAGGTACTTGTAACCGTAACGAAAACCGAAACCCATTTCAGAGATTTGGGAAACCAAAACTGAAACCATTACATATTTAAAAGGGGTTTCAATCCCGACTTTTTTCGATCGGAATTAAAAAAAGATATATTTTACATGCTAAAACAAAAAAGAACCGAGGACTATACAATTTGTCATATGGTTCTGAATTGTTATTTTATTCTTAGTTGTCAGACTTTCACAAAATAAAGGCAACAAAATTGCCGCTTATTTCAAGCCAGCCCAACTAAAAAAACTCCAAATTATTTCAAAATGGTGCGCTCCGAAATAACCCAGTGGGCCCGACCCGAAAAAAACCCACTGTTTTTTTCGGGTCGGGCAAATTCAGGCGAACCCTGAATAGCAACCGGTGGTTGGAGGAGCACTGCCTTGAGTTGGCCGCAGAAAAAACAGAAGCGGTAATGTTTTACGGCAGACGAAAGTAAGATCCCTTGAGCTTTCGGTAGGCGGAGTGACGATCAAGCCCTCGCGAAGTTTGCAATACTTGGGAACATAACCTCAGGTACAAGAAGCACATAGACAAATCGGCCGCGAGAGCACAAAGGATGACCGGAACACTGCTCAGACTAATGCCTAAAGTAAAGGGACCCCGAGCGAGCAAGAGGAGAATTCTAGCATCGGTGGCAGAGTAAATAATGCTGTACGCTGCCCCGGTCTGGGTGGAAGACCTAGCGTATGCTAATAGAAGGGAGAGGCTCACTAAAGTGCAGCGAAGAGCAGCTATCGGGGTGTTGTCGGCATACCGAACAGTCCCGACAGCGGCTGTCCAATTTGTCGCCTCTGCAATCTCTCTGCAATCTGTAGTTTGAACACGATCATGCTGCGAGGAACAGCGTTCTATTATCGATTTACATCACCAACGATTGTCAGTTCGTGAAAATGCTAGAAAAAAATTGGCTTACTAAGTCATCGATAAGCGACACCATTTGCCGATAAAAAGAAACACGGAATATGGATGACCGTTTTCGGCCGGGACACTCACGATAACATCCCATGCGGATAATGAACGATTAAAATTAATTTGTAAGCGAAATAGAAAATTGACCGCACCCGAAATCACCGCTGAAGTCAATTGCGATCGTGAAAGACCAATTTCCGTAAGCACAGTAAAACGAAGCGACAAGCGGAAAATCATTGCTTCGTCGGGAAAATCGTCAGAATCGACTATTTCAGTCTTTCTGTGTCTAACTTCGATGTGTTCGTGCCCACTGAAATCGTTTCTGACGATTTTCCCCACGAAGCAATATGGTTTTTGTACGGCAACGTGTCTATGCAGATTTGCCGCTTGGAGACGTCGTTTCACTGTGCTTAAGGCGGGCTTTCCTAGGTACAGGTTTTTTATGCAGCATAAAACGTAAAACGCTTTGCGCAACACGCCGTCATGTGACCAATAGGGAAGCAGTGTGACTGTTTTCCTACAGAGCACACAGCGAATTAGGACAGTGTTGTACGTCGGGCGTGATGGTCCGACTGGTTTTAGAGGAGTCGCAGGCCATCTGCACATGGGGCAACCCAGAAGAAACTGTAGTAGCGTGGATACCAGGAGACTGGGCGACTGGCCTACTCAAGTGCCTTGTCCGCACACCGTCTATACTCACACAGTTGCAATCCATATTTGTTTACACGTCTCTGTCCTTTCAGTACATGCTTGGGTGTCATAATAAATAAGTAATTGCACAACAAGTGCCTACGTTTCGCTGGTATTATCTCCAGCTTCATCAGGGCTAGTGTGAAAATTAAGACAAGTCGAGGGGTTGTGCGGATGAGGCGGCAATCTTGGTGTCTCCAAGACACGCTACGAAAGGTACGAAAGATACGCTACGAAGGGTGGGTGTGTGCGGTTAATAAATTAACATTCATAACACTGAAATATAACAATTTTCTTTAGACACGAGACGCATACAATTGACAAATACACAATTGGAAAATAAAATGAAACGTAGACACATGTGCAATTATTAAGATTAAAAACCCATTAGGCTGACAAGCGTCTTTTCTTAAACCTCAGAAACAATCCACAGTCGAAAGAAACTCCACACATAAGGGGTTGTGTGACTATGGTGATGGTATCCTGGATTGGAACCCTGGTAAATAAGGACTAAACGTCGAAACTAACCCGGAGGTCTTGAGGATCAAGGGGCAGGTTTTGGATTCTTTGCACAAAATGTTGGGAATTGAGGATGAAGAAGTCCGTGTTACCGGTATATTTGGGTAGGATGTTGGCAAGAATCTTGGAAAGAGCATAGGTACGACTGGAAATTGAACTGACTATGGGACGTAGCGGAATATTAGGTTTGTGGATCTTAGGTAAACCATACAGTCTAGGAGGCATGGGCGCCCGCAGAAATATTTCCAGGAGGTGCAAAACGAAAACCGGCATGGGTTGGGTTAAGAGCTGCTAACTCCAAAAATATAGTTAACGGAAACCGGAGTTACCGTTCCGCTTTTGGTATAAAAAGCTAACCATTTATAACTTATCAAAAGTGGTTGCATAAATTTCTATCATACCCCAAATTGCAGGTAATTAAAAGACGTAGAGCCAAGTTTTGCCCCATGGACAACTAGCCCTAAATGGCTATTACGTCAGTTCGATTGGCAAACGTATTTTCAACATTTCGTGCAGAAAAAATGTTGAACACTTTGGAAGAATTATTGCATAAGTTTTAATCATACCCCAAATTGATGGTAATTAAAAGACCTAGTATCCCTTCGACGTTCGGAGTTTTGCCTCATGGACAACAACCCTTGCGATAACGTCCGTTTGAATAGCAAACGTATTTCAAACAGTTGCTAAAGAAAAATGTCTATAACTTTTGCAAACACAAGTCGTAGGTAATTAAAAGACGTAGTAGCCCTTCGACGCTCGAAGTTTTGCCCCATGGACAACAAGCCATAAATGGCGATAATGTCCGTTCGAATAGCAAACGTATTTCAATCAGTTTTCCCAGAAAAATGTTTTTAAATTTTGCAAAAATTGTTGCATAAACTTCTATCATACCCCAAATTGTAGGTAATTAAAAGACATAGTAGCCCTTCGACGATCGGAGTTTTGCCCCATGGCCAACTAGCCCTAAATGACGATAATGTTCGTTCGAATTGCTAACGTATTTCAATCAGTTTCTCCAGAAAAATGTTTTTAACTTTTGCTAAAATTGTTGCATAAATTTCCATCGTACCTCAAATTGTAGGTAATTAAAAAATCTAATAGCCCTTCGAAGGTCGTAGTATTGCCCCATGGACAACAAGCCCTAAATGGCGATAATGTCCGTTCGAACAGCAAACATATTTCAATCAGTTGCGAGAGAAAAATGTTTATAACTTTTGCAAAAATTGTTGCATATATTTCTATCGTACCTCAAATTGTAGGTAATTTAAAGACTTAGTAGCCCTTCGGCGCTTGAATTTTTGCCCCATGGACAACAAGCCATAAATGGCGATAATGTAATGTCCGTTCGAATAGCAAACGTATTTCAATCTTATATTACAAACTTTTGCAAAAATTGATAACATAATCAGGTGACACTTGTTTGTTTCTCTTTTGTTTTGTAATTGAACATCTGTGAATTTTTATCTGTAATTAGGTATTAAAGTTTATTAATTATTTTATTATTATTTCATTATTTTTTTTTCCAATTAAATGTTAAATGTTTTTAACACTGGTTATAAATCAGCATGTATTTCATGATTTTTTTCTTGTTCTTTCTCCTGTTACATCAAAAGCCAGGGGGGGGGGGTGCAAGTGCACCCCCTTGCCCCTCTCTGCGGGCGCCCATGCTAGGAGGTCGGGAATCTCTCGGAATTAGGGCTTGTTACGTGTCTTTTGGGGTGGGAGAGTGTTTGATGAGGTCAGTAATTTGGCGGGATAGGCGGGAAGTAGGGTCACGACTACGGATACGGTATGACGGGTCGTTCAGCAGAAAATTCATTTTCTCCTCATAGGATTGGGCGTCAAGGATGACAGTGGTGTTTCCTTTGTCAGCTTTGAGGATAACGATGTCAGTGTTGGATTTTAGGGATTTGAGACCGGTTAGTTCGAACGTGGAGTAATTTGGTGTTGGGGGTTTGGCATGTTTAAGGATTTTTGTGGTTTCGTGACGGATGGGATCGGCAATATCGGGTGGAAGTTTAAAGATAGAGGATTCTACTGAGGAACTGATTGTTTCAACGGGAATATGTTTTGGAGTAAGGGCGTAATTAAAACCTTTCGACAAAAGAGATTCTTCGTCTGGGGTTAGGACATGTTTGGAGACAACGGTATGTTTTAGGGATGGTTGTTTGGGCATGTTAGGAGTGGAGAGGTTGTTGAACTTGCGTTTGTGGGTTTCGGTAGTAAGGGTACGGGTTCGATCAGCTTGAGCTGCAGAAATTCTGTCAAGGTGGTCAAAATCATGATGTGATAAAGACTGTGATAATTCTAGGTGTAGGAGAAATAGTTGGGTGGACAACTTATTCAAATCACGTCTCACATGTCGAATTCTCTCGCGGACGAGAGCTTGACCTGCTCGACGATAAATTTGCGAGGCAGGGAAGGATTGGATGTGGTGTTTGACTGTGAGACAGATTGGGATCTTGTTGTTGTCTCGACAACGGACAAGGAAGGTTAAGGAACAAAGAAGACGACTTATCTTTCAAGCGGAGTTTGCTAAACTCTGGTCTTTTTCTGGATCTCCTCCCCGTAGAGGTTTGTATATCTAGATTGTAGACTTCCGCTGTCTGAGTCAATGATATATTGATTTCCGGGTGGAAACTGTGTTGAGGACTTTGAAGCAGTCGACGTTTCGCGCTCTGTTGCAAGAGGCATCTTCAGGAGTAAGTTATCAAACCAGGTGTTAAGAGGAATATATCTTTTTTAGCTGATTTCAGTAAATCTACCGGTACTAAAAAATAGTAGTAATTTATTAACGAATTTCATCATTCTTTACAAAGATTAATATTCAACATATTTCATACAATTTTCACTTATAACAACTAATCACACAGTAAGTCCAATAACAATAAAACTAACAAAAACATCACATGCCCTATCCTCTAATCACCCTGTCCAGCTCGCGTTTAAAGGATCGGAAGGTTGCAAAAATTACCAATTCCAGCCTATTGCAGCTCGCCTGTAACCTATTGAGAGGTCCATTCCCAGATAACTAGCCCCAGATAACGACGTTTTATAGAGTTTAGAATTCTCTTGTGTTCGCTAGATGCATACAACTCATCATTGTACCAATTTACTAACAGTTTACTTGGTAACTCAATACCTTGGGAGTTGGGACACTATACCAATTAACTTTGCTACTCTCTGATCTAGATTAAGGGAGCAGTCACTAGTAAATGACCAATCTATATTTTCCAGTTTGTTATGCAACATAAACAGCCCACTGTCAGTCAAGGGTCTGTCTATACGAGATTCTCTTTCCTTTTGATGAACATTGTACACGAGCAACAAGGCCAGAATGCTCTGATGATAATGTATCAACAACTTGCATACTTGCCAGAACAACAGAGGTGGAAGTAAAAATATTATCTAGGCGTGCAGTTGCTCTTGTACTGTGACGGTTTGTTGGGATATTTCCATAAGGTTTGAAGGTATTACATAAAAGTTTAGCCATTTGATCGTCGGTATTAAATTTTACATTGAAATACCCATACACAATTTATACTGTACGTGTTATCGATCTAAT
This sequence comes from Aphodius sticticus, assembly GCA_963966075.1. NCBI lineage: Eukaryota > Metazoa > Arthropoda > Insecta > Coleoptera > Scarabaeidae > Aphodius > Aphodius sticticus. Next base: position 55,990,286 of record OZ014506.1, read on the forward strand.
ATATCTAATAGTTTATCAATAAAGTATTTAAAGTTCCCGATGGTGATCTAAAATAGCAAATATTATAGAATTATTGCACCTAATACCTGTATAACCCCCCCCCCCCCCCCCGCCCCCTAATACCTCTACATCCAACTCTACCGAGATGTCATTTAAATAAACTGTTGTAAAGTCAACATCCTCTCTGGTATAACTGGATATGCCGCCATGCCTTTTTTGAGACCTACAAAAATAATTTGCAACGTTAAAGTATAAGATCTAGATATTGAAAATTTCCTCAGATCCCAACCAATGTTCATTAACACAGAGACATTCAACCCTGCATCTATTTGTAAAAAGTGTATGCAATACATTTGAGTTTTGGGTTGCCTCGCGGGTGGTTTCAAAAAAAAAATTAAACGCGGTATGGTACTGTACGGTATGTACTTCTCTTTAAGAGAAGTAAACTAACCTGATTATTTGACTATCCAAAAATTACTGTAACCCCTAAAGTGACTTGTCCCGATTTGTGAGCACGAGAAATACTTAGATTAAACCTGCTCTGGGATATTATATGTGTGGATTCTTGTCCTGGAATCTTGTTGAAGAATACTAGCAACAACTATAATAATGGTAGCGTTAATTGTTTACTAAAGTCCAATACTTATCCAATCGTCTTATGTGCTCCTAGCTGATTAACCCTCTGTAATTCTGAATTAAAAGACGGTTGTTCTTAAAACAATATATATATATATATATATATATATATATATATATATATATATATATATATATATATATATATATATATATATATTAACAATCAAACAAAAATAGGGAAAACTCCTTTACAAAAATTAACGCTAATACAAAAAGGGTACTAGTTCGGGAGAGGTTGGCCCCGTTAATCGATTTATCACCCTGGTGATGGTTTTATGACGCTTTGAGAAATTCCAAAGGATATAACTGTCTACCTTTTTATGAAGCTACTGGAAACGTCCGGCTGGTCGGCTAGGTGACTCGTACGTTGATTGACCCTCTGGGGATGTCTGCAATGGATATGGGACTGCGAATTCTGCTATCTGCTAAGAATGTGTAGTGTGGATTTGGCCTCTCTGGTCTGCTGGTTGGAGTGGATTTTGAGCTGAGTCGAAAAACCTCACAATTCGCACGCACAGAAAAGACACAAGTAAGCGCTTTGGTATCTACTAAGAGATTGAAGATTGAGACGCTATTTCTGTTCCCAAGAAAACATTATGGGCTGTGACATAACTACCCATAACTATCCAATCATAGCGAACATACCCTCATCAACCAATAATGGGAAACTTTCGCAATCTACGCCCTTTGGCCGTGGTGTCGCTATCTTCTTTATCTATCTTCTTTCCCGTAGTTGAACGGTTTCCTAGAAATGCCCAGAAATGCTGAACAAATGGTCCGACAAAACGTGACTTTTGCCAATATGCATATCCGGCCTCTCAATACACCACAATAACATAAATACCCGACTCTGTTTATTCAGGCACGAACGAAAGATAATATTTTCGTCGTCTAGGGACATCAAAACATCAAACCCTCCATAAAACAATAAATTGTACTAAAATTTATGACCACTCCTAAGGATTACGTTCGGACCTCCACGAAGTCCTCTATTATTGCTACAATATGCAATATACATACAATATTCGGTTCAATATAATAATAGAACCAAATCTATCACTTATTACAGTACATGTGAGCCCCGAACTGCTTCAGCCTAAGGTAAAGCTATTCTAGTAGATGGAAATTAATAATAATACAAATAATAATAATAGTTTATTGTATCAAAAACACTGGTACAAATATCAGACAAAAAGAATATACTAGGTCTTATTTTGTCTGACATTACTATGTGCTGTGATAAAGTCATAGTAATATTTACACAAAAGCGATATAAGAATAGATTTTATGTATAATTTTCGTATATATGTGTTTACTAGTATACACACATACAAAACCTATAACTGAAGAAATTGATACTTAACAATACAAATAAATTATAGACAATAAGTAAACGCTATATATTATATTAAAAAAAATAACAAATATTTTCGTTTAATATACGTTGGACAAATTGACTACCTACCTCAGAGGTATACTGTGTTAAGTACATAGGATTTCAATGTAACTTTTAACCTGTTTGCATCTGAGGGACTTGATTGAACTAAGAAGCAAGTGGTTTTCTAAACTAATTGCGCGCGTGCATATGTGCTGTGCTTGCATTTTCGGTGCAGATTTAATCACGTGACACATTCTTATTGGTCGAAATAGGGTATTCCGGTGTTTTTGAAATTGTCATTTTTTACAAAGTATGGGTGCTACTGTATGCTACTTCGCGAGTAAAATATCAAACATTGTTTTAAATTAAGAGAAATCGTTGTTTGAAGTTTGAATTAGGATTGGTCTTTGTGACGTCACAAAGACCGCTCAAAGTGAGCGACTTGACAACGTTGCTATATCTAGGGTGCACGTAGTAAATTTTTGTCTTCTGTTGTGTCAACGTTTAGAATCGCTCGTTTGTTGACACCTACTTTGGTTATTGAGGTTATATCAAACACTTGTTCAAAATGTATAAACTCCAACGCCGACATTGTTCTGTGCCGGGCTGTAACAGCAGTAGAACAGAGTAGAACAGTACTCCTGCTAAGATTTTCTTTACATTGCCGACTAGCGAGACGAGAGATGTTTGGCTTCAAGTTTCAATGAACAAATCATCTCTCAAAAAAGTTACCTTTATTCGTTGTCAAACAACAGGGTCGCCAACCGTCAACTTGGCCGATCAGCTGTTCGAGAGCTGTCCGCTGTTGCCACCGCTACTAGGGATCGGTAATCATCGTGTATTTCCGAGGGTGGTCGGCGAATTCAAACGAAATGCACTTTTAATTGCAATTATCTCATAGAAAAACTAAATCAAAAAGCTCATAGGTTAACTTTATGAATCCTCATAAATTGTACAATAGGTTAAACCGAATATCTGCTTAAATTTTGACATGACCGGAATACCCTATTGTCTCTATATTTAAAAATAGTTGAACAAATAAAGAGTTGAGTTAATATGTATTACTGAAACAATGTATTAATGTAGTATGGCTAAGAAGCGAATGTTAAACTTAAATATTTTCATGTTAATACTGTTTAATAAAGCTACAAAATATGCCAAAATAGACCTAAAATTAAAACAATTCTTACTGTTTTTATGCACATTTTGCAGATTATTTTATTGTTTTGAATAACTAATTCGGGATGTTTTTTCCATGTGGTAGGCAGCCCTTTATCCTTAACTTTTGGCATTTCAAATACACTACAAAGTCGAAAAATTGTTGAGCTGTGAGCACGTTTGTAGCCAGTATATCACAATGAAGTCGAGGCGATTTTTTAGCGCCTTTGCGATTTTTTAGCGCCTTTTGCAATTTTTAAAAAGAAATGCGCAGACCTACGACATCTAGAAACACACCAACCACAATTCTCAGCCTGACGCCAGCCACTCGACGTGTACAGTGTACACGGCTGTGATCGAGTCTGGTCGTTTTGTTTTTGTCACCGTCGCTGTTGGACTAACCCGCTAAAAACGGGTATAAGCAGCTCAAAAAACCGAAAAAACGTAAAATAAGCACAGTTATTGCAAAATAAGCGCTTATCTGCAAAAGCCGGGAAAAAAAGCAAAATAAGCAAAATAAAAATAGCGCCAAAAGGTTTATTTTTTCCGAATTCGTGGAGATCCTTAAGGTTTTTAAACTGCTTACATTAACACTGTCTAAGCAAAATGCTTAGAATCCTCACGTTTTAGGTGGATTACCTGCCTGCGTCCTTATTAATGTTCGAGTTGTTTGTATTAAATCAACAATTCTAAATCCAATTTGTATATTTACTTTTGGATCTATGATTTTTTCGTGATGCTTATGTTTGTTTGATTCATTTCAGGGAAACCTGCTTGCTGGTTGATCCACAAAACACCTCAGCAGTCCGAAAGCAATGGATTGCTCTGGTAGTTGGGCATGAGCTTGCCCACCAATGGTTTGGCAATTTAGTTACGATGGAGTGGTGGACACACCTCTGGTTGAATGAGGGCTATGCTTCATTTGTTGAGTTTCTCTGTGTCAACCACCTCTTTCCGGAATACGACATATGGACGCAGTTCGTTAACGACATCTACATTCGAGCACTGGAATTGGATTGTTTGAAGAACTCGCACCCGATTGAGGTTCCTGTTGGTCACCCATCTGAAATTGATGAGATTTTTGATGATATCAGCTATAATAAGGGTGCTTCGGTGATAAGGATGCTGCACCACTATATTGGAGATACAGATTTTAGGAAGGGGATGAACCTGTACCTCACCAGGCACCAGTGAGTTGAATTAAATTTATTTTCTATATACATTCATAAACACTTTTACTCCTGCGCGGCGGGAACATAATTATGACCTTCAGATCCTCATATAAGGCAAGGCAACAGGAGGCATATTCCGGAGGGATTTTGTTAGATACGAAAGGAATATAAATTTTGTTTATTTATTGTAGATATTCTAAAGTTTAAACTATTAGAATTAAAATTGAAATATTGGAATTCAAATTTAAACTCTTGGAATGAAAAACCTTATGTTGAATCGATATAACTAACAATAAATTGTTTAAAAAGATTATATAGTAAGCGTCTAATTAGGGTTGTAATAGAAATGAGGGAAGTTGCGAAAAAAGCGGACGCGGATCGGAAAGCCAAATAGCCAACTTCAAAAAACAACATTTATTAAGAAACACAAAAAAATATTATTTTGCAACAAAAAAAAACTATTTATTTTACTTTATTAAAAAAGACAAACAGTATAATCGGCCACCATTGCAACAAAACAACAGTCTTTTAACAACAGTTTTACATACAGGAATCGAGCTTATCTGTTATGAGTGTTATGACTACTAACCTAATTACATTTTCTATTGTGTCATAGTCAGTCCCAAAAGTCTTCGTATAGCAGACATAAGAAAATTCAAAATTAAATTACAATAACAAATATTTATGTATCCATTTGTTTACAAATGATATCTGCTTACAAAAGAATTACGGGTTTTTCACGAATTTCAACTAAAATACTATCAAATACGTAATTCCTATGAATAATCTGACAAAAGTTTTTGCCTTTGGATTCAAGATCTACATGTAAGCGGCGTTCATTGAAATTTACTAGTTTATGCATAAATTCCTTGTGAAAACATTTATCCACTGTTTTTTTATAAGGCCCGATCAGCGTATCTTTGCTGCTAAGTGCCTGTCGTGCCATAACAGAGAATTGCAACAAAATTAACGACCAGAGCATCCTGTCGGATGTTTTGGTGAGTGGTTACTTTATTGCATACCCAAACAGCTGCATTCACCAGATCTCAACCCAATAGAGAACTGTTTGCACTATTTGATAAGGAAAATAACGAGTCAGGCAATTAGCAGCAAAGAAACGTTGACCGGGCTTTATAAAGCCCCTTTTACATCTGTGCAACTCAAACACGCAATTCAATCGTTCATCAAGTCGCATGCGATTTTTTGTTTTATACTATGCAACATTTTAATATTACCAAGTTGCATGGAATCAGGATCAGTTCTAAATACGTGCGATTTGAACGTGCGATTTTAATAACATTATAGGAATTTTTATCTAAAATCTGAAATGTTGTAGTGGCACCCCCATGCAAAATAGTATGTCACATAATATAAACGCCAAATCATATAGCGTTTTAGACTTGCTGCCTATTTCTGCTGCACTAGCCTGCCTCGACGCAGGCTAAAGCATTCGGCTTACCAATTCCACAAAAAAAGTGCACATCCCACTGGCACGGTGCCGGGTCGCACTGAGAGCGTCCATCGAGCGGATAAGTCGAAAACGCTACTACTGTCCGTTTCAGATAAGTTGACCGGTCTAATACAGTCCAGAATTGATATGGTGCGGAAATACTTTATACACATAAATTAGTAAAATGACAGAAAATGATACAAATATTTCCGCTCGCATATCCAATAATCCATTGGAGTTATAATGGTCAAGCATCTGTGTTACATATGATTAAAGGATACAAATATTTCCGCTCGCATATCCAATCATCCATTGGAGTTATAATGGTCAAGCATCTGGGTTACATATGATTACTATAGTGGAAAAATTCTACAGCGTTTTCAACTTATCCCATACTTATCCGCTCGATGGACGCTCACAGGGCGACCCGGCAGCGTGCCAGTGGGATGTGCACTTTTTTGTGCAGTTGGTAAGCCGAATGCTTTAGGTATTATAATAACCTCAGATTCATCATACTCGTCAAATAAAATGTCACCATTTTTTATTCGTGGCTGTTTTTTTCTTGTTTTCTGCATGGCAATTGATATCTCTTCATGTTCCGAAGATGATGAAGATAATAATTCCATAAGACGGAACAGTTTCATTTTATAGCAACCTTTCATCGTTTGTTGACAGTCCGCCATATTGCACCGACTCCCGAAGTCAGTGCAAGAAAATTGCCCCGAGTGCGCACTGAGGGCAACTTTGGTCGTAAGTCGAACACGCCGCACTCGCTGAGTGCCACCTGAAGATTATAAGTCGAACACGCAAAGCTGTCCCGGTCAAGCTAGTGCAGAAAAATCGCAGTCAGTCGAATACGCTACTAGTTTGTTTTGACGGTAGTCATGGTGAACTGTCACTCAGAAGTCACACAGTAGCGGTGCGGCGGTTTACTAATGCTAAGAAAAATATATTAAGTTTGTGAGTACTAGGAATCGAATGTAAACAGATAAATATATCTTTTAAAGCCTATATTAAACCTTCAGGAGCCTATACAGGAGGGTCAGAATCCTAGATTTGCCCTCCTATGGATTAAATGTTTATGCAACCCTCTAGACCGCTCAACTTAACTGAAACGCACAGTACGCGAAACTCAATGCATTAAGGTTATGGTAATGGAGCTGGAATAAAGTCAACAGAACAGCAGATATATTTCATGTATAGTATTTAGCACATATTTGGTATGCCGTTGCAGAATTCCTCAACTCCCTTGGGGGGGGGGGGGGGTGGGGCAGATAAGATGTTCTTTCAGCAATTTCCGGAAGCTCCTCAGTGTTTGAGATTTCCATTGAGTGGGTAGCCGTTATACATCTTGGTAGGTTTTGCATAGTGGGCACTTGTGGTCAACCGCGAGAAATGTGGCCTTAAGGCCGTCTGCACATGGGGCAACCGAAAGGAAACTGTAGTAGCGTGGATACCCGAGACTGGGCGACTGGGGTACTCAAGTTGCGCTTTGTCCGCACACGGTCTATAGTCACACAGTTGCGACCCAAATCAGTTTACTCGTCTCTGCCCTTAAATCAGTACATTCTTGGATGTAATCATGGAACCAGGGCCTTCACAGCAATCATTGTCCAACGTAGTGGATAATAATGATTTCAGTGATGAGGATTTGTTACTATACTACTATTATCGTCGCAGAAGAAATTGAATAAAAATAAGTTTCTGGGTCCTCCCATATATCAATAGAAATTCACACCGCCGATTATGCATTGCAGCAAAAGAACTCAATATTTCAGATAGTTATTTTTTAAGCTTCTATCGTATGTCGAATCAGAGTTATTTAGAATTGGTGCGATTTTTTCCCCTGGCCTACATAAAGAAAGTACCAACATGACGGAATGCGTTGAGTGCTGAGGAACTGATATTAAGCACATTGACTTCTTTTCCCACATCACTCCAAGCTTTATCCGTTACATATTTTGTTGTGTAGCCCTTTTCTTTATAGTTGTACAGCACAATTATACTTTTCTGCCAAACGCACAGATTTTAAGTTCAACTGCTGCTCCATGTTCAGTTCTGCCAGCTGTCAATATAAGCGCGTCACGAAGCGCGTCTCTGATACTCGAATCGCATCGGTCTCCCAGTCGCCGGTACTCGGGTTGCGCCGTGTGCGTTGAGTCATTAAAATATACATGCCGGTAGCCGCGCAGTCTCCCACAGCAATGGTGAATAACGTTAATGCTTGTTTTCTTCCTACAGTTTGAAGTTTGCTGTGGGGTGCACCGACAAAAGAATTTAACTTTAAACAAAAGGAGCTTTTTAGTCCAGTTTACGTTCTAAGACGCAAACGCGAACGCAAACGCAGACGTAGACGCGACGCCAACAGAAAACGCGAACATAAATAACGCAGTTTATGTTCTACTAGACGCAAACGCAAAGAAATACATTTTCTATTTAGAGGTTGGCAGTTCAACACTAGTAGGGATTTTATATTTTAGAGGTTGAGTAACTAACGTCACGCGAACAAATTCGGCTATTTGCCTCCACGCATTTTCTTTGTAGACTTTGTCTTTGAAATCGTTACATTTCTTATCGTATATTCCTGAGTACAGCTGTACGCTGTTCACTAGCTTCTCGTCGTCTATCTTCATAATTATGCAAATGTACCTATTTTCTTCTGCGTTTTGTATTAGTAACCTGTCAGTGTCACGTGCAAGCGCGCTTGCCTGGGATTGGCCAGACGCCACCCTCCACACGGGACGCAAACGCGAAAAGTTGAAGTTGGTGAAATTTTCGCGTCTACGTCCCGTGTTGGCCTTCGCGACACATGGAACGTAAACCCATACACGCGGAATGTATGTTTTAACTTTCTGCGTTTTGCGTTTGCGTTCGCGTTTGCGTTTGCGTCTTAGAACGTAAACTGGACATTAGTCTCGTCTGTTCTGATCACTTATGTTTTTTGTTCAAGTTTCTATTGTTGTTAACGCCAAAGTTACAAGCTCTAAAAGATAACTCTGCTTCTTCGGCAGCGCCATCAGAAATTAAAGAAAGCCATGGATAACAACAAAATTTAATTAAATTGTGAGAGTAATGATCAACATGTTAATAACGAGTATTGCCTCGCCTCGCTTGAATTGTATTCCTCATCCTTCTAGGCATACTTCGAATTAGGTTTTGAATCTCATTTTGGGGAATCTGGTTCCACTCTTCTTCTAGCGCTATTCGGAGATCATCTAGCGTTTGTATCGCGGCACCACGGGCTCTAACTCGTCTCCCTAGCATATCCCACATGTGTTCTATGGAGTTTAAATCAGGGCTACGTGCAGGCCATTCCATTCTGCTGATATCCAAATCATCCAGGTATTGGGACACTATGCGGGCTGTATGGGAGCGTGCATTATCGTGCATGAACAAGAAGTTGTCACCAATAAATGGCCCAAAGGGAACCACGTGTTCCGCCAAAATTTCTTCAACATACCGAGCCGAGTTTAGGTTTCCGTTGATAAAGCAAAGTTCCGTACGTGCTTCGAAGCAGATTCCTCCCCAAACCATTACAGATCCTCCCTGGTACTGTACTCTTTCAGAGAAGTTGCACTGAGAATAACGCTCTCCTGCTCTTCTCCAAACTCTCTCTCGACCATCTGGAGAGTACAAGCCGAACCTCGACTCATCTGAGAAGAGTACGTTTTGCCACTCTGCATTGGTCCAGTGAACATGATCTCGTGCAAATTGTAATCTAGCAACACGATGTTCTCGTAGCAACTGTGGTCCAGTTGCTGGTCTCTGTGCTCTCAACCCCGCTTCTTCAAATCGCCTTCTTACTGTGCGTTCACTCACGTTCACCCGACGCACTTCTTCCAGACGATTTCTTGTCTCAACTGCTGTAGTATGTCGATTTCGTAACACGGTCATTACGATGTATCGATCATCACGGGCTTGAGTGCTGCGTCTTCTTCCCGACCCAGGTCGTCTGTTGAAGGTGCCAGTCTGGCGAAATCTTTGAATGGCGCGACAAACTGTACTCGTTGTCGCGCCAAGAACACGAGCAGCATAACGAATGCTGCGTCCATCTTCCACCAAAGCTACTGCCTGAGCAACTTCTGCAAGGCTTAAACGCATTTTAATTGTCTAGCAACAGTCAATGACGTTTACGACACTAAACGTCACTAAATGTTTTTGTTGATTACCATGGCTAGCTTTAATTTCTGATGGCGCTGCCGAAGAAGCAGATGTAACCGACGAGACTGCCGAGTTTATTTGAACAGCTATTACTCTTTAATATTAACATCACAGCGGTGCTTTGTTTTGTGTTATCACAGTCATAAGTTTCTAAGTCTATACAGAATAGTGCACAAATAGATCAAAACTTTTCATTTCCTGGTCAAGGCGATTCTTTAAGGGGGTCTTCCGCTTTGTTGGTTTTAAAAAATCAATTTTTCTTTTTTTGCTTTATTCTAATCTAGGTCTCAGAATTAGGGTATTTGACTATTATTGGAAAACCATCTTAGTGTGTTTATTCCTTCACTCTACATTGTAAATGCATTATTTTTCGTAATTATTTCCTCAATATTTCATACCAATCAGCGTTAAAAATTGAATCAGAAAAAGTCCCGCCAAAACTTTACTTTCTGTTGTGATAGTAGATAGTAGATGTCATATCGGCCCATATGCTCTGTAAGCATCGGCGTCGTCGCCGTTTGGTAATAGTGTTGTATGATGTGTTGTTTTCACAATTTCTTCATAAAAGTGGGTTATAAATGGTGTATAAATCCACAATGTAGAAATACGTCAAGGAAAACTCTAGATAAATATTTGTAGCTGTTCCGCAAGATTTGAAACTGCGAAGAAAGTGGTTGGCTTGTAGAAATCCAAATGAAATAAATAGCGGCCAACACAAGTGTTTTTTGTTGTAAAGATTACTTCGACGTAAGTCAAACTGACTAGAACAAGTTATCTATCGTATTTTCGAAGCAGGTATTATCTGATCTGACAGCTTAAGGTTAGGGCTATCCTAACCTACAAAGTTATGCTTACATGGCACTTTAGTGCTATTAAATTCAAACGGGAGAAGCATAAGAGTGTGATAAGTCCAGATTTGCCGCGTTAGTTGAGTGGAGATTTCAATTCAAACTTTGGCGTGCTTTGTGTTAGGTTGGTATTAGCGGCAAACGGAAATGGCCATATTCTCAAACAATGTTTTTGGGGTGGCGTTGCGGTCGTCACGAGGGGTTCGACCAAAGGTTTAAGCGAACGATGCTTTCTGCTTATTTTAGCCATTATGGGGTAAAGACGTGTTTTCTTAAGAGCAGGGGCTCTATAAGATAATTGTGGTGTCTAGTGTTTCTTGTGCTCAACCGAAATAATAAGGTATTTATTCGTTGTCTGTACTTGCTGATTCGTCCATCTCTGCCAAAAGAATATTATCATTGTTTTAGAATTAACATTCAGATTTTCATGTAAGCAGTTCTGCATTGTTGTATATATTTTGTTAATAGATTTTATTGTGGTTTTCTTCGGCATATTCATTTTAGAATCATATAAACCTGTCCCTTGTATAGTAAGCATTTAGCCTTGCATATAGTGATTAATAATTTGTGAGTTCAAACTTCTCTAACAAAGTCTTAGAGAAAGAACTCACGATTTGAAGCCTCCGTAAGAGAGAGATAATTAATTCACGCTACCGTAAGATCAGATTGTTTAGAGTTGATTAAGGTATAATAATAAATATTGAGATGGGTGTCCGCCCCATTACAAGAGCGCGTTCGGATAACCCGGTATTGTACGGTGAGAGTGACGCGCTGCATAATAGACGGCCTAACGTCATACGGCTTTTATCTGCATATAGGAGAGAGACAGCCGACCCAGGTTATCTGAGCATTGCGCTCCCCATACCCTACCCTGACAAACCGAACTCGCTCTAAGCGTACTAACGAATGACGTCACTGGAGACTGAGCCAATTACAGAGCGTTTTCAATCACGTGATAGGACGTGAATAAAATTCAATTTTAATTTTTGTTTTTAATAGAAATAAAGCATATTTTTTTTGAAAAAACAAATAGTTTTCTTAAACTGTAATCAATATTAGGATGACTATAATACAAGCCATATTTTGAATACAGTCAAATACCCTATTGTTCCTGTAAGAGGGTTTTGCAAAATTCGCCGTAGTTCTGGAGTTATAGCCGCTGATTTGTGTGTGCGTCGACCAGTGTTGTGATACGGGAGGAAGAAATCCCTTCGACCGTGCGAAATGCGTACTTATATACATATTGCATATGACTCGACAAAGTCATCGATCTCCCACCACTCGTGTCTATACCTTTTGGCATCTATTCGTTCAGTTTTTTTAAACCGATCATCACGTGATCATCTCGGCCGTTGCGGTATTGACCAAAGTTCTTGTAATTTCGGTCGCGATTTCCCAAAAGTCGTGTTTTTTCAACTGGTAACCACGTTTTTGGAAAATGTATTTCATATATCATATATTCTTCGTTTTTTATGTTCAGTACACATCTAGTGTTCATCGCTCATTTTTTTTAATTTTTGCTTTAGTTCATTTTTACATTTTTTCTATATCACGAATTGACCGGCGAAAACGGACCTTTTTTGGGCAAACGACCGCCATTTTGTTAAAAATCAAAATATTGTGAAACTGAACGATCGAACGATAGCCAACGAAATAACAATTAAGAAAAGGTTTCACTTTTTTGTATCAGACGACCTGCACACGTGTCACGATTACACGTTAACACGTGTTACCGTTACACATTAATGTTTGCACAAAAGCGCGCACAAAGTAATCTGCAAGGTCACCGAGATAATCACAATAATTTTGAAATGGTTGTTTTTATACATCAACATTAACACAAAGGAATAAAAAAACTTTGTCTATAAATCTTGTGTGGTGAATAAACTATTCAATAACAGAGATATTTTTGCGAGTAGGTATGTACATTAAAAAATTAAACATTACATTAATGTTTAATTAAATACAAACATACTTTAAACAAAAGTGAACTTATAAATCCTAACAAATGAAGATCATTATTAGCGTTTCACGTTTTAGTTTTAAAAAAATCGTGTAAAGTTTGCTGTCTTGCATTCATTTTACGCATCGTGTGAAGATCTTTATAGTACTGATCATCTTTAGCAACAGCAATCACAACATTTCGGCTTCGACTTTCATCGTTATCATGGTCAATAAAAAAGTTACTGTTCATTTCAGATCAGTTGAGCGCTCTAAAGCAGTCCAGAATTGATATGGTGCGGAAATATGTACTTTCTACGCATATTAGTAAAATGATATAAAAGGATACAAATATTTCCACTCGCTTATATCCAATTGGAGTTATAATGGTCAAGCATCTGTGTTACATAGGATTACTATAGTTGTTTTCCAATTATGCTCTGGCGAACCCTGGCGCATTCTAGGGTCGATGGGAGAGTCCAAAAATAACAAGGACACAAAAAGAGTTTAATTGTATGTAAATAATAGTGTAATAGTCAATGTGCAACAATCTATAACATATAATTTAATAAAATATCGAGCATTTTCTCGAGATTTCCAAGCGCAAGTCGGCTATACGGACTAGGGCCGCAGCATGGCCGCAACCGTCTGCTATCGCTACACTGCGTATCGACTCGCTACACTGCGTATCGAACGACGCCGAGCGACGCCTGCATTCTAGCCCGCGAGCGAGCGGATTTCGCCGCGACGATTGGTCCGTTTACTCTGAAATGGTTGCAAGTATCCAGTACACCTACTGGACCACGCCCCCAGTGGTGTCTAGAAGCGAAGCGACGTCATGCTTACGCGACTGGCGACGTGCATTATTGCATTGCAGGTTGTAGACAGTTGACATTCGTACGCTGTGGAGTTTGGTTTCCCGTGAAGCGCTAATTACACAAAATTGAAAAACAAACAATGAATTCAGTGCAGTTTATTAGCTCAACCATTTAGCAGTCTCAATTGTATCGATAAGAGCGAAATAAAAATACTTGGGATGTCTACTCCTAATTTAGTGATAAAACAATGCATGTTGACCAAATCTCGGTCATTTACAAGGACATTGAATGCTGATGTTTACAGTAAAAATGAGTGGATTTGTGTATGTGACGTCAAAAATACATTTTTTCTTTTCCTTGTCTATTGTTTGGAGCCAATGACCGGTGGACAAAAAGTATTAAAGGTATTACAGAATTAAATCATTTAACCGACCGAACTTAGAAGCACTCAATGTCTCAAATAATATCCCGGGTGATTCAATTTCGAGGCTCACCATGGGGATCTCGCTTATTAGTGGAGATAGAGGCTATGTTTAAATTTGGCAAAGTTTCGTATTTTTGTGCTGATCAATTATCTGAAAAGAAATTTTAGCTATCATTTTTCATTTTGCAGATATCCGCAAAAAGCTGAAATGTTAAGATATCGGTTTTAATTTTTTATTCAAAACCAAACGTAGCTAGTCATTTCAAACAAAAACATTCTATAGCTATTTTTTAACAAGGAATGCAGTATTATTTTTTAATTTGAAATAACATCAAAGATGGCGGCGTAACCAGGGCCAACTTTTGTTTTTCTTATGGGCGCCATGTTGCATTTGGCACTTGCCGATAGCCGTGTTTTTTCTCATTTCCGCAATGTAGAACATGTTGGCATTATTTTTTAAAATAATGGTGTAATTATCAAAAACCTTCAGGTACCTAACTGGAGCTTGGTTACATACCGCCGGACTCGTTGCCAAGCAACATCAACAAAATGCACTTGGATCAAGCGGCGCGCTCAGCGTTGGGTTTTCCATTTATTTATTTTTATTTTTTATTTATTTATTATACGATATGAGTACAGTACAGGACGAACCCAAATACACTGTACTACAGATTACATAAAACAGTGCAATTAAAATAAAACCAATACAAAATTAAATAACTAAGGAATAACAATTAAAGATCTAGCAGAATCGTTGCAAACTAATAATCATAAACTTAAAGTAACTACAATCAATTAAAAAAGAAAATAACAAGTAATAATTTTACAAAAAGAAATGTGGAAATTGGAGAGTAGCGGTAATAACCCTACGCCGGAAGGCTCGATAATTAAATCGGAATACGTCCACATCAATACGATCCGAGGCGCGAGCCGTCCGCAGCATTGGCGAATTTTGGAAGGCGTTCGTGCGAGGTGTCGGCGTGTAAAACAAAAAATTAAAAAAAAAATATTTAACTAAATAAACCTTAATTGTGGTGGATTGTGGATGTAATATGCCGTTTACCAATAACGAAAAGCGTGATATGATAAGGGTTTTTTATTATTGTTCTCATAAAAATGCCCAATCGGCCAAAATTCCTAACATTGGACAGAAATTTAGAAAATTATCTTTTTTTAATTTGAAATAACATCAAAGATGGCGGCGTAACCATGGCCAACTTTTGTTTTTCTTATGGGCGCCATGTTTAATTTTGGCATTTTCCGATAGTCGTGTTTTTTTCTCATTTCCGCAATGTCTAACATTTTTTAAAACAATGGTTTAATAATAAAAACTTTCTTTTTTTTCGTTGTTTGTCGTGCTTATCAGGTACCCAACTGGTGCTTGGTTACAGACCGCCGGCGCCTGACCTTTGGATTAAAAACATTCAGATTGTAAAAGAAGCAAGTTTATACAACAAAAAGCTTATTTTTTAAGTAAATGTTCAAGTTGGTCGCCATTTTCTTGAAGGCATAAAACCGAGCCAGCTTTTCGACATGTTATGTATGCTCTTGTAACTGTTCTTCCCGGAATAGCATTGACCGCATTTGTTATTCGATCCCGCAGATCCTCAATATTTCTGCGAGTATCGTGATAAATTTCGTCGTTCACAGTTCCCCATAGAAAATAGTCCAGAGGACTTCAATCAGAGGATCTAGCAGGACATTCCACCACTCCACCATTAACAATCCAGAGATTTGGAAATTGTTGATTCAAATAATTTCGTACAACTGCAAAGTTTGACTTGTGTGGGGTTTGTACGGTTTCAATTTCTTCGTTCGTAATGCTCTCCAAACACGTGTTTGCGGCAATTCCAAATTAGAGGCTACTTCCCGCGTAGAAATCCGAGGATCGTCATTTAACTAAAAACCAGTAGTTGAAGAATTGCAAATTATGGTAATCTAACGTTTACCATTTGCAAAATATCTATTTGATCGTTTTCAACATTTCCATGAGGATTATAAGAATTGCGGGGTTTCCTAAACGATCCATGGCCCGCTAAATTTCTGTCCAATGTTAGGAATTTTGGCCGATTTGGCATTTCTATGAGAACGATAATAAACCCTTATCATATCACGCTTTTCGTTATTGGTAAACGTTATTTTACATCCACAATCAACCACAATTAAAGTTTATTTGGTTAAATTGCAAACCCAACGATGAGCGCGCCACTTGATCCAAGTGCATTTAGTTGATGTTGCTTGGCAACGAGTCCGGCGGTATGTAACCAAGCTCCAGTTAGGTACCGGAGGTTTTTTGGTTATAACACCATTATTTTAAAAAAATAATGCTAACATGTTATACATTGCGGAAATTAGAAAAGACACGACTATCGGAAAAAATAAATATCGGCCAAAATTCAACATGGCGCCCATGAGAAAAACAAAAGTTGGCCATGGTTACGTCGCCATCTTTGATGTTATTTCAAATTAAAAAATGACACTGCATTCCTTGTTAAAAAGTAGCTATAGAATGTTTTTGTTTCAAATGTCTAGCTACATTTGGTTTTGAATAAAAAATTAAAAACGATACCTTAACATTTCAGTTTTTTGCGGATATCTTCAAAATGAAAAATGATAGCTTAAATTTCTTTTCAGATAATTGACCAACACAAAAATACGAAACTTTGCCAAATTTAAACATAGACTCTATCTCCACTAATAAGCGAGATCCCCATGGTGAGCCTCGAAATTGAATCACCCGGTACAAAAGTTTCTACTGATTTTTTCTAGAAAGTAAATGTTATTCCAAGTAAGAAGTTCCATATGGACATATTGGTTTTCTCTTGCTTAATTGCTTAAGAAGTTAGAGCCGTTTAATATATCGATTTCTTAATACTTCAAACGGCTGTAACTTTTTAATGAATTGAAAATACTTATAAGTCCATATGAAACTTTTTCCTTAGTATGAACATTTACTATCTGAAAAAATCTGATGTGGCCAGGCACATGACTTTATCATACTATATATATATAAAATTAATAGTTTACCTGCATGAGATTCTATTTGATCGAGATCGGCCATGTTTGCATTAAAATAAAACTAGTAGAACTAGACAGACATGTCGATTAAAGCGTCGTTCGGATATTGTATTAGAAATACTATAATGGCGTCTACTACCACTGCCATTAGCACTAATGAAAGCGCACCTTCAAAAGTGCAACGGTGTACAATATCCGAACTCAGCTTATATTGACAGTAGGTATTATCAAAATATTAGCGTTTGACACTACCTACTGTCATTAGAATCAAAATATCTGACAAACACTGGCTAGTAGTTTTAATTCAGTGCGACCGATCTCGATGAAATAGAATTTGCTCATGCAGCTAATGTATTGATTGTACCAAAAAATGTCATAGTCATAAATTAGTCAGAATTTACTTTACTTTAATTTATTATTTAACTGTTTCGACGAAATTCCAGAAATGGCGGCTAATTTGCAAAATCTTTTAAAAATTCTAAGACTAAACCTCCAGTTCCTTTGGACCCTTTTCAATAGAAAGCTTTTCAGCTCTAAGTTTGGTCATGAAACTTCTAAATATGACGTTTCGTCCCGATACCTAGTAGTTTCTCCGGAATCGTCGCCACAAAGAAAAACGGGTACACACACATATCCATACACACACAAAAGCACACACATCCATACACACACACAAACACACATACACACAAACATTTTTTGTACCTTGGTTAAAAGTGTTCAGGGGACCGAAAAAGACATATTTTCGTTAAAATCTCAAAAGAATTTTTTTTGGACGACAATAACAGGGATTTAAGACCCATGGGACGTAGCAGCCAAAGATAATTAAAATTAGGGTATTTAAGAATAAGAGTCATTTTTTAGTGTAAGTAGAAATAAAGATATTTTTCTATAAAATAGATATGTCATATAAAACTGGTAGGTATCTGAAAGTTGCAATCCCCATTTTTCTAGATCACGAGCCGCCACTGGGTTAGGTGCTTGTTAACAACGTAAAATTCATTGTAAAAGTGGATTTACCCGTCACCGTCAATCTTGCACATTATTGTTTAAAGACCTTTATCTACGACTCACATATAATAAGTTCATTGCATACGTATCTATGACTATATAATCCCCATCAAGATACACGCCAATGATTATAAAGCCACTAGCGTTGTATAATAATGACAGTTCGTTCAAAGATGACTTCATTATTTGAACGAACTGTCATCATTATACAACGCTAGTGTCAAAGTCTGTCAAAACCTACGTGGATGACAGTTATGTGACCGTTCGCCTCGCCATCATTGACAACTACATTTAAAGTATTTGATATAAAATGGAAATTGTCAGTCGTAGATAAAAAGTGTAATAATATTCTACTCGCACACAACGGATCGCATGTGTAAACATGCTCGCCTACGGCTCGCGTATAACCTTCATGCTCGCGATTTGTATCCTTAGTTATGTGCTCGTCAAATAATATACTATTAACGACTGAAACATATTCGATATATTTGAATAAACAGGACTATGACGAAGCCCTTGAAAGTTTGTATTATTTTTGAAAGTTGTCAGTTCCCACTTGACATTATGCTTGACGTTGCCGCGTTCCGACATTTCTCGATGCGTTCCCATTACGATGCCGAACGAGCCAGCACTATTTGCCCCAGCGCACGCTGGAGTTAAACGTACTGTTCGTGGCAGATAAGTTGAGCGGTCTAAGGAATGTAACATTGTCCCCCTTGGGATGAAGCGGCATTTTTTTCTATACATCTTAGACCAATGATAGAAAGAGTACAAACGATTCCGCTCACTCCTGCTAGTGTACGTCCAATTATTCATACAAGTTCGAATGTATGACTATGCCGAGATGTTATATGCTTAGCTTTATTGGGCAATTGTGATTTATTTTGACATAAGTCATCGAGAACTGTTACTCACCACAGTAGCGGCACGGCGGCGGCGGTAATAATGCCAAGAAAACGGGGTCAAATTCTCCGTAGCTGTGCCCGTAAAATTGTATCAAAAGTGGCAAGTTTGGGTTCATGAGTTCATGGTTGCAAAAGATGCATGGTCCTCACGATTTATCCTTAAGGAAGACTGAATTGATGGCCAAAATAAATTCGCATGCGACCAATCAGGATAGAGAAAAACACTATAAAATTGATGAGATTATAAGAAATGAAGGGCACGTTCTCCTACGATTACCGCCATGTGTGAATTCAATCCAATTGAAATTGCCTGGGCGGACGTAAAGCGTTATATTCGGGACCATAACACGACTGGCGAGTTATCCATAACAGCCATAAAAGATAAAAGAAAACTAGCGTCTAGCCAGCAGGTGCAACAAACAATCTTGCCGATGTATGGCTGCAGGTATGCCACCCACCATACACTATTGGCGCGCGCATTGTGGACCTAGCCCCGGTAATATCTCTGTTCTGTTTATTCAAAAGAATTTGGTGTTGTTTCGGTTAGGAAAAGCTGAATATTAACGGTAATCGGTAAGTAATCTATATTATAATAAGTATATGTACGACTTTACAGTAAACGTATTTCTAGTTTATTAATTCCAAGCCTATTATTCCCTCAACATCGGTGACGAACAAAAAGAATTAAATCGGTCAAATAAATGTAGTGAATGCGGTACAAATTTTAGCAGTAGGAGCAATTTAAGAAGACACGTAAAAAATTCCATGAACGTAAAATAAACGTGTTGGCTCCGCGAATTTATAAAGACTGTGCCGAATTTGGGTTTTCTTGTAACAATTGCGACAAAAACTTTAATGATAAACGTAAACTGCGTTACCATATCTTAAAGGCACACAACGGAGAAAGATCGAGAATTACCCAAACTTCAGAAAATGCCCGATATGCATCTATAAATGTCATTCTAAGAAATCAATCATAACCAGCGGCGCGTTATGCCATCATGGGGCCCTGGATAATTTTGCATTTGGGGGCCCCCATATACCGCGTTGAATTAAGAAATACTTTTTATACAAAAATAAAAATGTACTAATACTAAAAAAATCATAAATAATAAGTAAGGTATTTGACTTTTCTGCGCAACATTTAATATAAGTACCTACATCGTTATTTATAGCAACAAATGAATATTCTTAAGAAATACAAAATAACAAATAAATAGCGTAATAATTTTAAAATCAAAATTCGTAACAAATAAATTAATTATCTTAATTCATAAATCGATATTCTTAACAAATAGAAATAAATAATTTTACACATTAGGGAATCTATATATATATATTCCTGCTTGAACAGCTTTTTTAATATTTGCATATTGTAAACACTGCGATAGTTCATCCTTAAATACGCCATCGCCACTATCGATGTCCTCTGGATATCTATTTATTAAATTTGTAATGCAGTTTTCATAGTCTTTTGGAGATGTTTCTTTTAATAAACTGTAATTTCCTCTTTCTTTTGCTAACATTGTCGGTTTCATAAACATGATTGTTATTTAACGCATAAGATTCCGATTCCATATCATCAAAAAGTTAATAAGAAGAAACGTAACGTGTCAATATCTGGTCCTGAAAGTGTAGAAGAAAGAAACCAAATAAGAATTTTAGGAAATTACTTGTGCTACAAACTTAAATGACTTTTGAATATTCAGGGTTATGCATTTGTAAGAAGCAGGTAAAATTCATTTCTTTAAAGATGGCACCCTGTATATTTTTCCTGTCCAAAAGTCCCTGATATCAGTCGTTTAAATGATACAAAATGATTAAATGTAAACAAGAAAGCAACTACAAAATGCTAAAACGATCTCTATCATGTCAATACCTCGACCTCTGAGAAGCTTACAAGAAAAAAAAATGTTTTTGAAAATGATTTAAGCTATAAAATACAAAATACTTTTGAATATATAGTATTATTCATTTCTAAGCATTTCAAATTTGTAGCTTAGGCAATTTCCTCAAACTTTTATTGGAATCTTTTCCTTGTAAACTTTTTAGGAAGAAAAATATTGACTAGTTACATTACTTCTTATACAAACTGTGTAATGATAAAGATTTTTTTAAGGTAAACGTTTTGAAGATCGAATTTTTATTTTACAGACTTTTTTGGTGAATTCGCTTTTGTAGAATAGATTTCCATAACAAAAGAAAAAGTGTCGATTGAAACTCATCAATGTATTCATACAGTATTTTCTCTTTTTCACCTTTGTCAAGGGTTTCTTAAAATTAGATGCTTCTTTTATGAAAAAAAAAAAAAAATGAGTTTAACTACTAAAACTGCCTCTAGGACTATGCTAAAGTTCAAATTCGATATTCTCACTACGTTAATTTATTAATTTTTTTTTATTCATTAATTTATAGTTTATACAAGATTCCAGTCTTTTGAATAAACAGAACCGAGATATTACCGGCTAGGTCCACAATGCGCGCGCGCCAATAGTGTATGCTGGGTGGCATACCTGCAGCCCTACATCGGCAAGATCGTTTGTTGCACCTGCTGGCTAGACGCTAGTTACGTGAAACATGTGATTGGTATTGAAAATTTATACTGGGAAAAGTAATGTTGTCGAAGTATTGAGATCAACCGTTTTGGACATCCTCTTCCGACCAAGATTCTTTGCACGACTCCGACCGTGAAGTCCCGTGAAGAGTTATATACAAAATAAGTTTTATTAATCATTTAAGCATTTGGATGGTTGGTATATATTTTCTGTTACTGTTAAAATATGTGACCTGAATCGGAGAAACCGCCCTAGTGATAAAAAACGATTTTTTGGTTTTGTCTGCATCGGTTTGCCAATAGGAAGAGCTAGCTGATTCTGTCAAAATCTTTTTTTTATTACTACGGCGGTTTGTTTGTTTCTGGTCACATATGTATTCGTTTTAAATAACAAATGTTATGTTGAGTATATATTTTTATTTATTTAACATCACTCTCATTTTGACTTTGACATTTAAATATTTTTTTATGTACTATAAATCTTCAAATACTGTTTTTAAATGTTTTAGATTTCTATTTAAGAATAGAGTATTGACATAATTCGAGAACCATAGATTTTGTGTTTATAATTGACTTAAATTTTACCGGTACCCATCACAAAATTTTACGGCGCGCCTATGGATTTGACGCCACCGCGAATTTAAGCCCCACCCCAGACCGCTCAACTTAACTGAAACGAACAGTACTGAGTGCGTAATACCTGTAATTGGAAAACAACTTATAGTGGAACAATGCTAATTTGTTTTGACAGTAGTCATGGTGAACTGTAACTCGAAAGTCATACAGTAGCGGCGCGGCGGTTTATTAATGCCAAGAAAAGTATAGTAAATTGTTCGTAGCGGTTCACGGGCAATAATTTCTAATGTGGTAAGTTTGTGACTATTAAGAAAGCGAATGTAGATAAATATATCTTTTAAAACCTATATTAAACCGACAGCAGCCAATACAGGTTTGTCAGAATCCCGGATTTGCCCGACTATAGATTTAGTGTTTATGCAATCCTCTAGACAGCTCAACTTAACTGAAACGCATAGTATTTTATTCGGATTTGCCGACCTATAGATTTTAGTTTGTTACGAGTGCGGAAAACGCAAAATAGCGCAACGAACGGTATTGCCTATTCAACAAAGAATCAAATTGGCGATCTTAGTTTATTTGAAATTTGTATTTTATACTTTGCCGCACTAGAGTGGCAAACTTCCATAGCGGTTCTGCAAGAGGAGAACCGCTAGGGAACTTTGCCGCTCTAGTGCGGCAAAGTACAAACAACAAATTTCAAATAAACTAAGATCATTAATTTGATTGTTTGTTGATAAGGAGTATCAACCCGTTGTTATATCTAATTCTAAAAACGATAAATTGAGAAAATTGTAAATAAAGTATAGCAATGAGTGTACATATTTACTCAAAAAGCAGCACAGTGCCAAAAACTACATAGCGCTACTCGCTCACATGCGACGCTCCGCTTTCGGCGTCGCGCCCATTACCGCTCGTCGCGCTATTCCGTACTTTCGGCACTGGTAACATAAATAACTATTATGCAACGCTCTAGACAGCTCAACTTAGGCTCCCGTCTCCTCCTACCCCCAAAACGTCAAAGTAACCCACGCTATAATTATTGCGCCAATCGTGAAATGCTCACTACCGTTCGATATTTTAGGTCTTTATGCTACTGCCATCGGAAAAGATTTTAATATTTATGATCAGATTCAGATTATTTATGCAAATTTTGGTGTTAAAAAATTGTGGAATTCAAATATAGAAAAGCTTTCGAATGGTTTTATTATTGTCTGCTCTAATACATTTTAAAAGTACATTAAATGTTAACTATAAGAGAGCACATGTTATTTTTTCCGAACTTCTCTAAAATTGTATTCTGGTGCATTCTAGTGAGTTGGCAAAAATGTTTACAATAGCGACAGTATAGGTATCCAAAACAAGATGGCGCGGCCTAAATCCGCATTTTACTCAAGTGTTTTATGTGATATATCGATTTTGAAAGTACTATATCATCAACTAGAAAACTTAAAAGACTCCAGTTTCAATATTTGTACAAACAGAAAGCAATAATATATTTAATATAGGTATATATATATATTATATTATAAATATATTATCAATAATATATTTTTTATATTTGCAAATTACATATATCCACATATGGAAGACGACTTAATTGGTTTCCTGTATTTGAAAATTACTATGGTTTTCCAGTTAGTTAGTAGTTTAATGCTATTAATGGGTAAATCTGTTCAAATTCTTGTACGTAGTATGTTCAAACCACGTTCAAACAAAATGCATGCTACTTGCTAAGAAATTAATATTATATTAGTATAAATTATATTATTTGCTAAATTTTGGAACCCACTAAACAAGTAAATATATCTGCAACATGTCTACAACAATTTTTTTTGTCATTGTTATATGCGAATAATGTAATATATTTAATTGTAATATTGTTACTACCTCTTATGTCTTATGTAATATTTTGACCATGTTATAATTACAAGAATGCATAAAAAATATTTGAACCTTATATATTCATTGAAATTTGCTTTGTAAAATTTGATTAATATCCTTTTTCTAGTAGGTATTTTGTTATATTAATGTACTTCATAATATACTCACCTGACGCTTTTTGAAGGAGGACCTAGGGTTTACGCAATAACTGTAAAACTCACGTATATATATATATATATATATATATATATATGAATTATTTTAAAAAATACGACATTCATATGAAACTTTTTACTCAGTATGACAATTACTACTTGAAAAATAATTTTGTGGGAAAAAAGTGGGACACCTGTATATATCATACATCACATATAATTTCCGCGGGGAATAATGGAACAGTTACGTCATACCTATAACAGATGAACTTTCTGGAAAAAGGGCAAAACTTGACACTTATTACAATGACATGGCACTATTCTCCGCAGAAACTGTACAACATATTTGACAAAGCCTTCATATAAGGAAACTTCGGAATGTGTCACTGTATTCTTCCACCGTTTCCATTGATATGCATGTATGTATAATAAGATTAATAAGAAACAAACATTTCAACATCCTGGTTTGCTCCCCACGCAATATCAATAGTCAAATTCACACTGATTTCTGATATCTCCAAAGCAGAATCTTCCACAGTATCCAGTGACAACGGTTCTGGCGAGTTCGGCTGTATATCTAAGATTACAATATTTTAATTTATAGCATACCTATTTGTATAAAATAAAACATACCGTAAAACCTCTTGACATCTTGCCCACCTTAAGTGTTGCTGCCGCACTTCGTGAAGTATGCCCTTCTATTTCGAATAACTCCTTCCAGAATGGGATAAGCGACCCATTATTCCAACTAATGATTAGTAAATTTAGTATTGTGGGCAGAAAGTATATGTATTTGTTGTTTACCAAATGTTACCTTTTCGAAATTAAACTGAACGTCACAAATAAAATTAAATAGACACAAATAAACATTAAAGGGAAAATATAATCTGCTACAAACTATGAAACTATGAACACTTATCACTAGGGCAACCAAAAATATGCTCTAAAAAACTGTTTTAAGCGCTTATAATATGCCCTATAAATATGAAAATATGCCTTAAAAAATGTCTAAATCAGGGTTTGAAAAACCTCGGGATTGGAAAAACCCAACCCAGTGGGACCAAGTGGGTTTTTTTCGGGGTTTTTCGGGCTTTTTCGGGTAAAAGTGGGCAATAGTAAATATTAACCAAAACCATACCGTAAGATAATTGAAGATAATTTTCTTACTAGTTTTATTCTTAGTTGTCAGACTTTCACAAAATAAAGGCGACAAAACTGCCGCTTATTTCAAGCTAGTCCAACTAAAAAACTCCAAATTATTTCAAAATGGTGCGCTCCGAAAAACCCAGTGGGTTTTTTTCAGGTGGGCTCAACCCGAAAAAACCCACTAGTTTTTTCGGGTCGTGCCCATTCCGGCGAACGAACCCTGGTGTAAATACACTTTAAAAATACAGATTTAATTTAAATTTTTATTGCAGTAAATAGTACACATATGATGCAAGTTTTGAAATAAAACTAGTACGAAAATTATCTTCAGCCATGCTGAAGTTAAAATTCCCCCACCGTAAAATATAAAAAAAAGTGAACCAATTTTGCCCATTCACGAACTTGTCCTTACTTTTTAAGAGATAAGCTTGTATACCAAATTTCAGATCAATTACTTCAAAATTACGGCAGTTAACGTGTACACAGACGGACATAGCTAAATCGATTCAGTTTTCAATTCTGATCAAATCCATATATGTATATAAGTCTATATTTGCCACGCCTCCTTAAGTGTGTTACAAATGTTGAATCAAACTCAATATACCCTCACCATATTAAATATGGGGGGTATAAAAATTTGCCGGTTTGACCTGAGTACACCTTTGTACACGGAAAACGTCCTCTCTACATCTACCGATGATCACCTCAATTTAGAGATTTCAAATTTTAATTTTACCGCGAGAAAGAATCATTCTAGAATCATTCAGTCACTCTGTCTAATGCCGCGCATGTTCAATAGTGTTTTAGTCTGAAACCTGTAGAGCCATACTCAGCCATTAGTGATTCGCTGTATTTTTAATGCTAAATAAGTTCACTAGTTTGCATCATATTTATCAGTTTTTACCTTGTTTCTAAGCTATGTAACGGAAAGTTTACTGTATTACAAAGATAAATCCGATACATATGATGCGAAGTAGTGAACGTGTTCCTTCAGCCGGCCGTGACATCTACACGAGAACACGGCGCGAGGTCAACCAATCTTGTCAACATATATCAAACGTGCAGTAGATATTCTGCTTGTTTTCTATGCTGTGCCTATGGCTACCGATTTCGGCGGTCAACAGATCTACGCGACTTGCAGGCCTTATTAATGCAAAAAGCAAAAAAAGCTGGCAAATATGTAGTAAAATATGTTCCAATAAGCATTTTAAGCATTTA
This sequence comes from Aphodius sticticus, assembly GCA_963966075.1. Classification (NCBI taxonomy): domain Eukaryota; kingdom Metazoa; phylum Arthropoda; class Insecta; order Coleoptera; family Scarabaeidae; genus Aphodius; species Aphodius sticticus. The sequence goes on from OZ014506.1 coordinate 56,016,742, forward strand.
ATGGTAAAATATGCAAAAATATGCCCTAACAAATAGTGCTCAAAAAGAGTGATTTTCTCTGAAACGGATTTCTATCAGGTCTATTTTTTTGTCAATCGTATGGAAAAAAATATGCAACTGCTTACATTTGGTTGCCTTACTTATCACTAATATGTAACAACTTGTTATTTACAACCTAACCTACTAAATCTGTATATAACTGTAAACTATATAATCACCACTCAAAAATAAGACAATACAAGCATATACTACAAACTCCCACACACTTTATAACTCTAAGAATACTAAAACTCCTCTAGAAATTAAAAACAAAGACTGTCAATTATAGTAGTAGCACTGACACGGGGTTTCCCCTACTACGCCGCAAACATACGTTAAATCGTCAAATGTAGTAAATACGAAATACATTCAGATTTGGTTATATTGGCGCCACCTACATCTGGAAATTTTTCCATTTCGAAGCTTTTTACAAATACGCGCCATTTGAATTAATTTGAATTGAGACGGGAACCTTAACTGAAACGCACAGTATTTTTCGTTTTCCTTTGAGCATCATTTACGCAAGATTACTTAATTGTTCAATGTGTTGTTCTGACCTTGGAATCTTCAAAAACATTTTAAGGTGCCCTTTTAATCGATGTAAACAATTAAGCACCAATAATGGTAACTTTGATGACACGATAATTTGTACTTATCTCTTATGCGTATCGAATTATAAGGAATTATAATCCAAACCAGATTTACAGTCCCATATTTTTGATCAACCCACCTCAAACAATGCAAACCGAGACCCTAGGGTCTCGATTTGCGTGTATAATTATATAAAACAATATTATATAATGTACAATATAATATATATTTCTATAATATATTTCTACAGTGTAGATGTGATATGGTGGAATATAGTTCAGATTTTGCATTTGCTGGTATTTTTATATTGCTTTTTACTGTATTACTTGTACTCATAAACAGGTACAAAAACACGTTCACCGAAGACCTGTGGGCCGCTCTCGAAGAAGCCAGCAATAAACCTGTTGGAGCGGTTATGTCATCCTGGACTAAACAGATGGGATTTCCTGTCGTAAAAGTTGCTGCCACCATAACAGAGAACAATAGCACTGTCCTCAATTTATCGCAGAGGAAATTCTGCGCCGATGGCTGCGTCCCATCTGAAGAATATCTCTGGATGATTCCGATCACTGTTTCAACATCGAAAAATCCTGGCAAAGAGGTAGCAAGCGTTGTACTTCAATCAAGCGAGTGCAAAATTGAGGTCCCCAATGTAGGCCCCAATGACTGGGTAAAGGTGAACCCAGGAACAATTGGCTACTATAGGACACAATATACTCCCGATATGCTGGAGAGGTTTGTACCTGCCATCAGCGATAGGAGTCTACCCCCACTTGACAGATTAGGGTTATTGGATGATTTGTTTGCTATGGTACAAGCTGGGCATACCAGTACTGTTGAGGTGCTTAAGTTGATGAGAGCATTTGAGGGTGAGATCGACTACACAGTATGGTCGTCAATCAGTAATATACTTACAAAGCTTGGGGTGCTGTTGTCCCATACCGATTGTGAGGAGCAATTTAAACAGGTTGGTGATATTTCTCCTCACGTAATCTGATATTCATGTATCTCCATGTGCAAGTACTCCTCACTTAACGACCAAGTTCAGTTCCTACAACTTGCCATAGGGGTAACTCCATGTCAAATCAACACAGTTTTATACGTCACCACCTTGGATTTTGATAAGATTTTGTACAATTGTTGTCTTCATGTAGCTATAGAAAAATACCAAATTTTATGATATGTTATCCCGTTTTGCAATTATGGGTATGCAAATTTTTAAAAATTGTTCAGACATTATATGTTTTTTGTCGATCACCTAATTAGACTAGCGAGGTGGTGTAGGTGCAATTTTCCAAAAGCAATTTTTAATAGCCTTTTCTATGAGCTTTCTCTTGATATACATCACAATAGGGCTTGTGGGGGAATTTTGTTTTCTTAATTAAAAATTAAAAGTTTAATTTGAATTATTTCAAAATGCTCATTTTTTTTTTAATTTTGAAACAAAAATTAGATAATGGCTTACACTATTTTCAGGTAATTTCCAAAGTTTGATAGTGGGACGGAAATGGGCTCATGTATTAAAAAAACATAAATGTCTACAAACATAATATTTAGAAGGAGAAGTCAACTATATCATCAAATTGTATTGACAGAACAGTTATTTATAGTCTAATAGTACGACTTCTATGATATAAAATTAATAACACTATTAAAATAGATAATAATGTAGTGCATTCAGTTGGTTGGTATACCATTTTCAGAGTAAATTCTAATTCCAAAATATCAAGTTTCCAGAAATAGTAGAAATGAGAAACTTCTAATGTACTCCTTCCGTGAGACACCTGTATAAATACATAAATATTCCGTTGATAACTAATTTCTCGAATAAAGTTTCTTGAGTAACTGCGTTGCGTGCGTACGTGTTTTGCAAGTCTTCAGCAAAAATGCTGAAGTATTATTCCTAGGAAGTAAAACAATTTCAATGTCAGAAATTTCTTTCTCAATTAACTATAGCACAGGTGTTGTGTCTATCAAAAATCACCATTAAGAGAACGTACTTCTATTAGATTTAATAGCAAAAAAATCAGATGCAATGCAGTAAAATTATTGTGGTTACACCTGTAGCCTATCGCGAGTTTAATGCAATTGAATTAATCTGGGCTTACGTTATGCAACGAAGCACTGTATCAAAAGAGATATGGCAAGATTGTGTTGCCTAATATCATCAACAACTGATTTTCGGCAGAAATATTATTGCGAAGTAATAATAAATCACAAAACAGAATATGTATACAATTCCACAAATAAAGAACAAAAATACGGTCCTGAGAGTTGATCGTTTGAAATCATCGCGTGAAACCCAACATGGCTTCCCGCCCGTAATCCCCTTTTCCCGAGGGAAACCATCCTGCGCACAGAATCAATTACATTCATTTCACTCTTAAAAATTGCCAAATAACTTTAATGTTATACAGAAAAATCGTTCTGGCATTGGAATTCCCATTTTTCTCGGAAATTTTGAGGTCAAGTACAAAGTGACCCTTATGAATGTTGTTGATTTTTTATAATCTACAACTTGTTATAGGACATTTTTGGAGAAAACGTCAAGTTTCGCCGGAAAACGCAATAATATACTTTGCACCCGCTTTCAACCCCCCCAAATAAAAACACTATACCACCCCATAACCAGCATTTATTTTTTTTTAAATTCACTATGAGCCCCTTTACCATTTCCAATGATAAAAGTCCTGTCTACAGATAATACCCACCCTCAACTTTATTTGTCCGCACTATGATGACTATGATCGATATGTTTTTGTGTTCAGAATGTCATCCTGATTGAAAATATCACATAAATAATATAGGGTGCCGTTTAAAATTTTATTTATGACTATTTCCGGAGAAACCGGTAGTCACACTAGCCTCAATAGTATCCCAAAAATGGCAGTTTTGTCCGGTTTTGTCTATAGGAGCCCGTCCACGGTCATGCATGCGTATCATGCATGCTGTTCATACAAATTTTTTATGAAAAACTCTCATGCAACGCAATCCACGGTCATGCAGGACAGCATCGAATGCTCGTCGCACTACCTTGCCCCGGGGCAATTTTGCGTGTTCGACTTATAATTTTCAGGTGGCACTCAGCGAGTGCGGCGTGCTCGACTTATGACCAAAGTTTCCCTCATTGCGCACTCAGGGCAATTTTCTTGCATTGACTTCGGGAGTGTCATGTAGATGGACGACTCAAGGCCATCTTTGTGGACTCTATTTTTAGTTCACCCCATCCACTAGGAGGCGCTAATAGCACTTCCCACTTCTAGCCTTTTCTCACATTATATTGTAAAGAATTCATAAGATCAAAAAAATCGCGTGGTGGAACTAGTACAGAACAAAAATTACCACAGAAAATTTAAAGTTATATACATCACCCATATATCAGTGAAAAATATACGTTTCAAAGCCTGTGGTAAAAATTAGCAGTGTCACTAGACAGTTAATTGACAGAACTTTAATGGCTTAGTAACGCCATGAGTCATGACAACGCAACCAGAAAGATGTGAAAATCATCCAGTGACGGTTTGAACGAGCCAATAGGTGTCAAGCATATTGTAATGTACTTGGCTAAGTCATAGATAAAATACATATAGGTAAAACTACGAGAGCTGAAGGTGAGTCATCGCCTAAAAACGTAAGAACAGACGCATGAAAAAGCACTCTGTTTCTTTCTAACGCACGGGAATAGTCTGTAACGTATCAGCAAAATAACAGCTGGAATCGATGACTCACCTTCAGCTCTCGTAGTTTTACCTATATATACATATATACTAATATAGATGGACGACTCAAGGCAATCTTTGTGGCTTCTATTTTTAGTTCACCCCCATCCGCTAGGAGGCGCTAATAGACTTCCCACTTCTAGCCTTTTCTCATATTATATTTTAATTAATTCATAAGATCAGGAAAACCACGTGATGGAACTAATACAGAACAAAGATTACCACAGAAAATTTAAAGTTATATACATCACCCATATATCAGTGAAAAATATACGTTTCAAAGCCTGTGGTAAAAATTAGCAGTGTCACTAGACAGTTAATTGACAGAACTTAATGGTTGTTTATGGTTTACTAACGCCATGACTACGCAACACGCGACATCCACAGTGACGGTTTGAACGAGCCAATAGGTATCAAGCATATGATTCGGCCGGTATAGCAGGGCGCTAGCCAAAGATAGCGCGTGGGGGTGAACTAAAATTTTGCTATCAACGCCTGCGTATGGGAAGTAAGCACCCCATGGGCTAAGTATAGTGCCAGGTTCTTCCAATAAAACACTCGTATTGTTTTTACATATTTAATATAGTACGAACATCTTAAGCTAACAGTATGTACAGAAATCCTTGTCTATTGCAAGGTGTCATTATTCACCTGACACGCTGGATTGCTGGCTTCGCAGTTATAATGAATCTTGTACAAAACATCCTGCTAAAAGTGTCTTATAAGCTAATTCCGCAATCGAGGTGCTATGGACTCGTAGCACGTATTCTATGACTTACAATATAATTATTCATAAATAACTTAATTCAGAATACAGTCCATTACAATATGATTCGGCCGGTATAGCAGCGCGCTACCCAGATAGAGCGTGGGGGTGAACTAAAATTTTGCTATCAACGCCTGCGGATGGGAAGTAAGCACCCCATGTTGCAATATGGCGGACTGTCAACAAAAGATGACAGGGTGCAACAAAATGAAACTGTTCTGGCTCATGGAATTATGTTCTTCATCATCTTCGGACGATGAAGAGATATCAATTGCCATGCATAAACCAAGAAAAAAACGGCCGCGAATAAAAAATGTTGGCATTTTATTTGACGAGTATGACGAATCTGAGGTTATTATAATACCTGAAGCATTCGGCTTACCAACCGCACGAAAAAAATGCACATCCCACTGGCACGGTGCCGGGTCGCACTGAGAGCTGAGACTCTCAGCCTGAGAGTGTGCATCGAGCGGATTAAGTCGAAAACGCTATTAGAATTGCTGAGAATTTCATTCGTCCAGTGTCATAAAAAAAAAAGGTAAACGGCCGCACCTATGGCGTGGGTCACCCAGTGTGTGTTTGGACTTGCAAATAACACGGTTAACCATATTTCTCTCACAAGCACATATCTTGCTATTGATTAGAGGCATTTTCATCACAATGTTAGTTCATTCCAAAAATACATAAGTTTGTGACGAGTTTTGTGATAGATCAAGGAGTTTTCTTTTTAAATATTTTTTCTTGTCTATAATTGACTTTGGTGTTCTAAAATGAAAATTTATATTTTCTGCTGATAGCCCAAGTTTGCAATGATAGCCCTTGCTAATTAAAATATCTCTTTTAATTTCAGTACGAGCAGAAGCTACTCAACAAAGTATTTTGTAGACTGGGCTGGGATACGCAGGAAGGTGAGACTCACCTGGACACATTGCTAAGGGGGCTTGTGTTGGGCAGACTGGCATGGCTTGATGACGAGAATATCATTGTGGAGTCCAAGTTAAGGTTCACAAAACACATTGAAAACAGCTCTATGCTGCCAGCGGACTTGAGGAGCGCATGCTACAAGGCCGTGCTAAGGTCAGGCGGCCAAGGTACCTATGAGACCTTGCTTAAACTATACCGGTCAGCAGATCTGCATGAAGAAAAAGATAGGATCAGTAGGGCTTTAGGTGCTGCAAAAGACTGTTCTCTTCTGTCCAAAGTGCTAGAGTTTGCTATGTCTGTAAGTTATTAATTTCTTTATTGTTTAGAAATATAACACTCGTTTTATAACTTTGCAGCAAGAAGTTCGTTCTCAAGATACTGTTTTTGTCATTATGTCAGTGGCGATGACAAAAGTTGGTCGTGAGTTGGCATGGCAATTCTTCAAGGACAATTGGAGAGTATTGATTGACAGATACCAAGGAGGTTTCCTGCTGGCAAGATTGGTGAAGTTTACTACTGAGAATTTTGCAAGCGAAGGAATGGCCAACGAAGTAGAGTTTTTTTTCAAGGAACACAAATCACCAGGAACGGAAAGGACTGTGCAGCAAGCGGTGGAAACAATCAGGTTAAACGCGGCTTGGCTTGCACGCGATGGGAAAGCTATTACAGACTTTCTGAACAGCAAGCAATAGATATTGTGATCACACATGTTGAATTGTACTTCATATATTTTATGGTTGTTTAAATGCCAGCGACTGTATATCTATTATTTTTAATTTTTACACTTTTATCTTTATTTTGTACTTTAGTGGAACGTTGTAAGTTATTTTTTACAACATTCGACCGTTTATACTTTTTTTGCGTTTTTAATTGCATATTTTTTCTGTTGAAAATAAACTTTACATGTAAATATGTATTTGAAACCTTACTTTGTAGATTGCCACCAAATATCATTATTTTAACTGATATGAATTCTATTAGAGTAACCTGTATTGATTGTGAATTGTGAGAATTAAATTATTTGAAATCAAACAATTCTTTTTAATTTCTGCTAACTTAAATTTATTTTGACTCCATGAACCAGAAACATCTTCTGATCTCCGACTCACAACTCTGTCAGGGTAGCTTTCCACTAAAAATTAAATAGTGCCCAAATTGACATTTATAAACCTATACTAGATATGGACAGAATTCATTTGGCGAAAGAGTTCGGCTGTGCGCACGCGACGTCAGTTGTGTGACTTCAAATTTAGTAGACCAATGGCTTTTGCGATGTCTGAGTCGTCTTTTTTCGAATATTACTGGTGGTTGTCAAAGATAGGTCAAGCGGGTCCGCGCACAGAACTATATAAACCATAAACATATTAATAATTGGAGGGTTCAGAAGCCAAACAGCGTAAGTCATTATTTTCCTGAAATTGACTTAAGCGTAAGTGCCACCGGAGTGTTCATACCAGTTCATACTTTTAGTTGACAAAACACCCAAGACTTAGGTATATCAGTCACAGATGGTGACATTTATTCTGGCATATGAATATAAATGTGAAATTGTTCTGGTGTAACTGGTCAACTGGTGTAAGTCATTTCAAAGTTACGTTACTATACATTATACAATACTGAGTGGTTTATGAAGATGGAAATTTGAAATCTGAAATTTTGGAAAATGTGGAATTTTATGGGCATATATTACAAAATACATATGTACAAAAAAAAGCGGGGACAAAAAATTATACGAAGTACACTCAAAAGAAGACAAAAGAAATTAACACATCACTAAGATTTGATCACAAGTTCAAAGTTGAATTTCTCTCAACCGATTTTTATGACTCTTATTCAGTTGTAGACTGATTTGTCAGAAATGATACTGTAAAGGTTATTTGATTCAATTTTCAGTTTTGATCACAATTACTTGGTATTTGATACGCCTTACCATGCGAGTCATGGTAACATAAGTGTGTTCCAGACTTTAATCTTAGTGATGAGTTAACCTTTTTTTTAGGAGTGTAGAAAAGAGATTAGATTCCGCACTATTTTAAAATTGGCTGAAAGTTGAGAAAAGGGAATGATTTTCATAGACACTTTTTGCAATTGAGTCTTTTAATATGTTACAAGATTATAAGAAAACAATGATATCATAATCTACACAAACTACGCCCTCTGAATTTGCCTAGTATAAACTGGGCAAATTTGAAACTATAAAGTTTCAATGACAAAGGGTAGGCACATATATGTGGGATGAACGCGAGGGGTCTCGGGTTTCCCAAGAGTTTGCATCGTGTCTTGTAAAACATCTCAAAAAGCATGCTTCCGATCATGTCGTTATGTACATACTCAGAGTGTTGCTCAGACCAGAACAGAAATATTAAATTGAACTTATACTTGTTAAACGTGTGCAAGACCCAGGATTAACTGCATTTTTGATCGATCATAAATTTCTTGTGCCTGGACACAGTTATCCTTCAACCAACGGCAACTTTGGCGTCATTGGAACAACTGCAAGAATATAGGAAATTATGTATAGCACGAAACATTGTAGTCCAAAAGCTAGCAACGGTTCTATTACGTTATTTATAATTAGGCTAGAACTTTCAAATTCTGTCCCTTGTAGCATAACAATAAGATAATCGCAAGTCTACCAACCTTCCGGGGGCGGCTTTTGTGCCCCTAGATTCTTAAAGGAAAAAAAATACATTATTATAATCAGTCTGTCGCTTTGGGATATCAAAGTTGAGAACATTTCAAGGGAAGAAAAATCGCCAAACACGTCCCACTAAACAAAAAATATAGCCGCAAGATTTCTACAATATATTTCTGCGTGATTTTGTAATATTGGTTTTATGTATTATTTAATATAACTGTTATATCTAGGCAACCTCTTATGTCCTATACGTATTGACTTTTGACATGCCATCCCCAGTTTGTAAAACTACCTTCCACTAGCCGAGGGTCGGCACGGTCGGCACTGCGGGGACAACAGTGCTATATGTATCAAGAGTAGTGTTCGATTGCTGGCCGCGCTTAGTTCTGTTCAATCTGATTAGCGCTCAGTTGTCTAAAGTGCAGTTCGATTGCTCGTTGGACCTCTGAGCCAAACTGATTCCACCAATAGGAAGCAAGTATTTCAAATTTGCGATCAAAAAGAACAGAACGCGCTCAGTTGAAAAAGATCGCGGCCAGCAATCGAACATACCTTATAACAACTAACAAGCCACTCGATCGCTTGCAGCTTCCTATGAGCGCATGCGCAGAACAGCCAACCTCGCCTACTGGAACTGCTCAGATCACAGTTCCGCAGTGGCGTATCTAGGATAGGGCAGACAGGGCACGTGACCTGGGCGCAGCAGCCGAAGGGCGCAGTGGCGCCCGCTCAGCTGCGCATATTTTTTAAGCAACCTACAAATTTTTCGAGTCCCGGCTTTGAGTGACTCTTAATGCCTGTTCAGACATAGGTACATAAGACAAGACAAGGATAAAACCAATGCAATGAAATGTACAATGTACGTATTAATACTGACTTAAGCAGGGCTGGATTAACCATTAAGCACACCTAAGCACGTGCTTAGAGCACCAACAACAGGGGGGCATCCCAGCGCCGCGTTTACCACTAGGAAAAATAATACACATGCCTGGAGCTGCAGTGGCGTACCGAGGGGGGGGGGGGGCAAGGGGGTTATCATGCCCCGGGCGCCGCTTGCAAAGGGGCGCCAAATAGTCTCCCTTTGACTGATCTGAATTGAAAGATCGGAAATTGTTAACAGTATTGAATAAAATTATTGAAGAAACAGACAATATTCAAACTTTATTGCTATATTATTTGCAGTTTGCTTCGTTATAACGTCTAAGGAGAACTATACACACACTAAGAATACTATCTGAACAGTAATAAATGTGAGCTACGAATGACTATGTATACATGAATGAATAATAATAAAAGTATCCCGGGCTTGGACAGACTGTACGGGTATTCTGCCTGGGAATACCCGTATTTCCTAACGGCGCGCAACGGTACCGTACAAGAAGGGTACAAGGTTCGTCTCAACTGTTGTTATCAAAACAATATTGCCCTCGCACGTTCGAAAAGTACGTTCTTCTTTTTATACTTTTTACTGTTGTGTTCTTCGAAAGTAATATCTTAATCGACCGTTTCCGTTTCGACAAAGCATTGCGCGAAATTAAATTTGTGAATAACCGTGTTTTGGGTGGTAACACTCTGTAGTGGAAGGTAATAGTTTGACGCGTGACGTAAGGTTTATTACCAATGAACGGTTACCACTAATGGGCGTGAAATACGTCACTGTGGTTGGACTTTCTAAGTATTTATAAGATTGATTTAAATTTACAATTTTTCATAGAATTCTTGATTTTCCGTCGAAAATGCAAGGTGACCAAAAGTCTTTTCCTTCGTGGCTCTCTGCGCCAAGAAGTCCGTCCTGAAGATTCCTTTTGCAGTAGAACGCGAAACGTCGGCCTTTGCTGTGTTACCGACGCGGCTTCCGTCCGAAAATAAAGAATTCATTAATTCAGAGACAGCGGAAGACTACAATCTAGATAGAAGAATAACTTGTGTTGAGTACTTGACACTAATAAAAGACAAATAACCTGCTTTTTAGGAAATATTTATTTCGTAATCGTGCCCCATTGTACTTAACACACAGCTGTATTCACTTACAGTAGTACCACTGGCCGGACAAAAATAAGTACACAGTATATTACTATGTTTTCCTGGAAGGGGGGGGGGGCCAAAATAGTAGCGTGCCCCGGGCGCCAATTTTGCTCGCTACGCCACTGCAGTTCCGTACAACGATGTTTGAATCTTTTTCTTAAACTGGGGGGATGGTTACTGACATTAAGGATTAAGAATTATACTTTGTACAAGTATAAAGAAATAATTAAAGGAAAAAGACTCATTATATTAAATGTTATCCATAATATTAAGTGGAAATAATAAGGGGTGCTGCAGTTCCACAGTGCCTATACGCGAGCCGCATTACACAACGAAGAATTATAAACCCTAAATCTAGGCAACGAAGAAAGCAATGAATACTCGGTTTTCTTACAAAAAAAATCTTGTAATAAACAAAGCACACAATCATAATATAATTAAATTTGAGTTTCAAAAAACTAATGATTGAAATATGAAGTTAAATAATATTGAATCTAATAATAATATTCTTGTGTGTAAAGCTCAAAACAACTTGCTGCTTGCTTCGCGTTGCGCGTAACAAAATTAGCCTAAAATTAGAACAGACATGTCGAAATGTCACTCACCTTCGTGCAAAGATGGTGCAAAGCCTGCCCCGGACCGAGGTGCATTTAGTGGCCGCGACAGCGACGCCATAATTTTGCCATGTATTTTAAATGGGTGACGATGATACCACAAAAAGAATATAGTTCGCCTCAGTCTGGGGGAGCCTTCAACGAACGAAACAGAAAATTAACGCGCGAATTTCAAAACTACCATTACGAACGCATAGCACATGCTCGACGAAAAATGTCTCGATTTAAACTCCCTCGCTCTTTTATATCAATAATATAATTTTAACACCAAAACTAAGCATTATTATACAGGGTCATCAAAATGGAGCGTCTATGAAAACAATACTGTTTTCCGTTAACCGCATACCAAAACTTCGGGGTCAGGACACCTCATACCAAGACAAGTCATACCCGGACAACTCATACCAGGACAACTCATACCAAGGGACAACTCATACCACGACAACTCATACCGGGACACCTCATACCAAGGGACAACTCATACCAGGACAACTCATACCAGGACAACTCATACCAGGACAACTCATACCAGGACAACTCATAACAGGACAACTCATACCAGGACAACTCATACCAGGACCACTCATACCAGGACAACTAATACCAGGACAAGTCATACCAGGACAACTCATACCAGGACAAGTCATACCAGGACAACTCATACCAGGACAACTCATACCAGGACAACTCATACCACGACAATTCATACCAAAACACCCATAACAAGCCGACAAATGATTGTTGTCACGTACGGTGTCATCTAGAATGATGAGTAGGAAACTCTCTTCAACGCCTTAGTATTAGGTTATTGAGTTTAATTTTCTACATTGCCGAGTATTATAGGCATTATTATGTACAGCCGAAGAAAAAAAGATCTTTACATGACCGCGGCAAGCCTACACCGAGCGTAGGTCGGAGATTGTCGGTCGTCGTATATACCTGCTAAAGCCATAAAACCGAAGGGTCACCTCTGTTTCATTTCATTTTAAGCTTACTGTATGTAGATGGCATGAAATTGAGTTTCGTATTAATATAATATATTTTCGATATTTGGAACGAGCGAAACTACCACTCGTAGCTAAAGATTGTTATTCGTTAATATTTTTGTTGCGATTGGCAATTGCAATATTATTTCATTTATACTCAAATACATAGTAACGTTAGTCATTATTTTAAAAATTAAAAAAAAAATTGTAAAAATTTCAATTAGGCACATATTAAAATACTTTATCATCATGGCTACGTCGCCTAAAGGCAAACCGATTACTACATCGGATATCCGCTGTCAATAATTTTTAAAGGAAGGTAATCTCAGATAAGAATTTCATGTAAGTGAAAAAAATCTAACTCGGTTTCTACTTCGTCGAAGACCGAGATAATATACTTTTATTTACAAATTTTTTATATTTATTTAATTTGTTATGATAAGTAATTGAAAAATTGCAACTCCGTAAACTACAAAAAAATTCACTTAGATGGATATTATATATTTTATTTATGCATATAATTATGTATGCAACAAAAATATTATAAATATAAAATGTGAATAGTATAGATAAAAATAATAGGTAGATATATAACAGTAAAATATAATATATGTAATAACTTAAAATAAATATATGTAATAACATAAAAACAAATATTTAATAATATAGTAATAATATAAGCATGATAAATAAGAAAAGTGTTCTGTTGGGTTGGAGGTGATATAAATTTGGAGTGCCTTTATTTCATATTTGTTGAGGTTGGTATGACCTGCTGTTTTAGGAAATGATACATTTATGACAATCTAAACACAGAACATATGTATCGTCAATTTGTTGCACTAAGAAAACAAACAAAATCCTTTGTTGTTGTATCAGCCAAAATTGATTTAATTGTGGTTGTCCAACAAATTTTATGTTAGTCAAATAGCTGCCTAGATTAATAATTGAAGTGCTTTTTGTTTGCTTCCTTGGTGTTTTTATTACACTAATGGACATTTTTTAACGACCTTTTAGCTGCTCATTATAATTTATAGAGGTTTTGACTATTGCACATTTATTTACCTAAGTGTCTAAAATATATTATAAAAGGAATATTCACATTTATTATATGTCCCACATTTTTTCCCGCATAAATTACTTTTAGAAACTAAATGTTTCAGAGTAAAACTTTTCATATGAATGTACTTGTTTTTCCAAATTCTTAAAAAGTTACAGCAAACTTGAAATATTAGCAAAATAAATTTTGATATAAAATATAATTCCGGGCCTTTAATTTTGTAATTTAACCGAGTTTGTATTACCAAGTGTTATGCAGCAACGGATAAGATTGAATACAACCATTTTATGTTTTTTATGTCAATTTTCTGATGTTCAGATAAAAGGTTCAATGTTTCCAGGTTTCTATGGAACCCTTTTGAGGTGTCTAGAATATTGGAGTCAGCCAGTATAAATTTTTTTATCATTACAGAAATCAAATTAGCGATGAATTGACTATTTTTTTCTATAAGGATATGATTTAATTCAAATTTTTTCCACAAAAATCAAAATTGAATACTTGGAAAATTAAATATAAAACATACAAATAATCCCTACCATATTCACAGGCCACTCACAAAGTATGTTATCAATTTCTTATAATTTTGAGTAAATTTTATTACACAAGATTATAAATGTATTATATCGAGACAATTAAGCGATACATATATCAAAATCAGTAAGAAAAAAGGGAATGGCCATTAAAAAACTATCGATGACGTCATAAGTAAAAACAATTGAAGGTTGGACATTGGAATTTAATATAGTTATGTATATTTATGTATATTTTGATATGTACAAATTGACAAGTTGGAGGATTTGTAAAATAGCAATCCGTTCCAGAGATTTTGTCGTTTCCATACCTTATATAATAAATAATAAAATTAAATTGATTAATTAATATTAAGGTAAATAACAATTTAATGATAATAAATTGAGTAACATAATAGATTGAAGTTTAAATAAATTTTAATTTTACAATTTTTTGAAAGTTTTTGGATTGTAAATTGGATTGTAAATCCTCCCCTTACATATCACATATGAGAAAATGCGTATGGATGGTATTATAGAACGTCAAAATATAATTTTAATAAACAAAAAATAACAACATTTTTATAATTAAACTAAAATGCTGAACAACAGTTCTAAAGGGCATATCTGCAGCAAAGTAGAAACCGGGACAAATAAGATTTTCAGTTACATGCAAAATTGTAGAAATCTTTTAAAAATTATTTACGCCGAATATAATGATCGGTTTTGTGTTTCAGACATACGCCGGCCGGCGGCGCCCTGATGATCAAGGACTTAAAAATGTGCTTAACACAATATTCAACAAATTTGCAGATACGACCTTTAGAACTATAACAGCAGTATACCGACTGAAGCTGTTGGTATACCTACTACAATAAGAATTAATTTACTGTGTATTTTAAAATACATTAAATATTACAATGCACTATTGTCAGTTTCGGATATCGTAAACATAAGTATATAAATAGACGAAATTCGATTCCATACATACAGAAAAACAAAACGAAACGAAACAAAAGTGACCCTTTGGCTTTATGACTTTAGCAGGTAGGTATCCGACGACCGAGGACCGACAATCTCCGACCTACGTTTGGTGTAGGCTAGCTGCAGTCATGTAAAGATCTTATTTTCTTCGGCTGTACATAACACATTTTATACAACGAGGACGGCTACCGCCATCTAGTGAAAGAGTGATGTATGTAGGTACCATGAACATAACCCAAAATACACGACGGTTGCTGTTGACACAATAAAATAATTTAAATTTAGATTTCTACAATGGATTAGATGGGATGTGATGACTGATGCTATAATGAAGAGATGTTCTTTTGCAAATAAAAGACAAGCAGCATTAAAAATATTAGTGTTATCACTTATTAATCGGAAATTCTTACACAAAAATGTATTGTTATTACCGGGAGTTTTTCTTATTTGTATACATATCCGCGTCTGTAGTCTGTATACTTGTAAAATTAACAGGTCAATACATTAGAACTAATTAGAACTCCCAAACTATAGGCAACCAAAACTATACGAATCATTTGAAATAATGTACCTACGTCTTAATTTTTTAAATCAAAACTTGTCATGTCAATCTAAATTGTACTTACCTGTTTTTGGTTTTGCTTAGAAGCGCAATAGTTTAATACTAAACAATGTACAGCAAGGATGAAAAATAGAGATATGTATGTGGTACCATGGCGCAATAGTTTGAGAGCCGTGAGAGATTTATTTTCGGTGCAATATCCCGACAGAGCTATTCTTTGCATTTGAACTGTGCAAAATATTGTACTAAAATTTATTAATGATGGCTGCATAGTAAGTTCACACAAGAAAAGGATTAAAATCAGTCATGTATTAACTGAAGAACTAAAATTTAATATTTTATTACATTATGCGGAGGAAAAGAAAATATCATCACTTATTTTAATGTAGCTAAATCACCTGCCCATAAAACTTTTAAGTGTAAGTACAAATCTTACAAATTCTCAAATCACCAACAACTGTTTGATTTGGATAACAAAACTAGTAATTGAATAGTAATTGTCATATTTTTGACGTTATGCTGTGTTTATGTACGTGTTTAAATGTGATATGTCTGCCAATACTCAGCAATGTAGAAAATTAAACTCAAACACCTAATAATAAGGCATTGCAGAAAATATAGAGAACATCCACGCCATACAAATTGACCTAAGTTTGCTAGATGACACCGTATAGACACTACAATCATTTTTCGGTTTGTTTTATGGGTGTTTTGGTATGAATTGTCGTGGTATGAGTTGTCCTGGTATGAGTTGTCCTGTTATGAGTTGTCCTGGTATGAGTTGTCCTGCTATGAGTTGTCCTGGTATGAGTTGTCCTGGTATGAGTTGTCCTGGTATGAGTTGTCCTGGTATGGGATGTCCTGGTATGAGTTGTCCCTTGGTATGAGATGTCCCTTGGTATGACTTGTCTTGGTATGAGTTGTCCCGGTATGAGTTGTCGTGGTATGAGTTGTCCGGGTATGAGCTGTACCCGACCCCAAAACTTCGTCCATTTGCGATCCGAACGGAGCGACTCGTCTCTAGGGGTACTGAAGCAAAAATGTGTAGTATATGCAGCCGAATGTACATACGCGTAAATATAGTTCCCTATACAAAAATAAAATTTTTCCCATAAAGTTCAGAAATGAATAAAATGAAAACGCATGTTCAAAAGAAAATACACTATTACTGATCAATACATTTATTAACAAGATATAACCAATATAACAAAAAATAATGAAATTGATGTAACCGCTTAAATGAAACCATGCTTCATCCGAAAAAAGGAGCAGTTAAGAACATCATCTTCCAGAGTGTCCCTAGCCCAATTGCAAAAATGCACTCTTCGAGCGAAATCAAGGGGATACAGTTCCTGGACAACCGATATTTTGTACGGATGCATCTTCAGCGTTTTTCGCACAGCAGTATGCATCGTTCCATAAGATATTCCTACAAAACAACATTAATTATTAAACATTAGTAAAAACCTCATGGTGATATTAACCAACAAAAACTAAAGACTGCCGTCCATTGTTTCCGATGCTATACAACGCTATACTATGCTATGCCAGCAAGCATGTTAAAATTTATGTTTCAATAAGCATCTACTTATGCCATGCTGTGTTTACAACAAAAAGAATCCCACAGCGTGGCATAGCATCGCAAGCAGTGGGTGCCGGGCTTTAGCCAGAAAATGTGCTATACAATTATCGTTATTATAATTTAACCAGCAATAAATGTGTGCCTACCCGCTTGTTGCACTGTCCTATGCACTGATTTGTTAGGGCAGCGTACAACATCAGCTCTAATATTTTGTAGCACTTCTTCGGTTAGTTTTTGTGGTGGTCGTCTGCCTGGCCTCCTATCTATTGACCCTGTCAATCGAAACTTGTTTACAAGACGATTTATATGTCGTCGTAACGAAGAAACATTTAACTGACCCGGAAACTTTTGAATAAGGCCTTCGGCGCACAACGTAACCGAAAAGGACCATTCCCTATTCTCCATTTTCTGGCAATTTCGGAAGTAGGCCTCCACAATAAACGTGTCTTGTTCATTTGTGTAGGACGTAGGGCATCCTGAAGAACAATCATTCACAAACACACAGCACAATGAACTGCAACGAACATGCGAACTAAAATAACAGCCCCTTAAATCAGCTGACTTGCACGCATGATACGCCATGATGATACGGCGTGTTGCTAGTAGGAAGAGGATAAGCAGACAGCCAATCAGATCGCTCCTAGCATATGAATTTGTTTCGCGCCCGAAGTGGAAGTAAATTTTGATATGCGCTTAGCGGAAAAAAGGTTTTTTTCCATAGACGCTCTATTTTGATGACCCTGTATTAGTTTAGCAAAAGTCCAACCTGATTTCCAATGTCATATACTCATATATGTACTTTTTATTTTACCGAAGTGCACGGTAGCTGTCTGATGTTGCTGGACACTATGTACGCGACACCTTGGTGGCGCGCCGTTGCAGCGCGTTTAGTCCATCGCGATTTCAAGCAACCGGCGAACAAGCTCTTGCCCTCACGGCTCGCGCTCGTGGCTTGCTAGACTGTTGCTGGCAAATCGTGGTCCCATGCCCTGCGGCTAACGTGTGTGCGGGGAATTGTTATGTGGGTAGTGTGGTGAGTTTCTATACGTACTTAAATACGTACCTATCACTTATTTTTATTTATTTTTTTTACTTTTGTTGGTTATGTAGCGTTGACTACTCTGGACTACTCTTATAAATTTGGATATATTATTTTGTTATAGAACCTGCCAGGGTCACTGAATGGTCACTGACACATGAAGCATTTTCCAATTAAACATTGAAATGGAATTTGTTATTAGGAAAGTAGGAACTTCAGTCCATTTGAACATTGCAGATGATGCTCCCTTGGAAAACAGATTCATGACGTTGAGCAAAGCACCCTGAAGTACCCGATTATGGCCACAGTTTGGATAAAGATCTTGAAGATGGTGAAAAAAAAATCGCTATTAAGAAAATGATATTCTTCACCGTCTACAGTAAGTTAAGCTTCCTGAATTATGTTTAATTTTTAATTGACTGAGTTTTATTTACCCTCAGAAGCATAGAAAACAAAACGGATAAATTCACCTCAGATTTATATCGCTACGAGAACAATGAGAGAATGGAAATAACATTGTTTGGACCATCTCCGGGTTTTCCGCTGAAAGCCATCGAACCGTCCATTTAAAGCTGGAAACTGCAAAGGTCAGCAGACCGTTACTGTTGTCCGAGAGGAGATTGCAAGATTTCCACCCCATGAAAATGTGCGTAATATGTTAGTGCAAACTAAAACAAACAAGATGTGCTGTTTATTCCTGAGCACGGCCTCGTCAAACCTCCTACTTTATAATGATAAAAGATAAAAGTTTTAAAAGTAGGTTTCCCTACAAAATTGTCTCCTATAAGTAGAACTTTTTTTTGCAACTATTCGTATCAAAGAAATAAAGCTTGATACTGCTTAAGCGGTAATAAATTCAGTCACCTATGTCTGTGAAACGGTTAGTTGTATAAAAAAGGCTAATAAATATATTTTTGATAGGAAATTTTACAAGCTATAATTTTTATAATGTGAAGTTTCTTAGTAAAAGTACAGTTTCCGAGATAATTGCGGAAAATATGGTTTGTTGAGGGTACGCTCAGGTGAAAATAGCGCACAAAATTCGTCGACGAATTTTGTTTTATACACATTTCATGCAGAAGGAATTTTGATAACTTAATCTTTTTTTCTAGAGAATTACGGACGTTATTATTCCTGAACAACGCAGCCTATGCAGGAACAAGTTATATGCTGTCCAACTGTGTTAATTTAAAAATATTTACTATTTTTAATTTATTTCTCTATTTTTTTATAACTTGTATATATAATATAAAAATTATATAATAGTGTTTTAAACATATATAAATGTAAGTATAACCTGGATTATGGAAACGGGGTTTATGAACGAAAACACGTTTTTGAGATAAACGCGGTTGAAGTTTGTAACAACTGACAAATTTGTATTCTTCCACAAAACTTAACATGTATATATCTCAGGCGCAAAGATAGCTACCAATACGGGTTTAGTTTCATTGGAAAGTGTGTACTTTTCTCTAGTAGAATCATCGAAAACCTCAAAATTCAATGCACATAAACCCCCTTTCCGTAGTCCAGATCACATATATATTTTAGTGTTTAAGATATAAAACTGCCAACATGTTGGACGCTTGTAAACACGGGCCACTTAGCAGTGGCCCGCACCACTTATCTCTCAAGAAATAAAAATGACAGATATCAAATTTTGTAATCAAGAATTAGGATGAAAATATGTCAAGGCCATATCTTACATAATGTTTTTAGAAAAATTGATTTAGCAAATTGATTTTTCAAAATGTTGAAAAATTTAATGCTATCTAATTTTTTCATATTATACTTCTGAAATTTTAGTTTTTTACTAAAAAAATATGTTGTCGGCTTAATGTAAACCAAAAAGATCTATGATATATAGTATTTTTTATTTGTATTCTAGTCCGTGATTACAAAAGTTCAGAACTCTTAATTTTTTATTCTTCAGATAAGTTTGCTACCTCATCATGTATAATAAAAAAATTATGTTGATAATTTCTGTGCCTGGCCATATTATTAGACGCACTGTAAACACTAGAACGCTACTGAAGTGTGTCTAATAATATGGCCAGGGAGTGTATATGTGAAAACCTTATAAAAAAGTAATATAGTTATTATATTGTTATCTGTTATTAATATTATTATTCGTTGTTGATTACAATACAATAAAGAATACCTAGAAAATTGCCATTTGTTTCAATATTTAACCCACCACTCCTTTAAAAATATATAACATTAAAATATATCAAAACAGTAGTTGTTTATTGGGTTAGCAGGGCTCCAAATCAAAAATTGTCGATGGTTTGACCTTTTTATTAATCCAATATTTCGCCAATAATTTTTGGCTTCATCAGGGACTAAAATAATACACAATAATGATATTTTGCAAAACAATTACAAATCAAACATACCTATTTATGGTCTCAACAATTAATCACATTTAGACGAAGAAAACAGCATCACAAACAATATCAAGCAACAACACATCATGACAGTACAACGATCGATTTCAAACTGAAGACACCGATGGTCAACGCAAGGTTTTTTTTTTTCGTTTTTCACTATACGGGTACATCTGACATGCCGCAAAAATCACAAATAGCAAATACAAAGAAAACAATATATATATATATATATATATATATATATATATATATATATATATATATATATATATATATATAAATGAAAGCTGGTTAATCGACGGTAAGATATAAAGGAGAAAGGTATTTGTCGGGCAATTCCGTCATACGAAGATCGAAGATCGAAGAAGCAACCGTATACACGTGTTTCGGACTATTAGTCCTCATCAGTACGGTATAGCCAAGGAGCAGGTATAGCTCCTTGGCGACCCCCTGTAGGGAACCATTTGAGTGTTTTTCCATTGAGTGTCCATCTTGCTCCTTGGCTATACCGTACTGATGAGGACTAATAGTCCGAAACACGTGTATACGGTTGCTTCTTCGATCTTCGATCTTCGTATCACGGAATTGCCCGACAAATACCTTTCTCCTATATATATATATATACATACAAACAAAATACACTTTACATCCTATAATGACCAATTATAAAATCTCCAATACAAAAAGAAAAAAAAAAACAACAATATACATAATAACTGATCAAAGTCAATCATAAATTCTAATAAATAGGTCCAACACAATATACAGAAAAAAAAATGTTAAAAATTTTTTATCATTAGGTGGCAAGTTTGGGGTCAGAGTAAAAATTGATAAGAGTAATGTGGGTGGTGTTTTGGCTGATGTGGAGGGGTTGTTGGGTTTACTTCCTGACGAAGACAGGGACATTGTTAGGGCGCGTGTGACTTATGAGTTGACAAAGTTTGCATTGAGTAGTAAGAATAACGTATGAGTGTGGGAAAAGATCAGCAGGAAATGTAGAGGCTTTTTGAAGGGGCATCCTAATATAATTGTAACCAAAGCAGATAAAGGTGAGGTCACCGTGGTTTTAGACAAATTGGATTATCAGCAAAAGTCACTTCAACTGTTGAACGATACTAACACATATAAACTGCTATGTTCTGACCCCACTGAAAAGCTCCAACGACAAAATAATAAATTTGTTAATGTTTTACATTCCCAGTTTATAATGCTACCGCACCAAAAATGTATTGCTTGCCTAAAATCCACAAGGAGGGGACCCCTTTAAGACCGATAGTATCATGTGTTGGTTCTCCCTTTTATGAACTGTCTAGTTTTGTCGCTGACATTTTGACGAGAGCCTTTCACGAGTACACAGATTTTAACATCAGAGACTCTTTTACCTTTGTTGAAAAGTGCCAGGGTTTTGTGCTCCCAGGTAATCATGTTTTGGTTTCTTTTGACGTCGTCTCGTTGTTCACTTGCATCCCTCTTCAACTGGTCCTTCAGATAGTTGAAGAGGAGTGGGGACTCATTG
The DNA here is from genome assembly GCA_963966075.1 of Aphodius sticticus. Lineage (NCBI taxonomy): Eukaryota > Metazoa > Arthropoda > Insecta > Coleoptera > Scarabaeidae > Aphodius > Aphodius sticticus. The sequence continues at coordinate 56,038,683 of OZ014506.1, forward strand.
AGGATGTCACACTTATCGATAAAGCTTTGTTTTTTGCAAATACTAAAATTTTTGTTTGAGTGTAATTATTTTGGCTGGGACAAGAGTTTTTACAGTCAGATTTTCGGCACCCCAATGGGTTCCCCGCTTAGCCCTATCATCGCTAACATGGTCTTGGACTACATTCTGTTGCGCATTATGCCAACGTTGCCTTGCCAGCCTGGTTTTATAAATCAACATGTTGATGATTTGGTACTATCTCTGCCACCAGAGTTTGTTGATGTTGTGTCGCACGAGTTTAATTGTTTCAATGTGCACGTTCAATTTACGGTCGAAAGGGAAGTCAACAACTCTTTACCCTTCTTGGATGTTTTAATACTCAGGGGCGAGAATGGTGAGATTAGGACAGATTGGTACCGGAAAGAAACTAACTCTGGCAGATTTTTAAATTTTCACTCCAACCATCCAATTAACCAGAAACTTAATATTGTCACTGCGATGAACAGACGTGTTAAAAACAAAATCTTTGAGATCTTTTTAAATAATGGTTATCCGACACATTTATTTAGAAAACTTATTTTTGATGCCGCGCCTTATAGACGTATCACAGATTTGACGGCCCCTCCCAGAACGGACGTAGCAATTTACAAGAGATTTCCTTGAGAGTTGCTTATTATAATATAAGAACTGTGGGGGAGTTCTTTACTAAATTAAAACAAGAAACTCCCTCACAATATATGAGTAACATCGTCTACTGTGTTCCTTGTGGCAGTTGCGAATTGAATTATGTGGGTCAAACACGTAATTATCTGAAGACCAGGCTTGACCAACACAGAAGGGACATTCGAAACAAAAAATTAACAAGCGCATTGTCCCAGCATGCCTTAAATGAAAATCACAACATAAATTTTGACAATGTTAGGATATTGTTAAAAAAACGCAATTTGCGTGAGAGATTATTTTTTGAAATGATCGGTATAAGAACAACGAGTAACACTATGAATTTGCGGTCGGACACAGATAATTTAAGTGACATATACAGTTTTTTATTAAATTTAGAGTACAATCGCTCAAACGTTTTGGACAGCACGGGCGATATAAGTGAGCTAGTCTTTTAGTGAACAATTTTTACCTTTTCTCTGTATATTGTGTTGGACCTATTTTTTAGAATTTATGATTGACTTTGATCAGTTATTTTGTATATTGTTGTTTTTTTTTCTTTTTGTATTGGAGATTTTATAATTGGTCATTATAGGATGTAAAGTGTATTTTGTTTGTATGTATGTATGTATATAATATATATATATATATATTGGTTTCTTTGTATTTGCTATTTGTGATTTTTGCGGCATGTCAGATGTACCTGTATAGTGAAAAACGGAAAAAAATCACCTTGCGTTGACCATCGGTGTCTTCAGTTTGAAATCGATCGTTGTACTGTCATGATGTGTTGTTGCTTGATATTGTTTGTGATGCTGGTTTCTTCGTCTAAATGTGATTAATTGTTGAGACCATAAATAGGTATGTTTGATTTGTAATTGTTTTGCAAAATGTCATTATTGTGTATTATTTTAGTCCCTGATGAAGCCAAAAATTATTGGCGAAATATTGGGTTAATAAAAAGGTCAAACCATCGACAATTTTTGATTTGGAGCCCTGCTAACCCAATAAACAACTACTGTTTTGATATTACAACCAACGGGCAAAAAAATTCCAGATTAGATTAAAATATATATATATGAAATCAGCCCATAAACACGCGCGCGCCGCCGTGTTGCTGCACGCGTGGACCGGGCTTGCGGCGCATATGCGGTTACATAGCGCAAAGCTATTGCCCGAACGCGTGTCGGTATTCTGCACGGTCGCGCTACCGCCTTGCTAACAACATGCGGTCAAATTGTTATGTGGGTTGTTTAATACTGATTGTATTTCAGTAGTTAATTTGCTTTTATAAGGCTGTTATCTTTTATAAGTAGATATTTTTATAAAATAATAATTAATAAAGATACCTTTTGGCATAACTCTTCTGTTTGGCAAGATAAATAAATCTTAAAGACTAATAAAGACACCCTACTTTACTTTTACTTTTACTCTCCCATTTAAGAACATTATTCTAATAATTAAAGAAACTTTAACTCTATTTTCATATCTTAACAAAACGTAAATCATGTAATAATTTGAGAAACTAAAAATATCTACTGTATTATTATCGGGCTTTTGGTACTTTTCAGTATTTCCTACAGGCTTTAGAATGGCTTCCTCCTCAATAGAAGTTTATAAAAATCAAGACAACTGAAATCTTGGAAATTATATTTTGTTTTGATGAGTGACGAAACCGTTTCTGTTCTCAATAAATTTCTTTCTTTTGTCCATTCTTGGGTAATTAGTGAAAACACTCTCTCTCTCTCTCTACGTAGGCATTATGAGCTGGTATGCAAAAAAAATATTGAGCAATCTTCATCAATTCAGAGTACAAATGAGCACTCGGTGTTTTAAAAAAATTAACCAAAATGGTTTTGCGCCATGATCGGTAGACGGTGCGTGGCGACGACCCGGACTGTTAACAAAACTCCGCACGGACGCTCCCCGGACACCCTCTAAACTAGGACAAATCCGGGGAAATCCGGACGGATGGCAACCCTAATTAGAAAGAACGAAAGTGCAACACGTAAACACACTTATCAGCGTATTCTTAACTAATTTAACAGTAACACTTACTTATGCTCAAAATTATAAATTCCAAACAATTCTAATCCGTAACGCAATGCAACAATTCGCTTCAACTACAAAAAAAGATGTCACAGTTCACAGAATAGCTATTATACAAATGACACACATAATTGATAATCTTTTTGTACTATGCCATCTCTGAGAAATATTTATTGTGTTTCTATGATTTCTAACCATTGAATATAAGATTTAGTCATTGTATACTTTTGTAACAAGTAATTTTTTGCTTTTGTAGATTTCAACTGAAGATGACTCAAATTACTCAAATGTTGTGAGTCGAAGCAGGTTCTTATTAAATTAAACATTTCGCAAAGGATTAAGGTTTTTTTACTTTCTCACTCTATAAGCTTTAAGTGCAGTATACGATCCATGACGCAAACGAAGACGAAAACGTGATTGCGAACGGAAAATCGCAATGATACAACGCGGTTACGTTCCAAGGGGTGTAATGCGTCAGGATTTAGCGTGTAAATTTTGAGTAGGGATTTGAAATTGCGCGGGTGATATTACAGCGCAAGCGTCTAATGGTTTGGCGCGAGAATGTAGGGGCAGAAAAGGGACGCCTAAAGATTCATTCTGTTCGGCTTGGGTATTCATAGGGTAAACTAATTGATTCATATTGTCTGACCATCTCCAAACAAAGATTATTGATATTGTTTTCAGAAGTTAGAACAGTCATATTTTCTGTAAGCAGTTCTGCATTGTTCATATTGTGTTAAATAGATTCTATTGTTGTGATCGTAGATATTTCATTTTTAGAATATAACATTCATATTTTCTGTAAGCAGTTCTGCATTGTTCATATTTTTGTTAAATAGATTCTATTGTTGTGATCGTCGGCATTTCATTTTTATAATAATATAAACCTGTCGTTTTTATGGAGAAGCAATTTGGCTTGCAAGTAGTTTTGATTAATAATTAGTAAGAGTTCATTCTCCAACAAAGTCTCAGAGAAAGAACTCGCAAGTCTCAAGCCTCCGTAAGAATTCGATAAATATCAGATAGGCTGGTGAAACCAGAGAATTGACAAACTCTACCGTATCAAGTAAATTAGAGAATTTAAGTCAAGTTAGGGGTTGCGTTGCAAAATGGCGGCTAAGCGTCCCCTTCAGTAGAGTGTGATTTAATATAATAACGATTAGAAGGGATTCTCCCCCCCCCCCATTAGATGGGCGGGCACGCAAACGTAAAGAAACAGCACAGGGATTTTTTAAGGACCATCTGTATAAACAGTTCATTTTCGGACACATGTTGGTTAAGATTTCAACTTATTTTGGTTTGCAATGTGAGCACCTTTTATCTCAGAAAAGTAGCATATCAGATTCAGTTGTCATTTTGCTGCTTTGCTTTGGTACCTAGATATATCAAATAGACAGTGGTCAACACTGAACAAATTTCTGAGAGGCTTTCTATATACCATCAAAGCAAAGCCGCGCATATTTTTTACTTTATCATACGTAGTATGTAAAGTATTGTAATCGTGCCAAAAAAAATTTTTGAGATTTTAGCGGAAATATGTCTTTTTGGGTCCCCTGAACATTTTTGACCAAGGTACAAAAAAATGTCTGTGTGTGTACCCGTTTTTTTGTGGCGACGATTCCGAAAAAACTACTAAAGGTATCGGGACGAAACTTCATATTTAGAAGTTTCATGACCAACCTTAGAGCTGAAAAGCTTTCTGTTGAAAGGGATCCAGAGGAACTGGAGGATTAGTGTTAGCATTTTTGAAAGATTTTGCAAATAAGCCGCCATTTCTGGAATTTCGTCGAAATAGTTAAATAATAAATTAAAGTAGAGGAAATTCTGAATAATTTATGGTACAATCAATAGCTTAGCTGCATGAGCAAATTCTATTTCATCGAGATCGGTCGTACTGCATTAAAACTAGTAGCCAGGATTTGTCAGATATTTTGTTTCTAATGACAGTAGGTAGTGTCGAAGGCTAATGTTTTGACAATACCTACTGTCAATATAAGCTGCGTTCTGATATTGTACACCGTTACACTTTTTACACCCAATAACACGTAAGTGTCATTTGGACGGTGTACCCGGTGTCAACGGAGTACAATATCCGAACGCAGTTTTAATCGACATATCTGTCTCTAGTTCAAATCTCGATGAAATAGAATCTCATGCAGCTAAACTATTAATTGTATATATATAGTATGATAAAGTCATGTGCATGGCCACATCAGATTTTTTTCTGTTCAATGTACATTTATCTGGGGAAAGCAAATCTATGGTCGTAATAAAGTAATTTAAATGTTTCAATTGGAATCAGTACCCCTGCGTTTTAGTCGCAATGCACTTATAAACAAAATTCCCGAGGATATTTCTCAGGTATATGTATGTATAAGTATACACAGCATCCCAACCCAAGTCAAAATCAAGTCAGCAGCAATTTTTTTATATATTTTTTCTACTTTGCGTTCGTTATAAACTCATAACGAAACCGCTTTCGGTGTCGTTATGAAAACACTAGATCACAAACTTTTAGTAACTTTTAGTTTTCCAATATTAATGATATTGACGTCAAGTGTCAAATAACGCTGACATCCCAATGGCTATTGGCTCGCGTCAATCGTATTTGTGAATTTTACCACAACTACCAACTGTTGAATATAAAACTACTCTAGATTGTAATATGACAACCGCAATTTTCGAAATTTGTGTAAAATTTTTATCGCGAAAAAATAGTATACAACACTCGTTTTGTAAGACGTATTGGCGCACTCGTTTCATTTAGGCACTCCTCGCTACACTCGTCGTGCCCAAATCAACTCGTGTGCCAATTTTTGTCTTATCAAACTTGTGTTATAATATACATATGTTGTGGAGTTTTTGAATCTTTGGGCCGTGTTGTAGTTAATGGTGTTTATTTCAGTTGAAATTACAGAGTAGTTTCGACTTAATAACTAACGTAAACTGGCGACGAGTCGTGATAAGTAGAGTTACGAGAGCAGACAAGAAGACTACCCGACCACCCAGCTCTGCCTAGACGCCAGCTCAACCCCAAAACACTTGAGATGTTGAAATGAAACACTTGATTACACAACCAGCCTGTAACCGACACACGTTCTACACTATATGCATTCTTACCGACAGATCCATTCGATCCTTTGGCTAATACAGTTGTATATTCTTCTAAATAAAATAGTTTAAGCTCAACAGTGTTTAATTTCCAACGAGTACTATTTTAAAAGTGGCGCAGTCGGTAGGATTTGTGGAAGATCGAGAAATAATTTAATCAGTCTTTGATTTCTATCATTAATTCACAAATTCGAACATCAAGTGTTGGCCGTGGGCAGCAAATCGAAGGAATCTCGCTATCAACTCATCTGACTATCGAAGTCGAAAACCCTGACTACTGGAGTCGAATACTCTGACTACTGGAGTCAAGAACCGGACCATTGGAGCCGAAAATTTGATTATACCAATCAAAAAGCTGACTATTGGATTCGAAGACGTGTGCTCATTTGCGAACAAGGATAGCAACGACTATTTCGTAAGTGCAGTTAACGTGTTTTTCTATTTAACATATTATTTACCATATTCCCGTTGTTCTTTTTTTTACCGAATAGAATAGAATAGAATATATTTATTTCCATTAAACTCGTGTACAGAGGTTGGATTTGTCATGTTTTAACCTTACAAAGCATCTCTACACTAAAACACAAATTACACACAGTACAGCCTAAAAATTTACATTAAAATAATCCTGCGTTGAGTAAAACTGATGTGTGTGCAAGATTTTCTTCAGTGTTGTTTTGAACATTCCAAACTGGCTCAGGCTCCTGACGTCAACAGGAAGCTTGTTAAACATTTTTATCCCTACAGCAAAAGGCGAGCTCACGCCAACACTTAGTCTATGGTAGGGTGTGGCCAACAAATCTCTGCCCCTAGTATTAAAGCCATGAGTATCCCCGCGAGATAATAAGCGACCCTTATTCCTAAACACAAGCAGACACAACTCCAATATCAGAACGCATGGCAACGTCAATATACCAGCACGAGCAAACAATTCCCTGCAGCTATGAAAACGGGAAACCCCGAAAATTGCACGTATAATCTTTTTCTGCGCCACAAAGACTTCGGCAGCACGAGAAGAACCACCCCACAATATGACGGCATATCTCAAGCGTGAACCGACCTCAGCGCGATAAAACATGATTAGTTGGTCAAATGTAATTATACCACGCAGACACCTGACCTGATAGCAGATAGAGGCCATTCTCTTAATCAGACTGTCGCAGTGGGGCGACCAAGACAAACGTTCATCAACAATCACACCCAAAAAGCGTACCGCACTCTCACGTGACAGTCTCTCCCCGCCCATATGCACAGTCACATTCTCACCGCCCGTACCAAAACGCAGGTATTTTGTTTTGTCTGCATTCAAAAGAAGCGAACTAGAGCAAAACCACTCATGCAGTCGTCCCAACCCATCATCACACAACCGCGTCATTGTTTCCCCATCCCTCGCGGAAACAACCACAGAAGTATCGTCAGCGTACAAAGTAACCGCCGTCCCCCGAGGCACACACCGCTCAAGCGAATTGATGTACAGCAAGAAAAGGACCGGTCCCAAGACCGAACCCTGCGGAACACCCAAACCCACACCCACCATGCCCGAGTCCACGCTCCCAGCAACACCACCGGAGACGCTAGGAACAGAGACAAACTGACGCCTGCCCAAAAGAAATCCACCAAGCCAACGAAGAGGCACCCCTCTGACGCCGCAGTCGGTCAGCCTCTCCATAAGTAAATCATGGCTCACACAGTCGAAGGCCCTGCTGAGGTCACAAAAAACTCCCACAGGCCACGCACGGCGCTCAAGTCGTTCAACCACCGACTCATAAAACCCAACCAGTGCCAACTCACAAGCTCTCCCGGCACGGAAACCAAACTGGCAATCGGAAAGCACCCTGTTTGCATCCATATACTTGTTCAGTCTTGACAGATAGCACAACTCAAAAACCTTAGAAAATACAGACGTCAAGGAAACAGGTCTGTAGTTCTTAATACTCCTCGGGTCACCCTTCTTAAATATCGGCACAACCTTACTGACTATAAGTTCATCCGGAAACTCCCCCGCCGCAAAGGACCTGTTAATGACATCCGACAATGGGGCAGCCAGAATGTGGGCAACGGACTTCAGCAAAAACACAGGAACACCGTCAACCCCGGGTGAAGCGCCAGAGCGCAAACCCCTCAACACGCGAACAACCTCGTTGGTGTCCACCGGCGCCAAGAAAAAGCTTCCGAGCTGATCAGCCTGGCAGGAGCTCCGCAAAGAAACAGACGGAATTGACGGAATTGCTCCAACGATTGAGGCAGGCTCCGATACAAAGAAAGAATTAAACGACTCCGCAATAACCCCCGGGTCCCTCAAGTGACGGCCGTCAATGTCCAGACCTATAGTTGGAGCTGTCTTTTGCTTTCCATTCAGTTCATTAATTACGGACCACGCTGCCTTAGTTTTGCTCTTAAATTCTCTTATTCCTCTTCATATTATCGAAAACATTCTCTAGGCATGCATATCGCGACTTCAAATGGTACATATCCCTAAGATCTCGACTTGAATCTTTCACCTCCCGCGTGACCCAGGTTCTACTGACACCCTTTTTTACACTCCCAACCTTCCCTGCTTAAGTCATCAATAAAATTCTGTACATTAGAGTCACTGTAATTTCTTCTGAATAAGAAGTACGTTGTGAGAGCCCTTCGCAAATTCAGGTTCACCTAAAAAAAAACGACACGATGGTCCGATATCGTGTTGTCCTGAACCCTAACCCTACCGCCAACGCCCGTAAATATATGATCAAGCGTGAACTCGCCTCTGGTTGGAGTCTCTATAACATTGCAAAGTCCATAAGACAAGCACAAATTCTTTAAAAGATTATACTGATTGGCGTCTCGCACAGGATCCACATTAAAATCACCCAACAGGACAACGGATACATCGATAGGGCGTACATGATAAAGAACATCAGTCAGATATCCCAAAAAAACATTAAAGTCCCCGCTAGGGGATCTATATACATTTAGAACTATACTGGCTTTGCCAAAATCTGGTTTAAATGTAATGCCACATACTTCAAAAACTTTTTCGTGACAGTACTGATGCAGTTCAATAGGATGGCTCTCAATATAATCGTGTACCCAGATTCCAACTCCACCACCACTAAAATTACTCCTACTAAAACACGTTACATTGTTAAAATTTGCAAAATGCACGTCACCATGCCCCCAAATTTCAGTCAAACACATAATATCAACATTATCATCACATAAATAATCGGTAAAAATATGGTTTGCAGTTTCCTCATTCAAAGACCTGCAGTTGAGCAGCATAAGGCTGCATCCACTGTTTGACACGTTACACCCATTGCTAGGAGCACTCCGGCGGCGGTCCATCCAAGCTCGTCAGCTGTTCTTCAATTACAATTGAGCCAATTGACCCATCCAAACTCATAAGCTCTTTATCTATAACAATTGAGCCAACTGGCTCAACCAAGATATCCAGATTGGTAACCTGGTCACGCGTTGTAATTGAAACCAAGTTATTAGGATTTACAAATGAAGTACGAGGGACGACATATTGCATATAACGGATCTCGTGAGTGACCGCCAAGAATAGCTTGCGTTTACCTTTATTGTATGTCATAAAATGTCGTTCCGCGAAATTATGGCAAATAACTCGTTATTAAATCTGTAGATACTGTCATTGAGGTACGTTTCTACATTTAAATAGGGTACAGATACAAATATCGCATTAGTATGCTTAATGTTTAAAACTGCCTTAATAAATACATCTCTACGAGGGCACACTCTCCGCAAGATGTCGTTGGTACCGGCAACCACAATCACATAGTCGTCACATCCAAACGTTGCAGTTAACTGAAACAAATTTTCAGTAGTTTGCTCGAAGGTAGCGTTTGGTTTAAAGAATGCCTGAACATCGTAGTCCCGCGCGAAGCGACGTCTGAGGATATAAACTGCATCTCGACATTGGCTATCCCCCACAATTAGAATCTTTGGCTTGGTGACATGACTATACTGATTTCCGTTAAGATTTTTTCCCCCGCATGGAGATGGCGCTGTATCGGAAACTATCGCATGGGATTTGTTTACATTTTTCCTCTGTTGAATTGCAAGTGCGCTTTGATCGTCGGTTCCGTGTTTAATATCGTTAATCAGTAATGTTAACTCACTCATCTGTGTTGATAGTGCAGCTTTCATTTGTTGGATGTCATCGGCCAGAGCAATAAAACCATCCACGCAATCGATTGACTTATCCATGTTGTTACAAAGAGGTACAGTTTCTTGCACCTGATTAACACTAACGTCTGCTAGAGAAATATCCATCAATTTTGAATTGAGATCAATTATCCTCGACTTCATAATCTTAATCTCAGCGTTCATTTTTGCACAATTGCATTCTTTTGAGGTTACGTCAATTTGACCCTCACTTGTCACATTAATCCCTTTTACCTTAAGTACGGATGAAGGGTGAAACTTCTTACAGCACTTGGCACACATAACAAAATTTTTAACAGTAGCAGAACACCCACTACAAACATTTTCCACTCTTGATTTGGTAGTCGACATCTTGTTTTATTAACACAGTTTTATTCTAATACTTGATCCGAGATACTTAGTTTTGTATTGTGAAATAGGATTGAATTAATAGATGAAAATAATTAAAATGGCAACCTCAATTTACATTTCTTGTGATAGGGCTCTCAAGCTGATCCATTCTTTTGTTGGGAGCCCTGTTCCATTGAATCCCCTCTCGAGTTCAGTGTCAATAGAGTGTCCAGTCATCTTCTGAGAATACTTGTTAAGTATAATCCCGATTATAATAAGGAATGCAAATATGTACTTTATGAGTACTAAGCAAAGTCAGCACTCATTACTATCTTGAGCGGATTAAAAGAGCCTTTGGGTCAACGTATACGTATTCAAAATCCTGGTACCATAGCCGATTTAACAACTTTGTTGATTTTGAATCAGAACCAACAATTCATATCAAAACTAAAGTTCCCTCAAGTTCTGCAACCTTACTCTCAACCATTACCCAGTTCATCAATGAGCAATATAAATCCGCCTATTAAGATGTTTGTAAAAAAAATGCACATTTTGTGATAAAATAGGTCATATCGAAAGCGAGCGTTTTATAAAGAACCGAAAGCAATCGCTAAGGGGTGCAAAGGCACAAGTTTTCGCCGAAACCCTTGAGTCGGGTGAGGCTTGCCAGGACTTCGTAGAATTCGAGGTAGGACCCGATAATTGTTTAGAGATAACAGACTATTCCTTACCCAGACCAATTCAACGGCTTAATAATTTAAGCCCCTCAGAAAACCAGTTGTTATTTATACAGATAAAAAATGTAAATCTTAAATTTTTGGTAGATACCGGAGCAACCATATCTGTTATAAAACCAAATAAAATTAATAATTCACAAATTAATAAAGAAAATTTAAATGTTTCTGGAATTAGTGGCAAACTAATTAAAATTAATAAGAGCTTATCCATGAACATTTTAGGAAACGCTCAAAAATAGTACATATTTAACTTTGACTCGGCATTTGATGGCATTTTAGGAATTGATTTTCTTTTTAACAATAAATGTACCGTAGATTTTGCAAACAAACAGTTAGTAACGCCTAATCGCACAATTCAGTTATTATGCCTTAATAAGCCACTGCCTCTAGTACCCAAACTAGGTAAGCATGACACAAACGCTGACAGATCGTCACCAATCAAAATAAATACAATTTCCTCTAATACATTCGTCGATTTTCTGGAAAAGAGTGTCGATTTAAATCCATCATTTAAAACAATACCGGATCAAGGTATGTCTAAGAAACATAAAGATATAATTTATTTTATTTCAGACAAAGACGCCATACCTTTAGATTATGGCCGAGATTTCAAAGATAACAATATCCTCACTATTAAAAACAATTTTGAACAGCATTACATTTATTCCTTGGCATCCGTGTGATCTGCATAACTTATATGACGCTATAGCATCAATTGATATAAACAATAATTTAACATATTTTCTAAATAATATACAAAACTCAAACATCTTAAAACTGCTTGCATGTCATTTCCCTAGTACAAAATTTATTAATTGCAAGAATATAATTACCACTCCAACAGAAGCCGATATCAACACTATCATAAAAACATACCACTGTTCAATTGACAATTGTTACAAGGGAATTTTGAAAACATATAAAAAAATAAGAGCCTTTTATTTCTGGCCAAACATGTATAAAACGATTTCCGCATTTATAACTTCTTGTGAAATTTGCCAACTAATTAAATTTGTAACCACCCGGGTTACGGATTATTATAAAGTATGGGAAATTGGGCGCTGGGTATTTGTTAGTAATAATTATTTCTGACTCTAATAATTAAGAATCTTACGAACGGGCACAGCTGCAGCTTACCGCGAGTTATCAGCGGATGTTTAGTAACCGTTTTGCAAATCTCGCGACTAGTTTATTTATCGTTGGGACTTTCTCTGTGGGTGCCTTTGTCATGGACGGACCTAAGCTATGAAATTGAAACTTGGTTTATGTTAACTGATAGCGTTCGCCGCGCTAGCTGACGGTCTTTGTTCTATGGGTCGTGGGAAACGCTGATTGTTGTTACAGTCAAATTCTTGAGGGTTGACCACACCAGATCGTGGATTGGTGGAAAAGCCATGATGGCCGAATGTAGACTTAACGTGGGAGAAAACTAGGAGAACAATTATTGGTGGGACATTTTTTAAGTGTGGATTTTGTGGGCTGGCTTGAAAAACTTTCTGCGGTGGGGGTGGATTTAAAAAGGGAAACTACAGGCTGGGAGAGATCATTCAGATTCTAATTCAGAACCGGGGTTTTAAGTTCAAGGAGAATATTCGTGAGCTAGGGACATGAACCGTGTATTGATTTGACTGGGTGACATTTTTGGATGTTTATAATATAATTGATTTTACGTTGAATAAGTGTTGGAACTTGTAATTCTTTTGGTATAGTGACATTTGATATAAGTTGAATCTTTGTCTCAATTTATATTTCTTGTTACTCTATTTCATTTAATTTGTATCTCTGATGCAGTTTATATTTTGCGTTACGGTATTTGACTTAATTTGCATCTCTGATGAAATTTATGCTTTATTTTAACGTACTCAAAGTAATTTGAATCTGTCTCATTTGTGTTTAAATTTATCTTAATATATTTAATCGAACCTGAACGTGGCCTTAGTGGTTTTATTTTAGTAATTAAAGTTGAATTTTCCTAATTACCCGGTGAATAAAGATATTAGCTTAAGACAGTGCAGTTGATTAAGAATACGGTAAGTGCAGTTCTATTATCTCGAATAAAAACATCAAAATTCGCAAGAGATAAATCTTCCAACCCCTTTTGCTCCACTTTAAGTCACCTGTTTATTTAACATCTAAAAAGTAGCTAACCGCTCGGCTAACCACAACTACCCGGTATTCTGGGTGGTAACAAAATTAAGAGTAAACACAGAAAACCAAATTTAGTTGAACCACCTATAAACCCTAGAAATAAGCAGATTGAAAATAAAACTAAAATTAAAGACAGGATTTATAAAAAGTTTACAGATAATAACACCACTTTTCATATAGGACAACTAGTCTTGTTGAAACCCAAATTGAATACCGATAAATTAACAGAACTACGAGAACCATACCAAATATTGGAAGTTGACATAAATAATAAAACTGCTTCTATAGAATTGGAAAACTTGCATTATATTTTGGTCAGCTAAAACCTTTGTGTCAGTTCCTCTTTAATAAATTACATAGACGTTAGTGATTTACAAAATGACAAGTTATTCATAAAAAGTGCTAAACTATATACGCAGAATCACATTATTGATCTAGTAATTAAGTTAAAGTATATTAAAAATGTTGAATTAAGTTAATTCATTAAGTTTTAACAATGTCTGTAGATAGACAGCATTTTGTCTTAGAGTTACTGATTGTATGGAGTAGGAAACTACTAATTCTATAGTTTTATATGTGCCTTTATTATCAAGTTCCATTTGTCACAGGCCAAAATTATAAACAATCTGATTTCTTTTTCCAATTATACTACCTCCCTTATTCCACCTGTCGTCGTAGGGTCTACAGGCTATCGGCTATTACAGACCGTTCCCACACATCGCTCTAAGTGTGGCCTTGTTTCTTTATATACATACGGCGCCAAGGAACGATAGGGTCTAACGACAGGACCAAGGAAGGCTAAGATGCTATAGAGGGACACACCGGCACTAGGCGTTCACGCGAGTACAGCCTTTGTCTTAAGGCAGTACATTACATAGTAATAACGTTATAACTGAGCTAATATCAATAAAGTAGAAGTTATAGAAGTGTGACTAGTGGTTTTATTCATAAGACAACACACCTTAAAGTACGTTGCTGTATCTTATGACAATAGCTTGCAAATTTATGTCCGACTAACCACCAAAATGCAAATTATTAATTGCCACATATGTTTGCCCGAGCCCGAAAGAAGAAGCCTTGGATACCGAGAAGTGGATACATCAGACCGAAGATGACTACATCACATGGCGACCCAAAATTGAGACAACTGGAACTGCACACCCTGTCGACACCAGTCATCTTCCAATGATTTTCGACACCGATAAATCATCAGGGGAAGGTGTTACGAGACCAGACAAGAAGACTAGCCGACCACCCAGCTCTGCCTAGACGCCAGCTCAACCCCAAAACACTTGAGATGTTTATATTACACAACCAGCCTGTAACCAACACACGTTCTACACTATATGCATTCTTACCGACAGATTCATTCGAGCCTTTGGCTAATACAGTTGTATATTCTTCTAAATAAAATAGTTTAAGCTCAACAGTGTTTAATTTCCAACGAGTACTATTTTAAAAGTGTAGTGTATGCGTAACAACTGGTGAACTGCAAGAAAGATAGTACTTTTCCTTTATATACCAAGGAAGTGGGACGATGTCTCGTCACGAACAAAGACCAATTAAAATCTAGAAATTGAATATGAGTGCACGAATCATGTCACCAGCAACCAATGATTGCGTTGATGACACAGGGATTTTATACCCGACTATGGATCGCGAGAATTTAGATATACGAGACAGCGTACGTGCTTCCTTGGGTGAGTGGAAACAAATGATCGTCTGACATTGATATGCGAAAACAGACCGACGGCTATATAACACATCAAATCCTAGATTTGCTGATTTTTCACTTTTAATGCTTGACGCTAGTATTCATAGCTAGTATCATGCTAGTATTTAGTTCTAATCAGTACCTCCCCGCAGGTTCGGTCCCGTTTTGCCTAACATCAAATCTGTTCATGTCCCTTTAGGGCCGATACAGGCCGATATACCGGGTGATTCAATTTCGCGGCTCACCATGGGGATCTCGCTTATTAGTGGAGATAGAGGCTATGTTTAAATTTGGCAAAGTTTCGTATTTTTGTGCTGATCAATTATCTGAAAAGAAATTTTAGCTATCCTTTTCCATTTTAAAGATATCCGCAAAAACCTGAAATGTCAAGATGAAATGTGAAGATGTCAAGATAATTTTTTATGCAAAACCAAACGTAGCTAGACATTTGAAACAAAAACATTCTGCAGCTATTTTTTAACAAGGAATGCAGTGTTATTTTTTAATTTGAAATAACATCAAAGATGGCGGCGTAACCATGGCCAACTTTTGCTTTTCTTATGGGCGCCATGTTGTATTTTCGCACTTTCCGATAGCCGTGTTTTTTTCTCATTTCCGCATTGTATAACATGTTGGCATTATTTTTTAAAATAATTGTTTAATAATAAAAAAAACTTTCTTCTTTTTCTCGTTGTTTGTCGTGCTTATCAGGTACCCAACTGGTTACAGACCGCCGGCGCCGGACTGAACAGAGTGCTTTGGATTAAAAACATTCAGATTATAAAAGAAGCAAGTTTATACAACAAAAAGCTTATTTTTTAAGTAAATGTTTAAGCAAATTGGTCGCCATTTTCTTGAAGGCATAAAACCGAGCCAGCTTTTCTACATGTAGTTATGCTCTTCTACCTGTTCTTCCCGGAATAGCATTCGCCGCATTTGTTATAAGATCCCGCAGATCCTCTATATTTCTGTGAGTTTCGTGATAAATGTCGTCGTTCACAGTTCCCCATAGAAAATAGTCCAGATGACTTAAATCAGGGGATCTAGCAGGACTTTCCACCACTCCACCATTACCAATCCAGCAATCTAGAAATTGTTGATTCATATAATTTCGTACAACTGCAAAGTTTGACTTGTGTGGGGTTTGTACGGTTTTAATTTCTTTGTTCGTAGTGCTCTGCAAATACGTGTTTTTGGCAATTCCAAACTAGAGGCTACTTCCAGCGTAGAAATCCGAGAATCGTCATTTATCTAAAAACCAGTAGTTGAAGCATTGCAAATTATGGTAATCTAACGTTTACCATTTACAAAATATCTCTTTGATCGTTTTCAACATTTTCATGAGAATTATAAGAATTGCGGGGTTTACTAAACGATCCATGGTCCGCTAAATTTCTGTCCAATCTTAGGAATTTTGTACGATTGGGCATTTCTATGAGAACAATAATAAACCCTTATATCACGCTTTTCGTTATTGGTAAACGGCATTTTACATCCACAATCAACCACAATTAAGGTTTATTTGGTTAAATGGCAAACCCAACGCTGAGCGCGCCGGTTGGTCCAAGTGCATTTTGTTGACGTTGCTTGGCAACGAGTCCGGCGGTCTGTAACCAAGCTCCAGTTAGCTACCTGAAGGTTTTTTTATTATTACACCATTATTTTAAAAAATATTGTTAACATGTTATACATTGCGGAAATGAGAAAAAAACACGACTATCGGAAAATGCCAAAATTCAACATGGCGTCCATAAGAAAAACAAAATTTGGCCATGGTTACGCCGCCATCTTTGAACTTATTTCAAATTAAAAAATTACACTGCATTCCCTGTTAAAAATTACAAGCAGAATGTTTTTGTTTCAAATGTCTAGCTACATTTGGTGTTGAACAAAAAATTATAAACGATATCTTAACATTTCATTTTTTTGCGGATATCTTCAAAATGAAAAATGATAGCTTAAATTTCTTTTCAGATAATTGACCAACACAAAAATACGAAACTTTGCCAAATTTAAACATAGGCTCTATCTCCGCTAATAAGCGAGATCCCCATGGTGAGCCTCGAAATTGAATCACCCGGTATTCACCTAACGTCAAAGTTGAAGTTAACGATTACGTTCAGTGGCGTAGCGATGGGGTGCAAGGGGGGTATCATGCCCCGGGCGCCGCTTGCAAAGGAGCGCCAAATGGTCTCCCTTTGACTGGTCTGAATTGAAAGATCGGAAATTGTTAACAGTATCGTTGTGACATGTTTTGGAATAATTGAAAACATGTATCTCTTTTTCTCACGTTCTACATTACGATGGGAATTATTAAAAAAATACTTTAAAGAGAACTGATGGAGCGCCAGAGCACAAGCGGTTAGCGTTATTGTCGATGGGATGGAAGAAGTAGTAGACCTTCTTGAAAAATTAGCATAAGACAGTACTACCACAAGTGACACCAGAAGTGAAGCTACAATTTTATTACAAAATATACTTAATTTTAATTGTATACTAAATTATAACTTTTGTCCATTTCTGGCATGAAATCTTGAGGAGATTTAATCGTGTGCAGCTCAGGTTACAAGACCCTAAAATGAATTTTAGAGAAGCGTTCCATGATCTTGAATGATTAGCGACTGAACTTGCAGACATTCGAGACGAGATCTACGAAGAGTCAATAAATAAGGCTAAGCATCTTTGTGCAAAATGGGGTATTGATGCAACAATCCGTGTTAGAAGACGCCGAAAAATGCCCGGAGAATTGACTAGAGATACTGGCCTATCCTCAGAAAAAGAAATTTCTTATGAAATTTGTTATGAAAAGCGCTCTTGATCGTCTGCAGCAGGAAATAAGTACACGTTTTACACGACTAAGCGATCTTAGTTCGGACGTTTGGACGTTGAAAATTTATTAAACAGTGATGATATAGATAAAGCTATTGGAAAAATGTTTACAAATTTGTGTAATTTTTATAATACAGATTTTAATGGAACAGAACTCTATTTCGAAATATGTGACTGCAAGTTGCTCCGCAGTAGAAAAGAAATTGAACCTAAAACTCCATTAGAGCTTCTTACCTTTATAATCTCATATGAGGAAGATGTCAAACCTCGCACTTCAAATACTTCTCACTATTTCAGTATCAATTTCTACCTGTGAACGTTCATTTAGCAAGTTAAAATTAATTTTGACATATCTACGATCAACGATGGGACAAGAGCGCCTAAGTGACCTAGCATTCTTAAGTGTGGAAAGAGAAAAATTTGAAATGATCGACTGATGAAATAATAGATAAATTTGCTTCGTCAAAGGCAAGAAAAATGTATATATAACAATTAAATATATCGTTTTATATTATATTATTATTAATAAATATATCTCCTTATATATAATACGTAATTAACTCTTTTCATTGTTTAAAACCTATATGCCTTTTAAACTAGTATGTTTTTAAAAGAATTTTATAAATATGTAAAATAAATAATATATATCCTTTTAACACTTGCTTTTCTTGCTGGGAGTTGTCAGCCTATCCGCCTCCAATGTCAATCGGTAGTCACCAGTTATTGGCGGTGTTTAAAACTCCTGACGCCTGCTGTCTACACCAGGCAGCAGTCATATGGGCAAATAAGTACATTTCTGGCAATTATGCTTTATTATCGCAATTATAATGTTTGGGTTAAAATTGTAGTGAAATAAAAAATCTATTTTTGTATCATGAGTTGGGCTAGATGTTTTATATTTGAAAAAAGCCAAAGATGTAGAAGTAAAATTAAGTTTTATCTTGCCAAAAAAATATTTTTCATCCAGCCCAGCTCGTACTATTTATCTAAGAAGTTACACTGAAAATTTCATAAACTTTGAAGAATAAATAACGTTTTTATTTGAAAAAGTGTTTTAGGAGTGGTAGAACTGGGTCTTAAGTACATTACTATATGTTTTCCTGGAGGGGGGGGGGCGCCAAAATAGTAGCGTGCCCCGGGCGCCAGTTTTGCTCGCTACGCCACTGATTACGTTATATGTAGTATAGCTGCTTTCGATTTGACGACAGGAGCAGTGTAAGTTGCACCTGCGCCTTGTAACAGGCGTTGGATTTGCCGAGTGCAAAACACTCCGAGGTGCTTCTTACACCAACTTTATACAACTACACTTCTAAGCGTTCGATTTGTTGTACTCCGAGAAAAATGCACCAGTGCAAAACACCCTCAAATCGAAAGAACCTTATATTATAGTTTTATAAGACAAAATTTGGCGCAGGAGTTGTTTTGGGCACGACGAGCGTAGGAATGAGTGCGCCAATACGTTTTATAAAACGAGTGTTGTATTTATTTTTTCTACTTTGCGACATTAATTTTACATAAATTTCGAAAATTGTGGTTGTCATCTAAGAATTTAGAGTAGTTTTATATTAAACAGTTGGGAGTTGTGGTAAAATTTGATACGATTGACGCGAGCCAATAGCGATTTAGAAGTCAGTCTTATTTGACACTTGACGTCAATATCATCAATCTTGGGAAACTAAAAGTTACTAAAAATTGTGTGTTTGCTTTTGACGTTTCAAACAAACATAACCACAGCATTGATTATTGCGCCACTGTTTACGTGTCAAGTGTGACAGTTTAAACAAATCTGGGTAGCAACCCGGTACGCCGACCCGGCGAAATCCTCCGATCATTTTTTCGTGTGTCCCGACAATTTGACAATGAACGCATGTGACGTCATAGCGCTGTTAACATTGAAAGATAGGGATTGCGCAATCCTTGCTACACTTGGACCGTAACTTGGACTAATTGCCGCTACATGCAGCAAGATGCACCGCCGCAAATGACATTAAAATAATGTAACCAAAATTCATTCGCATAATCACATAATCAATGGGGTATTCCGGTGTTTTTGAAATTGTCATTTTTTACAAAGTATGGGTGCTACTGTTTGCTACTTCACAAGTAAAATATCAAACATTGTTTTAAATTAAGAGAAATCGTTGTTTGAAGTTTGAATTAGGATTGGTCTTTGTGACGTCACAAAGACCGCTCAAAGTGAGCGACTTGACAACGTTGCTATATCTAGGGTGCACGTAGTAAATTTTTGTCTTCTGTTGTGTCAACGTTTAGAATCGCTCGTATGTTGACACCTGCTTTGGTTATTGAGGTTATATCAAACACTTGTTCAAAATGTATAAACTCCAACGCCGACATTGTTCTGTGCCGGGCTATAACAGCAGTAGAACAGTAACTTCTGATAAGATTTTCTTTACATTGCCGACTAGCGAGATGAGAGATGTTTGGCTTCAAGTTTCAATGATCAAATCATCTCTCAAAAAAGGTACCTTTATTCGTTGTCAAACAACAGGGTCGCCAACCGTCAAATTGGCCGATCAGCTGTTCGAGAGCTGTCCGCTGTTGCCACCGCTACTAGGGATCGGTAATCATCGTGTATTTCCGAGGGTGGTCGGTGAATTCAAACGAAATGCACTTTTAATTGCAATTATCTTATAGAAAAACTAAATCACAAAGCTCATAGCTTAACTATATGAATCCTCATAAATTGTACAATAGGTTAAACCGAATATCTGCTTAAATTTTGACATGACCGGAACACCCTATTAAAAAAAAACCAAATCAAATATAAAAAAAAATATGGAATAAAAAAGGAAAGAAAGGAGCGCCAGTTTTGCAGTGTGGGAGGTAAACCTCCTCGTAGACTCAGGTATTAAAGTTGTCAATATGGTTATGCCGTTGTTGGCCCCCCAAATATTCATCTCTTAATGCTATCTATTCATCTCATATACTTTTCGATATTAATTGATTATGCATTCTGTATGTAATGTGATATGTTTATTGTTTATAAGCAAACATGTTTATAAAACATACTATCAATGGTTATTGTTCGTTTACGATACCGAAAGTGTTATTGTTTGGTACGTGGTATTTCAATGTCTTACTATATGGTGACCCAATTGACCTGAAAGTCTGACATTGAGATTCGGTATATATACGGTTGTAAAGGAAGAGTAATTTTAGCAGCCAACAAGAAGGTATTTCAACAGTTCCCGTTGAACTAGCCAAAATCTGTACCAGAAGTAGACCAATAGACAAGTTTAAGACATCACACGTTTTATTTCCAAATTCCAACCCTAACAATTTGGTGTCAGAAGTGGGAGTTTTTTGTTTCTTTGGAAAGAAACAGCGAACCTAGGGAAGGAAGAATTGCTGCACACAAGATTTCAAAACGGCGAATAGAGTTGAAATTTAATTTCGACTGTCGAGAAGAATCTTCAGCAAATTGGGAGAAACGGTCTTCTACTACATCGTCTAGAGTGTCCAACGTCCAAGCTGCAATATATCCAAGCTTTAGCATCCGCAGAGGTACGAGTCCATTCCAAACCAACCACGTTCTGCAAGTTCTGGACCCGATCATCCAGGCAGAAAACGAGTTCAGAGGAGGCTTTCACCCGGTGCTACAGCGAGGTTCAGCATTGCGTAGGAGAACTTCTGGTCCAGAGGAAATTGCTCTTCAAACCGCAAAAAACAAGACCATTGAAGAAAATTGTAAGAATTTAGAAATTGTATTCATACTTTTTTTAAAAAACGTAAGCGACGTCCCTGCAACAATGCCATTCGAAACAAATTTAGCACTCAAAATGATCCCAGAATTTAATGGGGAAAAAGAAAATTTACATGTTTTGTTGTTGTTGTGATATCGTGAGCGAAATATAATAATAATAATAATCCACGCCTTAACATCCCCCAACAGCTTTCGCCACTACGGGGGCATCGGCAGGCCCGAATTATTATTGTTATGGCCCGCGTCTGTGGCACGTCTTAAGTTGTTTGGCTTTCCGCATTCGCCAGGGAGTAAAGGAAAACCACAGAAAAACCTTTACTCTGAAAGCAGTCTGGCTAAAAATATGTAAAAATATATATAAAATATATATATATATATATATGTAAAATATATAAAAATATGTACAACTAGAGCGGAAAATGACAGACTTATAAATGTAATCCGTACGAAATTATGTGGAACCGCGTATAGTTTAATCAAATACAAAAATTTTGAAAACTGGGCAAATCCTAGGGTTATTTTACAAGAACAGTATACAGACAAACGCACAATCGCTCAGTTGCCAACTGAATTGATAAATTCGCGTCAAAATTTTAACTAAGATGCTCAATCTTTTGCTAACAGACTCGAGAAATTAACAATTGACTAAACGGAGGCTTGTGTTTCAAGTGAAGGTGCAGATGCTGCAGAAATAATTCAAAATTTAAATTCGAAATCATGTTTAAAGGCATTTGTAGAAGGGCTGTATGGTCCTATCAAATTAATTATCAAGGCAAGTCGATTTAATACATTTGAAGAATCTGGGCATGATGCATGTGAAGAAGAACGCATTAATAAGTCTAGTAGATTCAAACAACTAAATTCTCAATTAAAATTTCGAACACCTAACTTTAAAAAATGTCATAAATGTGGCAGAACTAACCATAGTACTGAAAATTGTTTTGCTAATAATAAACAATTCAACCGTGAACAAAGTGTTGTGAATAAAATAGACATGTTTTGTCGATATTGCAAAATTCCAGGTCACGCAATTAGTGATTGCCGAAAGCGACAATTTAATAACAGTCGACAGGGTTACAGTCAGTTTAACAAACAACATCCAGGGTCAAGTTAAAAAAACTTTGTGCGACCGGACGGACAGAGCAACGTCCCGGTACGAAACATGAAATTTTAGCTCAACGCGCTTTTTCAAATTCATACATATACACAATATCCAATGATCAAATCAATAATTCTAATTCAAGTTCTCAAATGCAACAATCCAATAAATCAATTCCAGTAGAAGTCACAGAATCTCGTACACAAATCTCAAACAAAAAATCTACAAATTCAAGTTCTCAAATGCAAAAATCGCAAAACTCTATATCTCTAAAAAACGCAGAATCTTCTATTGTATCCATTTCAAACAATAAATCTACAATTCCAAATTCGAATCAAACGCAACAATCCAATGAAATAAATTCTATACATACACTGCATCCAATATAGCAAATACGAAATTCACAAGTCCAAATTCCAAAATTAATAAATCTCACCTTTCAAATTCCAGAACTACTAAATATGCAAACAAAAATTCAATATCAAATAAATCAGTTCCTACAAACTCTATAAATTCAACTGCAAATTGAATTATATATTGTCCTACTGCAACTAAATCAAAAAATCACCAATCTAGCAAATGTTTTACATGTGGAAGTAACTCATCAAACCTTTCTTGTATTGTATTACCCTTAAAATTAGTCACTTCAAATACCGCAACTTTATTGCTCGACACAGGATTTGATGTCTCAGTGTTGAAATTAAAACATACAGATGATGACGCATACATAAATATATCAAACAAATTAAATTTAAAAGGCATTACAAATGAAATTATTACTTCTTTAGGCGAATGTACAGGCAAATTTCAATTAAGTAATAACATATCTTTTACGCGCCCAATACATATTGTTCCAGATAATTTTGAAATTGCTTACCATTGCATAATTGGGAAGGACTTACTTTCGAAACATAAAGCTATAATAAATTATGAATCTTCCACGCTCACATTTAAAATTAAAGATAAAACATTTCAATTTCCAATTATAAACCCTGAAACAATCACAGTTCCAAGTAGGTCTGAATTTACAGCGACCATTCCAGTGAAATTCAGTCAACCCAAATGATGTGTACAAAAGGAATTAAAATCAGGATTATTAATAGGAAACTCAATATCCCAACCCAAAAATGGTTTTTGTAAAATAAACGTAGTAAATGCAAAGGAGAACCCGGTATCTTTTAATATCAATGAATTACAATTCGAAGATTTAGGTAACTATAATATTTTAACTTTTAAATCAAATAAAGATCAAGTCCGTATGAACGAGATAGAAACCGAAGTTGATATGGAACATTTAAACCAAGAAGAACGTAGTTCAATTATACAAATTTGTCGTGAATTCAACGATTTATTTTATTTAAAAGGTGATAAATTGACACATACGGACGCAGTAGAACACAGTATTTCTTTAACTAGTAAAAAACCAATATACATAAAGCCATATAGTCTACCTGAGACACAAAAAGACGAAATCAACAGACAAATAAATAAGATGTTAGAAGAAGACATTTTAGAACATAGTAAAAGTGCTTATAATTTTCCTATTTTAATAAGAAAATGGCGACTTGTTGTTGATTTAGAAAATTAATTGACATAACCGAATCAGATGCATATCCTTTACTTAATATAACGGAAATTTTAGACCAGTTAGGACGATCCAAATATTTTTCAGTTATAGATCTCGCAAATTCATTTTTTCGCAAATTCAGTTCCACTCAGCGAAGATAGTAAACCGTATACAGCGTTTTCATTTCAAGGCCATTATCAATACAAACGCCTACCTATGGGTTTAAAGGGTAGTCCTGCAACTTTTCAGCGGCTAATGAATAATGTCCTTACAGGGTTACAAGGTATCAAGTGTTTTGTTTATCTCGATGATATTGTTATTTATGGTAGCAGTTTGAACGATCACAATTCTAAATTAGTTGAGGTTTTTCAAAGATTACGTGCAAACAAATTAAAGTTACAACCAAATAAATGCAATTTTCTTAGAAAGGAAGTAACATATTTAGGCCATATTATCTCTGAAGTTGGAATCAAACCAGATCCTAGTAAAACTAGCGCTGTTCGAAATTTTCCAGGTCCTACAAATCGAAAACAATTACAATCGTTTCTCGGTTTGGCATCTTATTACAGACGATTCATTAAAAATTTCTCAGATATAGCTCGACCCTTACATAATCTTCTTAAAAAGGATGTAACTTTTGATTTTAGTCCATTATGTCAAGAATCTTTTATCGAACTAAAGAAAAAACTGACAACATCCCCTATTTTAAGGTATCCAGATTTTACTAAGAAATTTATCCTCACAACGGACGCTAGTCAATACGCGCTAGGTGCAGTTCTTTCACAGTTATCTTCGGACGGAAAACAGATTTACCAATTGCTTACGCAAGTCGATCCCTAAATAAAGCCGAAACGTCTTATTCAACTATAGAAAAAGAATTACTTTCAATAGTCAATGCTGTCTCTATTTACAAGCCCTATATCTACGGCAGGTGTATAAAAATCTACTGCGATCACAGACCCTTAGTGTACCTTTTCTCAATTTCAAACCCTTCTTCCCGATTGATGAAATACAGACTTAAATTAGAAGAATACGACTACGAAATAATATACAAGCCAGGGAAACAAAACACAAATGCAGACTGCCTATCACGTATACAAAAAATTAATTTGCTATCAAATTCTGAAAATTATGCGGATTATCTTAAATTTATAGAAAAATATAGTAATGAACGAAAACGTTATTGACGTAAATGCGCCAAACGCCAGCGTTTCAAACGCCGGTAGATTATAAAAACGAAATCGCAAAATTACAAGCTCAGCACATTGCCACAGGTGGTATCGCGTTCATTTCAACACCACAAGAACATCATTATTTATATCCTATTATAAAGGTCACAAGCGCTGACGAATCGTTATATGAGAATGTATTTCCTGTTCTGCTGGAATTAAGAAATTTTTGATTAAAAAACATAATTACTGAACTAACGTTCCCAAGTAATGCTATAAAAATTCATAAATTCAAAGTCGAAACAATTCGGACAATGCTATGTTCTATCCTCAACAGTCGCCAATCGTCGACGTAACCGCTTTATTTCCTTTCTCGCCTTTCTGCCGCTAGAATTGCTGGAACTGCTGGATGAACTCGTCGATGAACTGGAGGATGAGCTTGAAATCTATCTTCTTTTGCGTTCACTTCTTCGCTTTCTTTTCTTATCACCGTGTTTGCCCATTTTGTTGCACTAACGCACGGTTTTATGCACGAAAGATTCACAAAACTTTTGAATTTTTCTGCACTATGGATAATTCCTTTGTCTCAATACGATACTCCGAGCGCGTCACTTCCCTTAGTGTTTACGTTAGGAATGTTTACATTAACAGCGTACCTGCACTAGGGTTCTTATACTGGAGCGTAACAGATTCAGTATCCGTATAGCGATGCAATAATATTTAAAAACGAAAAATTGCTTTTCTAACCACTGTCTGCGGAAAACAGTCACACCGGCGTTTTCGCGGTATATCCCACTTCTGATTTTGTTAGAAATAAACTCAGCCTTGTACTAAAGAACACTTTTAATGTAAGAATTACTGATTCAACGTGCTATCGTCACTAGACTATAACCGAAAGTGAGTCCTGTCGTCTTGCATTCCCTCGACCCTCAAGCTGATGTTTATGTTACGTCTCTCTAGACGTATACAGGGTATCTCGTATTCGTGTAGAGGGTAGGTATGCGGACTATCTTTCTTACATTCGGCCATCCTGTTCTTGCGGGCTGTCCTCAGGCCGCTAAACAAAACAAACATAGAATAAGCAATTATGGTATTTGGTATATAAGAAGATTGAACCAAACATACTGCATCATTCCATTCCGGGCAAACAGCCCTATGCATACAACAGCTTCCGCTGCCGGGCAAGATGGCCCTCACATATTCGACAGCTTTCGCTGCGGCAAAACGGCCCTCATACATACAACAGCTGTTGCTGCCTGGTGAAATGAGCCTACTACATACAGCAACACTCTTACTGTCAGACACAACAGCCCTCACATAGTCAACAATCTTTACTTTGGAGCACTCTGCCCTTTATGCTCATAGTAAAGTCGTCACTGTCGACAGTCAATTATTTAACGTCCTTCCATCGTACTACAGGTCGACCCTAAAATAGATAAAGTTGCGTTTTTCTTGGACAAACGGCCCTCAAAACATAAGTTCGTTTTTCTTGGGCAAACGGCCCTCAAAACATATACGTGCGTTTTTCTTGGGCAAACAGCCCTCAAAACAAACACATTCGTTTTTCTTGGGCAAACGGCCCTCAAAACATATACGTGCGTTTTTCTTGGGCAAACGGCCTTCAAAACAAACACTTTCGTTTTTTTCTTGGGCAAACGGCCCTCAAAACATATACGTGCGTTTTTCTTGGGCAAACGGCCCTCAAAACAAACACTTGCATTTTTCTTGGGCAAACGGCCCTCAAAACAAACAGTTGAGTTTTTCTTGGGCAAACGGCCCTCAAAACAGAACTACGGTCTTCGCTCTTCAGCAATAGGCCCTCTGGAGGCAACCTTCACTATCGGCAGCCCCTCAATAATCTCTTGTACGTTTTTCTTGGGCAAGTCGGCCCTCAAAACAAGAGTACTTCATTCACTGTCCAGTGACGGCACATCAACATCAACAGCTCAGCCTCCGCTTTCGGGCGAACGGCCCTCAAACATGTTTCGGTATAATACAGCCTAAAACATAAAACATTCTTTTGTGGCACACGGCCAAAAACAGACCTTATTTGGTGCTACTGGGCAGAACAGCCCAAAACATGACTTCCGTCATGTACCCAAATACTGTGTCATCCATAACTAATGGACAGAACGCTTCAAATCATGACCTTCTTCCACTGTACGCAGAATGTATGTAGAAACAATCTAAAACATAAAGCATTCTTTTCTGTTTGGCAACGTGCCCTAGACCTTTGCTCATTTGGTCAGAACTACCTAAAACATTCGATACCCTATGGCTTACTACAGGTACTACACTATAGTTTTTACAGCCATTCTAACTTTCATCTTGCTGCTTACGCCATAGTTTAACAGAACTGGCAGGCAAGCATATTGGCAACACAACTTTACTATACTTTCAAACAATTTGTATAGTACTTCTATAAGTTAAATTATGCATGTTAATGGCTGTAACAGACATATAATTGTCTTTTACCTCTAGTACTTACAAGCTTGGATCGTGACCCATGGCTTCAACTTCTCAACCGCAACTACAGTGCGCCTGGCACGATGGCCTTCCCGAAGATCCTCAACTTCGTAACGGTCGTTGAAGAGAACTTTCTTGCCACGGACGGCCCCTTGAATTTTGGCATCAACTTTTTGTTAGAGTTAGTGTTGGGTTCGCTGGTTATAAGGACCAACACTAATTCTCCTTCGTTATAGCACCGCGTTTGGCGCCTAGCTTTATCATAGCGCTCTTTCTGCTTTGCTTGGTCGCTCGTGATATGGGCTTTGATCTTTGACCGAAGATCAACTAAGTCAATTCTTTCGACTTGCCCTTGGATATCTTGGAGTATATGCGATTCTGCCATAGGTCGCGGTTTGTACCCAAGAAGTGCTTCAGATAGAGTAGTTCCAATTCCCTTATTATGAGCGGTGTTCATTGCACCCTGGACCTGTTTGACATATGCGTCCCAATTGGCACCATCACTTTCCACGCTCGACGTGGTTAACGCTTGCACGATAGTTCTGTTGTACCGTTCACATTGTCCGTTTGCTCTTGGGGTAGCAACTGCGTTTTGCACATGTTTTATAGCGTAGGTTTCACAGAATGAACGCGGGACCGCGATCACTTATAACGCGTTTTGGTACCCCGAATAAGCACATCAGTTCTCGCAAAACTTTTACATCCGTTGTAACTTTAGTAGTCTTTGCCGGTTCGATCGTCACAAATTTTGTAAACGCGTCTACGATAACAATCAGAAACTTGTTCCCTTTCCGACTTGTTTCAAACGGCCCAACATGGTCAATATGCAGTGTATGAAACGGAATGTCGATCTTCTCAATAGGGTGGAGTTCGCCTTGCTTTTTGCCGGGACAATATTTATAGTAGGAGCAATTCAGACAAGCCTGAACGTATTTTGTCACTACTCGTCGCATTTTTGGAAACCAATAATTCTGCCGTATCCTCTTCAACGTATTCTCAATTCCTGGATGTCCTGCTTGATCATGACAAAGTCTACAAATTTGCCAATGTGCTGGTTTGGGAACTACCCACAATTCCTTTCCACCATCTACCTTTTTGTACAACCTCCCATCTATCAGTTTGTACTCTTTGAAGTACATCTTTGTTTAATTATTTATTTTTTCTGTCATCAATATTTGTCGAATACGTGATAGTTGTTCATCTTGAAGCTGCGCCCCTAATATCCAATCTCTTTCGGTGAGATCTATCTGATTAACTTCTCCAAAGTCCTCACTATGTATTGGATATCTGCTAAGAGCGTCCACGTGAGGCATTTTTGAACCTGGTCGATAATGCACTTCAAATGAAAATTCTTGGACATCAAGCCACCATCTGGCAACTCTAGGAATAAGATCCTTCTTGGTAAAAGTTGTACGTAGTAGGTGTGACGTCGGTATGGCTGACCTTGAATGACCCCAAACTCCAGTGGTACTCAAACAAGGGGTCACGCGCCTAACTCCAGAGGTTCTCAAGTTCAGAGTGGGCCCCCTTCGCCCCTCCAGCTAGGGCTCCGCCCCCGCTGTGGCCCCCTCGCCACTCCACCTAGGGCTCCGCCCCAGGACCCCCTCGTCAGAGCTTCCCTATTTTGAGGTTAGAACGCCCCTCGATGCATCTTTCAAATATTCCGCGCGCCACTTTATTGTTAAACTTTTTGTATTTGAAAAAGAAAAATCACTTAATCTTTCATTGAAAAAAAAGTCTAATTCTTAAAGAAAATTATAAACATTAATTATTAGCTTAATCTAAAAAATAATCCAATAACTTTAGAATCTGGATATCAGACAATTTTTTGCAAATTTTCAAGTAGTTACGTAAGTAATTTGTTAAAAAAAATACAATAATCTAAGCTCAGTGACCGCGTCCTGGTCAACAAAGAACAAAATCGTTCACAACTCATCCATATGGGGCCTGTACGTAGAGTTGTGAACGAAGAACGCGTAGATTAAAAAGAAAATATCTGCGTAATATTGTTACGTAGCTCGTGATAGGGATGGTCCAGGCCAGGGTGGATGAAAATAAAACTCACACTGGGGTTTTACATACTGTATAATGTGTACGAGACAGTCCAAGAAAACAGCTGAGATGGCAGACAAAAATGCTGAATACAGACAAATAACAATCTTCTTTGATACTCCGCTATGCTTCTACTTATATCAATTGTCCAAATACGTCACTCCCATTAATTAGGTTACCAAACGTCGAGGTTGTTCACTTGATTTTTGTGCAAACGCGGCGTCTAGAACCCGTACTTGGGAATTGCAAGTATTGAGCAAATTCGGGTCATTGGAATCAAATTTTCGCATCAGATTAAAAGAAGAATTATCCCTATTCTTCTGGTAATGGTTTTAACAACAACAGGAAATTTAATTCAAATCATAATAATCGAGGTAACAGACAAAATTCTTTCACAAATAACTATCAAAGACAGAACCAAAATTACTGAAATGGTAATACACCAGCGAACAATTATTTGCACCCTCAGCGCGAGTTTAACAGAGGTCGTGATCCGCAAGTAAATGCTGTGTCCGCAGAAACAGAAATAAATATTAACAATACACATACTTAATTGAATTGTCTTAATTGTGTTACTGTTTGAACAATAAACTGATTATTATTATTATTATTAATAAAAACTATAGAAATAATTATTTAGAGGACAAACTCAGTTCAGATGTCAAAATAATTTTATGCGAATTTAAAATGATAATCGTTTATGCAAATAATTGCATGTAAATTAAGATTGGTTATTTAAAATTTTAGATGGTATCATATGGACTTATTGGTTTTCTCAATTGCTTAAGAAGTTAGAGCCGATGAAAATACGGTTTCGTTAATAACGCAAACGGTTGTAACTTTGATATAAATTGAAAAAATAACAAGTCCATATGAAACGTTTTACACAGTATCTCATTTAGCATACTGGAGAAAAATTGCGGGGAAAAAAGTGAAAAATGAAAGAGTTACAAAGAAAAACTTACAAAAGTATTATGAAATAGAATGTTCGACTAAATATTATGGAGGTAAAGTAAAACTGTTTTTGGTGTACAAAAGTTTTAATAATATAGAAAAGTTTATAATATTTAAACAAAAATAAATAGAAAAAAAAGGTGATTCTCTTAGAACGGTTAGTGTAGCTCTGAGGTTTTTCCAATAATAAACTAGATGTTGCTGTTCATATAGTTGTTTATTTATCGAAAACGGCCGAATTTTCGACTTGAGTCCAAGTCATCTTCAAAGGCTATAAGAACACCAGAAGTGAGGTTAGCGCAACATTCTGAATTTGTTTCCAGGACTCACCATCGAAATTAAACATAAAACCTCCGTAATAGGTAGGGCGGATGTCGGCAATAGTGACACGGCAGCAAAAAACAACTAATTAACACACGGGAGTGAATTTAAATCATCACACCGCTAAAACATGTGACGGATAAGGCGAACGAATACATACATGCCAACCAAAGGGGACGAAAAAACCCCAGATCAACCCGAGCCCCGTCACAGTGCCACCACCCGTCCACCACGGAAGTAACATTAGTCAAAACAACCTGGAAACAAACAAAACCTCAATATAACACTAAGCGGTACAAAACATCGTCGGCGCACACCTCAAAACACAACAAACTCGTCAATGTACAAATGCTAACTAGAGACAAGCCCACGGCAAAAATATAATAATATATAATCACGGAACCGCGGACAAAAGCATAATCACGAAACCACGCCGAGAACATAGTCACAAAGATTAAAACGGGGGAACGAACAACAAACTAAGATCGGTTGCATCACACAATGAATGCACTAAAACGGCCGAAAACACATGGCCACAGGCCACTACATACACAATAACAAGCTAACTCTCAAAAGTCACAAATTAAAAACTTTTTTTTCCCCACTTACTATAATAAAAACGCAAACAAGACGCGAAACGACCAAACCAAAAAGACAGAAAACGGGGGGGCGAGGGGGGAGGGAATACACAATCACAAGGACTAAGTAGGACAGAAATGAAAAAAGTGGAGAGTATTAGGGAGAGGGCAGCATGATTAGGTTGGTGTAGATTGGACTTAGGCTCTCCAGGTCAGTGACAAAATTCAATGTATTATTCGTAGACTTTATATAGCACATCTCCTTAAATAGTCTCTTCCAATAGGAACTCTCCGTGCTGAGGATCTTGGTATCACCGAAAATGAAGTCATGGTCTCTCTCAACCGAATGGTTACTCAGGGCAGTGGTCAATCTCTTGTTGCCGATGTCTCTCCTGTGTTGATCCACTCTAGACTTTAACCTCTGTCCTGTGGTTCCCACATACACATAATCGCACATAATCGGAGGTTTTATGTTTAATTTCGATGGTGAGTCCTGGAAACAAATTCAGAATGTTGCGCTAACCTCACTTCTGGTGTTCTTATAGCCTTTGAAGATGACTTGGACTCAAGTCGAAAATTCGGCCGTTTTCGATAAATAAACAACTATATGAACAACAACATCTAGTTTATTATTGGAAAAACCTCAGAGCTACACTAACCGTCCTAAGAGAATCGCCTCTTTTGATTTGCAAGTGCTCTGGTAACCACAAACAATTGTTAAAAATAAATAGTATTATAACAAATAAACAAACATAAAAATATTAAAAATATATAATAAATGTATATTTATCGATCTTATATATCTTTCAGCTTTCATAAAATGTCTAACTCGGTGGTCTATCGTCAACAGCCAAAAAGATATTAAGCATTTAATGTTACATTTGTAACTTATGCACAATATTCACAAATTAATATTAAATATCCAGATTGTTCGATGAAATCCAACAATCTCTCAATTATAATAATTCTTCTTTTCATGCAGCAGCTTTTAGTAATAGCATTCTGCAATTTTGATTTATACAAACATATAATTTGTGATATTTAGTTTCTTTAAAGTTAAAGAATTAGTAATTTATACTAGGAGAATGTGCAGGCCTAATAGGCCTGCTGGTCGACCTAGGTAGATCGCCGAAGCGTTAAGAGAGAGACAAAAAGCCCGGATGCCCTTACACGCGCGTCGTGATGATGCTCGTACGTTCGAAGCGGTTACGGGGCGCCATCTATTGCTTCGTAGCGTAATCCCAACAGCGACATGATGATGTGCCGCCGTCTGGTGACCGCGTCGCGAAGCGCGCGACCGTTGCCTAGCAACCTCGATAGGTTGCCACGGCGACGCGCTGACCTGTACACTCCTAAAGCATAATCCATAAATTTACCCGAATCGAGGTAAAAAATAACGAAAACTGGGCCGAAATTGGACGAAATCGAAAGCCTAAGCGCTGTACAATCCAATTTTAAGCGGAAAATCGGCGCCTGCGGCGCCGATTTTCGCTTCTCCGAGGAGCACACCTTTCCCCCGATTCGCCGATTTTCGTAAACTTCTTGTGCGGACTGTGTTAGACTTTTAGTATATAGTAGGGATATAAAGAATGTAAAATTTTATGCTAAAATTAATGGGAAATAGGGAATTAAAAAATGGTCGGTGATACAGTGTGCGAGTTTTATTTTCCCCAGAAAATGTTATTCTAAATACAAAGTTTTCGATGATCTAAAAACTTCCTAACCACAGTCAGAGTTTTGGTTTTAGTAATTTTAGCAAATAGGATAGTAAAAAGCGAAGAGACAGCTAAAATTTTTTAAGAGTAATCTGTATTTGATTATATTTAAATTAAAACTGTCTTAGAGAACTTAGAAGAATTAAAATTAGAATTAGACCATTTATTACTATATACCAACACAAAATTGTTATGTGAAAAGATTGATGTAAGAAAGCAAGCTAAAGCGCAATTTTCCCGCCAACCCCAAAAAATTCAAATTTTCCCTGGTAACCTTAAAAATTCAAATTTTCCAAATTTTCCCGTCAACCCCAAAAAATTCAAATTTTCCCACCAACCCCCCAAAAAATTGTCAACCCCATGTCCACCAACCCCAGACGTACCAACCCCACGCGCTAAAACGGCATGCCGACCGGCCGTCATATTTTAAACGACGTTATCTTCTTGAGCAGACATCTTTTTAGGTTAAAATTATACTTCTTACGGAATTTTAGAGTAATACAAGTAGATTATGTTAAAATAACTCTTGAAATTTACTCGCGGTATAAATTTTAAAGTTTTAAATCAAGTTTTCGCGCTAAATTTATTCGGTCTAATTTTAAAATTCTACAGAGCATGCGCGAACCGACCAAATTAAAATTTTCGCGTCATTAAGGATAAATTTCAAAGTTTAAACCGTCATGACGTCACCGTCAACAGTGGTTTAATATACTTACCGTTTACTTTTAAATTATTACTGCTTAATCTATTAAATAAAACAAGAAATTCGTGGTTCAAACCCTGTATAATCACAACAGACCCTGTATACAGACCCTGTATATTGACCCTCATTTGACCCTCCGAGACCCTCATTTGACCCTCCGAGACCCTCATTTGACCCTCCGAGACCCTCATTTGACCCTCCGAGACGCTCATTGGACCCTGCGAGACCCTCATTTGACCCTCCGAGACCCTCATTGGACCCTCCGAGACCCTCATTTGACCCTCCGAGACCCTCATTTGACCCTCCGAGACCCTCATTTGACCCTCCGAGACCCTCATTTGACCCTCCGAGACCCTCATTTGACCCTCCGAGACCCTCATTTGACTCTCCGAGACCCTCATTTGACCCTCCGAGACCCTCATTTGACCCTCCGAGACCCTCATTGGACCCTCCGAGACCCTCATTTGACCCCTCCATTTATCCGTTTAGCGCCTCCATTTATCCGTTTAGCGCCTCCATTTATCCTCTTAGCGCCTCCATTTATCCTCTTAGCGCCTCCATTTATCATCTTAGCGCCTCCATTTATCCTCTTAGCGCCTCCATTTATCATCTTAGCGCCTCCATTTACCCTCTTAGCGCCTCCATTTATCATCTTAGCGCCTCCATTTATCCTCTTAGCGCCTCCATTTATCATCTTAGCGCCTCCATTTATCCTCTTAGCGCCTCCATTTATCATCTTAGCGCCTCCATTTATTCGTTTAGCGCCTCCATTTATCCGTTTAGCGCCTCCATTTATCCGTTTAGCGCCTCCATTTATCCGTTTAGCGCCTCCATTTATCATCTTAGCGCCTCCACTTATTCGTTTAGCGCCTCCATTTATCCGTTTAGCGCCTCCATTTATCCGTTTAGCGCCTCCATTTATCCGTTTAGCGCCTCCATTTATCCTCTTAGCGCCTCCATTTATCCGTTTAGCGCCTCCATTTATCATCTTAGCGCCTCCATTTATCCTCTTAGCGCCTCCATTTATCCTCTTAGCGCCTCCATTTATCATCTTAGCGCCTCCATTTATTCGTTTAGCGCCTCCATTTATCCGTTTAGCGCCTCCATTTATCCGTTTAGCGCCTCCATTTATCCGTTTAGCGCCTCCATTTATCCGTTTAGCGCCTCCATTTATCATCTTAGCGCCTCCATTTATTCGTTTAGCGCCTCCATTTATCCTCTTAGCGCCTCCATTTATCATCTTAGCGCCTCCATTTATTCGTTTAGCGCCTCCATTTATCCGTTTAGCGCCTCCATTTATCCGTTTAGCGCCTCCATTTATCCGTTTAGCGCCTCCATTTATCATCTTAGCGCCTCCATTTATTCGTTTAGCGCCTCCATTTATCCGTTTAGCGCCTCCATTTATCCGTTTAGCGCCTCCATTTATCCGTTTAGCGCCTCCATTTATCATCTTAGCGCCTCCATTTATTCGTTTAGCGCCTCCATTTATCCGTTTAGCGCCTCCATTTATCCGTTTAGCGCCTCCATTTATCCGTTTAGCGCCTCCATTTATCCTCTTAGCGCCTCCATTTATCCGTTTAGCGCCTCCATTTATCATCTTAGCGCCTCCATTTATCCTCTTAGCGCCTCCATTTATCCTCTTAGCGCCTCCATTTATCCTATTAGCGGCTCATCATCTTAGCGCCTCCATTTATTCGTTTAGCGCCTCTATTTATCCGTTTAGCGCCTCCATTTATCCGTTTAGCGCCTCCATTTATCCGTTTAGCGCCTCCATTTATCATCTTAGCGCCTCCATTTATTCGTTTAGCGCCTCATATTTTCCTCTTAGCGCCTCCATTTATCCTCTTAGCGCCTCCATTTATCCTCTTAGCGCCTCAATTTATACTCTTAGCGCCTCCATTATACAGATCTGTATACAGACCCTGTATAATCACAACAGACCCTGTATACAGACCCTGTATATTGACCCTCATTTTGACCCACCGCGACCCTCATTTTGGGTTGGGATGAGTTGGGTCAAAATGAGGGTCAATATACAGGGTCTGTATACAGGGTCTGTTGTGATTATACAGGGTCTGTATACAGATCTGTATAATGGAGGCGCTAAGAGTATAAATGGAGGCGCTAAGAGGATAAATGGAGGCGCTAAGAGGATAAATGGAGGCGCTAAACGAATAAATGGAGGCGCTAAGATGATAAATGGAGGCGCTAAGAGGATAAATGGAGGCGCTAAGAGGATAAATGGAGGCGCTAAACGAATAAATGGAGGCGCTAAGATGATAAATGGAGGCGCTAAACGGATAAATAGAGGCGCTAAACGGATAAATGGAGGCGCTAAACGAATAAATGGAGGCGCTAAGATGATAAATGGAGGCGCTAAGAGGATAAATGGAGGCGCTAAGAGGATAAATGGAGGCGCTAAGAGGATAAATGGAGGCGCTAAGATGATAAATGGAGGCGCTAAACGGATAAATGGAGGCGCTAAGAGGATAAATGGAGGCGCTAAACGGATAAATGGAGGCGCTAAACGGATAAATGGAGGCGCTAAACGGATAAATGGAGGCGCTAAACGAATAAATGGAGGCGCTAAGATGATAAATGGAGGCGCTAAGAGGATAAATGGAGGCGCTAAGATGATAAATGGAGGCGCTAAGAGGATAAATGGAGGCGCTAAGATGATAAATGGAGGCGCTAAGAGGATAAATGGAGGCGCTAAGATGATAAATGGAGGCGCTAAGAGGATAAATGGAGGCGCTAAACGGATAAATGGAGGCGCTAAACGGATAAATGGAGGGGTCAAATGAGGGTCTCGGAGGGTCCAATGAGGGTCTCGGAGGGTCAAATGAGGGTCTCGGAGGGTCAAATGAGGGTCTCGGAGGGTCAAATGAGGGTCTCGGAGGGTCAAATGAGGGTCTCGGAGGGTCAAATGAGGGTCTCGGAGGGTCAAATGAGGGTCTCGGAGGGTCAAATGAGGGTCTCGGAGGGTCAAATGAGGGTCTCGGAGGGTCAAATGAGGGTCTCGGAGGGTCAAATGAGGGTCTCGGAGGGTCCAATGAGGGTCTCGGAGGGTCAAATGAGGGTCTCGGAGGGTCAAATGAGGGTCTCGGAGGGTCAAATGAGGGTCTCGGAGGGTCAAATGAGGGTCTCGGAGGGTCAAATGAGGGTCAATATACAGGGTCTGTATACAGGGTCTGTTGTGATTATACAGGGTCTGTATACAGGGTCTGAACCACGAATTTCTTATGTTTTATTTAATAGATTAAGCAGTAATAATTTAAAAGTAAACGGTAAGTATATTAAACCACTGTTGACGGTGACGTCATGACGGTTTAAACTTTGAAATTTATCCTTAATGACGCGAAAATTTTAATTTGGTCGGTTCGCGCATGCTCTGTAGAATTTTAAAATTAGACCGAATAAATTTAGCGCGAAAACTTGATTTAAAACTTTAAAATTTATACCGCGAGTAAATTTCAAGAGTTATTTTA
The DNA here is from genome assembly GCA_963966075.1 of Aphodius sticticus. NCBI lineage: Eukaryota > Metazoa > Arthropoda > Insecta > Coleoptera > Scarabaeidae > Aphodius > Aphodius sticticus. The sequence goes on from OZ014506.1 coordinate 56,076,246, forward strand.
ACATAATCTACTTGTATTACTCTAAAATTCCGTAAGAAGTATAATTTTAACCTAAAAAGATGTCTGCTCAAGAAGATAACGTTTAAAATATGACGGCCGGTCGGCATGCCGTTTTAGCGCGTGGGGTTGGTACGTCTGGGGTTGGTGGACATGGGGTTGACAATTTTTTGGGGGGTTGGCGGGAAAATTTGAATTTTTTGGGGTTGACGGGAAAATTTGGAAAATTTGAATTTTTAAGGTTACCAGGGAAAATTTGAATTTTTTGGGGTTGGCGGGAAAATTGCGCTTTAGCTTGCTTTCTTACATCAATCTTTTCACATAACAATTTTGTGTTGGTATATAGTAATAAATGGTCTAATTCTAATTTTAATTCTTCTAAGTTCTCTAAGACAGTTTTAATTTAAATATAATCAAATACAGATTACTCTTAAAAAATTTTAGCTGTCTCTTCGCTTTTTACTATCCTATTTGCTAAAATTACTAAAACCAAAACTCTGACTGTGGTTAGGAAGTTTTTAGATCATCGAAAACTTTGTATTTAGAATAACATTTTCTGGGGAAATTAAAACTCGCACACTGTATCACCGACCATTTTTTAATTCCCTATTTCCCATTAATTTTAGCATAAAATTTTACATTCTTTATATATAAATTACTAATTCTTTAACTTTAAAGAAACTAAATATCACAAATTATATGTTTGTATAAATCAAAATTGCAGAATGCTATTACTAAAAGCTGCTGCATGAAAAGAAGAATTATTATAATTGAGAGATTGTTGGATTTCATCGAACAATCTGGATATTTAATATTAATTTGTGAATATTGTGCATAAGTTACAAATGTAACATTAAATGCTTAATATCTTTTTGGCTGTTGACGATAGACCACAGAGTTAGACATTTTATGAAAGCTGAAAGATATATAAGATCGATAAATATACATTTATTATATATTTTTAATATTTTTATGTTTGTTTATTTGTTATAATACTATTTATTTTTGTTTAAATATAATAACTTTTCTATATTATTAAAACTTTTGTACACCAAAAACAGTTTTACTTTACCTCCATAATATTTAGTCGAACATTCTATTTCATAATACTTTTGTAAGTTTTTCTTTGTAACTCTTTCATTTTTCATTTTTTCCCCGCAATTTTTCTCCAGTATGCTAAATGAGATACTGTGTAAAACGTTTCATATGGACTTGTTATTTTTTCAATTTATAACAAAGTTACAACCGTTTGCGTTATTAACGAAACCGTATTTTAATCGGCTCTAACTTCTTAAGCAATTGAGAAAACCAATAAGTCCATATGATACCATCTAAAATTTTAAATAACCACTCTTAATTTACATGCAATTATTTGCATAAACGATTATCATTTTAAATTCGCATAAAATTATTTTGACATCTGAACTGAGTTTGTCCTCTAAATAATTATTTCTATAGTTTTTATTAATAATAATAATAATAATCAGTTTATTGTTCAAACAGTAACACAATTAAGACAATTCAATTAAGTATGTGTATTGTTAATATTTATTTCTATTTCTGCGGACACAGCATTTACTTGCGGATCACGACCTCTGTTAAACTCGCGCTGAGGTTGCAAATAATTGTTCGCTGGTGTATTACCATTTCAGTAATTTTGGTTCTGTCTTTGATAGTTATTTGTGAAAGAATTTTGTCTGTTACCTCGATTATTATGATTTGAATTAAATTTCCTGCTGTTGTTAAAACCATTACCAGAAGAATATGGATAATTCTTCTTTTAATCTGATGCGAAAATTTGATTCCAATGACCCGAATTTGCTCAATACTTGCAATTCCCAAGTACGGGTTCCAGACGCCGCGTTTGCACAAAAATCAAGTGAACAACCTCGACGTTTGGTAACCTAATTAATGGGAGTGACGTATTTGGACAATTGATATAAGTAGAAGCATAGCGGAGTATCAAAGAAGATTGTTATTTGTCTGTATTCAGCATTTTTGTCTGCCTTCTCAGCTGTTTTCTTGGACTGTCTCGTACACATTATACAGTATGTAAAACCCCAGTGTGAGTTTTATTTTCATCCACCCTGGCCTGGACCATCCCTATCACGAGCTACGTAACAATATTACACAGATATTTTTTTTTTAATTTACGCGTTCTTCGTTCACAACTCTACGTACAGGCCCCATATGGATGAGTTGTGAACGATTTTGTTCTTTGTTGACCAGGACGCGGTCACTGAGCTTAGATTATTGTATTTTTTTAACAAATTACGTACGTAACTACTTGAAAATTTGCAAAAAATTCTCTGATATCCAGATTCTAAAGTTATTGGATTATTTTTTAGATTAAGCTAATAATTAATGTTTATAATTTTCTTTAAGAATTAGACTTTTTTTTCAATGAAAGATTAAGTGATTTTTCTTTTTCAAATACAAAAAGTTTAACAATAAAGTGGCGCGCGGAATATTTGAAAGATGCATCGAGGGGCGTTCTAACCTCAAAATTGGGAAGCTCTGACGAGGGGGCCCTGGGGCGGAGCCCTAGGTGGAGTGGCGAGGGGGCCACAGCGGGGGCGGAGCCCTAGCTGGAGGGGCGAAGGGGGCCCACTCTGAACTTGAGAACCTCTGGAGTTAGGCGCGTGACCCCTTGTTTGAGTACCACTGGAGTTTGGGTCATTCAAGGTCAGCCATACCGACGTCACACCTACTTGCATTACAGTCGGTTACTACCGTGAATTGTAATCCTAAAAGGTACACTCTAAAATGCTTCAAGGATTGGACGACTGCCATCGTTTCTAGTTCATAGGAATGGTAGTAACGTTGGTCAAGTGTCGTTTGTTTACTATAATACACCACAACTCACTGTCCACATTCGTGTGATTGCGGTAATATTCCACCAAGTCCGGTCGAACTTGCATCCGTATGCAATTCAGTCGGTAAATTTGGGTCGAATATCCCTAATACTGGTTTACTACTAAGAAGTTCCTTAACAGTTTCGAACGCATTCTGCTGTTCTGCATCCCAAGACCACGTAATATCGGATCGAGTCAGACGTGTCAATAGTTCCACAACTCTAGCATAGTTCTTCAGAAATTTTCTGAAATAACCTGACAGTCCAATAAACTGTCGAATTTGCTTTACATTTTCTGGTGGGTTCATATCCATTACGGCTTGCACTTTGCTAGTGCCCGGTCGAACTCCGTCTTCATTAATTTCTCTGCCAAGGTAATCGATGCTGGTTGAGAAGAATAAACACTTTGCGATATTCAGTGTTAAGTTATGCGCACGTAGAGCTTCCAAAACTAAACGTAAGCGCCTTAACCCTTCGTCTACATCACGACATGGTATTATAATATCATCAACGTACGGAAGTGCGATGTCGTTTAATGAGCCTAAGACTTTGTTCATTAAACGCTGGAATGTTGCTGGTGCATTCGTTAGGCCAAAAGGCATCCATAAAAACTCATAGTGTGAGTCTGGTGTTACAAATGCTGTTTTGGCAATGGAGTCCTCAGTGACTGGAAACTGGTAAAACCCTGCCGATAAATCCAGTCCAACAAAATATTTATTACCACCGAGGTGATCAATCTGATCATCGATGAGGGGCAACGGATATTTATCTTTAATCGTAATTGCGTTTAATCTTAGATAATCAATGCATAATCTGTAGTCAGATGTCTTTTTCTTTACCAACAGTAAAGTGGTGGGACTCTGTGCACTATCGCCTTCAGGCGATATATAGCTCTCTCTATCCGTCTATAGGTCGCAACAGATCGGGCGTGTCATTATAGAGAGAGATAGAAGCGCAAGCGACAACGCACAGAGTCCCACCCCAGGACTGGCGTACGGCGAGGCGGATTCACGTATTATACCATGGCATAGAAGATCATCAATGATATCCTTCAAGATGTTTCTCTCGAAAACTGGCATTCGGTACGGTCGATATACTATCGGATCATCAGATGTGCAGTTGATCTTTATCTCTGCGGAATTGGTTTTTCCTAACTCTGCCAAGGAAGTTGACACTCTATCAGAAAACTCTGTTAGCAAGTCTCTGCATTTAACCCTGATGTGCTCTGATACATCGCCGAATTTTATTTTGTCACGTGAGTTGGAGATAAGGCAGCAGTCTAATTGCACGCAGTTTATTAAGTCGTCTAACTGTCGTATTGATACTCTTGTACCAACTTTGACTAACATCACGGTAGGCAAATCCAAGAAGTCGCGGCCGACAATACAATCGTGTATCATAAAATCGTCCTTCACGACAATAATATTAATGCGTGCCTTTGCCTCTCAAATTCGGACCCAGGTAGTTATATGACCGGTGCCCCTAATACGCTCGCCTGTGAAGCTGCGTAAAGTGTCATTCATAGTTGCCTCATACCTAAGTCCTAGTGTTTTAGCGACCGATTCTAGTAAGAGGGTATTTGAACTCCCGGTATCAACCAAACACTTGACTCGCCTATCGTTTATGAACCCGGCCATGATATATGGGTTCTCCGTGATTTTGCTGTCTAATTTTAGTTCATTGATGTCATGATTCTCTTTGCCGCGGTTCGCAAATCGATTGTTTTTGAAGTTTTTAGGACAATCGCTTTGTCCGTGGCTCATTCGCTTACACAATCTACATGGTAACAGCACTTTTTTTCCTTACAATCACGTACAAAATGATTCCCCTTGCAATTGAAACATTCAATCATCTTCGGTGCAACAAAATTCGTTTTCAAATTTTGTCGGGAGTGCAAATGACGTATATTACTATTTGAATTCCGTTGGAAATTACGTGTATCATTATTTCGAACTGGGGCAGTACTTGTACTTGGTAAGCGACCCAGGGTACTTAAATACGCAAAGAGATCGTTGGTAGTGTGGTACTGAGCGCTCCTAGCAATTCTAACAATATTGTCGTCAGCTATGCCGCCAATGATGGCATCTACAAGGTACACTTCCGGTATTTCAATTTGCAATAGCTTTAATTTTGAAAGTTTATTATAACAATATTCGCTTAGGTCTTGTCCTGGGCGAGTACTGAAAGTAGCTGCATCCAATAAAAGTTTCGAAAACGGCAATGGCTTTTGAAACTGTTGAATTAACGACTGTTTCATCGAACTTCAGTCGGTCGATAACAGATCTTGCGAATCGTACCATCGTCTAGCCATGCTTTTAGTCTACTGGACACTAACCTTACAATCGCCGCGTCGCTCCATCCATATGATTTTGCCAAATTATCGACGCGTGTTGTCCAAGCCTCTACCAACATATTGCTCCTTTGCGGGTCATATTCAGGAATAACTTGGTCATCTCCGGCACTGGGTTGCTGAGGTCTATCCTCAACAGTAGCCAATCGTCGGCGTAACCGCTTTATTTCCTTTCTCGCCTTTCTGCCGCTAGAATTGCTGGAACTGCTGGATGAACTCGTCGATGAACTGGAGGATGAGCTTGAAATCTATCTTCTTTTGCGTTCATTTCTTCGCTTTCCTTTCTTATCACCGTGTTTGCCCCTTTTGTTGCACTAACGCACGGTTTTATGCACGAAAGATTCACAAAACTTTTGAATTTTTCTGCACTATGGATAATTCCTTTGTCTCAATACGATACTCCGAGCGCGTCACTTCCCTTAGTGTTTACGTTAGGAATGTTTACATTAACAGCGTACCTGCACTAGGGTTCTTATACTGGAGCGTAACAGATTCAGTATCCGTATAGCGATGCAATAATATTTAAAAACGAAAAATTGCTTTTCTAACCACTGACTGCGGAAAACAGTCACACCGGCGTTTTCGCGGTATATCCCACTTCTGATTTTGTTAGAAATAAACTCAGCCTTGTACTAAAGAACACTTTTAATGTAAGACTTACTGATACAATTCAACGTGCTATCGTCACTAGACTATAACCGAAAGTGAGTCCTGTCGTCTTGCATTCCCTCGACCCTCAAGCTGATGTTTATGTTACGTCTCTCTAGACGTATACAGGGTATCTCGTATTAGTGTAGAGGGTAGGTATGCGGACTATCTTTCTTACAGCTAAGATATGTATTTTCTAATCCATACAATATAAAAGTAAATGTAATTCATAATAATGTCCAAGAAAATTTAACACAGGAAGAAATTAACAAAATTTTAGTGGAAAATCATGAAAGCGTTATTGGTGGAGACATAGGTTTTAAGAGATGCCTAAGTAAAGTACAAGAAAGGTATAAATGGCCAAAAAAGTATCGCGATATTAAAAAGTTTATTCGAAAGTGTGAATCATGTCAAAAAACTAAATGTTCAAAGAAAACTAGGGCGCCAATGTGTATCACTACTACGTCAAGTTTCCCATTCGAGAAAATATTTCTAGATATTGTTGGTCCACTAAATCAAACAGAAAATTTTAATAAATATTTACTAACTTGTCAAGACGATTTAACCAAATTTTCAATTGCTATGCCTATAGAAAACCAAGAAGCTAATACAGTCGCAAAAGCATTAAGTACACAAATAATTGGCAAATATGGAATCCCAAAATATATGTAACAGAGCAAGGAACACATTTTATGAGTAATATTTTTAAAGAAACATGTAAATTATTAAAAATAAAGCAAATCCAATGCACTAGCTATCACCCACAAAGTAACGGAAGTTTAGAACGATCTCATAGAACTCTTGTAGAATATTTGAGAAATTTTATTAATAAAGACGTAACCCAATGGGATAATTTTGTAAATTTTGGAATGTTTACGTACAATACTACCCCTCATACTTCTACAGGGTACTCACCCTTCGAACTTTTATTTGGACACAAAGCAAATCTACCATCCGCAGTCACCAAAAGTCCAGAAATGCTCTACAGTTTTGACGATTATTATAACGAACTTAAGTCAAGATTACAACATAGTCACGAAATTGCTCGAATTACTATAATTAAAAACAAGGAAAAATCGAAAATAGCGTACGATAAAACTGCATCTGAAATTAAATTCAACATAGGTAAAGGATAAAGTGTTATTTACAAACGAAGCAAATCCAAAAGGGAAAACAAAGAAACTACTTCCATTATACACAGGTCCTCACGAAATGGTTTCAGTAGATTCAGATGTGAACTATACAATACGAGTAAATAGACGTTTAGTTCACGTACACGTACTTAAATCGTTTAAAGCGATTTATAGAATGAAAACCTGTCCAGTCTTCATAATTATTTAAATGGTTTAGATTTTCCAATAGCACTCACGATGGATAATATCCACTCACTATATAATATCGTTAAGGTTCACGTTTATCATTATAAATTTTGTAATACTAATTCCGCTCATAGAGTCTCAAACTTTTAATGTAATGAAAATATCTAGTGTTCCATCGCTCATCATATGTTATGCACATTTTTACCTCATATCTTCTCTCTATAATTGTATGTTGTGCAGTTCTTATGTATGTTTCATATGTTATTTATAAAAAACGCAAAAGTGGACAAGCTGTCAAAAGTGAAGACTGTGAAAACGTAAAGTGCGAGGACATAACAAATGAAGAAAGAAGACTCTAATAAACATTTTTGACACATGTACAATGTTATCTACGAATTTTTATGTACCATTCTGTGTATATTGTACAACTATATTTCTGTTTCCTTCTTAATTACTGTATATATTGCTATGTATATATTTTTGTAAATTGTAAAAGAGGCATATAAAGTGTAAAATCTACATATCGAAAATTTAACCTCCGGTAAAATTTTCTCAATCAAAGGGGGAGGAGTCTTGACCCCCCAAATATTCATCCCTTAATGCTATCTATTCATCTCATATACTTTTCGATATTAATTGATTATGCATTCTGTATGTAATGTGATATGTTTATTGTTTGTAAGCAAACATGTTTATAAAACATACTGGTTATTGTTCGTTTACGATACCGAAAGTGTTATTGTTTGGTACGAGGTATTTCAATGTCTTACTATGTATATGGTGACCCAATTGACCTGAGCGTCTGACATTGAGATTCGGTATATATAATACCATCCTACGTTTGTATAGGAAGAGTAATTTTAGCAGTCAACAAGAAGGTATTTCAACAGTTCCCGTTGAACCAGCCAAAAACTGTACCAGAAGTAGACCAATAGACAAGTTTAAGACGTCACACGTTTTATTTCCAAATTCCAACCCCAACACCGATTATCACTGTTACATTAGCTGCGTGCGGATATTCTACACCCTTGACACCAGGTACACCCAAGCAAATGACACTTACGTGTTATTGAGTACACATTGAGTGTAAAAGTATAAACGGTGTACAATATCCGAACGCAGCTATAGAAGCCGAATTCCCTCAGCCATAACCTCTTCTTAAAATATTATTACGTCTTCAAATTCCTCAAAGTCGAACTCCGCAAATTCAGCCATATTAATTAAATAATGACTTCAGGTACTGACTTCATTAATACAGTAGCACGTACGCCGATATTGTACAACACTAACGTACGTAAATAGTTGTCAGTTTGTCTTTCTGTTTGACATTCCGCACATGCTCTGTGATTGGTTCAAACTTCAAAGTGTTTGTTACCCAGTTTACCGGCAGCTTCATCCCATCGCTAAATAAATTCGTTCGTTAAGCGTATTTATCCGGTCGGCAACGTTGACGACTAATGAATACACACCATTATACTACTTGTCTTGTCGTTTAGATTGATGACGAACAGTTTCACGATAGGTGAATATCAAGGATGAATATATCGGCCCTTATTAACCATACATCGCTGCATGCTGTATAATTGGAGTGCTAGCGTGGGGCGTGGGCTGTGGTGTGGAACTGGTAAATCCGCGGTCGGTAATAAAGGTAGCATCATTATTGATTTGTAACCATAGCGACTGTCACTGTAAACAGTAGGGTCAGCAGTAAACAGAACAAACGGCCACACAAACACCGAACAACTTCCAAATTTAACATGACTACCGCAGAAATTGGTACAATTTTAGCAAAGTACAAGGACCAAGAAACGAACTTAAATCAAACACTAAAAGTGCGGTAAGATCCTAATTCACACTACCCTGAATATTGACTGCCAGGCGGTCAATAAGACTGAGACTATTTGCGACTGCTTGTGAGACCAACCTAGTCGATACGATTGAGCGCCGTTTTTTTTTTAATTTTGAAGTCTATTTCTTTAGATTGTGAGTAAATAAATGTAGTACCATTTTAAGGTATGACCCACTATACTTTTAACCGCTTTGGCGTCTGGCAGTCAATGTGCTAAACAATATTTTATAGTAGAAATTAAAAATCAAAATATATTTTCAGTGCAGAAGAAATTGTTCATAAAATATCGGAATTCAAGAAGGACAAACGAGAAAAACGGATGACAAATATAACCAAAGTGATTATAAGAAATAAACAAATACTTAATGTAAGTATCTTTATATATACAGCGTTTAACTGGAACGTATTCTTTTAAAACATGTGAGAAGAGCTCATTTAGAAAACTTTTAACCACATTTGTCTGTGTACAAATTGTCCTAGTCAACAAAAAAAATATTTTTTTTTCTAAACTTGGTTAAAGCCGATATTTCCTGATTCGCCATGTTGAGAAGCATAAATAAATGCTGATTATTCTACAATTACTGGCTTTGAAATAGGTGTTATTAACACAATTAAAATTATTATTATTATTATTAAAAAGTCAAGTTGTGAGTCTCTTGTGAAAGTGCACGTGGAAATTTGGGTCCCGAAGCAAACCTCAAGTAGACCGGGAACAACCTGACAAACAAGGGCGATTTCGGTACCATTGCAAATACCTAATTGTGATCTATACACCCACACCAAAATGTATAAGGTAGGATGACTGAAAACCACGTAAAACGGTCGGAAAGAGAAAATTCACGAACTCAGACTGCCCGGCGACGGGTTTTTCTTTCACCTACAAGCCGGCAAAGCAAGGTCCAGACTGTACGGGTTTCCTTTTATAACTGTAAATATAAGGCAGGAATTCCATCCATATCCTGAACCAATATTCAACGCAAACCGACCAGTGTTGTACAAAGTTGGCCACATAGATGGGAACCTAGAGTGCGAAACATAATTATAACCGGAATTGAGCAACAGGATTAAAAAAGCGAAGACACGACAAAATACTAATAAAAGTCGCAAAGGGATTAAACATAAAATTGGAAGAGGGGCATATAGTAAAATCATATAGGAAAACTGAAAGCGGGCCAGTGGCGTAGCGATGGGGGTGCAAGGGGGTATCATGCCCCGGGCGCCGCTTGCAAAGGGGCGCCAAATGGTCTCCCTTTGACTGGTCTGAATTGAGAGATCGGAAATTGTTAACAGTATCGTTGTGACATGTTTTGGAATAATTGAAAACATGTATCTCTTTTTCTCACGTTCTACATTACGATGGGAATTATTAAAAAAATACTTTAAAGAGAACTGATGGAGCGCCAGAGCACAAGCGGTTAGCGTTATTGTCGATGGGATGGAAGACCTTCTTGAAAAATTAGCATAAGACAGTACTACCACAAGTGACACCAGAAGTGAAGCTACAATTTTATTACAAAATATACTTAATTTTAATTGTATACTAAATTATAACTTTTGTCCATTTCTGGCATGAAATCTTGAGGAGATTTAATCGTGTGCAGCTCAGGTTACAAGACCCTAAAATGAATTTTAGAGAAGCGTTCCATGATCTTGAATGATTAGCGACTGAACTTGCAGACATTCGAGACGAGATCTACGAAGAGTCAATAAATAAGGCTAAGCATCTTTGTGCAAAATGGGGTATTGATGCAACAATCCGTGTTAGAAGACGCCGAAAAATGCCCGGAGAATTGACTAGAGATACTGGCCTATCCTCAGAAAAAGAAATTTCTTATGAAATTTGTTATGAAAAGCGCTCTTGATCGTCTGCAGCAGGAAATAAGTACACGTTTTACACGACTAAGCGATCTTAGTTCGGACGTTTGGACGTTGAAAATTTATTAAACAGTGATGATATAGATAAAGCTATTGGAAAAATGTTTACAAATTTGTGTGATTTTTATAATACAGATTTTAATGGAACAGAACTCTATTTCGAAATATGTGACTGCAAGTTGCTCCGCAGTAGAAAAGAAATTGAACCTAAAACTCCATTACAGCTTCTTACCTTTATAATCTCATATGAGGAAGATGTCAAACCTCGCACTTCAAATACTCCTCACTATTTCAGTATCAGTTTCTACCTGTGAACGTTCCTTTAGCAAGTTAAAATTAATTTTGACATATCTACGATCAACGATGGGACAAGAGCGCCTAAGTGACCTAGCATTCTTAAGTGTGGAAAGAGAAAAATTTGAAATGATCGACTGATGAAATAATAGATAAATTTGCTTCGTCAGAGGCAAGAAAAATGTATATATAACAATTAAATATATCGTTTTATATTATATTATTATTAATAAATATATCTCCTTATATATAATACGTAATTAACTCTTTTCATTGTTTAAAACTTATATGCCTTTTAAACTAGTATGTTTTTAAAAGAATTTTATAAATATGTAAAATAAATAATATATATCCTTTTAACAAATTCTAGCTAACCGTATGTCTGATTTTTCCACTGAAATAGACACATTTCGTTATCCACTCCTAGTCATGATTTCTTTAACTATTTTTTATTAAATTTAACTCAAATTTAAAGCCTGACCTGAACCCGTGCCCTTATCCCGAAAAACAGTACACGGTTTTGTAGAAATGTGGTAGCTATTCGCAATATATTTTAGAGTATTTTAAAGTAGCTACTACAATCTATTATTCTATATAATAAGGCTCCTTTTTAAAAACTCGCAACTCCGACACGACATATTTGGTTTCGACGTTTTTTCTTGCTGGGAGTTGTCAGCCTATCCGCCTCCAATGTCAATCGGTAGTCACCAGTTATTGGCGGTGTTTAAAACTCCTGACGCCTACTGTCTACACTAGGCAGCAGTAATATGGGCAAATAAGTACATTTCTGGCAATTATGCTTTATTATCGCAATTATAATGTTTGGGTTAAAATTGTACTGAAATAAAAAATCTATTTTTGTATCATGAGTTGGGCTAGATGTTTTATATTTCAAAAAAGCCAAAGATGTAGAAGTAAAATTAAGTTTTATCTTGCCAAAAAAATATTTTTCATCCAGCCCAGCTCGTACTATTTATCTAAGAAGTTACACTGAAAATTTCATAAACTTTGAAGAATAAATAACGTTTTTATTTGAAAAAGTGTTTTAGGAGCGGTAGAACTGGGTCTTAAGTACATTACTATATGTTTTCCTGGAGGGGGGGGGGGCGCCAAAATAGTAGCGTGCCCCGGGCGCCAGTTTTGCTCGCTACGCCATTAAAGCGGACCTATCATAGCAGAACTAAAAGCGATTGAGACCAAAAGGAAACTTGAGGGAAGAAAGACGGTAGGATCTATTACAGTGAGAGAATGCGAATTGGAGGGAAGGGAGACTGAGATATACATCAACGAACAACTTACACAATACACCAACAGTATCTACTACAAAGCATGAGAGCGAAAAAAAATCTAGACAATACAAATTCGTGTGGTGTAGCGACGGCATAGTATACAGGGTGTCTCACGGAACTGGTACATTAGAAGTTTCTCATGTTCTACTATTTCTGGAAACATGAAATTTTGGAATTAGAATTTACTTGATCTGAGCTCTTTGGCTAAAATATTCTCAAGTTAACTGTCACGTCCGGTCACCGGAAGTCGGTATCAACTTTGTTATGTTAAATGGAATGATATAATTTTAATTTTATTTTTGGTTTCTACGTATCAAAATACATCATTCTTAATAAGAGTTCCCTATACCTAAATATCACCATTTTTGAGTTTTTTTGAGTTTACTAATTTTTTGGTGATTTTCGCGGTGACGTTTAAAACTGAATATGTCGGTTATTATTGAAACTAGAAGTTTGATGATTAATGGTCCAAAACTAGAAACATAGCCAAATACGACAATGTTTAGTTCATCATGATATCTTATACAGGGTGTTCAAAATTTACAACACAATAATTAAATTTTCAAACGTAAAAAATTCATTTTTTTCAAATGGAACACCTTGTATACCGATACGCCATTCGATAGGAAGTTTTATTCCCTATCAATCAATATTACGGTTCCCTATATCTATCTTTAATAGTTGTTGAGATATTGTTACTTTTTCTTTAAATCCATTTTAAATACTCCCATTTAATAATTCTTTATTTCAGCAACATTGCCATATACAAATAATAATAATGATAATGATAACAAAGCAAAATATTGAAATTCAAATAATATCACAAATAAAGTAAATATTGAAAGAGAAAAACAAAATATATTCCTCAAAGAAGGCGTAATGTGGATGCCCAGTGCCGTCTAATTGGACTTCTGTAGTGCAGATCAGAGCGTAGTACAACTTCGACGAGGTGATTATATGAATAGTCGAGTCTTGATCTGAAGTTCGCAATCCGGTGCCGTAACAAGGCACCGAAGGTGGGGAGACCGGCGTTTGCAAACATTCCCCGGGCACTGCAATCTGGTGAAAAATTATGTAATTTTCGAAATGACTTATTGTATATGATACTTAAGCGTCTAATTTCTCCCAGATTGTAGGTCGTCCACAGCTCGCTAGTGTATAGACAAGTGAGATACGAGTTGAAAAGCCGACGTCATATGAGCAGGCCCCGAAGTTCCTGGCCACCATATTTCCGCGGATGCACTGCGCCCTACACTCCCGTGCAATGTCCTCATTGTCCTTTCTGTCTTCCGTTAATATATGACCCAAATATTTTACTCTCCGTGCCATTCTTACGGGCTGTCCATCCAGGGTGAGCTCTGGAATCACAAGTTTATTGTATTTGCGTGGTTTAATTACCATAAGCTCTGTTTTTTTTGGAATCATACTTGAGACCTCGTTGCTGCGCAAATCCTTCGCAGACATGAACCAACTGTCGCAATGCCTTCATAGATGGAGCTAACAGAACCATGTCATCTGCATAGCTGATGTTGTTTATAAAATGTCCTCCAATATTACATCCCGTCTGCGTAGGCAGCAATTTTTGCGACAGTTCATCCATGTATTTGTTAAATAGGGCTGGCGACATGAGTCCGCCTTGTCTAACCCCACATTTAATGAGAAAACAATCCGAGACAGAGTTTCTCCATTTCACGTAAGCGTTGGTGTTTTGATTCCACGTGTTTATGAAGCTGGTCAGCATATCCGGGATATTTGTCTTCAGCAGCACTTCATGTAGGATATTTAGCTGTACTCTGTCGAAGGCTTTGCTTAGGTCTAGGAAGCAAAGGTATACTGGGGTATCTCGAGTGTTGTAAGCGTTGACTACCTCCTTCAAAACATATATAGCAGTGTCGGTTCCCACTTTACTTTTAAAACCGAACTGATGTGAGCTTGAGGAAAGGTGATGCTTGTATTGAGCTGGAAGGATTCTTTCAAGGATTTTTTGAAAATGTTGTACCTAACGCAATTGGTCTGTAGTTTGAGTCGTCTGTTAAATTACCTGTTCTATTTTTTGGAATCGGTATTATACATATTTTTGAAAAGTTTCGAGGTACAAAGTTATGCTTTATCATAGCGTTGAAAACAAGCGATAGAAGAACCCATAGTCTACGATTTGCGTATTCTACATGCTCTATACATATTTTGTCCCAACCAGGAGATTTCTTACGCTTTGGAGGCACGAAGGGCTTGGATGATGTCTTTAACCGTTATTGAATAGTTGCATTTGTTCGGGTTTGTTATGTCCGGTTTATTTGTATTTATCAGGTAATCATTCTGATTTTGCTGATAATGCGTTTTCCAAAAGTTTGCTATGTTTTGTTCTCCTTGGACGTTGTTTATGTTAGTTGTGAATAGCGGTTTATGCTTTTTAAAATAGCTCACTCTTTTCCAAAAGTCTTTCATGTTCTTTGTGTCGAGTGCTTCGGATATAAGATTTGCTTGGACTAGCTTTTCTGACCTTCTGTGTCTTCGTAAAGCAGATTTAAACACTCTTCGACTATCTGCCATCATTTGCCATAATTCGTCTGCTCTAGGACGACCACTTCTGACCCAATTCTTGAAATGCCTTCGAGATATATCATAGAGGTTCGAGATTTCATTTGTCCAGCCGACTGTACGGTGAAAGGGTGTTTCTGGGTGTCTGGTGAACACATGAATCGATGAACTTATCGCATTTACGATGTCGTTGTACAGCTTGTCTATGTCGGGTTGGTGAATCGTGCAATTGGTCTCATTACAACAAACCAAACCCCTGTCTAAGTGAATACCTTCAAGGTGGAGGCGACTCACCGCTTCGTATACTGCGATATATTTAACGTGCTTAACCTACCAGCAGTAAGATGGTTCAGGCTTTGATGGCACCATGTAGGATAAGGTGACATTTGTTATGTTAAAGCTCAAAGGAAAGTGATCCGAGACCAGGACATCGTAATGTATTTTAGGGCATAGAAAATTGTCTTTGATTGACGCTGAAATGACCACATGGTCCAACCAGGATGTACTTCCGTGTGCTTTGCTTAGGAAGGTGAAACTGTCTTGAGGGAGTGAGATTACGTCCGCGATGTGCAGTTTTAGTGATTCAGTGAATGCGACAAGTTCGTTCCACCTATCTGTATTTGGCTTGGCATTCAGATCTCCTGCAACAATTATATCCGTCGGCGAGTTTTCTGTTATGATGGTTTCCAAATCACTCAGTACATCAATGAAATCGACGGCAAAATCAGGATTATCTACCGGCATATAAACGTTACAAACTAGCAGACAGCGATTATTTATATTAATGGTCATTGCATCCAACCTGTTATTTGTTCCTGTGTCTACGTTTCGAATGTGATGTGCTATTTTCTTTCTCCACATTATGGCGATGCCTCCGTGAGGTCTTTCCTTGAGAATTTGTCGTCATTTTTTATGCTGGATTTACCTTTGCACATAAAATCTGTATGAATATTTTGTAAGTATGGGAGTTCGTCATTATATAGCCAAGTTTCTTGCAGAAAGCATACGTCAAAGTTGTTACAAAGCTTGTGAACAGCCACTAAGTTACTCTTAATTGACTGACAGTTGAATGTTGCAAAGCGGATTGTATTCATTACTGTTGTGTTGAGCTATTAGATGCTCCTCCATCATCTATAGTCTTTGAAACTGTTCTTTGTAGCGGATATGCCGGTTTTATGTGAGAGCCCGTTGGCCAAGCACTATTCGTAAAAATTTTGTCAAATTCAGCCTCGAGAACACCGATTTTGAAAGCGTGGAACTCGCCTGATCGTGCTATGATCAGTTCGCTAGTGTGGTTCTCGATTTTCAGTGTATCTTTCACGTGTTTATCTATATCATTTACGGTAGTATCCGTAGTTAGCCGAGATACGTTAATTATGTTAATAATGGAGACGAAATTAGATACGAAATTTACAACGAAAATTTAAATAGTGATAGATATTTAGAAATTTTGCGTGGATGTGTGAACAATTTTTGCGATACTCTTTCCCTCAATATTTTACGCGACTGCTGTTATCAAATGGACGGTGCACCGGCACATTCTTCGCATGTGGTATCCATTCAACTTAATCAGATGTTAGGTGACGGTAGGTGGTTCGGAAATAGGAGACCCTGGCGGTGGCCACCAAGCTCACCAGATTTAACACCATTAGACTTTTATTTCTGGGGTCATGTGAAAAGTCATGTCTATTCCACACCAGTTAATACTCGAGAAGAATTGACTAACAGAGTAGTAGCCGCTATTAATGGACTTCAGCGACAAGAAATCCGAAGAGCGACAATGACAGTAGTACAGCGAAGTGTTTTAAAATGTTTGGAGCAGAACGGGCAGCATTTCGAACAACATAATTAAGTTTTAATTTAAGTTAGATATCCCAAATCTATTATTTTAGTTTTAAGAAACCTTTTCAATATTTTTCTGTTTCCTGCTGTTCCAAAGTTGTTACATTCCTATAAATAAAGAATAAATCGTTTTGTATTTATTTTGCATTCTTTTATACTGACATCTCAAAAACTATTAAAGATAGATATAGGGAATCCTAATATTTATTGACAGGGAATACGATTTCCTATCGAATGGCGTATCGGTACCCAGGCTGTTCCATTTGAAAAAAAATGAGTTTTTTATGTTTAAAAATTCAATTATTGCGTTGTAAATTTTGAACACCCTGTATAAGATATCATGATGAACTAAACATCGTCTTATTTGGTTATGTTTCTAGTTTTGGACCATCAATCATGAAACTTCTAGTTTCAATAATAACCGAGGTATTCAATTTTAAACGTAACCGGGAAAATCACCAAAAAATAGTAAAATCACTAAAACTCAAAATTGGTGATATTTAGGTATAGGGAAACATTATCAAAATTGATGTGTTGATACGTAGAAACCAAAAATAAAATAAAAATTATATCATTCCATTTAAAATAACAAAGTTGATACCGACTTCCGGTGACCGGACGTGACAGTTAACTTGAGAACATTTTAGCTGAAGAGCTCAGATCGACTAATTCTAGTTCCAAAGTTTCAAGTTTCCAGAAATAGTAGAACATGAGAAACTTCTAATGTACCAGTTCCGTGAGACACCCTGTATGTAAGAAAAACAGAATCCAGCAAAAAAATCAAAATCAGAAACATAGAAGACATAGAAAACGTACAATAGTGTCATATATATATATATATATATATATATATATATATATATATATATAGGAAGAGGTTATGTTCGGGTGTTCGATCAATTCCAAACCAATAACACTCGCTTTTAGTGGTAACGTACTATATTTCGGACCTGAATGGGTCCTTCATCGTGTACAACACTTCTACAATGATAAAAAACGTACGTGTTACAAACAATCACCGCAATCACCAAACATAAACAGACAACCAAGTCATAATTTAACATAACCTACTTGGAGCTGGTTAGGTGGCCAATATTGAAACAGGGAAGACATCAAACGACGGGCACAAGCACATCTAACGAAATCCACATCACATTTGACAGAACAAAACAACCAGCGCACAACAAGGTCAGAACGGATATGAAGGAGAGAACCAAAACCTTAGCTGTTAACGTCGCAGGCGGACATACTATGAACAAAAAACGCCCAATGGGCAATGTTGACAACTAGCACAATATGAAAACTATTTTAAAAATTCTTATTTTCCCTCTATATAATACAAAAGACTTATAAAGTGCAAGTGAACAATTTAATAAAAGTTGAAAGAATTAACAAATATGAAATTTGAAAAACTTTGAGAAACATTAAATTAAAAAAAAAAATGTATATAAAAAAATTAAACTAAGGGAAGCATCTGGCATCTGACATACTACGTCTGCCTCTATCACAATTTATAATATTGGAGTAAATGATGCTGAGACCCTCCGTGTCTTGTTTAAAATTCACGGTGTTTTCCATGATATTAATATTATACATCTCCAAAAACATTCTGTTTCGATAGACACAATCCGAGTCAAGAACCCTCACATCGTCAAAATCAAAAGCATGCCCATGGTTGACCGCATGGCAAGCAAGAGCACATCTCACCTTCTTGGTCCTACAGTCACTCTTATGTAGGGCGACACGACTCCGAAGCCACTGCGTGGTCACACCCACGTATTTACCGTCACACTGATTACAGGAGATACAATATATTATATTAGATTTAAAATTTAGGGGTATTTTATCTTTAATATTACAATAAATTTGTGACAATTTTAATGGATAATGGCATACTAATTTAAATTCGTTGGGGAGAAAAGGGGAAGAAATCTTCTTTGACTTATGTGTTATAGTGGGTACGTACATTAATTTAACATAGGCGGGTTGTACGTCACTAGGGGGATCAAAGATACTTATGACGGGTTGACTATTGGTATTAGTAGAATATAAAACTTTATTGACTATCTTTAATGGAAAACCATTATTTAAAAATACACGTTGAAGTTTTTTTTATAGCTGAGGGCTGAAATTGGGGATCACTGATTCTTAAAATACCATTCTTCATAGCTATGATGGTATTGATTTTATGAGCAAACGAATGGTCAGAGAAAAAATTTATATATCTACCTGAATAGGTGGGCTTGGTATACCAATCAATGGCCACGGAACCGTCCCCACAATTAAACAACAAACAATCGAGAAAGGGAATACACCCCTCTTTCTCCAGTTCAACCGTGAACTGTATGTGACCATCAAAGCCATTAAAGACTGCCAATATGTCCTCCACCTCACCCGCAGGAACACACGTAATGATGTCATCTACAAACTTGTACAAAAAAGGGACCACAAAACCCAAACGTGGGAGGATGTTATCTAAAACATGGTCCTTCGTCATAAGGGCTAAAATGGGGTTTAGTGGGGAACCCATAGGCGTGCCAAACAACTGCAGATAAACCTGATCATTAAAAGTAAAGTGTGAATTGGTGAATAAAAATTTTTTTTTATATAAGAGTGGCTGTAGGACCAAGAAGGTGAGATGTGCTCTTGCTTGCCATGCGGTCAACCATGGGCATGCTTTTAATTTTGACGATGTGAGGGTTCTTGACTCGGATTGTGTCTATCGAAACAGAATGTTTTTGGAGATGTATAATCATGGAAAACACCCTGAATTTCAAACAAGACACGGAGGGTCTCAGCATCATTTACTCCAATATTATAAATTTTGATAGAGGCAGACGTAGTATGTCAGATGCTTCCCTTAGTTTAATTTTTTAAAATAAATTTTTTTTTTAAATTTAAAGTTTCTCAAAGTTTTTCAAAATTTCATATTTTTTAATTCTTTCAACTTTTACTAAATTGTTCACTTGCACTTTATAAGTCTTTTGTATTATATAGAGGGAAAATAAGAATTTTTAAAATAGTTTTCATATTGTGCTAGTTGTCAACATTGCCCATTGGGCGTTTTTTGTTCATAGTATGTCCGCCTGCGACGTTAACAGCTGAGCTTTTGGTTCTCTCCTTCATATCCGTTCTGACCTTGTTGTGCGCTGGTTGTTCTGTTCCGTCAAATGTGATGTGGATTTCGTTAGATGTGCTTGTGCCCGTCGTTTGATGTATTCCCTGTTTCAATATTGGCCACCTAACCAGCTCCAAGTAGGTTATGTTAAATTATGACTTGGTTGTCTGTTTATGTTTGGTGATTGCGGTGATTGTTTGTAACACGTACGTTTTTTATCATTGTAGAAGTGTTGTACCTGATGAAGGACCCATTCAGGTCCGAAATATAGTACGTTACCACTAAAAGCGAGTTTTATTGGTTTGGAATTGATCGAACACCCGAACATAACCTCTTCCTGTTATCCAGGTCACGTGGAACAGTCCGTAGATGTATTATAATGTGTTTCCTACTCGCAAATATCATTTCTTAATTTGTTATAAATAAAAACCGTCAAAAAATCGTGTTGTTTTTCGTTTTTCGCTTCTAAAAGCTGAACCGATAGAGGAATCTTGATGCTTTCAACAGATGCATTGTAGAGAATGAAAAGACGAAAGAAATGAACCCTACATGGGCTTGATTGGATGAATATTAACGGAGGAAACTCTGAAAAACCGGAAAAATCCCCGTTTTCTTCAAAAATTCATAACCGCCATTTTGAAAGTTGTAGCGGAGGCTTTTGGCAACAAAGTAGCGATCGATGGGTACTTTAAGTGTGCACAACCCAGGCGTTGCCCGATGATTAGTTTTTGCAAAATTGCAATTTGAATTTTTTTATGCAATATGGTTCGGCGAGCCTGGATGCGTCGGAGGTAGTCCGATTTTAATTTTTTAAATGTATTTCGAAAGTAGAAGTATTGTGCTACAAAACGTCTATTCTGATATTGCATTAAAATGTTGCGAAATAGGCGAAAAATGCTTGCAAACATGACCGAAAACTGCAGCACGCTCCACAGCGGGCGAGTAGTGGGGGTAGGCGGCCGACGCGGGGAAGCGCGTATCTATAGTAATCTCAGCGCGCTGCGCACTTCCCCGTAGGCTTCCTGCTAGTGTTTTTGTCACGAACTAAGTCATTCTCTGCTCTATTGCCTGGTCTATAACTGTCAATGAGAAGCAGTGCGAGTTCATGGCTTTCGAGAGTGGGAGAACAAAAGAAACAATAGAGGTTACAATAAACAACATTAAAATCAAACAGGTCAAAGAAACCAAATACCTGAGAATAATTATACAAAATAACTTAAAATGGGACAGACATATAAACAGGACACTCAAAGAGAACGCAAGAACAATACCGATAATCTGGAAACTAAGAAATCTAGTACCCCATTCAATAAAGAAAACCATATATCACTGCTTGTTCCCTTCTAAGAGCAACTACCTAATACACGTATGGGGAAACACAACTATGAATTGTATCAACAGATTGACACCAACCTCCGCATTAAACGAAATCACCAAAGAATTAGACGTGCAAAAGAGCATTACACAGTACACTGCACAACCTAATACTCTTACACAAATTAAAACGTAACAAGATTAAAACCAACATAGAATTCAAGATGAACGACGAATTCCACAATTACCAAACAAAAACTTGCACACATATAAGAAGTAAAAAAGGTAAAAGGAATAAATATTCACAAATACTACTCACAGAGACCATCAAAAAATACAACCGTCTTCCTGAATACATAAAACAATTGACTGTGAATACCTTCAAGGTAAAACTGAACAAATGCTAAGAGCAGACATCATATAGAGACTCAATAGAAAAAAAAATATAATAAAAAAAAAACAAACCAAAAAAGAGCAATTAAAAAAAATTAAAAAAAAAATCAAAAATAAAATAAAAAACTAAAAAAAAAATAATAAAAAAAAACAAAAAAAGCACCCTCGATACCGTCAACCCGCGGAAGGAGACCCAAACGGAAACGATGGAGATCCAACCCCGAGGCCAGGAATGAAGGAATACCCAGTGACTATGTTTATATGTATTATACTTTATAGGCATGGTATACTTTGAAATTGTAGTACATGGTTATGTTGCAATTAAATAAACTCTTGAAGCAGCATTCACATAAGCTGACGCTACGCTGCGGTGCGCTGCGGTGCGCTGCGCTCGCCTGCGCTCGACTACGCTCCAAACGCTGGCCATGCGCTGGCCCACGCTATGAACGCAAAATGCCAACGTATGTATTTTTGCGCCTGGCCGCTACTGTCAACAAAATGTATACATAACCCCTAAACATACTGCAACGGGCGATCATCTCGCGGCTCTTCGTAAAGAGTTTTGGTGTATATTATGGAATATTTTATAAATACATATTGGAACGTGTCTGAAGAATGCAATTAGGTATGCGTACATGTTATTATTATTTATAACACATTTTAAATCAATGTTTTTATTGTATTTTAGGATTGAAGATATGCGACGTGGTTAAGTGGTTTCGAGAAAGCAGTACATATGATATCTACAAAGAATGAGTGCAACCACAGTGCAACTAACTAGAAAACTAACGGAGGATATACTTTTGTTTACCAAGAACATAACAAGATTTAGGTTGAAATAGGTACGGGGTAATTACTTTTGTATCATATTGAACACGTTTTATTGGAATGAATTACTAATTTTACAGTTGTGTGTTACCTCATTTGAGAAGAGCTCAATCAGTTGAGACAAAGATAGAATGGAACACAGTCTATATAAGAAGAAACATATGGAAAACCCTATACCCATCTACAACAAAGGTCCATAACTTATGGATCATAAGGTATGCTTCGAGAAATATCCAAAACACCTGTAGTGTAGGACAGGAATTTCAAGAGTGTTTCTTACAATTAGACATCGAAAGATGATAGTATAGAACACAGTGTACTATAAGAAGGCATACACAGAAGATCCCATCACTACACTTAATAAAAGACGATAAGGTTTGCTGCAACGAAGAACCACACCTGTAGTGTACCACAGGAATCGCGAGAGTGCCTTTTATAATTCATCAAAAAAGGTTTTACCAAACGTTTTGTATGTGATTGTGCAATTTGTGTTAATTTAAAATGCATATTTGGTTGCCTATCAATATACAGTAGTATCTATACAGTAGCATTGTATTGATGAACACATTTTTTTTTAATTCTTATATTTTAAGTTAAGTAAAAATTTCAAATCCCGATTGCTCATAACTTCTTTGGAGGCAAGCTAAGCTGAACATATGTAAGTTTCACTATTTTGGGCAAGTGCTTTGTTTCTCCTAGATATTAATATGTGACCCCCAATCGCCATATTATATATTTTTGTTATTTTATGTAAGCTTCTTTCTATAAGAAAAATTCAGTTATCATTAATTACTTTACTCAGGTTTTGATCTTGAGGATCACAATATGCATCGTCTAATTATTTGATATTTCCTATAAACAAATGTAGGTAATTCAGGACTTTGTATTTTTTTTTCTGTTTTCGGCTAATAAATAACTTTACCACGATACTATTCTATACTTACTTATTTACAGCACTTCTTTTCCTCTGGTTCACATAATTTATAAGTATTCCTTTTTTTAATTTATTTTCATTGTATTCTTTGTATTTATTTAAAATTGTAGCACCAAAACTCATTACAATACTATGTTAGCTTTTTTAAATAAATAACTAATAAAATAAAATTTAAATAACAGTAAATGTTAGTTAACTGAAGCAGATAAGAAAGTAACTAATAGTAAGGCTATTTAGAAAATAAATAAAAAAAATCATATTTGCTGACGTTTGCAAACTGTGTTGTTCACTTCTTCAGTTCTACCGTTTGTATTTATTATTGGTATCACTAATGAATATTATTTTAGTAATTATACTAATAATTCTTGTATTAAGTATTCATGAATATAAGTAGGTATTTTAGTAATTATAATTTTCAATACATTGGATTATAACCTACGTATATAAACCAATAAGTAAACATAGTTTGTAGTTCAGTAATTTATTTTTACAATTCCAATAAAGTAATAACCACCAGAAACTAGCAAAATGTTTGTTATCCTATGGTGCAATAAGTAAAATAATAAATATTATTAGATGCATTAACAAGTTGCAAATGGTCTAACACCACCTTGTGAAGAAGATTATTTTTTAATTCAAAAGGAGCATTGAAAAAAAACAATTGGCTTTTAATCCAACTGCTTGTTTAAAAAAGGGAACTGTTTCAAACAGTGCAAAGTAAGCAGTGTTTTTTAGTTACACCATTTCTATCTTAAATATAAAATACTTTAAAAAAAAACAATAATCATGAATTTCGATGAGACATGCATCTTTGTTGTTTGGCGTAAACTCCTCGGATTCATCGTCCTTCTTCGTGGTCCACTATCATGTATCAGGAATTTCGACGAGACATGCATTTGTGTTGTTTGAAGTAAACTCTTCGTATTTATCGTATTTCTGCGTGGTCCACTATCAACCGCAAGCCACAGCAAGATGAAACAACATTGTAGAATGTCCACACAATTTTACTATTTGGTCACCCAATCTGGAAATATATAATTTTACAGTCTTAAATATTCAATCTTATAATGCATATTATAGGGAGTATAAAGGACCTTTGTGAGTCAGGTCAATTATTTGAAATTCAATGATGTTTTAGCTTAATCTAAAAACTAATAATCTATTAACGTTCAAGTCTATATATCAGAGCATTTCACATATTTCCATGTACGTAGTTTGTCAAAAATATAATAATAATCTAAGCTAAATGACTATCCTGACCAACAAAGCACAAAATGGGACAAGTGAAAACGGTTTCTGGTATGCTTTTTTCCGTACAACCTGAAACTGAAAGTAGGAATTTCCCAATTCTATCTAGTTTTTCAGGGAAAAATGCATGTTTGGTTTTTTACAGCTTTTTAGCACTGCTTTTCTGGAAATATAGACTAAAGTCAAAATTAGACCTCCCATTCTTCACAGCAGATCACATAAAAATTCCACCTACCATTCTGAACATAATATTATCCACATATTCTATGCTACCAACAAGCAAGGTTCTGTTGGAATATTGGTTTCGTGGTTGTAGATTATCTCAACATAAGGCCCCAATGAGTTTATGCTTTTCCTGCTATAAATAAACATATATGTACTTAGTAAAAACAACAAACTCACCAGATATTCTACTTACATCTCTATATCCATTATAGTTTCTTCGCAAACAGACGTAGAACAATCTAGGTTCTTTCTTGAACATGTTGCTATAAAGAATTCAATAAAACGTGGTTTCTATTGCACTGATATGGACTATAATTTATACGATAACCTCAAAAGCATCTCAAAACTGACGTAAACCGAACACGTGACATTAGACGGAGATCCTACCGTGGCAAGCGCTACGAGCGCTCCAGCGTTTAGGTGAGCGTGGGAGAAACTATGCGAGCGTGGACGAGCGTAGACATAACGGCGACGCTAGCGTCAACGTAGCGCCAGCGCAGCGTACAGTTGCGTAACTTGCGCGTATCTGAACGTACCATACATACAAAAAAAAATCGAAACATACCCAAAATCAGTTGTGAGAGTGAGTCAGCGCTGACGATTTAGATTTGATACTTTGTACCCTTATGGATGGAAGATGGAAGACATGTAAATTATAAAGTGACTCTTTATTTACCAGTTGTACGTTCGATTGCCAAATAAAAATCTTGGCTCACTCGATGAACAAAATTGCGCTTCTATTTAGCGGCTTTTAAAGCGTCTTACAGTCCGTAGTGACTTTGAAAATAATACCCTTACGGCCTTTTCACACGAGACACGGCGTCCGTGCGGTTTTGTCCATGAACGGTTCGAAGTGTATGAAACTTTCACACGTACCGTGCCGTTTGAAATCCGTGTTGTGTGGAAACCTACACAACGACCGTACACGGATAAAAACGAACGGCCGCCGTGTCCCGTGTGAAAAGGCCGTTACATATAAAGTATTTATAATGTTTGAGGCCACTCATAAAGGCTCAATCCATTAGCTCGCACCCATCACCGACAAACGCTCTCTTTCCACATAGCATGTCTACAGAGACAAAAATACAAGTACGTCGAAAAACGACATAAAGTTACATTTCAGAATGACATCGGCTAACATTCACTTAAATGCCACGACAAATACTCCACAGTACATGCCAGCAAAAAGACCAGTCATTGTGGTCAAATAATAACACGTGTCAAAAACCAACATCGGCCATCACCGATATTGTCCACCTACCGTTAACGTTTCAGCTTCAAATGTGTGAGCTATGAAAAAGTAAAGTTGATAACTGGATGCCCGCCGGCGCCGGTTCAGTGGCGTAGCGAGGGAGGTGCAAGGGGGGTATCATGCCCCGGGCGCCGCTTGCAAAGGGGCGCCAAATGGTCTCCCTTTGACTGGTCTGAATTGAAAGATCGGAAATTGTTAACAGTATCGTTGTGACATGTTTTGGAATAATTGAAAACATGTATCTCTTTTTCTCACGTTCTACATTACGATGGGAATTATTAAAAAAATACTTTAAAGAGAACTGATGGAGCGCCAGAGCACAAGCGGTTAGCGTTATTGTCGTTGGGATGGAAGAAGTAGTAGACCTTCTTGAAAAATTAGCATAAGACGGTACTACCACAAGTGACACCAGAAGTGAAGCTACAATTTTATTACAAAATATACTTAATTTTAATTGTACACTAAATTATAACTATTGTCCATTTCTGGCATGAAATCTTGAGGAGATTTAATCGTGTGCAGGTCAGGTTACAAGACCCTAAAATGAATTTTAGAGAAGCGTTCCATGATCTTGAATGATTAGCGACTGAACTTGCAGACATTCGAGACGAGATCTACGAAGAGTCAATAAATAAGGCTAAGCATCTTTGTGCAAAATGGGGTATTGATGCAACAATCCGTGTTAGAAGATGCCGAAAAATGCCCGGAGAATTGACTAGAGATACTGGCCTATCCTCAGAAAAAGAAATTTCTTATGAAATTTGTTATGAAAAGCGCTCTTGATCGTCTGCAGCAGGAAATAAGTACACGTTTTACACGACTAAGCGATCCTAGTTCGGACGTTGAAAATTTATTAAACAGTGATGATATAGATAAAGCTATTGGAAAAATGTTTACAAATTTGTGTGATTTTTATAATACAGATTTTAATGGAACAGAACTCTATTTCGAAATATGTGACTGCAAGTTGCTCCGCAGTAGAAAAGAAATTGAACCTAGAACTCCATTAGAGCTTCTTACCTTTATAATCTCATATGAGGAAGATGTCAAACCTCGCACTTCAAATACTCCTCACTATTTCAGTATCAATGTCTACCTGTGAACGTTCATTTAGGAAGTTAAAATTAATTTTGTTGAGTAAAAGAAAGTCGTTCTTCACTGTTTGTAATCTTTATTTTCGTAGTGACCGGCTTCGCTGTTACAGCATCCTCAGACTACTCTATAAAACAAAACATTTGATAGAAAAACACATTTTAAAAAATGTCTGATAATGATATTGTTATGAACACTGATAAAAAGGTTACTTACTGTCAAAAATATCCTAATTGTAAATAAAAACATATATATAACATCAAGTAGGTAATCTAATTTAATAAAAACGCACTTGCGAACGTACAAGAAGCTGAAAACTTTGACAAAATACAAAAACCTTTCAATTGTACATGCACGCACATCGCTGACAAAACAAGATGTCGAATGAATAGTAGATGGAGGTCAAGGTCTATAAAGAGAGAGGTTATCCAGTTTGCTATCTTTCCTATAGTCCACTTTATATACCCCCCTCAGATCCCTATATGCTCTACTTTCGTGAAGTCACTAGAGTCCCGGCACACTTCGCATCACGTCGCATACATCGCTCGTTTAGTTTGTTCAAAGATACGTTTAATTATTACCAGCTCAGCTCGTTATAGGTTTTTTAGTGAATTAGAAAGGTTGCTTTTGTTCGTGTTTAAGGGTCCGGTGAAACGATGCTTTAGAACGTACCCTAAATGGCGTTTCCGTACTTCCAGTTGTTCTTCAAAAGTTGCTTTTAAATTTGAGATTTTTTATGCTCAAACGGTTTGAATTGAATGTAGCTATTGGGGAAAACTGCTCATAACAATAATTGAAAAGGAAATACTTTTTGAAAATTAGTCATTATTGAACAATGGGCAGTAACTTCCGATTTTATTTTTAGATTTATAAATCATTGATTTTTAGCCATGCACACAAAAATCACCTACCTATGTATGCAATAAAATCTCCATAAAATCACCTTCGTTTGGAAATTATCAGGAAGCAGAAAATGCTATGATTTTTGTGCGGATTGCGTTGTTTGAACGAAGAGTGGGAATTCCGGTAGTTCACCGCTTTTCGAATAGATGGCGCCACCGCGGTTTGAAATTTAGGTGTAATGTATCTCTCTCAGCGCTGTAGGAATAGTCCTGCTAGCTCTGTTTAGCATATTGAATACCATCAAAGCAAAAAATGGTTATATGCGAACGGATGGTCGCAAGGCCATCCGTATTATTTGTGTATAGCACAATGAAACCAAGACTTGATAGGGTGGAGGGAGGGTCTTTTTTGTCGAAAGCGATTTATAAAATCGCCCGTGGTACGTAAATTTAGGCAAGGCTGCAAATTCCATGTGTTGAGTCATGAGTGTAGCTTTTCGCATTACCAATATTCTCAACATGAAGTTTATATAAATGTAATTTATTCCCAACAAGATCTGAAATAAAAATGTGTCAGTATTTAGTACAGATGTGTACCTACGTAATGTGTATTATACAGGCTGATACATAACACGAGGCGAAAAATGAAATGCTATCAGCATCATAATACTAAATCAAAATTGCAAAAGAAGGCTGATACATAACTCGAGGCGAAAAATGAAATGCTATCAGCATCAAATACTAAATCAAAAATGCAAAAGAACTTTATTTTTCGATCGGCATTTGTTTTAGAGATATTTGTTTTGAAGTTCTGTGACCGCGGTAATGTAGTAAACAAGAAAAAAGTAGAAAGTGAAAACAATTTATTTACAATAGAATTTGATTATGAACTAATAAATAAATAATAAATAAATCATAAATAAATAATAAATAAATAATAAATAAATAATAAATAAATAATAAATAAATAATAAATAAATAATAAATAAATAATAAATAAATAATAAATAAATAATAAATAAATAATAAATAAATAATAAATAAATAATAAATAAATAATAAATAAATAATAAATAAATAATAAATAAATAATAAATAAATAATAAATAAATAATAAATAAATAATAAATAAATAATAAATAAATAATAAATAAATAATAAATAAATAATAAATAAATAATAAATAAATAATAAATAAATAATAAATAAATAATAAATAAATAATAAATAAATAATAAATAAATAATAAATAAATAATAAATAAATAATAAATAAATAATAAATAAATAATAAATAAATAATAAATAAATAATAAATAAATAATAAATAAATAATAAATAAATAATAAATAATTAATAAATAAATAATAAATAAATAATAAATAAATAATAAATAAATAATAAATAAATAATAAATAAATAATAAATAAATAATAAATAAATAATAAATAAATAATACATAAATAATAAATAAATAATAAATAAATAATAAATAAATAATAAATAAATAATAAATAAATAATAAATAAATAATAAATAAATAATAAATAAATAATAAATAAATAATAAATAAATAATAAATAAATAATAAATAAATAATAAATAAATAATAAATAAATAATAAATAAATAATAAATAAATAATAAATAAATAATAAATAAATAATAAATAAATAATAAATAAATAATAAATAAATAATAAATAAATAATAAATAAATAATAAATAAATAATAAATAAATAATAAATAAATAATAAATAAATAATAAATAAATAATAAATAAATAATAAATAAATAATAAATAAATAATAAATAAATAATAAATAAATAATAAATAAATAATAAATAAATAATAAATAAATAATAAATAAATAATAAATAAATAATAAATAAATAATAAATAAATAATAAATAAATAATAAATAAATAATAAATAAATAATAAATAAATAATAAATAAATAATAAATAAATAATAAATAAATAATAAATAAATAATAAATAAATAATAAATAAATAATAAATAAATAATAAATAAATAATAAATAAATAATAAATAAATAATAAATAAATAATAAATAAATAATAAATAAATAATAAATAAATAATAAATAAATAATAAATAAATAATAAATAAATAATAAATAAATAATAAATAAATAATAAATAAATAATAAATAAATAATAAATAAATAATAAATAAATAATAAATAAATAATAAATAAATAATAAATAAATAATAAATAAATAATAAATAAATAATAAATAAATAATAAATAAATAATAAATAAATAATAAATAAATAATAAATAAATAATAAATAAATAATAAATAAATAATAAATAAATAATAAATAAATAATAAATAAATAATAAATAAATAATAAATAAATAATAAATAAATAATAAATAAATAATAAATAAATATTAAATAATAAGAAATACGCGAAATATTAGCCACAAACTGTAATTTTATTCAAGCGCGTTTTCATGTTGGAACATTATTTATTATTGTCTCATTTACTGTTTTACAAATAATAATAATTACATATTGATAAAAAAAAGTCCATGACTTACCTTTAATACTGTATATTCATTTAGCCATAAGTAATTAAATCTTTGAATTGCAATATATGGAAGAAAGCCCAAATCACGAAGGCAGATCGAAGTTATGAATTTGATTATTTTAATGCTAAATCTACTTGTTAATCTTTTGTCTCAGGTTATAAATCATTATGCCGAATACTAAAAAAGTCGATTTTGTGAAGGCTGTGAATGTAAAAAAATTGAAACAACATTCGACTCCGACTGCAGATAATTTTCGTAGACCGACTCCGGCAAAATTGAATATCTTACGGTGTGTGGAAAAGAACAAAAAAGGAAATGTCATTCTGGGAAATACTTTGCACACATATTCATAACTTTTCATCCAGTCATTTTTAATCGCATATCCGCATATGAACCTGCTTAGGCCACAACATTATTATTATTATTTGTCCCTCACATCTCCGACAACTAATATGCGTAATTTTGAGTTGATATATCTAGCATAAGTGCAGGTAAGATTCTTCTTTGACTTGGTGTACATTTTGTCACAATCGAATGAAAAAAATGACCTTTTCGATTTGTTTTTCTGAACCTGTACTCGCATGACAGAAGTACCAGTATTCATATTTTTAGGCCATTTTTTAGGCAATGATGTAGTTCGTAAAGGTTTGGCGAATATATAGATTTCTAAAAATCCGTCAAATTAAGCTAATATATACTTTCTTTTCAATTTTGTGCGTAGTAATTTAAATTTGATACATCTGCAATAACTACTTTAGACTCAACACGTTGCGGGCTTTCCAAAACCGTATCAGTTATGAAAATCGGTTGAAAAAAAAGGATAACTTTCCCGGTGTATTTCTTACTCCGTGCCGCGGCGAGCCAAGCGTACAACCGCAGATCGCACACCCTCAGACTCAGAGTGTGAAATATGAAATTACGAGGAATAGGTCAAATAGGTCAAATAGGTATCGAAATAATACCTACCACTAGCGCGATGCACAGCCTCGGTATAAAGCAGCCAGCAGCGAGCACGTGACAAATACGTCATCCGAAGTGGCGCGCTGGCCGCTGCCGTTCAACGACGTTGAAATAAGTATAATAAAACGGAAAAATATGCATGTAGGGGAGATGTAGGGTGGGTGGCGCCATCACGCGGCCTATGCTAAAAGTCGCCCGGTTTCCGCACCCTTAATCGTTATTCTGCGTTTATATTGTTATATTCAATAGTTGATAGTTTTACGTTATTGGTTGTTTTATTAGTGTAGTATTTTATGAAGTAATTAAGTTAGTAAAGGTAAGATATTAATTTATATTGGAAATTACATTATTCTAAATCATGTATCAATTTTAGATGGCTATGGTTTGCTCCGTACCGGGTTGCGGTATGAGGTATAACATTTCAAAAGTGATTGGATTAACAATATCATATTTTACTTTTCCACGTGATCAAAGTTTAAAGCAGAACTCATCCACAATTGGGACATTACTCATACGAAGACCAGCAAGAGCACCCATACTCCCTTCCATCCTGGATACGTCATTTATCTTTTGACGGCCTAATAAATCCGTCGGAAGAATTTAAATGCTTGTTTAATAAAATGAATTAGCAAGTTCGAAAGACTTACAGGGGATGGGATTAATAATTCGAAAAGAATTAGCAGTAAATTAAGAAGAGAACTTTTAAAACAAGATCCAATTATTGATACCATAGTTTTGAAAGCTTTTGTCGAGCAAAGAATATATGTACGGATAAATTTTTTTAAATTTTATTTTTCAACAGCAAAAAAATCTAAATATTTAACGAAGAGTAGCTGATATTAAAAATAAAATTACAACAAAGATCAGAAAATTTGTACAATAAAGCTTCTTACTGATTTTTTATTTTTCTTTGTATGTATGTTCTAACCAAATATTGTAATCAGGACAAGCCAATGAGTGGTTTAATAAGCAAGTTGTACCAATACTACCAATACTGATTTAGTTATAGTTTTTCTATTTATTTATCTGTAGAGTCGGTAAACCAAACATTCGACTTCAATTCCTGATAATTTTAGTGTTTCAACCCCCAATTTGCATGGTTGCAAAAATATGTGGTTGCCGTTATACCACCTTCGACTCCGGCTCTTGATTTTGTTTGTAGGTTGACTCCACTCACTGAATTTCTGCTAAATTTTGATTCCAACTGCAGAGACCTGGTTTAGCACAACACATTTCTTTAATCGGACATACATTACATACTTATGTACTTATTCAGCATTATTAACAAATTATTGAAATAGCATGTTGTGATAATCACATTCATCAATTTTTTTTTCATCCTAATCATTTAAAAATGATCACAATAAAGATGCATTTATTTTTTCAATATAATTATGCACCTACTTAACCTAAATCATACAACGAAATGAGCATTCAAATTGGTGGCAGCGCACGACTCTAGTGACGTCACGATCTCCCTTTACCCCTCAAAATGAGAAATCTCGTACTTGGATAACCTTACTACTTTATAGACCTTGGATGGAGGTCACATGGTATCGAAATAGAAAGCAAATATTACAATTTAAGCGCCAAACGGTATGCAATCAACAGTACAGCAATGCAAGAAAGGAAAAAGACGACAAGGTGTCTACAAAGTGGGAAAAATGAACATTCAAAAATTTTTTAGAGAAGGCCAGAATATATGGCCTTATTAAGCTGCACAAACCGGAGAAGACTATGAGACCTATAGCCACCTTTTATAACACTCCCACCAACAGGTTAGCAAAAATAATCCTACCCTTTCTTTCTAACACTATGTTCCCCCTTACGTATACCGTAAAGAATAGCAAAGAGCTAGCAGACAAAATAATCCTGAAGAAGACAGAAAATATTACACTGGTATCATTTGATGTTGAAAACTTATACTCCAACACACCGACACAATATACACTCGATATCATTAGAGAAAAACTTAATAATTCCAATCTAGGTGATATCGAAACAACAATTATTGTTCCTTCAACAGTGTTTCATACAGGATGGAGACCGGTCTCCCCATGGGATCTCCTATATCGGGAGCAATAGCGAACATCTATCTCAATCATATCGAAGAGGACTACATCATGACTGCAAACAATCCGTTTTTCCAGAAAATCGAAGGCTGGTACAGATATATGTACGACATTCTATGCCTCTGGAGTGGAGATGAGAATGAACTTCAAACTTTCAACAAATATATAAATAACCTGATGTCAAAACTAAAATTCACTACTGAGATAGAAAAAGAAGACGCAATAAATTTCCTGGACGTGACCATAATAAAAAAGTTGACAACCTTTTCACTGGACATATATAGAAAGCCAACATCATGTGGCGCTCTGATTCCTCATAGCTCCTGCCACCACCACTCACACAAGCATGCTGCCTTTAGATCAATGGCACAAAGAATGTTCAGACTACCTCTTGGAGAAAACGAAAGAAAGAAGGAGCAGGACATCATCAGACAGCTGGGCAAGATGAACGGATACAGCGCAGACCAGATCAATAGAATAATCAGAGCGGAGGAAAGAAAACAACAACCATTATATGTTAGACACACTCCTACAATTGACACTACCTGGAGAAAATTTACATTCTATAACGACAAAATTTCAAAATTGGGACAATTACTTGGGAAATACAACATTTCATGTGGCTTCAAAACTTGCACCTCCACCATTACTATGTTAAAGAAATGTGAACTTCCCAACAACAAACTACAACGGAGTGGTGTATACAGGATAAAGTGTGATGATTGTGCTTTGTTTTACATTGGAGAGACTGGCAGATCTGTGGCAACTAGAATAGTGGAACACCGAAAAACAAAACACCGATCGGCTTTTGGACGCCACCTGCTCCAAAGTGGACACAAAAGCGATGACAACGACAACATCAAAATCCTGCACAGTGAGACAAAGGGACATAAGCTGACTTTACTGGAGGCTTACGAGATCTGGCAGACCAGGAGAGATGCGGGATTACTAAACGAACAGGTAGAACTCTACCGAGAACCTTTATTCAAGATCGTCACTGACTAGTACAAAAGGAAAGAATTTTTAATTAGACATCCATAACACACCTTACTAGAAAAGTTCCTGTATTTTTTTAATTTTCCTATAGCTGTTTTCCAATCCTATATAAATGTACAAAAAAAAATAAAAAATTTTTTAATGTTCATTTTTCCCACTTTGTAGACACCTTGTCGTCTTTTTCCTTTCTTGCATTGCTGTACTGTTGATTACATACCGTTTGGCGTTTAAATTGTAATATTTGCTTTCTATTTCGATACCATGTGACCTCCATCTACTATTCATTCGACATCTTGTTTTGTTAGCGATGTGCGTGCATGTACAATTGAAAGGTTTTTGTATTTTGTCAAAGTTTTCAGCTCTTGTACGTTCGCAAGTGCGTTTTTATTAAATTAGATTACCTACTTGATGTTATATATATATGTTTTTATTTACAATTAGGATATTTTTGACAGTAAGTAACCTTTTTATCAGTGTTCATAACAATATCATTATCAGACATTTTTTAAAATGTGTTTTTCTATCAAATGTTTTGTTTTATAGAGTAGTCTGAGGATGCTGTAACAGCGAAACCGGTCACTACGAAAATAAAGATTACAAACAGTGAAGAACGACTTTCCTTTACTCAACTTATCAAGACACCTGTTTTCACGGCGTATACACAAATTTTGTAAAATTAATTTTGACATATCTACGATCAACGATGGGACAAGAGCGCCTAAGTGACCTAGCATTCTTAAGTGTGGAAAGAGAAAAATTTGAAATGATCGACTGATGAAATAATAGATAAATTTGCTTCGTCAAAGGCAAGAAAAATGTATATATAACAATTAAATATATCGTTTTATATTATATTATTATTAATAAATATATCTCATATATAATACGTAATTAACTCTTTTCATTGTTTAAAACCTAGAATTTTATAAATATGTAAAATAAATAATATATATCCTTTTAACAAATTCTAGCTAACCGTATGTCTGATTTTTCCACTGATATAGACACATTTCGTTATCCACTCCTAGTCTTGATTTCTTTAACTATTTTTTATTAAATTTAACTCAAATTTAAAGCCTAACCTGAACCCGTGCCCTTATCCCGAAAAACAATACACGGTTTTGTAGAAATGTGGTAGCTATTCGCAATATATTTTAGAGTATTTTAAAGTAGCTACTACAATCTATTATTCTATATAATAAGGCTCCTTTTTAAAAACTCGCAACTCCGACACGACATATTTGGTTTCGACGTTTTTTCTTGCTGGGAGTTGTCAGCCTATCCCCCTCCAATGTCAATCGGTAATCACCAGTTATTGGCGGTGTTTAAAACTCCTGACGCCTGCTGTCTACACCAGGCAGCAGTAATATGGGCAAATAAGTACATTTCTGGCAATTATGCTTTATTATCGCAATTATAATGTTTGGGTTAAAATTGTACTGAAATAAAAAATCTATTTTTGTATCATGAGTTGGGCTAGATGTTTTATATTTGAAAAAAGCCAAAGATGTAGAAGTAAAATTGAAAATTTCATAAACTTTGAAGAATAAATAACGTTTTTATTTGAAAAAGTGTTTTAGGAGTGGTAGAACTGGGTCTTAAGTACATTACTGTATGTTTTCCTGGAGGGGGGGGGGTGGCGCCAAAATAGTAGCGTGCCCCGGGCGCCAGTTTTGCTCGCTGCGCCATTGCGCCGGTTGGTGTATCATATGACAAAAAAATACCAATGAAGAAATGATGAGCCAAAAAAAATTCTACGACAGGCTGTAACTGAGCGAAATAAATTTTGTAGTTTGTATATAGACAATGTGACATTCATCAATTTTTTTAAATTTTAACACATTCTGATTATTTATTTATATTGTTAAATTAAATGACTAGTAAATCTTGGATACCATCAATAATTTACTGATTATAACATAATTTTATGTTATATGTTGTTTTTCTTCTATAATGTAGTTACTGCCAACTTGTCACCTGTTTAAGTGAAAGTTACATCTGAATTGAGTGTACCTGAATGTAGTATTGTCGTACATATTTAATTAATCATCCACTCTACGTGATAAAAGCTGTGAATATAGGTTCAATGAAATTCAATGAATTGTTGAGAATTGTTAAACTTGAAAACATACTTAATTTTGTTTTAAAGATTTGAAAATAGGGTTCGTGTTTATTTCGAGGAAAGCTTTCAAGCCTAACATGATTCCGGTTGAATGACGACTGTTGAGATGAACGACGTGTTAGAGATATTACATAATCCACAAGGTGAGCACAGGCCACAGCTGCTTGTAAACCCGCTTTTGGAAAAAGAATTGTATCCGAAGGATTGTGCCGATATCCTTGAAAATTATGTATACGGTGAGATGAGAGTAAGGTAATAATATATGTACCTATATACCGGGTGGTCGTTTTAACTTGAAACTCCAAAATATCTCGAGAATTATGCATGGTACGACAAAAGTGTCTTAAATAAAGTTGTAGGACGCAAAGGGGGAAATGAGATGGCGATATCAGTTTCATTGCAGATGGCGCTGCAATCGGTGAAAATGAGGTTAACTTCATTTTTTTAAATGAGAATACCCAACTTTTTTTTTATCAAATTGTGATTTTACGATAAATAAGAAGTATCTTTTGTCTGAAATTTTTTTTTCGTACGATGCATTTTTTTTTCGTGCTTAAACAAACTCTATGTGCATGACGAACCAGCGCGCGAGATACCTAAACGTGTCGACCAAAACGAGTACTTTCGGCACTCGTAACATAAATTACTATTTGATGTGGAGTTGAACCCGATCTGTCATATCGTTTAATCGTTTATTTATTGGTTAGTTATGTTTCGTTCAGATTTATTTTATTGCGCATGTGCAGAACTCGCCGCTCGTTTCGCCCAAGCACATGTGTTTTTAGCAGTTGACCTCTGTATATTGTTGTTGGCGTACATGCCAGATTAAAAACATAACCTGCAAACTTAGTTTCATTATTTCACGGTAACCATTGAATGGCCAGCAGCAGCTGGTCCGTAAGGAAAAAATCACGAGTCAACAGACAAAAACATTATCTGAACGTGTAGGAGCATCCAGGTTAACCGATTTCACTGAAAAATAACAACGTAGATAAAAGCTTTAGCTGAAAGTATTCTACGTTTTATGTTAAATAATAATGATTAAATTTTGTAGGACTTAGAACGCGTGAGAGGAGCTCTTAGATCGAAGGCCATCTATAGTCCAAGTGAAATGCAATGGGGCGAAGTCTGCAGAAATTATCAAGAAGCACCTGCATTACAAATTTCGACGTGGCGGTACCATCTACCAGTTTTTGTGTGAATTAGCTTGATATGTCAATTACTAATAATGACATGCAATAATCCCTGATGCAAAATATTGTTAGTTATTAGTTTCGATAAGTATTGATATTTTAAAAACAAATAACTGAATTAGACTGACGCTTCCAAACTATGCGAGGCAAGTCCAACTATAAACAGTTTTATACTTCAACAACAGCTTTAATAAATCAATTATTACAAAAATCTCTCCAGCTTTTTTACCAGGTCTTGTATTAATAATAACAACGATAACCAATAACTTTTTGATCGTAGTTACCAACACCTCTGCCTCGGATTCACAAACTCGTTAGACATTCACAGGCAACCCACGATTTGTGAGCTGTGAGTACGATCACACAGGCGACCACGCAGCTCCGTTCGTTTATTCGGTTCTGGGTTCGGTGTACACTGCCAGTCAGGCACGGACGAGAGCAGTCCTACAGACCTATTTGCCTTTTGAGCACCGTAGGCAAACTACTGGAGAGGCTCATTAACAACAGGTTGAGCGGCGAACTGGAGGCAAATAGGGCAATTAATGACAACCAGTATGCCTACCGAAGAGGGAGAGGGACGGTTAACGCGGTGATGTCGGTTATAAACCCAACAATAGCAAGGAGAAACGTGTCGCTTACACATAGGGGATTCAGGATCATGATACTAATCGACATCACAAATGCTTTCAACTCGGTCCCCTGGCAGGGAGTGAGAAGGGCCCTGAAGAAGGCAAAAATATCCAACGGCATGGCGCGAATCTTATCGGATTACCTACGAGACAGACAGATACTCCTTCCGGACGGAGAGGTAAAGAAAATGAGTTGCGGTTTGCCACAGGGCTCCGTCGTCGGGGGCACACTCTGGAATGTCTTTTACAACAGAGTGCTGGACATAAAGCAGGAGAAGGGTGTGAGTACGGCAGGCTACGCCGACGACCTTGCTATCGTGGTGCAGGGAAGCACCGAGGAGGAGGTGGTGGACAAGGCGGAGTACGCCGTCGCGAGAGTCTCCGAATGCCTGCGAGAGATGGGCCTAAGGATGGAAGAATCAAAGACCGAGGTGCTGATTCTCGAGGGCAGGAGGAAGCTGCAAAATGTCACCGTTAGAGTAGGGGAGGTCCAGGTCGCCAGCGCAAAATCAGTGCGGTACCTTGGCGTCCAATTGGACAAAGACCTCAGAATGACGAGCCACATTCTGAAGGTGGCGGACAGGGCAGCCACCATACAAAACACCCTATCAAGGATGATGCCCAGGATGGGGGGGGGGGGCACACAAGCCAAGAGAAGAATCCTATCCTCGGTAATAACGTCAGTGGTCCTGTACGCTGCACCAGCATGGAAGAGAGCACTACGGTACAAGAAGTATCAGAACATCTTGAGAACGATAGAGCGCAAGTACTGCATCGCCATAACATCTACCTATAGGACCGTTGCGACGGACGCAGTCGGAGCCCTGGCCGGATGCCCGCCCTTGGATCTCCTAGCATGGGAGCGAGCGCGAAACTGGGAGAGTGGAGGTCAGTCACCAGCGGAGACGCACCGAGCGATGATAGACAGATGGCAATCCAGATGGGGAAGAGTACAAGGGATGGGCGGCGGGTTTTATCAAAAACGTTGAGCAGTGGCAAAAAAAGGGTCCCCCGACCAACTACTATGTCACCCAGGCAGTTACAGGCCACGGATGCTTCGCAAGCTACCTGAAAAACATCAAGAGTAAGGAGTCCGACCAGTGCTGGTATGGGTGCGGAGTACCAGACACTCCACAGCACACGATCTTCGAATGTAGCAGGTTCGAGGTCATAAAAATCAGGCTAGAAACGGAGGTGGGCACAGCAATCACGGTAGAGAACATCGCAGAAATCCGACCAGTGCTGGTATGGGTGCGGAGTACCAGACACTCCACAGCACACGATCTTCGAATGTAGCAGGTTCGAGGTCATAAAAATCAGGCTAGAAACGGAGGTGGGCACAGCAATCACGGTAGAGAACATCGCAGAAATCCTTCTAAGAGAGAACCAGGCCTCAGAAGCGACAGTAGAGTACCTGAGACAAGTGATGAAGGTCAAGGACTTAACCGAAAGAAGGCTGGAAAACCCGGGAGACGGAATCAACGAGTGAATGAATGAAGTACCTCCATCTTATTACCAGGACGTCCGAGGCCAATGCTAGCACGGATACCGCTCGTCCAGACATCAGAGGTGAGGAAAAAAGGGGGAGGAGTTTTAGTGGGTATGAGTGCCAAGAGGCGAACTGAGTCCCACACTCCCGGCTGAATTTTGTTTTCCGTCTGACATCCTTAAGCGCCAACAGTAAGCCGGGGTGCAGAACAGCATTTCTCCTTCCCCAGCGCAAAAAAAAGAATAAAAAAAAGTGTTCGGTGTACACTGGTGTAGACAGTGTCGGTGCTATCACGCTATCACGCGACAACGGTGTAAGGGTGGTGTAAGGTGTAGTTCACAGCAAGAATGATCGAAACAGAGATTACGTCCATCGGCGTACAAAAATCGATCCGTTCTGCGCATCCAAGGCCGGTACAGCGGTATTCTACAGACTACAGAGGTTACGCCGACAGGCATTTGCGGGGCGGGGACGAGGTGCACCAGTGACGTCCCAAACTGCTATCTCGTAACACGCAAAAGTCCTAGCCTACAAGATGTTTTATCGGTCCTGACGCCACTGACGTCACTTTTTCGTGAGGCTGTAGGCAACTGCGGGGGTTGCTATAATACATTAGCGGTATTCTGCCCTCCAATGGTAAAGTGCCGTATGTACAAAAATGACATTGATTGAAATATTTTTCGTTTTCTCTTAAATATGACATTAATAGTTAAAACAAATTAGCCTGTTTTACGTACAAATAGTTAGGTAACATACTAGACTAAGGTAAATTCTTTAAAATGTAAAAAATGTGCGTGTTTTTTGCATTGAAACAGGAAAATTGTAGACATTTTTTGTATTATACATACAGCGTTTTACCGTTGGACGGCAGGGGATCGTTGAGGAACACAGAGCGTATTGGAGCGTTTAGTCCGGAGCGTTTGTAAAAATCCTGACAATCCTGACCATCCTGACTTAGCTGTCATCTTCAAAACATTAATCAGTCATCTATCCGTCAAGAAGTAAACATATGAATAAAGAACCTACGGCTGGGGCCTTAACATTAAATTACGGGAATTCTTTATTGGCAAATATTGAAAATTCTAGTTCCGAAAGTGATTTTAGCGACAATGAAGACTTGGCGATTGTCTTAAAACCACTAAACGAAAACAAAAATTTTCAAAAGAAAAAGGTCACTAGAATAGTTTTATATGTGGAAACGACTGTGCGAAATTATACAGATACGCAGTTTCAGTAGCATTTCAGATTAACAAGGGAATCGTATAATGCATTGCTGAGAGCAGTTGGACCAGCAATTCGAAGAAAGTGTGCAACAGGCAGAAATACTATAGATGCTGACAAACAAATTCTTGCTACTCTTTGGCTTCTTGCTACTCCTGACTCATATAGGCAGTCTTGCTTTTTATTTCTACTATTTCTAGTCTATACTGGGCATTTGTGAAGGCAATTTCTATATTTCAGGGAGAAGTTGTTGAATATAAAATGTGCCTACCTTTTTACTTACGATATATCGTACGCAAATGAATAGTAAAATATTTTCGTAATTTTAGAAGAATAGGCGACCTACACAACATAACTTTTATGATATGATATATCATTTAAGGCAGTTTCCTTAAACCTAAAATGTTTCTGATATTATGTTTATAGCTGCATCTCAAAAAGTTTTTTTTTTTATATTTATTTTTTGGTAGGTTCCAATTACTGAATTTGTCAAAAATAAAAAATTGTTGGTATCTAAATGACTACTCTATCCAACAACAAATGTTATAATGCGATAAACAAAAAACTGCTATCGGTAAACGGACAGTTCTGTGAGATCGAAACTTGATTCGAAACTATCTTACATCTTCCACATTCGCTAACAATAGGGTTATATACTTAGGGAGAAAATCAAAGGTTCTTCACTGTTCAAGTAGTATGTTGGGCAATTAGTTAACAACCGTTATTTTAATAGGGTTATAGTCAGGCTTATTTGCTACTATATAAAGGTGACTAAACCCACCATCACAATTAAGTCAAGACATCGCGAGCGATCGACCAAAATTAACTTCGCGATAGACCGTTCGATCGCGATCGACTTGTTGGCCACCCTTGACCTAGATGACACCTGCCCTAAATCCTGTCTAACGCCATAAATCATAACCTATTAAATCACTTTTCGTCCATTTGTACCAAGTCCGAACATGGTATAATCGAGCGCGCTCCGAGCCATAGAATACCTTCTTATATAGAACGCCATCTTATGGGTTAAATGTCTAGCCAACTAGCGATCTCAGCGACGCGAAGCCTCGGACCCCAGAACTAAAAATCTAGCGGGAAATTTGAACTCAACGTTCCGTATTCTTTCCCATTCAGATTATGATATACTAATCATTTCGTATCTTGAACAATAGGTCGGTTCGCGAGGCATATTAGGAATGTGTTCGGAACCCTTTATTTTGGACCAATGCTGGAATTCTTCATTGACTTACACATGGCCCATAATACATTATTTCCGAACAAATTCAGAACTTGCACGAACACAACTATTATGTATATAAAAGACACGACATGTTCAATACATATCACTGACTGAGTAGCATCGTTTCTTCCTGCCACGTGTTCTACTACAGGTTTTTCAATGAAAATGCGTTTTACTGACGAAAATCAGCGTGAACTCAAAACATTGATCAAGGAATCAATTGATGAGCTTATTAAAAATGAGGCATTTATGTCTAAAGTTGTGTGTATAGTCAAGGATCAGTTTATTGCCGAAATGGAGGAACTTACAAATCAAAACAAAAATTTACAAAGAGAAAACGAGTTGTTATGCGAAAAACTAGACAACCTAGAGCAGTATACTCGTCGCAACAGTGTTCGCATATTTGGTTTCCCAGAGGAGGAGCGGGAAAATGTAGAAGAGAAAATTGTAACTTTATTTAGTGAACAGTTGGGGCTATCTGTTGCTGCTGATGGAATTGACCGGTGTCATCGTGTTGGGTCTTTCTCAAAAATCAATAAGTATCCTCGTCCAATAATTGTGAAGTTTGTGAGCTACAGAGTCCGTGCATCAGTGTGTAAAGCTAGAAGTAGGTTGAAGCGAACGAAGATCTATATACAGGAGGACTTAACTACTCGGAGATACAAGCTATTTAAACAGGCACGTGAAAAATTTAAGAGGAATTGTTGGACGACAGACGGTAGGATTTATGCTAAATATAAAGATTCAACCATAATAATTAGAACTCTGGCCGATGTTGAGAACCATGGTTTAGTCGACTCACATTAATTAATTCATCTAATATAACGCGGACGCAGTAAATGTATCTTCAATTATGGTATTTTATTACTTTCTATACACGTTGGCGGGTTGATTGACGTTTTGCATTTTTGGTGGTGGTATTTATAAAGACAATATTTTAGTATTTTTTTTTCTTTTGTATAATTGTATAACACATATTTTTCTTACTTTTTTTATATTCTAGTGTACACTT
Source organism: Aphodius sticticus (assembly GCA_963966075.1). NCBI lineage: Eukaryota > Metazoa > Arthropoda > Insecta > Coleoptera > Scarabaeidae > Aphodius > Aphodius sticticus. The sequence goes on from OZ014506.1 coordinate 56,119,844, forward strand.
TAAGTTTAAGTTTTCCATTTTCTAATTGCGGCATACTCAGTTTTTTTTACGTTTATAAAATTAAAAGTATTGTTTTGATATATAATTTATATTATATATTTGTTTCCATAGTAAGTATACTGGATTTGTTTTAGTTTATTATCTTATTACTACTTCATTTTTGCAACATGACGCATAACCTTTGTTTTGAGCATTTAAATGTGAGATCGTTGCTGGCGCACTTTGAGGAATTTAGGGATTATTTGATACAATCTGATTGTGACTTTTTTGCAGTTACTGAGACTTGGTTGAGTGCTGATGTTGAGGATTCTGTGGTTCAGATAGAGGGTTTCAGCTTTTATAGGGTTGATAGGGCTTCTAGAGGTGGAGGTGTGGGACTATACATCAGAAATTGTTACTCCTGTCAACTTATTGACATTGGACGAGTGCCGGGAGTGGAGCAATTGTGGGTTAGATTGATTATAAATGGTATCAGGTTTGGCTTTGGCGTTTTCTATAGACCACCTTGTTTTGATCTGAAGTTGTTCTTGGAGTTGTTTGATGTTTCTTTGTCCGGTGTGTACCCTTCTGTCGATGAGGTTATTGTCGTTGGTGACTTTAATGTTAATTTAATGATAAATGATCAACAGGCTGCCTCTTTTATTTCTGCTATACAAACATTTAACCTGCAACAAATTGTTCAGCAGCCAACCAGAGTATGCAATGACTCCCAGACACTTATTGACTTGATTCTTTTGTCTAATGAGTTACTGGCTACAGATTGCGGCACATTGGATCTGGGGTTTTCGGATCATTTCCTTATTTATTGTAAACTTTCAGTACGAAAGATTGTTCCCAGTTCTAAAACAATTACTTATCGCGATTTGCGTGGCATACAGGTTGATAGCTTTGCGAGGGATCTTGAGGTTATGAACTGGGAAGGTGTCTATGAGCTTGATTCTATTGATGAGAAAGTCAGTTATTTTAATAATGTTTTACTCTCACTTTTTGATTTTTATGCACCTGTTATTACAAAAACTCTGAGGAGTGGCACATTACCGTGGATTACATCTAATATAAAGCAGATGATTAAGTTAAAAGATTCCGCCTTCAGAAGATACAAGCGTTCTGGTGACCGGACTCATTTTCAGTATTATAAAGAGCTGCGAAACTTTGTTACTGGTGCCATACGTCGTGAGAAGAGAGCATTTATTGAGCAAAATTGCGCTGAAACTGACTCATCTAGCAGTATGTATGTGGAAAAAATTAAAGAAGTTTAATGTTGTGAAATCGTCTACCAATGATTTGCCACCGCATTTGGCGGACCCGAATAATATTAATTCATTTTTTATAAATTCTGTTAAGGACTGTATAGTGGAACATGATCCTGATTTGTTGAACTATTACAACACTAACAGGATGTGCTCTGAAAATGTTGCAATGGCATTTACAGAGGTATCGGTTGATTGTGTCGAGCGGCTCTTGCTGTCTGTGAATTCTGGAGGGCTCGGATCTGATGGTATTACATTAGACATGATTAGATTATGTTGCCAACGTATTCTAAATATTTTATGTTACTTGTTAAACTATTGTCTTAGAGAATCAGTGTTCCCATTGGCTTGGAAATATGGATTGGTGACTCCAGTTCCTAAATGTAAATCGGCAAAGGAATTCAAGGATCTTAGACCAATTACTATACTACCTGTATTATCCAAGGTTTTGGAGAGGATAATGGCTGATCAATTGCGCTCCCATCTATCTATATATAATATTTTGCCTGATAAACAATCTGGTTTTAGGAAACAATTCGGGTGTGCTACTGCATTACTTGATTTAACCGATGATGTTTTTAAAGCGTTAGATGATGGTAGATCCACCATTCTCATCCTTCTTGACTTCTCCAAAGCTTTTGATATTTTGAGCCATAGGCTCATGTTAAATATTTTAAAGTTTGTGGGTATTGGTGATGGTGCTATTGAGTTGTTTCGCAGCTATCTTTCTGATAGGAGACAGTCAGTGAGATTGAAAGCTTCACTTTCCGATTCTGCGGACATCTCGTCTGGGGTGCCACAGGGATCTATTCTGGGTCCAATCTTGTATGCAATATATACTTGTAATCTTTTCTCTAAAATTAAATATTGCTCATTTCACCTTTATGCTGATGATACGCAGATCTATTGTAGCTTCTTGCCTAGAGACTTGCCGGATGTGTGTGATAAACTTACTAATGAGTTGGAACTGTTAAGCCAAGAAATAACCAAACATGCACTAAAAATAAATCCCGATAAGACTCAGAGTATTTTGTTTACTAAGAAAGGAAGCTTGTGTGTCAATAGGAATGAGGTTGATGTCAGGATTTTCGGAAGGCAGTTGATATTCACAGATACGGTTAAGAGCCTTGGTGTTGTCCTAGATGATCAGCTTAATTTTGGGAATCATGTGAGAATTCTGTGTGGTCGCGCTTACGGTTCATTGAGGAATCTTTATATAAATAAACGCATCCTGTCTAAACGGCTGAAGCGTTTGCTTTGTGACACACTAGTGCTTTCGCACTTTAATTATTGTGATGTGGTGTTTCGTCCATGTTTGTCTTACGACAGCATTCGTAGAGTGCAAGTAGTCCAAAATTCATGTGTTAGATTTGTATATGGTGTTAGCCGAGGAGAGCATGTTACGCCTGCTCTTGTATATAGTGGGTGGCTTAATATGGGACAAAGATTTATCTCTCATTACCTCGGTTTGATTTACACAGTTGTGCACTCTGGCAAGCCACCTTATCTCTTACGAAAAATCAGGTTTAGAACTGACGTGCACAACCTGAATCTGAGGCACAAGTTTTGTATTACGGTACCTTTGCACAAGTCCTCAAAGTTTCGGCACTCATTTACATATCAGGCTGCACGGTTGTGGAATGCTCTTCCTGTTTCTGCGAGGTGTGCTGGCTCGATCACTTTGTTTAAGTCTGTTGTGTTGAGAGAAAAATTGTACAATGGTCTGTGGTAGGTGTTCAAATGTGTGAAAAATGCATTACACTCGGTCATTTTATCTATTTTTGTATTATGTTTCAGTTTGGTGCAAGTAAAATCAGTGGCTTTTTGCCTTTTCTGTTCTTGCACCTTTTGAGCTGTAAAATGTCAAATGTTTTGTTAAAAATTGTAATGTCTTTAACAGCTCAATAAATGATTTAATAAATGATTTATTATTATTATTATTATTATTATTATGTATGACATTGTATGTGGCACCGTACATGATGGCACTGAACACTTTCTCACAAGCATTATAAAAAAAATTTGTTGCAAACGTTGCAAAATACTTGTATTATGCCGTTTGATAACTGTCATAACATGACATGAATTAAGTAGCAAGTCCGTAGTAGTTACCAGTTACCACGGGCTACTTAATACATGTCATGTTATGACAAATTCATAACTTGAAGTTTCCCGCCGGACCACGAACCGCGCCATCTGTCGGATCTTATGTTGGTTTACGGTTGTGAAATAGATATCGCTAAAATAGACTGATTGCGCCATCCCTCGTAGGATACAAGAACTATGATTATTGGCTACGTATGTCCCGCAAGCTTGGATCCCCTTGCTCCGAGCGTTTACTCCTGTCGTTTCTGAACGACAGGGAGTAACTGCTCTGTTTGAAGTTTTGGCGTTTCTGAACGGAAGTGGAGCAACTAGAGCGCGCTCCATCTACTCCGAGTGTTGTTCCTGAACGCAGTCCAGTATTGGCATCAGCGCAACCCATGCTGTGTTAATTTACAATACGCCAACGTTGACGGTAAATTTAGTTGCCCCTCCGGGCACCTGCAGCGCTGATAGCGCAAATCCGCCTACGGTGATGTCAACGGTGTCAACCCTTAGGCATTGACACATGGTTGACACATCATTCATTTTTGAAGTTTATCATAATTTAACCAATAAAGAATTACGTTTCAGCAGATTTTTTTTGTTCGGCTTATGTTAAGTAAGTAATGGTAAATTCGTGTTGTGTGCCAAATTGCCCTTCTAAGGGCAAAGGCGTGCCCATGCACCGATTCCCAAAGGATTCAGCGGTAAGTAAGCAATATTCTCAAAACTACAATTCTAAGACGCATCTTTCTCTAAGCAAGGGTCATTTAGGAAAAGAATTGGGTCTTAGAATAGATGACATACGAACTTTTTTTTATTTGTTTATAAATATAATTAATAAATGCTAATTCTTTCAGTTGTTGAAGATATGGTTATCTACCATTGGTAGGAACGACCTACTGGAAGTACCAACATGTACTGCATTTAAGAATAGTTATAAAACGCTGGTGATAAATAACTTCACTTCTACACATTCGCCTGGGGCCAACTGCGAAGAAGTCAATATTGTCAACCTGTTTTTAAAAAGTTAAAAAACTTCTTTGCCAATATCCTTCAACGAAATTCGGATGAGACGTTTGAAGAAATGGAAGACGATGGGATAGAAGAGGAACTCGGCATTGAAATTATACAAGAAAAAAATTTTAGCGGAAGGAGCCTTATAGCGGCAAATACTCATACCTATATTGCGGGCTATATGGTGCGAAAATTAGTCCACAAGTTAAAGTGCGCAACATGCAAACAATATCTGGTGTGGCTTCTGGTGATTTGCAACACAGCACTCTTATAGAAGGACGTGCATACAGTCCTCATGCATTACTGCGGCCAAGTTCGCTGTTAGTTGATTTATTTGGACTGTGCAGTAAAACTATGCACGAAACTCTGCCAAAATTTTCAAATGAGAATTTTATTAAAAGAAAATTGCTTAAAACGTTAAAACCATTTAAAAATTTTGCAAATTTTTTATGTGACAAACATAATTTGTTTGAATTATTTTGTAATCTTTTTGTAAAATTTTATATATTTACCTGGGTGAAAAATATTAATAAAATTTTAAAAGATAATGATGTGAGAAATCAAAGAATTAATGACCCCCTCAAAGCCGCTGCATATAAAAAATTCCAAAAAATTCACGCCAAGAAGCAGAAAATTCTTAAAATTAAAAAAATGCAGATTTAATTATTAAGCATCTGGTATAATGTGTTAATTATTTGAAAATATTGAGTTTATTTATTAATATTTCATAAATAATTTTATACAAAATATTTTCACAATTACATTCCATCGATATAATAAATAAACTTTAATTCTTACTGCACCGTCGATTTTAGGTGTAATTTTTGTACATTGTTTTGATAGTACTTAGTGTTTTCAAATATTTTTTTAATTGGTAATATGTTATTTCATTATCAACATGCCAGCAAATCATCAGTGTTCTTTAAAAACAGTGTATGTTGAAACAGATATGATTTGCGAAAATCATTTGTTATTTCTACATACTCTGTTTTTAAAGAACGCAGACAAAATCTTTCTTTAAAGTTTATAGCAATGGCGGGAATGCTACTAGTGGCGCCGCGGTTGTGGTGGGTGGGGGAGAACTAAAAACAGTGTCAACGAAAAAAGTGCCGAGTACGCCGTCTATATTATTATATATATATTTTATCTATGGCGCAACCTCTAAATACGGCTCTACCAACCTTGCTGCGCACTACGTCACACCAGAATTGCTGTCATAATATAGTGTCAAACTGGCATATATTTTGTCAACGAACATGTCAACATTGATGTGAAATATTAAAGTGTTTAGTTAGGTTATATGTAAGAAATATCGGTGAAAGAAATTGGGGAACTAAGTCGCAATAATGAAAAAGATGATTATTAAACATACATGCTTATTAAACTTTACTAGCTATCTAATTTACCATTTGAGCCATTGTAATCAATCAAATCAATGAAGTCTTTAATGTCCCAGGCCATACTTATAATTTATTGTAATAAATACGTAATAAATACAATACCTAAAAAAAGTCAGAACATGAAATATGAAAAAAAAAACCGGTTGCTAGCAAAATACAATATAAATAATACTTGTTCTACGTTTATTTATTATATTTAACCAAGTGAACCTAAATGCAACATAGCACCTTATTTTAAAGAATGATGTGTAAATGTATTTGGTTGTGTCAAGGTGTTGTCAAATTATCACAAAGTATGTTGTATTTTGTTATGATTCGTATGTACTCAAGCTATTATCAATGGGCGCGTCCAGCAGACTCACCGGTAAGTCACCGGTTAATCACCGGTGGATTAGCGGTGGAACTAACCGGATTTGTCTGGATTTGTCACTCTGGATGCGTTTTTAAACTTAGTGTCAGTGTCACCTTCTCTGACAATGCCATAGATAAAATACATATATACTAATATAGATGGGCGACTCAAGGCAATCTTTGTGGCTTCTATTTTTAGTTCACCCCCATCCGCTAGGAGGCGCTAATAGACTTCCCACTTCTAGCCTTTTCACATATTATATTTTAATTAATTCATAAGATCAGGAAAACCGCGTGATGGAACTAATACAGAGCAAAAATTACCACAGAAATTTGAAAGTTATATACATCACCCATATATAAGTGAAAAATATGCGTTTAAATGTCTGTGGTAAAAATTGGCAGTGTCACTAGACAGTTAATTGACAGAACTTAATGGTTGTTTATGGTTTACTAACGCCATGACTACGCAACACGCGACATCCACAGTGACGGTTCGAACGAGCCAATAGGTATCAAGCATATGATTCGGTCGGTATAGCAGGGCGCTAGCCAGAGATAGCGCGTGGGGGTGAACTAAAATTTTGCTATCAACGCCTGCGTATGGGAAGTAAGCACCCCATGGACAATGCTCCGGACAGATCCTGATCGTCTGGGTTGTCTGTAAAATCAAATAATTTTAGAACTCCCAAAGTCACTTAATACTTAAATAATAGTACTAGTAGAATAGTACTTAAAACAATATACTGGGATCAACATCAAGGTTATCATTGACTATGACCAGCTCAAGCTACCTTAGAGCTCGAGTTTGACATTTAACACATGATTATCTCGCAAAACTAACCCAGAACTTTTGTGAATGAGCCTGACATCTAACTATAATCCTCTCAATACAAACGTTGAGCCCATTATTTTGCCATGTCTATCTCACATAAATCACACACTTTTCGAATTTAGCATTTAGCGATGGACATTTATTTACATGTTATGACCATCTCAATTCGACATTACGATTGAGCCTGACATTCATTTGCATGCTATGACCATCTCAGTTCGACATTACGACTGAGCCTGATATTTATTTCAATGCTATGACCATCTCAATTCGACATTACCATTGAGCCTGACATTTATTTGAATGCTATGGCCATCTCAATTCGACATTACGATTGAGCCTGACATTTATTTCAATGCTATGACCATCTCAATTCGACATTACGATTGAGCCTGACATATATTTCAATGCTATGACCATCTCAATTCGACATTACGATTGAGCCTGACATTTATTTACATGCCAGGACCATCTTAATTGAAGGAATTTCATACCCGTATCTTTTAGTATCATCCAAGGCTTCAGCTTATCAACAGCAACCACAGTCGTGTAAGCCTTCATTCCGTCTCTCAGATCCTTCACTAAGTATCGGTCATTACGAAGGACGCGTTCAACGGAGGTAAGGTCCCTTCAACTTAGGTAAGAGCTTCCTACTACTCCCAGTAGCTGGAGTGTCTGTCTTAACCACCATCACTAAGTCAGCGTATTGCTTCACTACAGCTCTTTGACGGTCAAAACGAGCCTTCTGAGCCCTTTGTACAACTCTAATACGCTCAGAAACTCGCTCCCTTAACTCGCGTAAGTCCAGCCGTTCTAGTTCTCCTTGTACTTCGCTAAGGATTTTGGACTCTATCATTGCCCTAGGTTTGTAGCCTGCCAGCACCGCCATTGGGCTAGTCCCAATAGACCTGTTTTGGGTACAATTCATTGCAACCTGCACTTGCTTGACTACGGTATCCCATTTGTCGTCCGGCTTACCTGCGGCAGTCGCGGCTAGAGCATTTAAAATGGTTTGGTTATACCGCTCCCATTGGCCATTCGCCATGGGAATGGCCACAGCGTTTAGTACATGTCTGATACCGTAGCTTTGACAAAACGTCGCAAAGGTCTTTGACGTGAACGCCGTACCATGATCACTTATCAACCGATGTGGCGCACCGAACAAATACATCATGTCTGTGAGCACCCTAATGACAAGACGCGAAGTCGTGTCCCGCACGGGTTCAACAAGGGTGAATTTGGTAAATCCATCGACTACCACTAGCAAATATTTATTACCCTTGGTACTCGTCACAAATGGACCAAGGTAATCCACGTGTAAGGTATGGAAAGGAGTTGGAACCTTTTCAATAGGATGAAGCATTCCTAGCCGTTTCCCCGAAGCTTGCTTATAATACAGACACGAGAGACAAGACTTCACATATTTCTTTACAAAGTTAGTCATTCCTGCAAACCAATAATTGTCGCAAATTTTCCGTACCGTCTTGTCAAATCCAAAATGTCCCCCTTCATCGTGGTATAACTTGCAAATTTGCCACCTAGAAGAATGTGGAACCACCCATAACGAGCGATTATCACGGCACTTTCTAAACACGCGACCATTTTTCAATTCGTAGTCTTGAAAATACTGTTTTGTTGAACGGTTCACTACTAACGGCTCTGTTCGTAACTGGCTTGCTTACTATAATACGAAAGTACATGACGTTTTCCATTTTTAACTTGGAACAATATGGCTCCAAAACCCAATGAACTAGCGTCCGTGTGTAGTTCGACTGGAAGGGTGGGATCAAAGATCATTAAGACAGGTTTCTTTATTAAAAACGCTTTGACCTTCTCCACAGCTTCTTTTTGTTCGTCTGACCATTGCCAAGGATAGTCTTTCTTGATAAGGCGTGTCAATGGCTCAACAATTCTCGCATAGTTTTCAATGAACTTACGACAATACCCTGTCAAGCCTAAGAACTGCCGTACTTCCCTAACATTCTCTGGATCTCTGGTTTCATTTCCTCTGCCGACTGAATTTTACGAGTGCCTGGCCTAACGCCATCTACGCTAATCTCTCGGCCCAGGTATTCGATAGTGATCCGAAAAAATGCGCATTTCTTTATGTTTAAGGTTAACTTGTGACATTGCAGTGCCTCTAAAACGAGTTGTAACCCTTTTTGTCCTTGTTCTATGGTCTTAGACGGGACTATAATATCATCTACGTATGCAAAAGCAACGGTGCCCCTCAGATCACTCAAAACTTTATTGATCAATTGTTGAAAAACCGCCGGTGCGTTCGACAGTCCAAACGGCATCCTTAGAAACTCAAAGTGCCCTTCCGATGTTACAAATGCCGTCTTTTCGATCGAATCTTCCGCCATCGGTATTTGCCACAGATATTTGTCTTTGATCGTCACTGCATTTAGACGTCGATAATCCACAACCATTCTCAAGTCTCCAGTTTTGCTTTCTAACCAGTAATACGGGACTGGCGTAGGGTGAGGTCGAGTCCCTAATCATATTATTTTCTTTTAAGTCGTTAATTATTTTCCTCAACGTTTCCTTTTCGCTTAAGGCCACTCCATAAGGTTGGTACACTACTGGTTGGTCAGTCGTGAGTTTGATCGTCATCACAGTATCTGTTTTTCCTAAATCTCTCAACGATAGTGAAATGCAGTTGCAATACTGTTTTAATAAACTGCACACACTTTGTTTTTGTCTTGCTGTTATTTCGCCATAATCTAATTGTGATAGTTCAGGGGAGATCGTAGTTAATAAAGACTTTTCCTCTACTTCCCGTAAAATTAACTTGTCTTTGACTTTAATTATCGTTACATAACTCTGGTTTAGAAAATCTCCGCCGATAATTAAGTCGTGTTGTAAATATTCATCCTGCAAGACTATAATATTGACAACCGCGGTGACGTCATCAACTCGGAATTCAGTTTCAGTGACCAGTTCGCTGAAAACACTCCGACCCATAAAACATTTGAACAAGAAACCATTGACGTCTTTCGTCAATTTCAGTTCTAACTGAAGAGCGATTGTCAGCTTCATCAGTGTGGACGTACTTCCGGTATCAATTAGACATTTGATGCGCGACCCGTTAATAATTGCAATCTTTGTATACAAATCAACGTTAGAATAAACAACCGTATTTACCCCTTTCTTATTCCGGGTCTTTTTGTAGCAGTTATCTTGTTGATGCCCGAATTTCTGGCAAAAAGTGCATTTGACTAACGGCTTATTGCACTCTTTAAGAATATGGGGTCCACGACAATTAAAACAAGAAACGTTGGGCTTCCTTCCAGGAGTATGTTCGCGTCTAGAAACGGTTGCATATGGCTGTTTGATATTATTGGTGTCCACTTTGTTTAGGGGTTTATTTTTCCAGCGACCGAAATTGACAGCTTCGAATTTATTAGTGTGCATAGCCAGAGTCGGCGTGCTCTTGACCGTTGCACATAAATGACTCAAAAAGTTTGCTAAATTGCCGACCGACGCACAATTCATGGCTCTAATTGACAATTTAATGTTTTCGTCAGGGATGCCTTCTATTACCGCGTCAACCAAATATTCGTCACTAATCGGTAAATTCAGTTCATTCAATAAGGCCACTTTCTCAAAACAATAGTCACTTAAATTTTAGTCGGATTTCGGCACATAATTAGCAGCTTCAGCTTAAAAGTTTACCGAAACGAACCGGGACTGGAAAATTATTTGATATTAAAGCCGCAAAGTCTGACCACGACGGAATATTAGGTAAAATAAGACTGTCATACCATTTGCGCGCGTTGCCTCGTAATTTACTCACGGCCATCCGCATGGTGATGCTATCGTTCCATCCACGGGATTTCGCGATGTCCGCTACTCTCCGTAACCATTCCGTGGAGCTCATCTCACCATTCGACTGGAAAATTATTTAATATTAAAGCCGCAAAGTCTGACCACGACGGAATATTAGGTAAAATAAGACTGTCATACCATTTGCGCGCGTTGCCTCGTAATTTACTCACGGCCATCCGCATGGTGATGCTATCGTTCCATCCACGGGATTTCGCGTTGTCCGCTACTCTCCGTAACCATTCCGTGGAGCTCATGTCACCATTCGATGGGTCGAAACTGGGAGAAGAGCCTCATCCAGGAAGGATGGTGGCTGCGTCTATTTCTTGCGAACTGTACTCAAGTAATGTCCCCTTCCCTTGACTCGACCAGCGTCTGCCACTCCTTCGCTATCCCCGGGGAAGTACCGCTGGGAATCCCAGAGACCGCCTACTCGTTATTGGTCGTTACGTGACACGATGGATGATGGAGACAAACAAAAATTACAAAGAGAATGTATTCTTATTAAATTAACAAATACTATACTACCATACTGCGTAGGAAAAACGAAAACAATGCAGTATAAGCTGTCTGTAGAAGCGGTAAATGTACACACGATTTTGCGATAAGAATGAATTAGTTTCTTCTTCGAGTTTGTTTTACGTGTATTCACTAATTCATACCGACTAGTCTACATGCTGCTCATCAACGTAACAGGTGGGACATTTAATTCCATTTATAATGTATTTTCGGGTTATGACGTCTAATTGCCTATAAATTCTGCATTGGTTTTGGCGTTAAAACGACCCAGGCGGGCAGCGCATCCGTTAAAATTCGCGGTCGTCAAGTTCCTATAACGTGTTTTCGTACAACGCGTAACCACAGATTATATAGATACGCAACTTGCAGGAAATCACTAGATTAAAATAACATTGCGCACGTTGACGCGCCGGGTCTTTTTTCATTGAAATGGGAGGTCGGACAGGCGAAATTCTGACGGAGTGGGAAGGATTACATTTTTATAGCGTATAGTAAGGTGACGCCCAATAATCGATCGTCCTGGTTACAACTAGTTACATTTGTGTTCTATTCAGATGGGGTTAGGCCACGTAAAGTGATGACGTTTTGTGACGTCAATACCATCAAGTGGGATTCAAGGTCAAATATTTAGGTACCGCCAGATCAAAGGCGCCGACACGAAGTTACGCATCGGTATAAATCTGTGGCGTAACATTCGACCGCGTTGTAGGAAAGTCTACTGTATGCTAATATAGCTGGGTGATGAAGGCCACTTTTGTGGACTCTATTTTTAGTTCACCCCCATCCGCTAGGGGGCGCTAGTAGCAGCTCTTCCCACTTCTAGCATTTTCATATTATTTTTTGTTTAATTCATAAAATCAGGAAAATCGCGTAATGGAAGTAGTACAGTACAAAAATGGCCACACAAAATTTAAAGTTATTTACTTCACCCATATACCTATGAAAAATATACGTTTAAAAGTCTGTGATAAAAATTAGTAGTGTCAGTAGACACTTAATTGAGAACTTTATGGTTGTTTACTAACGCCATGACTACGCAACACGCGTCATGCGTAGTGACGGTTTGAACGAGCCAATAGGTATCAAAGATGTGATTCGGCCGTATAGTAGCGAGTTAGCCACAGATAGCGTGTCTGGGTGAACTAAAATTTTGCTTTCAAACTGCCTGCGTGTGCCTGTATAGGAAGTAAGCACCCCACGACTTAACCTCAAAAAACACTGACGAGTTTGACGACGACGTACACCGCGCTCCACCAAAATCGAAGGTGTATCATGCATCACGTACACCGCGTTGCCTCCCTCTACTAACTATATCCGATCCGAACACGAAAGTGCTACACTGCTACACCGCACCGCATAATAAAACAGCTCGGTGTCACTTAGTGCAAAAAGTGCCAACGGTGTAGAATATCCGAACGGAACTATAAGAAGTATAGTTTGTAGAGACGTGTCATTCCTTGCGGAACCGTTACTTTGGAACGTTTATTAACTGCAACCATTGGAACGGTTTGGAACGTTACTCATTCACTATGGAACGCGGAACGCGTTACCAAAGAGCGAAACACGAAAGATTACGGTCGATTTTACTGTGGGGTTTCCGTTCCGATAACTTTAAAGTTTCGACGTTCCAAGTAGGGTTGTAAAGTTTCTATTCGGAACCGCGCAGGAGCAGGAATGTATCGGCAGCCACTAATGTTATTTAGAGTTGTAATCAATTCAATTTCAGCATTTAGCAACGACAATTTCTGCCGAGTAGGTAGGTAGAGTGCGCAAGGTATTATTTTTATTTAAAATTGATAGGTATGCTTATAAAAATATTTTTATTTGAAATAAACAATAAAAATAAACATTTTAAATAATTGGTATAACTCTTAGGCAATAACAAAAAAAAAATCCAAACAAATATTTAAATAACTAGTTTTCTAAAAGGTAAATAGAAAGTAAATACTATTTGCCACTAAGACAAAAATTAGAAAATGTGAAAACTACCTACTGAACAATATCACGCGTGTACTTGTTATATTGCAAAAATAATAATTGTTTAACCTTAGAAGCACTTAATTTATTTCTTCGGTCCGCCCTGATTTTGAAAACAATCGTTCGCAGGGCACCGAAGTAGCTACTGGTATAAACGCGGTCTCCACAACTTCACTGAGATTTGGAAAATTGTATGCATTATTCCTCCACCATTTTAGGGGATCTTCGTATCGGGGCTTCGTCTAAATATCTTTGAATTTCAATAATCGCCTTCGATCGTACAGTTCCCGATCCAGTTGTTTGGAATTCTGCAACTTTTCTACCAAAGGTTTTGAATAACATATCGTGCTCATCCTGGGATTCCAACGGTACCGCTGTTCTTTGCATTAGTTCAATTTCTGAACTCTTTTGGTTTATGTTTCGAGTAAGAGCGGACGTGGCTATCTCTACCGTTTTTTAGACATTTTCTTGAGAAAATCCTACCTTCTTGTTACTGGGATTCAAGAATGTACTTCTTTGGAAACTGGATATTTGAAATGTTGTTTTTCAAAATCAGAATACAATTCTTTAAGACTAGGTCGATAATATAATAACAGACGAAGCTGTTACATAATTCTGACCACATATTATTTATGTTACTCTTTCCATGGGATTCAAAATTCGTTCATTTGTTTTAGCAATTCCCATTCCTCCACTACAATTATAGGCAAGTCCTTGTCAAGTAGGGCCATTGTTGTACGTAAAAGCTCTTCAAGATCGTTGAACCTTTGGATCATGTAAAACGTAGTTTTGACGTCTTGCAAAAGTTTTTTCGGTTGCACATTGTCATTTCATTGCTTCTGTTGTGCAATAAATTTGGACATCGGAGAAGTGCTCCTTTTGAAGTGACCAACAATTGTTCTAACTTTTTCAATAAGGCTTTTTAACTGTTCAATTTTTAAAGCGTTCCCAGTTATTAAATTTAAGGAATGAGCATAACAACCAAAATTCTTAAGTTTCAAATCTCATACTGCTTTTTGTATATTGGAAGCATTGTCTGAAACCACTAATGAAATTTTCCCATCCAAGTTCCATTCATTAATTACGCTTTTCATCGCAGATGCCAGATTAGCACTTGTATGAGGTTCGCCAAATGACATGCATTCTAATAAAAGCGTTTTAGCTTCAAAATTGTCATTCAAATAATGACCAGATAGAAAAAAAAATCGGTATTGACGAACGTCCAACAACCAGTTATTAAAGTAATTGCTTTTAATGCTTTTGTCAATTTCAATGTTCTGATAACAGTCTTCATAAGTAGCAGGTAAATGAGAATTCGTGATTGTTTTTCGAGAAGGTAGCTCATATGACGGATATAAAACGTTCATTGAATGCCGAAATCCATGATCTTCAACAATGAATGTGTGAATAATAACATAAGTGCTTGGTCTATTTTTTTTCTGGCACTCACACACACTTTTTTTCGCAAAAATGCAGTCATAGCTGTTTGAATCGCAGATGATGTGCGGCCCGATGATTCCTTCAACTGACCTGATGTATATGGTACCTGGACCTGATGATGTTGATGGCTCTGGGCGCTGATGAACATTTTGTACACCAGGGTTGGATGTAGTTGCAACTTGGAGTTGAGAATGGACAGTACGTGGGTTGGTTACACGGACATTACTTTCATTCACTTTTACCGAGTGATGATACCGAGTGATCGTCGAGTGTTTTGCGGATTTTTAGTATGTCTGTGTTTTTTAATTGATCGCAACATCGCAAGAAGACTACAACAGCCACAAATAATCAATAATCAATAAATAAATAATAAACAAAGTCAAACGATAATTCCACCCTTTTGTCAGCGGATTGTGAAACGGCTTCAATATTGGCCGGTAATCAAACAAGTATTGTAACATATCACAGATCTGATGTGTTTATTTTCAGCAGGCACCGCTGACGGTATAAATATGTAATGTTTGGAGTAACGAGGGCTCTTTCGATGAGTGACAAAAGTACCGTCGCCTTTCGTTCCAAAGTAACCGTTATTCAGGAACGATTTTTTGGTGGAACTGTATCGTTTGGAACGTTACAGACAAGGAACCGTTTTTCCCACCACTAATAGTTTGGTCCGTGGTATTATTATTAGAGGTATGTTCAAACTCATGTGGAGTGGGGATAAAAATCTGCGAAAATCTTCGTTACGTTAATATTCGCTTGGCGGCGCTGCCTGGTTGTAAAACAATAACGTAAACATAACCAACATAACCAACCAACCAACTTCTGCTTCTGACGTTTGTATTATGGTATTGCGTATTGCATTCGTTGCTTCTTGTGGTATTGTGTGTGTTACCTGGTTGGTTATTGTCATTTATTGTTTAACTATAATATTGTCACCGGTAATCGCCAATTTCTTCATGGAATTGTTTGAAGAAAAAGCCATTAGGTCAAGTCCTTTCAAACCCAAGTACTGGGTCAGATATGTCGACGATACCTTTGTGGTTTGGCCACACGGTAGAGATAGTCTTACTGAGTTCCTTAACCACCTGAACAATGTTAGTCCTTCCATCAAATTCACGATGGAAATAGAAGAGGATAATCAGCTGCCTTTCTTGGATGTGCTGGTATACAGAACGTCAACGGGTAGACTTGGACATACAGTCTACCGTAAGAAGACACATACCGATCGGTACTTGAATGCCAAATCACACCACCACCCCCAACAGAAGAGAAGTGTTATTAACACTTTGTTCGACAGAGCGGAGAAGGTATGCGACTCTAGCACCTTGGACGACGAACGGAAACACGGAGTGGGCTCTACGTCAGAATGGATACACCAAGTCGACATACGGGGTGTCGCACAAACAAAACCGCAAGTCTCAGAGGAACCGCAAGACTCAAAGGGGTTCGCTTGCTTACCATACGTAAGTAGGGTATCAGAGAGAATGGGTAGAGTACTGAAGAAATCGGGTATCACGGTAAGGTATAGAGCACCAGCTAAGGTAAAGGATCTTTTGCCTAACCCAAAGGATATCACACCACTCCTGAAGAACGAAGGGGTATACAAGATAACATGTGAGCGCGGAACGTACTATGTAGGACAGATAGGACGAAGCATCGAATGTCGAATCAAGGAGCACAGTAGGGACACCCGGCTAGGCAAGATTCAACAGTCCGCTGTTGCTCAACACTGCCACGAGTCGGGACACACAATCGATTTCGATGACGCGAAGATGTTGGCAAGGGTGGGTAATTATCATCGAAGGCTTATTAGAGAAGCCATCGAAATTTACAAACATCCTGACAACATCAATCGCGAGGACGGTACTGACATGAGTAGGGTCTGGAAATCGATCCTAACGCGGTCAGGTGGAAAACCACATGGAGCGGTAGCTCCAGATGTGCGCAGTGAGGTGTAAATTCAGGTATATAAGGGAGACTTTCTTGGTAGGTCTTCAGTATTCAATTAGCTTTGAAGAAGCGAGCAACATGGTTCGCGAAACGTCAGCATTAACAAATCTTGACACACGGCATAACCCGGAAGCAGTTTATTTTCTAAATGATTCTGGCCGTGAAAGCCTACGTACTTATCCGATTCTATTGTTTGGCGGTGTGTGTAATAGTTCAATTAAACGTATTTATCTGTTACGCAGTGTAGCCTGTGTGATTTGCAGTTTCATATCAAATGTGTGAAGTTGGATGAGAAAGGTTTTGACTTTGTGGAGAAAAATAAAAATCTGGGGTGGTTTTGTGACATCTGTTCGTCGAATAGAAAATGTGCGCAAAAGACGGTGGTGTTGTTTAATGCAAGGACATGGAACGCACAAAAATGCTGAGCGAAAAAGTTGTGTCCAAATTAGGAAATGAATTTGAGGTAAAAATGTCCAGCGGAAGACTTTCGAAGATCTAGTTGATTGGTCTCCGTGATGAGCTGAGCAATGATGACATCAAAGAGTATGTGAAAACTCAAAATGGTTAAAGCGATGACTGCGTTGTGAATGTACTGAAGGTGAATAAAATCCCGAGTAAGTCCGAATTTACTATTATAATCGAGGTAGACGGTGTCACGTTTCGCTTATGTCTGATGGCTTTGTAAGCGTCTTCTGGGATAGCTGCCGAGCGTTTGAGGTTATTGACGTACTGAGGTGCTTCAATTGCTGAGTACGGGCAGTTATCGAATGCAATTAGGATCCTGTACGCCCTTTATGCGCCGGACCCCATAAGGTCGATAAATACGTGGCTAAGAAACGATGCTGTACATACTGCAAGCTTGCCAAAGACAAGGGTTTGGATATTACGACTATTGATCATGCTGCATGGGCTTCTGATTTACCGATTTACAGACGTAAGGCAGAAGTGCAGAAAATGATATCTGTTATAAATGCCCACTCGCTCGCTCAGATTGTGGCGGATCCGACTCGAGTCACTCCTGATACTGAGTCACTGATTGATATCATTCTGATTGATGATAGTATTCATAATGTTGAGAGCAGAGCGATCGAGTGTGACTTCTCCGACCATGAGGCGATTGCTTGTTGGGTTCCACAAGCCGTTCCAGTGGAGCAGCGGGCTCCTGTCCGTTTGCGGGACTTCCGAGGATTCTCTCAGGATGCTTTTCTCAGCGAAGCTGCCTTTATTCCATGGGATTGCATGTATTCTCTAACAGACTTGGACGAAAAAGTTGATTTCTTCAATCTCTGTCTGACGGATTTGTTCGGCATTCATGCTCCCTTCAAACTGGCCATACATCGGCGCAAACCTACTGAACCTTGGTTCACAGATACGCGGAGAATGATAAAAAACATGAAGAGCTCCGCTTGGCGTAAATACAAGCGTACAAAATCGACTGTTCATAGAGAGTATTATTGCGATCTCCGCAATTATTACAATTATGCTCTTACCCACGAACGAAAAGCGTACTTTGCGTCCCGACTCAGTGGTCTGAACGATCAGCGTCAATTGTGGCAGCACCTCAAATCATGGGGTGTTTCGCGAGGCGGTTCAGTCGATGTCCCGTTAGATCTCCGCGACGCTAGCGCTTTCTGTAACTATTTCGTGAACAGTGTTCCTAATGTGGCATCGGACCCTGTGTACGTTCAGTCATTCGAGCGTGGATCCTGTCCGGGAGTCGGGACGTTTTCTTATCACCTGGTTGATGTTGTGACCGCACAGCGTCACATTTCGCGCCTCAAGTCATCGAGCTGCGGTGTGGATGATATTTCTGCAAAGATGTTACAGCTCTCGGTTGCTGTCTGCTCAGCCTTTAACCAACATTATAAACTATTTGATGTGATTCTAACCTCACTTGCAAATGTGCTGTAACTGCTTTGACGGTAACTATTGTACGTCACTTGTTTTATATGTTTCTAAATGTATGTAAACTTGTATATTGGCTGATTACGAACTGACTGTTCGAAACCAGGTACCAAGATCGCAATAAAATAATTTCATTGGAAATCTCTACGATTTTATTCAAACCCATTATAAACTATTCCCTAGAAGTGAGCGCTTTTCCGGTACTTTGGAGGAGAGCGTTAGTGGGGCCAATTCCCAAAAAGCCCTCTCCGTCTGAGTTCAGTGATTTTAGACCTATTAGTCTATTATGTGTGACTTCGAAGATTGCGGAGTCCGTCATTCACGTGCAGTTGGTGCAGCATCTCGAGTCCAACAGAATTCTGTCTGCAATGCAGTCGGGATTTAGGCGATCTTATGGAACAAGGACTGCACTTCTGCGTGTTCTGGAAGACATTGTCACGTCCCATACCAGCCACTCGACATCAGCTTTGGTCTTGCTGGACATGTCAAAGGCCTTTGATAGCGTTTCGTCAGCTTGTATTCTTGCCAAGTTGAAGTACTACGGAATCGAGAATGCTGTTCTGAGCTGGTTCGGGGATTATCTCCGTGGCAGATCGTTTCGCACTAGGCTTCTCAAGCATCTCGGAAGCTGCGACGGTCAACAGTGGTGTGCCTCAAGGATCAGTTCTTGGTCCACTCTTATTCAATCTGATTACGTCGGATCTACTTAGCAAAGTTCAGCGCTGTCGCCTCCACATGCACGCTGATGATATTCAGATCTACGCGCCCATCTCCGCGAACAACATGAATCAAGCTTTGACGGCCATCAACGATGACCTGCATCAAATTCTCCAACTCTCTTTCCTTGAACCCCACCAAGTGCCAGATGCTCTTCGTTGGGGGACGTGTCGAGGATGTTGCTGCGGCCAGAAGTTCAGAAGTCAGGATTCACTTCAATGGTATCAGTCTTTCAATCGTGGACGAGGCGAGGAATTTGGGGGTCATTATCGAAAGTGGTCTCACCTTTGAATCCCATGTTGGCAGTATTTGCCCATGCGCATACGCCAGACTGAAGATGCTTTACCAGTTTAAATCTGTTTTTCCTACTAAAATTAAACTCAAACTTGCAGATTCCCTCGTGCTATCCGGTTTAGAATATGCGGATGTCGTTTAAGGACCGTTCCTAACCCAGGCTAGCAGTCGCCGCCTGGAAGGCGTCCAATACAGCTACATGTCATTTGCTGTGGGTTGTCCTCGACGTCAGCATATGTCTGGGATTCTGCGGGACCATGGCTGGCTCCGGATGGGTGAACGTCGTTTCCTGCACTACGTTGGCATTGTACGATTGGCAGTGGCCCAGGGTCTTCCACCTTACTTGGCCGAAAGAATCCAACTTCGTAACGCCGCCCACAACAGAGATCTTCGACACGTGTCTACCATGGCATCTGTACCGGAGCATCGCCTGTCCTCTTTCAGATGATCATTCGAATACCTTGCCTCATATATTGTTAACATTGTCCTAAATGCAATGGGATTCACTAGTCATTCAGTAATCATGAGGTCACTCAAATGTGATCTCAATCAATCTTAACATCTAGAAGATATGTTTTAATTTAATTTCAATTTCATGAAGGGTAGTATTTTAAATCACTGTTTTAGTGTTATACTCACCTTTTGTACCTTAGTATACAAAAAACTTTATTTATTTATTTATTTATATACTGTTTAAACTTTGTATTTTAACATTTATTCATCGCGCTTTGCATAGATTCATGGTTGTTCCTAGTTTAGAGGTAAGTTAATTTTAGGAAGGTACATTTTATTATTTAATTCTAAAATGTACCGGGTGACCAACGCCATAGGTACTCCCGTTTATTTTCTATTTATAAAGCGGACGAATGAAATTTGGGAAAGTGTTCATAGAAAAAATGCCATTCTTTGGGACACTCTTGAGGTTAATATGACTTCCGGTTTTTCCGGAAATGACGTCATCATTGAAATTTTAAATGGCACCGTATTCTTTGTGTGATATTTTCAATCAGGATTACATTCTGAACACAAAAACTTATCGATCGTCAGTTTTTATCACCAAAGCAACACAAAAATAACTTTTTGTGTATTAATCTAGGTTGCTAGGAATTGGTGAAAATAGTCTAATAAGAAAATTGAAGAAAATTGTCTAATAAACACTAAATCATTACTGGCGCCCTCTAGCGATATTTAATTGGTTTTTGGCTAGTAAGTCGTTTTTTTGACGGGTACCCAATGGCCACACCCTAATTATTCGATAGAAAACATCTTTCCGATTACAATGATACGAAAGACTTGATATTTTGTTGAAATTCGAAAGGTACAAATGTTTTCCTGCTGCTAGTTTTTCAGACTTTTCCAGAATTCTCCAGTAGTTTTTTTAAGGAACTTCTCTATACAGTGGGTTGCATACAGATCAAATGGATGTCATATGACAGAATGACAAAGAGTATTTTTATATCATGCACGCTAAACAGATACATAGTTTGATACATAGTTATTAAACATGTACATATTTACGTATGACCTATGTACCTACATATGTAATTATTGTTCCTCTTCGTTAAACCACCCTTGCTCATTCTCAAAAATTTTATGTATCTCTGTGTTGTAAATAAGTTTTCTTCCGCAAAAAAAGAATAGAAATAAAACTGAGAGACACGAATTTGCATGTTTACTTTTTCTTGTGTATTTTTATCTCTATGATATACAAACATAGGATATTAGTAATTAGGTAACATCCCATGTTTAACTTTAAACTTTATTAACGAAGTAAACGAAATTCATATGAAGTACAAATGAACAAAATTCGAATAAAAGCTTACGTGCCAAGGGGCATATCATCAAGCATCAATGCTGTATGATGGAATGTGCTGCTGTGCTGAACAGCACGAGTACAATTACCGCCAGTGATACTGTCTTTTGCGTTGTCTATAATCTCTTCTATATATTGGAGCCGTTGCTCTATCAGTCCAGGCGCGACGACATCGGGAACTCGCATATGAGTCTTTGCATACAGTTTCACTTTAGACCAAATTATCTCTATCGGATTTAGCATTGGAGAGTATGGTCCAAGCTTCAATAAAGTTGCAGTACTGTTGTCAAAGACTGTATGCAATGGTGTGTGGCAGGGTGCGTTGTACGTAACAACTACAAGGTCTTCTAAATTATTGCCTAAATTTTGCCAGGTGTCCAACAATACTTGCATTCGCCAATACCGCCGTATAAGACCCCCGTCTTCTCTCAAATGCCACAACGCCGGCTGAAGATATTGCGCCGATAAGATGAATATTTGGCCCTCTGCATGCTGGAAGTTTCTGCACAGCGCGATGTCCAACTCACGCGCGACCATGTTTTCGGCGGCAAAACAAATTAAAATTGGTTTCATCTATCCATAGGTTTTTGTTGCCCTGCTGGATGAATTCATTCAAAGTACGGACATATGCAGCGCGTTTTCCTCCATTTTGCAGTACTTTAACTGCAGTTACTGCAATTCGATTCATATTAGCATAACAATTGTCTTTCAATTCCATATTTGGTATAATTTACTTGCAATGAAATAAGCTTGCGACGACTGTTTCTGCTGACGGGTTATCCTTTGTCAATGAATGTCATTTGTTAATATCTGAATTTCAAATGACATATTCTGAATATCAACTGCTACTTTCTGATACTAAATCGGAATAAACGAATATCAACTGCTACTTTCTGATACTAAATCGGAATAGATGAATATCAACTGCTACTTTCTGAAAATAAATCGGAATAGATGAATATCAACTGCTACTTTCTGAAAATAAATCGGAATAGATGAATATCAATTGCTACTTACTTACTTACGGGGCTACTTACTAGAGGACAATGTAGGCGCTAGTGGCCGACGCGGGCAAGCTCGCAGCGCGCTTGTATTACTATAGATACGCACTTCCCCGCGTCGACCGCCTACCCCCACTACTCGACCGGTTTGGAGCGCGCGGCAGTTTTCGCGGCGCGCTGCAAGCATTTTTCACCTATTTCGCAACATTTTAACGCAAAATCAGAATAGACGTTTTGTAGCACAATACTTCTACTTTCGAAATACGTAAAAAAATAAAATCTGACCACCTCCGACGCATCCAGGCTCGCCGAAACATATTGCATAAAAATATTCAAATCGCAATTGTGCAAAAACTAATCAACGGACAACGCCTGGGTTGTCCACACTCAAACTACCCATCAATCGCTACTTTCACGCGAAAAGCCTCCGCTACAGCTTAGAAAATGGCGGAGTTATGAATTATTGAAAAAGCGCTGATTTTCCAGTTTCTCCGATTTTCCTCCGTTAATATTAATTCACTCGAGTCCGTGCAGGGTATATTTTTTTGGTCTTTTCATTCTCTACAATTTGGCAAGCATCAAGATTGCTCCATCGGTTCAGTTTTTACAAGCGAAAAACGAAAAAAAAAACGATTTTTGGGGTTTTTTGTTTATACGAAGTTAAAAAATGATATTTGCGGAGGCTCAACGTGATAAATCTATTAATTTTTAGTTTGTAACATACGATGACATCAAATCAATTTTACCATCAGTTGATGGTTGAGTGCTAAGAAGAAATCGAAGGGTGCAACGGGGAGCGTAATCTTATGACCAAATGTTTCATACAGCACCGAATTACAATTTAACATTGTTTCTTATGGAAATCAAGCAAAAATTTGATGGATTTTACGAGCATCTTGTCTGCAAATAATAAGCTTCGTTCCTATTGGTTGATTATAATTTACTTCTTTCAAAGTTTAAACCGTCTTTATTAATATTACTCACAGAAATAATTGCGTTTAAAAAAGAACATGCGATAAGAATTATATTCGAATGTCATTGACGTTGGTAATTGTTGTTATAGCAACTCTGTATTTATTTTCGATGTTGGCAAAAGTAAGCTAGACTCACAACCACCGTGAAGATGTGTAAAATAAATAGCTTTGGCTTGCTGACACAAGTACAAGTACAAGTTTGAAAACAATTGACATTGAGAGAATTCTAGATCATCCATAAGAAAATAGTGTTGTTTGTTAGAATCTATTACAAGGTAATCACTCTTAGGTACAATCAGAACAAACTTATTCTCTAAAACATGAACTGGTAAACTTGAAATTCTTATTAAATCATATGTTTTGGAGCTCGATATCGGGATAAACAATACAAAGGTTAATTGACCGCACAGCACGGTGTAGGCCGTTCTCATGTCGCCGACCCTGTACATCAGCACATTACATGTGTCGCAAGTGTCCGCGATAATGCAGTGAACAATGGAAATGCATTATAAGCATATTTGATCAGCATACTCGAGTATTTAATAATACAATAATAATTAACACTAATCTAAAACAAAGGAACAACAATGTTAAACAAAAGGGGTTGACGAAGATTTATCTTCCAACGACTTACTGACAAGATGCACATTTTTACAGCAGCTTCACTGCTCCCCGTTATGACTAGTAATGAAACTGATATAAATCAGTTAATTGACTCGATTGAGTTATATGCCAGTATGCTACCTGAAGCGTCTCATTCATTATTGATCAATTATGTGTTAAAAACAAGGCTCTCTCCAAGTGCGAAACTAAGATTAAATTCGACTTACACGTTAGTAGATGGTATGGTGGATGCAATGAAATTGCATCTATTAACTAAAAAATCAGCAACTTCATTGGCTATCAAATTACATAATGCGCGACAGAACGAAAAATCTATTGAAAATTTTGGTAAGGAAATTGAAGAGCTAATGGTAAATTTGACTTAGTTATTATGTGACAACATTTTTAAGACAATATCTGCAAAAATGTAATAATACCGTAATTTTTAAGAAATGCCTGCAATTGCCAATTTTTTGACAAACAATTGAATATCGCAGGTAAACTAGTTACTTTACACAGGTACAACTTGCACAGTTGGAAAGACGACTTCCTTAGCATTTATAATATGGTATGATGTACAGGGCGTTCCATTTAAAAAAAAATGTACTGACTTTCCGTTACGCCTTAATGCAACATCCTGTATAAATGAAAATAATTTTACGTTATAGAAACTAATGAGGCAAACAACTCTTGTACAAAACATTTTTTCTTTCTCAAACAATTTGATGACTATCAACCGCCGGGATACTAATAACTCACCGTGTATAATTATATATTTTTAAAATGTGACGTGTTGATATTTATGATTAAATTATTAATTAAATAAAATATCGGTTTGGCTTCCGTGGTAGATCTTTTTACAATAGGAATAACCAACAGAGAGTATTTACCTACAGTAAGTCCAGATGATCACAATAAGGTCGATGCACAGCAAGGCCAAGAGCAACCTAACACCAGGCGTTTTTTCGCGAATGATGCAGATGCAGTGTGTCTTAATATTAATGGTATGAATATAGTAAAAATGAGATATGAAACGAAAGAATTGAAATTTTTAATAGATACAGGTGCTTCGATAAGCATTATTTTTTTCAGATAATTTAAATAGTCGTTGTGCCATAGATAAAAACGATACTATAAGAATAAGTGGGATTAGTGGCAGCACTTATTCTTTAGGATCAACAATTTCAGATTTGAAAGTAAACAATATTTAAGTTTACAATTATTCATAGCACAAACTGCGCTAATATTATTTTTGTATGAAACTTGCATGGTGTACTTCTCCATGAGGGGTGATTTAAACCACAAAGCGTCAGCCCACCAACCCCAGACATCACACCTGCTATCACGTATAGCTGTACACACCAAATATATTTGTGTTAACCCAAACTGTATAGTATGAGCTAGTACGGGAGACGTATAGCGGAAGAATTGGAAGAATTAATAATATAAACATTACCGAACGAAAACTTTTGTATCTTTCTAAACTATTTTTAAAAACAGTATTCACTGCTTTATTCACTTTGCTCTATACACATTTTTAAACACTTTTATTGAAGTTTATAGATTCTACAGTCGCTCTTAGCGCCTCCATTTATCCTCTTAGCGCCTCCATTTATCCTCTTAGCGCCTCCATTTATCCGTTTAGCGCCTCCATTTATCCTCTTAGCGCCTCCATTTATCATCTTAGCGCCTCCATTTATCCGTTTAGCGCCTCCATTTATCCTCTTAGCGCCTCCATTTATCCTCTTAGTGCCTCCATTTATCATCTTAGCGCCTCCATTTATCCGTTTAGCGCCTCCATTTATCCGTTTAGCGCCTCCATTTATCCTCTTGGCCTCTGATGGTAAAATTGATTTGATGTCATCGTATGTTACAAACTAAAAATTAATAGATTTATCGCGTTGAGCCTCCCACCCTTAAATTTCTACCCCTTAGGTGGTTCATCCCAAGGTCGCTGCGCCGATATATAGGTGTCATTTTACCGGCTTTTGACAATTTTTCTTTTCCATTCATATATGCAACCTCAATAACAAACCAAATTTGTGAAGTTATTTTTATATGTGGAGACAAAATGGTTGATCTAGGTGATAAATTTTAAGTTGGTACACGTTTGACAAACTAAAAATAGATAGATTTAAATTGTTGAGTCTCCCAAGCTCACATTTCCGCACATAAACACTTTAGGCGGGAAATATTGGCGTCCAAATTATACAACCTAAAAGCATATAGACTAGCCCGCAACCATAAACGGTACATCGCTCAACCATCGAATCAAGGTCGTTGCGCCGATATATCATTACCATTTTACCGTTCGGGTATCAAGAGGCTGTGTAGCCTATTGGCTAGAAAGCTCGACTCGTGCAAATCGGCGGAGGAGGCGGCGAAGGCGGTGGCGGTAGCTGTGGTGCGTCCAGTGCGCGTTCGGCTCTAAAGAGTGCGGGGTGTCGCAAATTTTTAACTATATATTTTAGCCGACAACGTTTTGCAAGCCATTTTTATCATTTTTGTAAAACATTTTATCGATTTTTATCGTTGTTTGTTCTTATAATTTACCCGCCAAGCTGTTAACTCACTGGCGGGTAAAACGTTCTTTGTTGTTGGTTTTTATTAGTTAATTTCGGATAAGCGCCCACGGCGCAAGGCACCGTATTTTAAATTTTATTTGAAAATATGTTTGTTCATGTTGTGCTTAATGGTATTTAATACAAATTTGTTAATGCTTAATGCTTAAAGCTCGACTCGTGATTATACAGTCTCGGGTTCAAATCCTTACCCGGACACTTTTTTATTTCCTAACCTCCGAGTTCCCAACATCTTTTAAACTAAAATGTCTTACGAGGACATTGTCACACTATAGCTGTCTCCTAGACCGGAAGTAAAGTAATTTTATACCCCCCTTTAAAATAAGCCGTAAAATTGCTCCAGAACTCTCATAGCTTATCTACTCCAAACTTAGAACTGAAAAGGTTTTTGTTCAAAAGAGTCCAAAGGAACAAGATGTTTCCTCTAAGTATTTTTCAAGGATTTTGTAAATCAGCCGCCATTTCTGTAATTTCGTCAAAATAATAGATTAAAGTAGAGGAAATTTTGTATAATTTAAGTCTATGACATTTTTTGGTAAAATTAATAGTTTGGCTGCAGGAGCAGATTCGAATTGAGATCGGTCGTATCGGCGTTAAAACTAGTTAGCCAGGATTTGTCACATATGTATTAAATAATGTATTGCTCTCTGAGCAGAAAGGCATTTTAAAGGACAGTTACGGTTCAAAAGAACTGTTTATAATTAACAAGAAGATTGTTGAAAAGATCAAGAAGACACGAGGAAACCTTTCCATGGCCTGGATTGATTATAAGAAGGCGTATGATAGTATCCCGCATCAATGGATTGTAAAAGCCTTGGAGATATATGGGGTAAACCAAAAAAATATTTTTCTGGTAAACTAATGTATGTCCTTATGGTCTACTAAACTATGCTTGCGGGGACAAGAGTCATGTGTTTTTTCAGAGCCGATTAATATTAATTGTGGCATATTTCAAGGTGATAGTTTATCACCCTTGCTCTTTTGCATAGGCCTGTTTGCACTGTCCAGTGAATTGAATGAGGACAAAGTTGGTGTTCAGTTATTACCTGGCGAAAAGTTAATTGGTCATTCATTATATATGGATGATTTGAAACTTTATGCCAAACATGATGAGCAGTTGAAGAGGAGCCTAGTATAGTTAAACAATTCTCTGACGATATTGGGATGCAATTTGGTCTAGAGAAGTGTGCCAAAATTAGTATTGTCAAAGGCAAAATTGAGAGAACCGCTGACATATGCCTGAATGATCATACTAGTATTAATGAATTAACAGATAATACTAGATATAAGTATCTGGGAATGGATGAAGCCTTTGGTATTGATGATAAAGGGATGAAGGCGACGGTTATAGGCGAATACATTAAGCGAGTCAGAAAAATTTTAAAATCTGGTTTAAATGGAAAATATAAAATGCAAGCGATAAATGCATATGCTATTCCAATATTTCGATATAGTGTTGGAGTTTTAAACTGGACTAAGAAGGAAATACGCGATTTGGACATTAAAACTAGAAAACACTAAATTTTATGTTTCATCCTAGGCCTGATGTCTGCAGGCTATACCTGCACCGTTTAGATGGAGATCGTGGCTTGCAGCAATTGGAAAATATTTATGATTTGGAAATGTTAAATTTAGGAAATTTTATAAAGGCCAACAAGGAGGATAAAGTCATTAAACAATTAATTAGGAATACTTCTGGTAAGTCAATAATTAGTAAACATAAACTAATTTTACAAAAATTTCAGGTGGAAGAACTCGATAATAAATTATGGAAATAAAATTTAAGTTAAAAATGAATCAGAAAATGAGAGAGGATTATGTTAGTAAGCCAATGCATGGTCAATTTTTAAGAATTGTAGATGGTGATGGTATTTCAAAGTCTGGATCGTTATCTTGGCTTTGTCATGGAAACATTAAGGCTGCAACGGAATCCTCTATCATAGCGGCGCAAGATCAGGCAATACGTACCAGATATCATGAACAGAAGATTATGAAAGTTGCTCATGATGGGAGTTGTAGACTGTGTCATCAGGCTCCGGAACATGTCTATCATTTATTGGTGGCTTGTCCAGTCTTAGTTGAGTCGCATTACATTGCTAGGCATGATAGGGTGGGAACATATATACATTACAACTTGTGTTCCCAACTATTAGGTTTAGCAATGGATGTGTCTCGGTGGTATGACCACGTTCCATCTCCTGTTGTGAGTAATGATCATATTACCATATTATGGAACATGCCTATTGTCACTGATAGAATGCTTGATGCTAATAAGCCAGATATCGTAATAAAGAATTTCCATAGGAAGGTATGCACGTTCATAGAAATCTCGGTACCTGCTGATGCGAATGTTGTAAGGAAGGAGCTTGAAAAACAACTTAAATATAAGGATCTCTCAATAGAAGTTGGACGTATGTGGGGAATGAAAGTAAACATTATTCCGGTGATTGTAGGTTCATTGGAAGCAATTACTCTAAATTATAGTAAACATGTCAAGAAGTTGCCGTGCAAAATTTCGCCCTGGGAAATTCGGTTTTGAGAAGCGCGAATATTTTGAGGAGAGTTTTGTCATAAAGCATCCTAAATTTACTGTTATCGTACTACTTTTCATCTTTACCTTCCTTTGTATATGTCTATTAATAAATATCTGCATGTGTTTTCACTGACCTGTACGCAACGCTGTACGGGGGTTCTGCAGTTTTCCTTTGCTTTGCAACCTAATGTTGCGAAGCATAAAGGGCGTTGCTTTTCCAAATTGGGTTGAGCTGGAGTGATACCCGCAAAGGGAGTACCCTAGGCTTCAGCGAACCTCGGTACTACCAATTTGCCCTGATGATCTTCATTACTTTTCAAAATTTATTAGTGTAATTTTTGTATTTATATGTTGTATCTAAATTATATTATCTAGGTTTAATGTATTTAATGAGATGTATCAGAAAATTCCAATAAATAATAATAATAATGATACTAAGAAACAGCTTCCAACTGCTGAAAATATTAAGAACTTTTGGGAAAGTATATGGGGCAACTCGACCACGCACAGGAGTGGGAAATGGATGGCCGACGAGCGAAAAACCCTAACAAACGTCCGAACAATGCTGGACTGGGAGATAACGTTAGCAGATGTCGAAGGGGCCATTAAGAAGACTTTAAATTGGAAAGCGCCTGGGCAGGATAAATTACAAAATTTCTGGTACAAGCGCTTTGACTCTACCCACAATCACCTTGCGAAATGCCTGACCTCTCTACTGAGAGATCCAGAACAGACTCCGACCTTCATAACGACCGGAATAACCCACCTCGTTCCTAAAAGCGAGGAGAACACTGTCCTTCCAAGTCCAAGTCCTTCCAAGTACCGGCCCATTACCTGCCTGCCTACGATATATAAGATATTAACATCAATTCTCGCCGATAACATCTACGCACATCTGGAAAGTAATAAATTACTAGACGAAGAACAAAAGGGGTGCCGTAAGGGATCAAGGGGATGTAAGGAGCAGTTGGTGATCGATTCCACCATAATGTCAACAGCTAGCCGAATGAAAGGGTCTCTATACACAGCTTATATTGACTATCAGAAAGCCTTCGACAGTGTACCTCATTCCTGGCTTATGGAGATCCTGAAGTTGTACCGCATCGAAGATCGCATTTGCCGATTACAGGGACATGTAATAACAAAATGGCAAACGAAGTTGATACTTAGTACCCCTGCTGAGACCATCGAGGTGGGCACCATTGGCATCAGAAGAGGAATCTTCCAGGGCGATGCTCTAAGCCCCCTGTGGTTCTGCCTGGCATTGCGACAACTATGCTTAACAACCAGCAAAAGGGTTATGCTTTGCCGCTAAGTACTAGGCAGATCAGTCATCTGTGGTATATGGACGACTTAAAAGTGTACGCAAAAACAAGACAACATCTTAACATCCTACTGAGCACAGTCGGAACATTTAGCACGGACATAAGCATGAAGTTTGGGCTTGATAAGTGTCGAATCAGTGCTATGGAGAATGGCCGATGGGCTGAACACAACGGATACGAGGTGGATAACATACAGGGAAAAATAGAAGGAATGGACGAAAATGAAAAATATAAGTACTTAGGATACATGCAGGCAAGAGGCATAGACCACAAAACCGCTAAAGGCAACACGATAGCTACATACATCAAAAGAGTTCGCGCAATACTAAGAGCTAAGTTGTCTGCTAGAAACACCGCAAAAGCAAGAAACACTTACGCTACGTCTGCTGTTACCTACAGTTTTGGTATTCTAAAATGGACAGCCACCGAACTCAATGACCTCAACAACAAAACCAGGAACGAATTCAGGAAACATAGAGCGCATCACCCAAGATCGTCTATAGAACCCTTCCACTTGCCGAGGAAACTTGGAGGTAGAGGAATTCCAGATCTCCTACAAAGACACCACAAACAACTACATAACCTCAGAACATACTTCTATGACAAAGAGAACACCAGCTACATCCACAAAGCGATAGTGGCCGCGGATAAGAAATGCACCCCACTTAGATTAGCGGACAGAACCTTCAGCCCAGCAACCGCGCTCCCAACCACCGAACAGGTGCTGCAACAATGGAGAGGAAACCCCTTGCATGGCAAATACCTGGGTGCCGTGGAGAACGAAGCGGTGGATAAAGTGGCATCAACAGCATACCTGCGCCATGGTAACCTGTTTGCGGAGACCGAAGGATTTATAGCGGCAATCCAAGATCAAGTGGAATACGTACGAATACCTTGAGCACATCATAGACGGATACTCTGTTTTGGCTCCGAAGGCTTACCTTGACCGACACGACAGGATGGGTAAAAATCATCCATCAAGCCCTCCGGAGAAAATATATGAACGAGAAACTACAAACACCTTATAATGAGTACACACAGAAAAGTGATTATTTGGAACGAGAAAACATAATTTCTTGAATTTATTTACTAGATTCAAATGCATATTTACTTGGATGTAGAAAGTTAGGTATATACAAGAAATGCCACATACTCAATATAAGTAAAATAATTTCTCAGATAAATGCTGTCAACAAATAAATTCTTTCCTTATAAGAACCAATATTGTATTGAAAGAAGTAATTGAATTTTTCGTCCCAAAAATGTTAATTTCTCCAACGAAGTAATAGTAAATCCATCCAAGTGCGTAGTTACTTGATCCAAGAAAATATAAGACATTTAATATAAGTAAGTATTGTTTACTGAATAAAAACCCACCAATTATTTAACTGAAGTGATTCTCACTTCTTTCAAGTAATCCCTTTCTCTGGAATAAATATGCGCACCGTGATTTTGTTAAGGCTGGCGCGCCCGCGCGTGGTGTTCGCGCCTCTAGTAGGAGCCTCTAGTGGTCAAAAATGGTGATATTTAGGTATAGGGAAACATTATCAAAAATGATGTTTTGATACGTAGAAACGAAAAATAAAATAAAAATTATATCATTCCATTTAAAATAACAAAGCTGATACCGACTTCCGGTGACCGGACGTGACAGTTAACTTGAGAATATTTTAGCTGAAGAGCTCAGATCGAGTAAATCCTAATTCCAAAATTTCAAGTTTCCAGAAATAGTACAACATGAGAAACTTCTAATGTACCAGTTCCGTGAGACACCCTGTATAGTGCTGAGCTCGGGCGAAGTTCAAAGCAATGTATTGCTCTCCTCGTCCTTAACCCGGTCCGAAAGCCGAAAAAAATAGAACAATACAAGAAAACAAATGAAACAAAAGGAAACATAGATCTGAACATTTCTACAACTAATTAAATGAGGTTTTCTAGAAACAAATAAAATAAGAGGAAAAACAAATAAGGTAATATTCTCTGTGTTCAGGATTTTCCTTCGATCACCACACTCTACATATGCATGACAACTACCATGCAGTGACCCGGACCGACAACCGGAAATCATCACACGAGAGACATCAGCGTGCGTACACCCCGAGAGACACCGCCATGGCAAACCCGCAGAGCCCAAGAAATACCCGAACATAAAATAAATTAGACTTATATTAAATGTATTCCCCGACAAGCCCGCTGCCGCCCCTGCACCCCCAAAAGCTCAGCGCGGGCTAGCAGTTTAAACCGACGAAGTGTTTCAGCTTTTATATTTTCCGGTACGTCATTGTACACCCGCGAAACCCGATGCGTAAACGAGCGCTTGAAAAACTCTGTACTATGGAGTGGTGTAGTTAATAACCCCCGAAAACGAAGGTTTATATTGTGTACACCTGTTCGGTATCTTAGCCTGTGCAATAGATATTCTGGGCTTTTAGTCAACACGATTTTATGGTAGAACACGCGAGCGTGCAGTAGCCTCCGAGCTTCCATATTCAACCAGCCCAGCTCTGCAAATTTATGAGAGATTCGATCGAACTTTCGAATGCCGAATATGAAGCGCGCACACGGGTTCTGCACACGCTGCACCCTCGCAGAGTCCGCGACAGTAAGGCATACAGGCATATAGTATGATAAAGTCATGTGCCGGCCACGTCAGATTTGTTTTATTGGTACGTTACCTTAAGAAGGTTCATATTATTACTTAATCCGAAAATATATATTTTGTATTTTAGTTTTTGCCGTCTCGTTAGTTATAGGATTTTCTTTATAGGTACGTTATTTTAGGAAGGTAAAAATACCAGCCCTTAGAGTATTTCTTTGTTGTTATTGTCTATGAGTGACATGAGTTAGTTACGATACAGACGGAGTACCAGCAGAAGTGGTCAGGCTAGCCATCGCTAGTCACACAGGGAAGTTGCTGGGGATGTTTAACTCCGTCCTTAAGAGTGGACACATCCCTAGGAAATGGAAGAACGCCAGGCTCGTACTAATTCCTAAACCCGCGAAGGAAGGGGAACTCAGGACCAATTACAGACCGCTATCTCTGCAAAACAGCACCGGCAAAGTTATCGAACATCTACTCAAAAACAGAATAACGGAAGAGTTGGAGACTAGAGACGGACTATCTGAGGACCAATACGGGTTCCGAAAGGGAAGATCAACACTAGACGCCCTGCGCCGAGTACTGGAAGTGGCTGAGCGAGCGAAAAAGTTTAATAGGGGAAAACGACGGCTCTGCGTAATGATGACCCTCGATATACGCAACGCCTTCAACAGTGCCCCCTGGAATATCATCGTCGGGACCATGCAGCAAAGGGATTTCTCCCCATACATCATCAGATGCGTGCAGAGCTACTTGTCTGGTAGAACGATAGACACCGGCGAGGAAACCGTGGAGCTGAGAAGAGGGGTGCCGCAGGGATCCGTTATCGGACCCCTCCTCTGGAATATCTTCTTTGACGAACTCCTGAGATTGCCCAGGAGGCACGGGATAGACATAGTCGCTTTTGCCGACGACCTGACGGTGGTTGCCAGGGGCCAGACCATTGGAGAGGTAAAAGAAATACTGCAGGCAACGGCCGACCAGATCGGGGATCACCTCCAGGAGGTTGGCTTAGAGATTGCTCCGGAAAAGTGCGAGATCGTGGTGTTACACAATCGAGCAATGAGGGTGGAAATGGAGATCGCCGTTGGAGGCAGAATGATTGGCATAGTCGGACAGGTTAAATACCTGGGGGTGGTAATAGGGACGAATACGAGAATGACGCCCTACATACAGCATGTGGTAACCAAGGCAGCGAAGACCACTAAGGCGATTTCCGGGATTCTGCCTCGGGTGGGTGGAGCCACGCAGCGGAAGAGGGGGCTGATAGCATCGGTGGTGCTCTCCTCGGCCCTCTACGCCATTCCAGTGTGGAGAAAAGAACTACGGTGGAAACTGTATCGGGCCAAGATGGAGGGCGTCATTAGAAGAACGAACATTTTGACCACTGCCGCTGCCTACAGGACTGTCTCCACGGACGCCCTGGGAGTCTTGGCGGGCATTCCACCGGTTGACCTACTGGCAGAGACCAGATCCACGGACCGTTTGCAGAGAGGGCAAGTGCAGGAGGTGGCTGCGCAAAGGTGGCAGGAACGGTGGTCGGTTGGCGTGAAGGGGTCTTGGACCCGAAGGTTCATCCCGAACATCGAGCCCTGGATACGACGAAGACATGGACAGCTGGATTACTACACCACGCAGGCACTATCAGGCCATGGTTGTTTTCAAAATTCAAGAGGGTGACGGCCAGCACCTGCGTTCACTGTCGGTATGAAGAGGATACTGCCCAGCACGTGCTTTTTCACTGTCCGCGCTGGAGGGAGGAGAGAGAGCGTATGGAGATGGCTACCGGACGACCCGCAACGCTTGAGAACATCGTGGAAACCATGCTCGCGGACCAGGAAGCATGGACTGCTGTTGCAAACGCCTTCTGGACGATCTTCAAGGAGAAGAACCTGGAGGACACGCTTCATGAGAAAGCCATACAAGCTAACGGACAAGCAACATAACTAAGAGCTGATGCTCGGAGTACCGCGAAGGAATGCGGGAGCGATGCCACGGTGCTTCAGAGTTACATGGAGGGGTTTTTAGTGGGTAAGAACCCCACACTACTGGCCTATGACACCCTGGCCAGTGTCTTCTTTAAGATTTTCCCGACAAAAAAATCTATCCAACCAAACCCAAATCATCCCAACCCAAAAGAAATGAGGGTCGCGGAGGGTCAAATGAGGGTCTCGAAGGGTCAAATGAGGGTCAAATGAGGGTCTCGGAGGCTCAACTGAGGGTCAAATGAGGGTCAAATGAGGGTCTCGGAGGGCCAAATGAGGGTCTCGGAGGGTCAAATGTGGGTCAAATGTGGGTCAAATGAGGGTCAAATGAGGGTCTCGGAGGGTCAAATGAGGGTCTCGGAGTGTCAAATGAGGGTCAAATGAGGGTCTCGGAGGGTCAAATGAGGGTCTCGGAGGGTCAAATGAGGGCCAAAAGAAATGAGGGTCTCGGAGGGTCAAATGAGGGTCTCGGAGGCTCAAATGAGGGTCAAATGAGGGTCTCGGAGGGTCAAATGAGGGTCTCGGAGGGTCACATGAGGGTTTCGGAGGGTCCCGGAGGGTCAAATGAGGGTCTCGGAGGGTCAAATGAGGGTCAATATACAGGGTCTGTTGTGATTATACAGGGTCTGTACACAGGGTCTGTATAATTTATACAGGGTCTGTATACAGATCTGTATAATGAAGGCGCTAAGAGGATAAATGGAGGCGCTAAGAGGATAAATGGAGGCGCTAAGAGGATAAATGGAGGCGCTAAGAGGATAAATGGAGGCGCTAAGAGGATAAATGGAGGCGCTAAGAGGATAAATGGAGGCGCTAAGAGGATAAATGGAGGCGCTAAGAGGATAAATGGAGGCGCTAAGAGGATAAATGGAGGCGCTAAGAGAATAAATGGAGGCGCTAAGAGGATAAATGGAGCCGCTAAAATGATAATTGAGGGCGCTACAATGATAATTGGAGGTTAAAAATAACATTCAGTAGAAAACGACGTAGTATTTTAATATTCATGCCGCCATCTATCGGAGTTTCACTAAATCACCAACAAATTGTATTAAAGAATTAATTGTAATATTAGTCATACTTTTAATAATATGTAAATAATACTAATACACATATGGTATTATTAAGTATAATAAGCACCGTTTTGACAATTTTTCTTTTTCGTTCGTATATGCAACCCCCCTTTTTATTATAGAAACTAAAATAGTAGAATAAAACTATTAGATTCGCCCAGACTTTTATTGTTGATACGCTAGTGACAATGGTTAAACTTAATCTTATTTTTTAGATCTTTAATGTGACTATCGACTA
The DNA here is from genome assembly GCA_963966075.1 of Aphodius sticticus. Lineage (NCBI taxonomy): Eukaryota > Metazoa > Arthropoda > Insecta > Coleoptera > Scarabaeidae > Aphodius > Aphodius sticticus. The sequence continues at coordinate 56,156,138 of OZ014506.1, forward strand.
CTTCTTTATGAATGTGAGGCATTCTGTAGTTCTTTGTATATGTTGGCGGGGAATCGCCTGTTAGGATCCGATGTTTGACTGCGTTTGTAAAGGTAAGTTGTTCTCCTTCGAGCAAAAATATATCACTAAATTGACGACATATTAGTTCTATCTGTGTTCGTTCTTCCGAATTCAGATGATGTGTTTGTAATTTTTCTAATACTTTTGCCGGTCTACACGGATCCGGTTTATATGAGAAGCAATTGATTTTTCTCCCTCATGAGATCACCTTGTTGTGGTGAGGGGGCTCAGTACGGATTTCTGCACGGCCGGGTCAACGGGATTTTCCCCGGTGGACTGCCATACGATGACGACCCTGCGAGACCCGGACATGAACGCAACTCAAAGTGTTGGCCGTGCCGAGGAGTGGATGGCAGCGCGCAGCCTGTCGCGAACGGCCACGGGCCCCGTGTGGCACGGCCGTGAAATTAAGTAGCGGCCCGGCGGTGCTCTGCCACATGGGGTTTGCTTTCTCCCCACCGCACCTTGCCAGTAGGTAAAATGGCACCCCCCCCCCATGAGTAAAAGACTAGGCCAAGCCTCGGATGGGTCCGGCGGCCAAGCAGTGCCCCGGCCAAAACCTCGTGAGGAGCAGTCGACCTCACGAGTTTTAATTGGCAGTTAAAGGAGCAGTTAAATACTCCCCAACTGACTCCCTAAACGTAACTCCGGTGAGATTAGTTTTCGATGATGAGAACAAGGAATACGAGGACAAAGATGACGAAAGGGAACACGAACTAATACCCAAATCGGATACCCCTCTGAAAAACCTATGCACTGAAGAAGACATGGATGGCACTGGATGGCTTACTGGAGAAAATACTAGTCAAAGCTATGAAGAGAGATATCAATATGACGAAATGTACAACAAGGCCATATATGATCTCACCGGAGAAAGTGAAACGGAAAAGACGATGAGCGGAGAGGAAAGCTACTCGTCAACCCAAGACACAACGATAAGACAGAAGACAAGTACCCCGATCCAAACAAAAGAAAATACCTCACAATATGCAGAAAAAGTCAAAGTCATCATAGACATGTCATCAAAGTCATCATAGACATGTCCAGAAGAAAGGGTAAGAGAGTCAGAGCCCCGAATAAAGAAAGCCCGGAAATACAACAGCTGGACAACACTCTCAGGGAAATCTTCAAGAAGGCAGAGACACTTGAACGTATAATAGTACAAAACACAGCAGTAAATATGAAAGAGACCATAGCTTCATTAAGAAGACTTACAACAAAGGCTGAAAGCATACACGAAAAGATAAGTAACACTAAGCTCGAAGAAGAGAAACCTGGCCCAAAAACAACACAAGAGCAAATATATACAACAACAGAGACCGAAATAACAGAAACCAAAATTAAAAATACACGCGCGATAGGTTCCCAGACCTCTGACTGGGACGATGACATAACCAAAATAAGAGACACCTGTACAGTAGGAACACAAACGACAGACTACAACGAGGAGCAAGCAAAGATAAGAGACATCCTACAAGACAACACAATAACATACAATAGTTTCGCCCAAATAGAGACACTGGTATGGAAAGAGGAACTGTACGTAAAGACTGAGCTGGGCGATGGAAACCCACTCAAAAATGAGAAAGAAAAAATTATTGCCATATCATGTGAACCAGGAAACAGAAGAAAACCCCATCATAAAATCGTACCTGGAAGACAACCCACAAATTGGGCTACACCTGAGGGGAAAGAAAATACAAAAAGACCAGTGTATTAAAATCACAAGCACCTTCAACATTTCAGAGGACGAAAAAGATGAAAAGGACACCCACAGAACGATTCTGATAGTGGGAAGGGGAGAAAAGTCCACGGAGGCAAACGACACTAAGAGACTGGCAGAGAACATAGAGCACATCATACATACTCTCAAGGACAGATATCCAGACCGAACAAAAGTAGCCATAGCAGGGTACAAAAGCGACAAGCCAGGCACAATCCAAAAAGCGGCGGAATATTACGGAAAGGGGACAATACATGAGCTAAAAATCTACCTAACAAGGTGAGACAAAAAAAGAAATCCACAAAACGCAAGAAGGTGGGAAACTGCAAACTACAACCCCCTACCAAAAAACACGTCGACAAATAAAAGGAAAATCCTCAATATAAAGCTGAACGGAGGGGAAGAAGAAAATAATTATATAACGCAAAGAATAAAAAAGAGATCAATACCAGGGAAATGGGGGTCAAAATTAAAACAATTACAAAAAACACCAGCAACATGCTATCCGTCGACCTGGTAGAACTGAAAGAGAATGCCGCACCGAAATTTAAGGCAGCCGTGGAGAAGATAATTGGTAACGGAAATCAAATAGAAGAAAAAAGGAATCCGAGTTCGGCTATTAAAATAAGAAACCTGGACTATCTCACAACAACAGATGACGTTAAAAAGGGCATAGAGGAGGCTACCGGCACCAAACTAAAAGAAGACGAGTGCAGAATTAACATGGTTAAGGAAAGATTGAGAGCTAATAGGTACACTGCCATAGTTAACTTGCCGAAAAGTCTAGCAATATTGGTACCCACCAGGTGCTTCAGATGCCAATGCCTGGGACACACAAGATCCAACTGCCCAGTAAAAGACGTCGGAACGAATGAGAACGCGATCCTGTGCCATAAATGTGGCAAGTATGGGCATAGACCAAAGGATTGCACTACGAAGGACGAAGACAAGCTATGCTTTGACTGTAAGGAATCAGACCACTCAATGAATTCCATGGCATGTAGAGTATATAGGGAACTCGTGAGAAAAATGGAGAAAGACGGCAAAGGAAGGGAAAATCAACAAGGGGATGGCAGAGAGAGAGGAAAAAGAGTCAAACCACTGGAAAGAAAAGACGACGAACAAACAGCCATACCCACGGAGACAGAAGGCAAAAGCGAAAATGCAGTGACAAGCCAAGAAAAGATGGACAACGAGGGCTTCCAGATTGTTGGTCCCCGAAGACAAAGTCCAACCAAAAAAGAAACACAACGTCTCAATGCCAGTACAAAGTAATCGAAATACAACTAAAAAGAAACGCAGTACGACACTACAAACAACACGACTCCTGCAAACAAACATGAATGGCAGCTACGAGGCAATGGCACTCCTCAACAAGACACTCAAAGATAATATGATAGACATCGCCCTGATCACCGAGCCACACAAAAGAACTATCGACACACAAAGATGGTTCTACAGCAGCAACTTAAATGCCGTTATAAGGGACTAAGCGACGTACGACCAACCGCGAGCGACAGCGGCCCCGACCATGTGTACATCGAATGGGAGGGCACCATCATGATCGGCTGCTACTGTTCTCCAACTAGAAACCTGGAGCAGTTCAGAACGACCCTGGAGGATGTGCTCAGTGTGATAAGGAAGTTCCCAAACAAAAAAGTCCTTCTAGCCGGGGACTTTAACGCAAAGTCCGTTGCCTAGGGAGCAGACCTGGATACGCCCAGAGGTGCGCTAATGGCAGAATTTGTTGCTGCAAACGGCCTGCAGGTCATAAACGACTTTGGGGTCCCGACATGGCGGCGAGGAGCAAGCTCCTCAATACTTGATCTGACCATCCTCAACAACAAATTCTGCAAACATCGAGTCGAATGGCATGTCAGCGACGCCGAAAACCTAAGCGACCATAGCGACATTCTTGTCAACATCAAAGACGTACCAAGCCACACACCACCCCCTCACAAGAGATGGCAAATCACAGACTCTAAAATGCAAAGGGCCCCCCAGGTCGTGAGGTGCAGCCTCCAGCATGTGAAAAAGCTAACCGTAAAAAAGCTTGGCAATATAACCAATGATATCTGCAACAAAGTCTTCGGAGCTAAAAGATGTACTCGCGCCAAACCAAACCAAATCTACTGTTGGAACGAGGATACGGCGGGACACAGATCGACTGCTGCCTACTCAGAAGGAAAGTCACCAGGCTGAGTAAGAGGAGACACATCAGCCCGGACGAGTTCGAACAGGCCAAGCGCTGCTACGAGGACAGTCGAAAACAGCTACGCAAAACCATCAAGGCCGCAAAAAAGATGGCATGGAAGCGACTCCTCCAGGATATCGACAACCACACGTGGGGGGACGCCTACAAAATTGCGTGCAGGAAACTTCGAACTTTTCCGAAAGTTTCCATGGATATAGAGACGGCTGACAGGACGATCAATGCTCTGTTTCCGGACGCACCAACGGTCGTATGGCCCAGGAACGAGGGCAGTTGCTCGGAGCGAGAAGCAACCATCACACCGGACGAACTAGCGATAGCATCCAAAGAACTCAGAACTGGGAGAGCTGCCGGGCCAGATGGAGTTCCAGCCGAGGTTGTCAGACTGATGATCGGCCAGAAGCCGGATATCTTCAGGGCACTCTTCGGCGACCTGATCCGGAGGGGCACTTTCCCGACCGACTGGAAAAACGCCAAGCTTGTCCTCATAGAGAAGCCTAAACCGCCTGGTGCCGAGACCAAATACAGACCAATTTGTATCAACGCATGGGCAAAATACCTGGAGATTCTGATTCGGAACAGGATAGTGGCAGACCTGGGCGACGATAAACTGGCCGATCGCCAGTACGGCTTCCGGAGAGGACGCTCGACCACCGATGCTCTAGATACGCTGAACGCCATCAACGCGGAGTGCGATAAGTTTCGACAGGGAAAGCGCAGGTTCTGTCTCATGGTGACGATAGACGTTAAGAATGCCTTCAACTCTATCAGGTGGGGAAAGATTATCGAGGCAATGAGAGGAAAGAGCATCCCAGCGTACCTGATAGCATGCGCCAAAGGCTATCTAAGCGAGAGGTCAGTGACCTTTGATGGGAGAAAGTACGTGATGAAGATGGGTGTCCCACAGGGGTCGGTCCTGGGGCCTGTGCTGTGGAACATCGCATACGACGACGTCTTCGACCTTCCCCGTAGACCCAATGTACACCTGATCGCTTACGCGGACGACTTGGCAATCGTCGTGCAGGGATGGACGGCTGAGGAAATAGTCCGAGATACGGAAGAGATGCTGCGAGACATCAAGCAATGGTTCGAGAGCAAGATGTTGGAAGTGGCTTTCGAGAAAACTGAAGCCACTATTACCAGAGGCAGGAATACTGTGCGGACATTGTCCTTCGACTTCGGATCCCACAGAATCCACACTCAGCCATCGCTGAAGTACCTCGGGGTCGTGATAGACCGCAACCTGCGCTATACCGCGCAAGTGATCTATGCGGCGAAGAAAGCGGAAAAATCAATCGCGGCCCTGAGGAGACTAATGCCAAACATCGACGGACCCGCGACAGGGAGGAGAACGGTCCTGGCGTCAACCGCCACATCCATCCTCATGTACGCCTGCACAGTCTGGGCGAGCGCGTTAAAATACCAGAAGTACAGGGACATCATTGTTGGCCAGCAGAGAAGGCTAAACATTGGCATAACCTGCGCATACCGAACAGTGTCTACGACCGCACTCTCAGTCCTAGCTGGAGCAATACCACTCGACCTTCTCGTCGAAGAAAGAACTCGCATCAAAGACGGACTGACAGGCAAGAGGGAAGCCAGAGAGGCGACAATGGCGAAATGGCAGACAAGATGGGATGACGAGCATGGGAAGGCCCAATGGACGAAAACTCTTGTTCCTGTCCTGGAAACGTGGCTGAACCGAAAGCATGGCGAAACAAGCTACCACCTGACTCAGTTCTTCACTGGACATGGAAGTCTCAGTGCGTACCTGAAAAAGATAAAGAAGAGAACACGCGACACATGCCTCCAGTGCGGAATTGAGACGCAGGACGACGCCAGGCACGCCTTCTTCGAGTGCGAGTGGGCTCGGGACCTTAAAGAGGAGCTGGAACAGGCGGTCGGAACGACTGTGACCCCGGACAACGTGACGGCGCTCATGGTTGGAAGCGAGGAAAGCTGGGTGAATATATCACGATATGTCATAGACATCCTGACAGCGAGAGAAGCCCCAGAAAGAGAACCAGAAGAGCGAACAGAATAACTAGGCAGTTCGCATACCGACGGCGGTGATGGCAAAAACCTTCACGGGTGGTTCTGCTGCAGTCCGGTCCATAGATCAACAACAGCTCGAGATCTTATAGAGGAGGGGTTTTAGTGGGTATACATGTCTCCCATGGAGTCCCACACTACCACCGGCATTGCACCTTCGCCGGTGGTGTGCGTAATGCATTTCCCCTCCTCCACAAAAAAAGGGTCAAATGAGGGCCAAAAGAAATGAGGGTCGCGCAGGGTCATATGAGGGTCTCGGAGGGTCAAATGAGGGTCTCGGTGGGTCAAATGAGGGTCTCGGAGGCTCAAATGAGGGTCTCGGAGGGTCAAATTAGGGTCAAATGAGGGTCAAATGAGGGTCTCGGAGGGTCAAATGAGGGTTTCGGAGGGTCAAATGAGGGTCAAATGAGGGTCTCGGAGGGTCAAATGAGGGTCAATATACAGGGTCTGTATACAGGGTCTGTTGTGATTATACAGGGTCTGTACACAGGGTCTGTATAATTTATACAGGGTCTGTAGACAGATCTGTATAATGGAGGCGCTAAGAGGATAAATGGAGGCGCTAAGAGGATAAATGGAGGCGCTAGGAGGGTAAATGGAAGCGCTAAGAGGATAAATGGAGGCGCTAAGAGGGTAAATGGAGGCGCTAAGAGGATAAATGTAGGCGCTAAGAGGATAAATGGAGGCGCTAAGAGGATAAATGGAGGCGCTAAGAGGATAAATGGAGGCGCTAAGAGAATAAATGGAGGCGCTAAGAGGATAAATGGAGGCGCTAAAATGATAATTGAGGGCGCTACAATGATAATTGGAGGTTAAAAATAACATTCAGTAGAAAACGACGTAGTATTTTAATATTCATGTCGCCATCTATCGGAGTTTCACTAAATCACCAACAAATTGTATTAAAGAATTAATTGTAATATTAGTCATACTTTTAATAATATGTAAATAATACTAATACACATATGGTATTATTAAGTATAATACGCACCGTTTTGACAATTTTTCTTTTTCGTTCGTATATGCAACCCCCCTTTTTATTATAGAAACTAAAATAGTAGAATAAAACTATTAGATTCGCCCAGACTTTTATTGTTGATACGCTAGTGACAATGGTTAAACTTAGTCTTATTTTTTAGGAGATCTTTAATGTGAGTATCGACTACTTCTTTATGAATGTGAGGCATTCTGTAGTTCTTTGTATATGTTGGCGAGGAATCGCCTGTTAGGATCCGATGTTTGACTGTGTTTGTAAAGATAAGTTGTTCTCCTTCGAGCAAAAATATATTACTAAATTGACGACATATTAGTTCTATCTGTGTTCGTTCTTCCGAATTCAGATGATGTGTTTGTAATTTTTCTAATACTTTTGCCGGTCTACACGGATCCGGTTTATATGAGAAGCAATTGATTTTGTTATTACAATCCGCATCGGGAAATTCTTCCAAAGCTGTGGTTATTCTTCCCACCTTATAAGAGATTTCAGACGTGTTTAATACGGTGGTATAAAATTTATTATCTTTGACATTTACTACAGCGCTAGGAATGCGTAAATTTTGGTTAATAATTTTAGCGGGACAGATTAAATTATTTTTGTCTTTAAAATTATTGCAGCAAAGTTGAATTATGGTTTGACACTTCGCTGGAATTAACTGAGGTTTAGGTTTAGGTTTACTTACGATTTCCGAATTAATATTTTTATTATCAATTGTACCATCCAGGCAACTTAATTGTATTGAACGGTTGGGGGTTGTTAGCATCATTTTAGACAAGTCTAGAATGCATTTATTTTCAGTAAGAAATCCAATTCCCAGAATACCGTCGAATATTGAGTCGACGTCAAGAATATAAAATTTGTGCGGGTTTCCTAAGATTTTTATTGTAACGCTTTCTTTAAAATTCATAGTCCATCCACTAAATCCAGATATATTGAAATTTTCCTTAAAGGTTTTTACATTTTTCAATTTATTTGGTTTAATAATGGATTTTGTTGCACCTGTGTCGATTAGAAACTTTAAGTTAACATTTTTAATTGAAAGATACAAAAGTTTTCGTTCGGTAATGTTTATATTATTAGAAAATAAACTGAATACTAAGTATTCAATTAGCTTTGAAGAAGCGAGCAACATGGCTCGCGAAACGTCAGTATTAACAAATCTTGACACACGGCATAACCCGGAAGCAGTTTATTTTCTAAATGATTCTGGCCGTGAAAGCCTACGTACTTACTAGTTTATATTATTAATTCTTCCAATTCTTCCGCTATATCCGGTGGCGAGGGGGTTTCTATATACGTCTCTAAAAAAGAATCTTTGGTAATTTCAATTATTTCAACTTATTCGTCAGCCTGTATACCGCACACGGGGTCTGCGACATTGGTATTTGCTGACTCGGTGATAACTTGAGCCTTCGCAGAACTACGAAGCGTTTCTTGACGGCGTCTTGTAAGACACTCGCTTGCCATATGGCCTAATTTATTACAATGATTGCATTTTTTAATAAACATTTTTAAAGCCGACTTTTGCCAAAATTTTCGGTTTTAACGTTACTGGACGTGCTAGGACCAACATTTTGATTTGCAATTGTTTGTTTAATCGCTAACGGAGGAGAATAATAATTTTGTTTCGTAATGAACAATTGGTTTTCATTTAGTACCAATGCTAGTCGGATTTTGAATGCGCAATTTTTGACCGATAGGCTCCTTTAGGCCACTAAGTATGGTAATTAAAGCCGATTTTGCGTGAAGTTTTTTGGATTTTCCGATAATATTCGATTCGTTTCTCAACAACACTAGGTCAGCTACATTTTAATTGACATTGTTAGAATTTTTATCGCATGTTCTTTTTTAAAGACAATTATTTCTGTGAGTAATATCAATAAAGACGGTTTAAACTTTGAAATTTATCCTTAATGGCGCGAAAATTTTAAATTGGTCGGTTCGCGCGTGCTCTGTAGAATTTTAAAATTAGTCCGAATAAATTTAGCGCGAAAACTTGATTTAAAACTTTAAAATTTATACCGCGAGTAAATTTCAAGAGTTATTTTAACATAATCTACTTGTATTACTCTAAAATTCCGTAAGAAGTATAATTTTAACCTAAAAATTCGTTTAGTTTGAAGGTTGGAAACAGGGATCTATCCCGTGCCGGTATGTAGTTCGGTAATTGGTCGGTAGATGGCGCCGCCGGCATTGAATTTATTATAATTTAATTTGCGAATCGAAATGAAATCGTTTATGGTATGTTTGTAAATAATTGTGTGTATAATAAAAGTGGTTAGCTGAAATTCGAAGAAGATTACATCGTTCCAAGTTAAAATAAGAAGATGGTACTCAAAGATGTCTGCTCAAGAAGATGGCGTCGTTTAAAATATGACGGCCGGTCGGCATGCCGTTTTAGCGCGTGGGGTTAGTACGTCTGGGGTTGGTGGGCCTGATTTTTTGGGGTTGGCGCGAAAATTTGAATTTTTTAAGGTTGGCGGGAAAAATTTGAATTTTATCGGTTCGGGCTCGGCAGACTGGTGTTCGGTCATCATCGGGTGGTGGAAAAGATGGTGCGCGCGAAATTCAAATCCGAATAAATTTGATGCGAAAATTTGAATTTGATCGGTTTGCGCATGCGTGGGAATGTCTTACGCTCGAAAATAAAAATCGTAGTGCGTTCTCTCTCTAACAGCGACGTGTGAGTCATACACTCCAAGTTCCAGCGTTCGGGCGCGCTCGGTAGACGTTCGGGCGCGCTCGGTCAAATCTCAAGGTCAGCATAGGTAACCCAGTACCTACTATAACAAACTAAGTAGAAGATTTGTTTTACCGCACCCAGATGGACCACAAATAATAGCTCTTATAGTGTTTGGTGGGAGCTCACCATGCCGTTGCTGTTTTGACTCATCGTTTGAGCAAAGACCGTCTAGATTATTTAAGGGAAGAGATAATGATGGATGATTAACGACCTTCATCATTAGCAATACTGAAGGAGTAGCGCATATGACAGTCAATTTATAGTAGCTATCAACACGGATCTGTTGTTTTGTTTGGAGAAAATTCAAAAATTTTAATTTTATCGGTTTGCGCGGTTGACGTCATGCCGCGCGCCCGTGAAAATTCAAAAATTTTAATTTTGTCGGTTTGCGCATGCGCGGAATATTTGAAAGAGGGCGTTCTAACCTCAAAATTGGGAAGCTCTGACGAGGGGGCCCTGGGGGCGGAGCCCTAGGCGGTAGAGCTAAGGGGACCACTCTGAAGTTGGCAACCTCTGCAGTTGGCAACACTCTGAAGTTAGCCGCGTGACCTTTGGCTGGAGATTGTTTCAAGGTCATCCCTGCTGCCGCCATACCTACTAATTACACCTTCATTGAACTAGCACCCGACAGGTGGCGCGCTAAGCGCTGATGTATCAATCTGCACTTCATAAACGCTGGTGTGATAATCTCCACCGCTTGGTCTACACCGTTTGGTCCACCACTTGATCCAGTCCCCGTGTAGTTTAACTAGCGAGGAATAGCTCCATGTTCATCGGTAGAAGTAGTAAGGATCAAAACAATGAAAATTGTATCGATGATCGAAATTTATTTCGCAATCTTGCTACGCAATAACTAGTTCACGGGTCGTCCCTTAATCAGTTGCAGCAAACCAAAAATTCAATAGAGAATACATAACTACAAGACATGAAAAAAGCCTGTTTTACATACCGCCAGTAGTCGAAGTGAACAGTTAAAAATAAACGAATACATTTAAACGCTTATCGATGCTATATAATGGCGGACAGGACTTGTGTGAGCAATTATATAAACAAGAGTAGCGCTATTGGAAGCGGCGAAAAGAGTCACGAGTTCTCGAGAGGGAGACGAGCGGCGTCGGGCGGGACTTTCAAAATAAATCTGAGAGTGTTCTGGGTTGCGTGCAGTATAAAAAACACACAAATTGTGTAATGTGAGCATATCGTCCCGCGTTCTTTCGGGACGTCGCACAGAGGTCATTTTGTCGAATCTAGGAATTAATATTTCGAATTATCGTCATGTTGCGGATAACGGTGATAATTATGTTTTTAGAAAGCCAATTAATTAACTGAGTAGGCCTGTCATATAAATGTTTCGATCAAACTCCTACGGACATGTCTGTTACGTACCGTTTTATCCGGTCAAACTTCTCTTCTGCTTCATTTATTGAAATGTTGTGCTCGCACAATAAAAATTGTTATTGAAATTCAATACAATAGTTACTTTACTTATTGGCTATAGTTTGAGCAAAGTTTGTACCGATGTTTTTAATTACTATAATCATCAAATATTGCATTTTTATTTAAAACAGTTTTATAAAACTCTTAGGAATGCCCATACATTGACTTTGAGTTTTGGCGTACACAAAATGGACTGCCAATGTGTAGATACGTGTAGGTATGTGACCATTTCTTTTCTGTGTATGCCTGATATGTCGTGTTTCAGTTCTGGTATTTTTACCTTCCAAGGGCTGCCCAGCGGACGGTAATCTATTTTTTACTACGCTTATGTTAACTTCACTCGTTGCTGGTTTGTTACGTTCAATCGACATTATGCCTACTTTCTAAAGTCCAATCGAGTTGAAATTTTGCGTGTAGGCAGATTTCCGGCGACAATGCATGAATCAAGAAAAAAACTTCTAAAATTTTTAGAAAATTAAAAAAAAAATTGTGCATTTCTGTTTCTTAAAGCGTAGCTACAAAAATATTTTCTACATAAATGATTTAATAAGTAGCATGTCGCTAAATAAAAACTGACCTGTTTGAAGAAGGGAATGAGCAAATGACAACCAAACAAAAGAATTTATCTTCTTTGACTTACTTATATATAACGAAATCTAACATTGTGCGAAGAAATTGGTTAAGGAGATAAAAAAACATTAATTTTAAGACTGATTTTCGAATAATTTACTTTATTATTAAAAGTAGTCATTACAGTCATTACAAATTCTGCATATACAAATATATACATTTTAGGTATGTAAGAAGTATTCAACTGTCTTCTTTTCGAAAGACGACTGATGAAATCAGTAAGTTTCCCAGAGAGGTAACGATGGAGGATTTATTTAATGCCATAATGTTGACGTCAGACTGTGATAACGTCATTATCAGAATGTGTCGAAAATGTCTCATATAAAAAGTTTTAAATTAAGATGTACTAGATCTGTTACAAAAGCCTCAATTAAATACGAATGTGCGGACCGTACAAATCATGACTGATTAGTTAATTATGTATTAAAATAATATTAAAATTACCACTAATCAATCTTGGCATTTTGGCACACAAAAATATATATTATTTTATATTTAAATATATTGTTTTCCCTTTTTATACATTTATTAATTTTAATGTTAGTATTATTGTCATCGCAAAAATCTTAATTATGTTTATTATTGTAATTAATATTATTATGTTATTACAACGTATTATTATTATTATTATTACTATATTAGTTTAATTTATTATTATTATTAAGCTTATTTTTATTATTTAGAAGGTACATATGCATATCAAGGAAAAATACAAATATGTTTTATTATAACGATAATAATCACATTTTATTTTCTTTATAAATACAGTGTGTCTACAGTCGTGATTTTTCATAATAAGTCATAACAACTTTTTTAACTTTATAAACGGATTACATAATAAGCTGAAATTCACTTTAGAAATACAAAACAGCAAAACCTTAATATTTCTAGACTTAACCTTGACTAGGACTGACGATAAGTTGAACTTTGATATTTTTAGAAAACCTTCTTCCGTTCCAACAATAAACCCTTATGATTCAGCACATCCTTTTTCCCAATGTATGGCATCTTTTCGCTTTATGTTTGACAGGTGTCTTACATACTATTTAGAACCTGATTCTAGAATAAAAGAACTCAATTTTATATACAATTTGCTTTGAAAAACCTTTTCCCAACAGAACACATTGGTCGACTTTTACGGCAAACCTTAGTTAGATCAGATCCAGTTTACGTTAATGAAAAACCAATAGATACCTCCCTAAATTTAATATTTTTCCAGGTTTTATGAGTTCTACTCAGATATATAATTTACTATCTAGCGTCTACTCGCCAGATCAGCTGGTCTGTTTGTTCTTCGTCTTACATAGGCCAGACTGGAAGGAAGATCTCACAAAGAATTAATGAACATAAAACCAGACATACTTCAAATTTATACAAACACAGATTGGAAACTGGTCACACTTTAGATTATGCAAATTTCAAACTTTTACTCATGTAAAAAAGGTCATAAACTTGATCTACTCGAACAATACGAAATCGAGAAGCTAAAATCAAATTAAATCGTCAACTTACTCAACGATCAAATTAATTTTCCTTATCAACCTCTTTTCAAATATTTCCTCTAGTCTGACCTCTGTGGGACGAGATACGAAGCTTTAATGTCTGTGATGTTGGTTGCATACCCAATATATCCAAGATTTTCCTTGTCATTTCCGCTGCAACTTTGCAAAGCCATGCACGTTATTTTATTCTACGAAGATTATAATTGTATTTGTTATACTTCGTATCTGACCTAAGTTATTTGTTACATTTACCCTATTTGTAAGTTTATCTTTTGATAATTGCTTTTTAAACTGTAACATTGTCCATAACGTCCATAACCATAATTTAAAGAAATTATAATTGCGTCTGTGTTTTATAGATTTAGGCTGATGATGATCTAACGATCGAGTCCGGTAGGTACCTAAACAATTTTCTTGAAATTTTCGTAAAACTTTCTTCGGATTCTGTTTTCTCTTGTGATAAATTCTGTATTTCTTGGTTAGCTTCTTCAATTTGCCAGAATGTTTCTAATTGTTGTTCTAGTGCTTTATTGATACTAATGCACGTAGTTCGTGATTAATGCAGTAATGCACGTTACGTGATAAATAATTCACAGGACCGGCAACGATCCACACGAACAATGTTGTCTGTAAAATAGGTTTCGTTGGTGCTAGACTAACTTGATCAACTTGCAGCGTTTCAAAGAAAACGGCTGCGCTAACCAAGATGTCTATTTTTGTTGGTGTATTAAACTGTGTATCAGCTAATTCAATATTTGATGGTATATTCCATGTTGATGTATCTACATATCTTGATGGCAAAGTACTTGTAATTTTAGATATTACAAAGCACCAGATGTGTGTTTGATAATTGCTGGTTGACGAATGAATTGTTACGTCACACTGCGTACTGATCTTTGACATAGCCTGATTTAGTCCCAAGATACATAATAATAACTTTGATTCATGAAGCTTCAGACGTGAACATAATTCACTTGTCATGAAATCTGACCACACTTTTAAAATGTAACATTGTCCATAACGTCCATAACCATAACCATTTATAGAATTTATAATTGCTCCTGAGTTTTTGAGATTTAGGCTGATGATGATCTAACGATCGAATCCAGTACCTAAGGAAATAAGATTATTCAAAGGATCTAAGAGGTTTTTAATTGCACCATCTTATACGTAGTAGCGCAAGCATCTGTCGCCAAGCGAGAACATCGCAAGATCGGCATTACGTGAAGAAATAACTGATTTCAAACAACAAATAACCACCAGATATGATTATCTAAATGAAGAACTTCATAAAATAACATTAGAAAATGAAGTAATGCGAGATACGATAAAACACTTGAAGATGGAAAGCAAGAGAGAGAGAACATTGTTATAGGTGGAATACCGGAAAGGGAAGGAAATTACTTAGACTTACAAACTATAATTCTTCAATTAATTAACGACAGGTGAATATCAACATCAGGTCTGTGGAGGTGGACTTTGCAAGGAGGCTAGGAATAACAAGCCAAAGTAAAGAAAGACCGGTAGGTACTAGTGGGCTTAACGACTTGAAACAAAAAACTTTACATCCTACAGAACAAAAAGGAATTAAAAGATACAGGATTCTTCATAACTGAAGACTTTCCGGAAGAAATACGAATAAAATGTAAACAGTTGGTCCTCTAATGATTGAAAAATAAATGGAGGTGCTCGTGCCTACCTTAAGTACGAACTGATAGTAAATGGCGAAGAATATACGGAAAGTATAGTCACCGACAACACTAACAAACCGAAGAGACCAGTAAATAGTCCTGAAGCAAAATGTTCCTGTTCTGCAGATGAAAAAGCAACATTTAACATCAGCGATGGCTACAGATCAATTAAACGCAGACCAGGTACAAGAGCAAATAACAAACCTAGGTCAGGATCTGTGGGAAGTACCAGCGATATGAAACAATGGTTGATAACAAAAACTGACAAAATAGCAACTGAAGTATCCCTAAAAGCAGATTCCCGAACAGTATCCCGGTTTGTGTCAATCGTCAAAAGAATTCTAATGGCATTTCCGTCAACATATATAGTTGAACGAGGATTTAGTGCAGTCATAAATCTATTGACGAAAAAGCGAAACCGCCTACAAACAACTGATAGAGGAGATTTAAGATGTTGCTTTCAAATTTAGCGCAAAATGTCAACAAGTTGGTGTCAACTCACCAGGCACATCCTTCTCACTAGGATTATTTTCAATATTAAAACATTATTAATATTTAACTTCGTGTTATATTATTCATCAGCGTAAATACAATTTAAAATTATAAAATCATGGTGTTTTATTTCCTTCTGATGTATCAAAAGGATGAGCTGTTTCCCGAGGGGCGTTAACACAATCTTTTTTCGCGCCGTCTTCCTCACGGCACGGCGAAACCACCCACTAAACATACAGTCAATATTTCTTGTCTTTGATCTCTTTGGTTGGATCTCTGCTGTAGTTTTCTTCGCCAAACGCTTCATGCAGGAAAGCTGGAAGTCAAATGTGAACTGGGATGATCACCTCCTAGATTCTTTGTTAGATGTGTAATGTACATTTGTTTTGCGATTTATCAGGAATACTCGCAAAAACCCGATAAACAACGGTTTTGTTAGTGGTCTAGAGTTACAAAACCAGCTGGTTTGGAAACCACCCGACAACCTATTGTCGTAATCGGTGAAATTTTTCAACTTTTTTGCGGCCTTCTTGCCTTCAGTTATACCAAAACTACAATTTATTTTTATTATTTTTAATGTTTGTACTTTTTAATTTTTTATTTGTCTTTGTTGTGTTAATATTTCAAACGGCTGTAACTTCTTAACGAGTTGAAAAAACAATATAAAACATTTTACTCAGAATGACATTATCAGTATGTTTAAATATGTGATTTCACTTCGCGGTTAATATTTCCCTACTATTCAGCTTTTGCGTTGATCTGAAATTATTTAGAACACTGCTGGACTTAGCGTACAATTTCCTGAATTCGTTGAGTTCTTGCTCTCGTATCAGCACAGGTTTGTAGTTAACTATCCATGCAACATTTTCATTGCATGGTGGCAGAGTCAAAGAACCATTGTACGTTGCGTACTGTCTATGGACAGGGGGCAGTATCAGCGAAATAGGAAACAAGTCCTCAAATTGAACTTCATCCTCCCCATCTAACAATTCCTTGAAATTTTTCTGCAGCATTGCTATTCCTATAGCACCGTCTTTTGATACCTACAAATAAATGAGAGAAGTAACTGGAGGATTTCTAAATAAGTGCTAATTACTTGAAACAGGTATGAAATGATAGCGATTCCTTGAGGTTTCGCCATGGCTTGCTGGTACGACTCGTACTTTTCGTTATAGTGGACCGCCTGCATCTCCATAGGGAATTTGGCGCTGTTTATGGAATGCTCACTTCCAAAGTTGCTATTTGTACCCCAATGGAAGGAAATGTGGTCTAGAGTATAATTGACTTTTAGGGGGCCTCCAAATACTTTGGCGTGGTCATCTCGATTGTATAAAACTCGCAGAATAACTGTAGAACGTGAAGCATCGATATTATCTCATAAGGCCACAATTATTGAAACAGCATTTTAACGAAACAATTCAGTGAGCGGAAAAAGTATGGAACGGAAGTATGAAGGTACTTCTAACACTTGTATCATTAATAGTTATAATTATGGCCATACATGAGAACATTTTTAAGAGAAAGACAATGGTAAAATAGGACAAGTAACTGTTGGTTTGTGAATGGAAATCGAATTCGCGTTTTCGAGCATTTCTTTTTCGTTGAATATGAATCCGGTCTTGAAAGTTTTTTTCCTACACTATGCGAAAATGTCAATTTCGCGTCCATATGGGGACACTAAAAATGCTAATTGCCCACTGGGCTTGTAATTTGTCACAAGCCAATCTGTCAGTGATAGGTATTTAGAAACGTGTGAATTTCGTACTCTATGTAGGCAAAAAATATCCTAACTACCGGCTAGGCGTGTAATAAACAACTTTTTTGGCATGCCCGAAAGTAGTTTAGAGCTGTTTTACACTACCGAGAATTATAACGAAAATAATAGCGAAAATAATAACCAAAAGTTTTGTCGATGAAAATCGGACATGTAAAACCAATATTTTATAACGAAAATAATAGCGAAACTTTTTGTGAGAAAAATACCAGACTTGGTCTATTCACCGCGAGTTTATGCGCGATAACATGCGCGCTTCGTACAAGTTACGATCATATAGGATATTGGTCTGCCCGCGCGGTTAGCCTCAAAAGAGTGACAACAAACCACGCGGAATCTGGTATTGTGCATGTATTGCCGAGAAATAATCGTTGTTCTGTGAGGATTTATTACAGCTGCATTATGACATCGTGGACCCGTGCCGAAGTGGTGGTTTTAATTGAGGAATACAGGAAGTGGCCTAATCTATACAAATCGAAGGCCGTAAACTATAAAAATCGCAGAAAAACGGCATTGGATGCGATTCAGAAGTGCGCAGCAGGAGTTACAAAACAAATTTCAGTCGTTGAAGCAGAAAGCTGCCAAAGAATACTTTTCTTCCTTTCCCTTGTTAGAAATACAATCAACGATTGTATAGGTTATGTTTATTTTATCGAACTTTTGTTTACAACCGCGTATATCAGAAAATCTGCTACAGTACGCATGCGCATGACATTAATAGCGAAATCAATTGCCGTGTGTCAAACAACTTTTAACTATCGTTTGAAATTAATTTGCCACTATTTCTCACCAAAATTATAGCGATAATTTTGGCTATTATTTTCGTTATAATTCTCGGTCGTGTAAAACAGCTCTTACACAATATTGTCACTAGGCGGCGTCCGAACCGTATGTCCAATAGAAACAAAGCTTTTGCTTTGGTTTGACGTTTGAAAAACCCAACTATCTGTGATTCGTCTTACGGTAATGTTGTGTGGGATAATAGTGTACTACGTAATATGCCAAGAAAGTGAATATTTTCGAGACGAGGCTGGGCACTTTTCGATCCCGGAAATCACTTTCTGGGAGCGGTGCACTTAACGGTTTGGTCATATGGTTGGTCACCGCTTGGTGGTTATATCGTGTAAACAATTTTGTTATCAACCTTTGGGCCTGACGAGTAATACGTAAGAATCATTCCCTTGAATTATAACATATTCAGAACAAGGAAAACAATCCAAAAAACCTATTCACCAGAACATCGAAGATAGACCAACATAAGTTGAAAAACGATCCGAAAATGAACCGTTTATACAGGATGTTCGTTTTTGTCATTTATTTGAACATATAAAACAATTAATTTTAGACATACAATTTTTTTTGTGTAAAAAATGATAATTTTTGTTTTTAATGTTGCATTTAAAATCAAATTGGAAACCAAGCGGTATTAGGTCGTTATGATGTTTTTCCCCTTTTTAGCCCAGTCAAATTAGACAAAAAAAAGCGGCAAACAACGAAAAAAATCCAACCCAGCTCAATTTTTCTATACACATTGGATTAGGCACTACTAATAACTAGTCCAGTCATTTTAAATTTTGGGAGCCAAATAATTCGCCCGCCTATGAAAATAATACCAATAGATCTGGAAAAATGTCCTGAACATCATATCATGATGTTTACTGAATCTTTAATGATATTATTATTGAAATTAATTTAAAACTGTCAGTGATTTTTAATCAATATCGCAGAAAGTAATAAGCTTAGCAGAACACCATATTAATATGGTATTTTTTCACCATATTAAAGACGAAGGATGTAGGTACGTGATTATTTACGAAATTCAATGATTTTGCCCACCGATATTGGGTATGCGTTGCGAGTTATTCACGGTCAAAGATGATCTAATAGGTTTTTTTCACACAATAACTTGCTTTTTATTGCTCGGATGACAATGTCGTTGTCCATGTCCGCTAGTGGAGGAGGATGACCATCGCCCTTCCTTACTTGTTAATTTAAAGTTATTAGACGCCACACGATTAAAACAATCCGATATAAAAAAGTACTTTTTTAATCACGCAGACTATGTGCTCATTAAGGAATCTCTTGAGTCCATCGACTGGCGCGGTGAACTGGCGCACTTGGACGTGGACACTTCGGTCACTGTGTTTTATGATAAGTTGTGGGCGATCATTGACGGTTTTGTTGCACATAAATTATTGTATAAACGTCGTTACCCGTCTTGGTTCTCTGAAGCCACCATTAAATGTATAAACGAAAAACGCAAATTTCATACGAGATGGAAAACATATGGCAATAATACGGATTATCTCACCTTTGGTCTCTTGCGAACACGATCAAAGCGCTTGATCGCTGATGACTATAATGTTTATGTTAAGAAAATTGAGGATAGTGTAGTAGTCGATCCGAAGCGTATCTCGTCATTTCTTGGTAACAGGCGTCGCGGTGCCTCGCGGATTTCTTTTACAATCAGACATAATGATAAATCGGCTTCCAATGGGAAGTCTATTAGTGAGTTATTTGGCTCCTACTTTCATTCCGTGTTTTTTGGTGGTCCGCAGGCTGTTGATTCCATAAAACATGACGGCGCTATGAGTGTACCGACTCTGTTTTTGAAGAAGTGTGCCGCGGAACTGGTTGAACCGCTATATTTAATATTTCTCTCTCACTAAGGTACCTACGCCAAATTTCCTCGTGTTTGGAAGAAGGCCTTCGTTATACCAATTTTTAAGTCGAGAGAGCCAGTCAATAGAATCAATAGAGAGCCCTTGCGCAGAAGTATCGCCCAATTTCAATACTCTCATCTATCAGCAAGGTTTTCAAAAGTCTGATGTATAAATTTATTTTGAATAACGTTAAAAATAAGATTACCCCACAACAACATGGGTTCTTTCCTGGTAGATCAGTCGACACTAACCTTTGCAGTTACACTGAATTTGTTTTGGAGGCTCTTGATAGTCGTACTCAAGTCGATTCGATTTACACGGATTACAGCAAGGCCTTTGACAAGATAGACCATGCTAATTTATTGAAAAAGCTGAGGCTGATTGGGTTGGATGAGTTTCTTGTTCGGTGGCTTTCTTCGTACATCTCTGGCAGTTCGCCAGCTGTTCGACTAAAAACTTTATTTCTTCTTTTAGACACGTCCCTTCTGGAGTCCCTTAGGACTCCTGTAGATAGACGTTAGCGATCTAGAATGGGGACGCGTTGCTGAATCACGCGAGAGACCAGTCTAGGTTCTGGCCTCCGAGGTGAACGAGAACCGTACCACGATCCGCTCTATATTATCAGTTATTAGTTATTGCATTTTGCTATTTGGTTTCAATATATTAGTTGAAACAGTTGTGCATTCGTTATATATATACAGTAAGCGCGTAAAGTATGAAAACATGACAAAATCCCTGAAACGGTTTGTTATTTGAAAAATTCCTCGGACACTGCTTTTCCATAAAAATGCCAATAGATCAAAAAGTATAAAGTTTAGGGTAGGTAATGTTATTTTTCGTTGTCGTAAAACTTTGTGAGGAATTAGAAATTGTGTCGAAATATAGGTTGTTCCATTTAAGAAAACAAGTTAGGGTTGGTACTACCCTATAGATATACGCTAATAATTTTAAAATGTGCGCCTCGTCGTTAGTTTTAAAATATCGTCATTAACAGAGGCACAAACTTCCGAGATCCCACTGTTGAGACAGTGAGCGCGTGAAGTATGGAAACATGAGAAAAGCTCTGAGACGGATTGATATTTTAAAAAGTCCTCGAACGCGTCGAATTTTTAATTAGTAAAATACACGTTTCCGTAAAAAGTTGAATTTTCGACCATCAATTCGTACTGAGCTATGACGTCATCGACACTTTTTGAAATGACATCTACATTTTTTCTTATAGATTTTTGTAGATCATTGTCTAAATGGCATCGGAAATATTTTATTGCCATACCTAAGAAAATTTTGGAAAAAAGGAACTGAAAATTGCAAAATTGAATTGAAATTGCGGTTCTAAAGTTCTATCGCGCAACGTTTTCGAATAAAGTAGGGTGAAAGTGTAAAAAAACACTATATGGTAATTTTTACAAATTTATACCTGCAGAACCCATTGTCATAGAAATCTCAAAATTATCTCATAGTAAACCTTACTCTTTACACTTTGACATGAAATCCCAAAAGTTTGTTCCAAAATGTTTTTGAAGCATCTACACCGATTTGTTAAGTAAGGTGCGGACGCCTCTATAAAAGAAACGTTAAAAAAACGCAATCACCTGACTTGATGTGCAACTTTTGATCTCAGATTCGCATTCAGCGCAACTACATCAATTGAAAACGGCTATTCGCTAGCCATTAACATAATTACCATAATTTTCAAATGTCTTTTTCTCGAAAATTTGTTTAGGTACGGCGATAAATTTTGTAAATTACCTTTAAGACAATTAACAGATCTATCAATATCAGCACAAAAGATATGGGGTTGCCATTTAAAAAATGTGTCGATAACGTTAAAACTCGAAAAGAATTGAAGGTCGGAAATTAAATTTAATGTAAATATGTATATTTTGATACTTAAAATCGATGTGTCCGAGGATTTTTTCAAATAACAAACCGTTTCAGGGATTTTGTCATGTTTCCATACTTTACGCGCTCACAAGTAAGAAGCGTTCTATTAGCGTGATCAAATTATAATATTAAAATGCAGATGTGATCAAACGTCTAGATTTATTAAAAAATAGATGAAATCATGCCAGAAAACAGTAATTTAGGTAAACACTTAGTTGGTTTAATGGTTAATGTAGCACTTATTGATAGACAAATCGATGTGTGTATGAAGCGGTCTAGTTATCTCTGCAATTGTTCATTTTAGCACTAGTGTGTGCTCGTTTTTTTTTGTGCAGAACGATGCGTAGAATTTTAAAAAAATAACTGGATACATGGTGTTCCATTTAAAAAAAATAACTTTCTTACGAAAAACTGTTTGCTATATTATGTTGTACATTATGACCATCCTGTACACAATTTGGATATGGTAGCTAATCACGCTAATAGAACGCTTCTTACTTAATCATAATGTAAGCGTGCGCAATAAAACTAAAAACCGGTATTGAGATATACAATTTTTCTTAGACTGCTGTTTTCCCCTAAAAATGCCAATAAATAAAAAGTATAAAGTTTAGGGTAGGTAATGTTATTTTTCGTTGTCGTAAAATTTTACGAGGAACTCAAAATTGTGCCGAAATATAGGTTGTTCCATTTAAAAAACATAACTTTGGGTTGGTCTACCTTATAGAACACCTGTATACACGCTAATAATTTTAAAATGTGCGCCTCGGCGTTCTGTATATATGAGTGAAATCAGTTTCTTCATTAACAGACCCACCGAGGATCCTCCGAGTTCGCACTGTTGAGACGCTATACAGGACGTCTCAACAGTAAGAATTAATCTTATAATTAAAAAATGTAAAAATATACAGTGTTCTATTTGAAAAATTAAAGGTTACAAAATTTCCAGAATAAAATGAACATGTATATTAAAAAAATATTTAATTACACTATTTTTGATTAACTGCTTATCACACAAAAATGATTTATTTATTAAAAACAGTATTCCTGCCAACAATTAATGTAGCAAATAAAAAATGTGAATATACACAGGCTGTTCTATTTGTAAGACGAAAGGTTACCAAATTTGCATAATAAAATAAACACCCTATATATTAGAAATATATTTCAACGATAGCTTTGGTTGAAACCAAAAAAACTTTTGTTTAAACAAATTTTGACTTATTTTACTTGAATTATTTAGGTGTTCCGGTAATTTTGCCTAACCCTGTTTATATTGTGGTTCTTAAACTGCAAACCCTTTCAGTTTATTAAATTAACTGTATTTAAGAAAAAGTGGCATACCTTTTCTTTTTGTGTGTAGAATTCTGTACAGATGGTAAAATTACCAAATCGTGTTGCGGTAAAATGCGAAAAATGCAAACGTGCACTAGGAGTAACTTTTAGGGTGTCAGGCCCTAGTTAAATTTGCGGACGCCATAGAATATTGAAACTCAACACTCTCCGCGTCGAATACCAAAAAGGCAACCCTATTGATTTTTTCCCTTCACAGCTCATTCTCCTCTTGTGTACTAAATATATTGAAATGTAAACAATATTGTGTCGGACAAAGGGCAATTAGCGGGAAAATCTCTTATTGCGTATCCTCCTCGATATTAAACTTTAGAGCGCTACAAACTGCAAACGGATATGGTCTTCTACCATAACACGTCCGCCAGTAGTTAATGATAGATAATAATTGGTACGTAAATAAACCAAACAAGGACCTTTTAATATACCATATGGACAACACGAATGCAGTGACTCTGGAAGAATGATTAACATTTCTTAATATTTCTTAATATCTCCATACCATACCCAAGTGTAGTCTCGTGAGTGAAGCGGCTATTATAGTATTATAAGTCGTCTTTAATGCAGCACAACTTCTGTAACTATGTATTCAAATGTACGCTAGTAAAGGCTACTAATTTTGAAATCTTTCCTCATCGGATCCCAAAACGGCACATGTATTGGATTTATTTCGTTTGTTTGCGCTGATTTGAATGTACTAATAACAATTATTGAAAAACGACACTTAAAAACTAAATAATAATACATATACCTATTTACATAAACGAACACTAGCACATAACCCATTTTAGCATAATTTTCAAAACTTTGTTCGCAATGCAATTGATTTACTTTTTTATTAATTTATTTTTATTAAGCGATAGCAACTTTCCCGCAGTATGCCCAATCGATACGACCAAATGTTAGAATTCGTACCATTCTATTTCTATCCTATAATGTAGCTTCGATTGTATCTGTTGCGATAAAGAAAAGTTATTATAAATATTACTGACATGAAAAAACGAAAGTAAAGATTGAAATGCAGTATACTGAGTAACCTACTATGTACTGCGTAGTATCCGACTTAACCGTTTCATCCATTACAGCACAGCGAACGGAAATAAACGATAACAAATTAGATCATTGTAAAATTAATGTAGAAAAGTATTTACGATTATAGTTGCCCTTGTACAGTGTCATTTCCTTAGGGTTTTTAATGTACGCTTCACTTCTTTCAAATGGTTCGAACTCGGTTGGTATGGTCGACGGAGTTTTAATATCGACTGGAGATTGTCTTTTACCGCCACATCTACCATCGAACAATTTAAAATCCTCTACGACAGAAATTGTTAGTCACATCGTATGAAATGTATCACGAACATACTTGAATAATCGAACCCTCCGTTTTTCACATGGGAATCGTTAAATACTAGATTCGCATAGTTGACACTGACCACCGCTTGTAGCATGCATAATACTGAAATATATATTTAAATATTGTATTATTTATATAAAGTATCCTTTTACTTACTAAAAATCGTTTGCCAAACAATGTAGTACATCATACATACACAAAATTTCGCATCATTTACTTACTGATAAGTTAACAATAAAATTGTTTATAACTGTAGGCTGGTAATTAATAAATTATACGGCTTTGATATGTTTTATTGTAGCCGCAGTATATGGAAATATGTCTTATATTCGTCCGAATATTGTAAGCATATATTTTTCACAATGAAAATAAATCAACAATAAATCAACTGACTCAATACTGTAAGCAACAACGCGCACAAATTCCGCTTCCTTCCCAACCCTCTCAACGTTTTATTTTCCTTCCCTTGTCTCAGTGAGGCACATTCGCACATTAATGATGGGTAAAGTTTACCAAATCCTCATGAAAACTCTTGTTTTAAACTGCTAAACTTAACACGTTCATATTTCGTTTTATTTTGAAGAGAAAATCGAAATGAAATCCTGCAATATGCATTTTTTTATTTTATTTGTGAAGTAGACTACTCTAAGTAGATACTAATTTTCTGGTGTGTAACATCTGTACATATATAACATCTATGCTGCAACAAATCTTCCTGATTTTAACAGGATTTTTTTAATGAAATAAATAATAAAAAAATTATAATTCAGCCATTTATTTGTAAAGGAGAATATAAGTACGTCTTTTATAAAGAAGGATCACAGAAAACTCACCTCCATCTTTCCACCACTCGTAGCTGGATTTACGTAAAATGGTAACCGGGCTCTTAAGTGTAGGTAAAATCAATATGTAAAAAATCATTGTCCTCCTAAACATTGCAAAATTCCGTTAGTGCGCTGATGTTTTTAGCAACCAGGCATTTGTTTATTTCGTTTCGCTACAGCACTATTAACACTCCCAGTATAAGTTTCACCTAAAACTGGATAACATTGTTCATTTTGAAAGACCACGGAATCAAAAATCATGGATTCCAGAGGTCTTAGTTTAAAATAAGACGATTCAGCACAAAACATCTTTAATCCGATCACCTTCAGAATCTGAGGGACGTCCGTCACCTCAGAACGCCACCTTTCGCCAATTGACTTGAAACTTTCCAAATAATTAGTACCCCATTAGTACCAATTGGTACCATCAACCGCAGAATTGGTACCTCAAGGGAACCCCCTTAATTTATGAGTAGTTCTTTTGAACGTCACCTCAGAACGCCATTTGTCGTAAAACAACTCGAATCACTTTGAAATTTTGTAAGGATTTAGTACCCAATTGGTACCCTCAGAAAACACTCAGCCCCAAATTAGTACCTCAAAGGAACCCCCCGATATCGGGGGACAAAGATAGCGCGCGTCACCTCAGAACGCCACTTGTCGAAAAACAAGTCGAATCTATTCTAGCTTTTGAAAGAAATTAGTACCCAATGGTATCAATTGGGAAACACCAATTGAAAATCACCAACTTCCAGATTATTACCCCAAAGGAACTCCCCTAAATTACGGGTAGTTCTTTCGAACGTTACCTAAGAACGCCACTTGTAAAACAAGTCGAATCACTTTGAACTTTTGTAAGGATTTAGTACCCAATTAGTACTCTCAGAAAACACTAACCACAAAATTAGTACCTCAAAGGAACACCCTAAAATCGGGGGTATAGATGGCGCGCGTGGAAAACAGAAAATTGCTGCAACATTGATTACAATACAATATAATAAGTAGGTACCCCAATATTGTTTTTCATTAGGTACCTAAACATATTATTTTATATTTTGTGTAACATGGTAGAAATTTCTATTTTAGCATAATTAACTATATGGACTGACTTATTGTATTATTTTCTTTTGTTACATTATTTAAATAGCAAGTAAAACAACCCCATAGAAAAGTATTTTGCTTCGAGTTACCACTTTGGGGGTTGGTGTTTTCAGTGGGTACCAATTGGGTACTAAATCCTTACAAAGTGACTCGACTTGTTTTACTACAAACGGCGTTCTTAGGTGACGTTCAAAGGAACTACCCGTGATTTAGGGTGGTTCCTTTGTGGTACTAATTTCGAAGTTGGTGTTTTCTGAGGGTACCAATTAGGTGCTAATTCCTTTCAAAAGCTAGAATAGATTCGACTTGTTTTTCGACAAGTAGCGTTCTGAGGTGACGCGCGCTATCTTTGCCACCCAATTTCGAGGAATTCCTTTGAGGTCCTAATTTGGGGGTTAGTGTTTTCTGAGGGTACTAATTGGGTACTAAATCCTTACAAAATTTCAAAGTGATTAGAGTTGGTTTCGACAAGTAGCGTTCTGAGGTGACGCTCGAAAGAACAACCCGTGATTTAGGGAGGTTCCTTTAAGGTACCAATTAGGGGGTTGGTGTTTTCCGTGGGTACTAATTCCTTACAAAAGCTCGAATAGATTCGACTTGTTTTAGACAATTGGCGTTCTGGGGTGACGCGCGCTATCTTTGCCCCCCGATATCTAGGGGTTCCTTTGAGGTACTAATTTGAGGGTTAGTGTTTTCTGAGGGTATTAATTGGGTACTAAATCCTTACAAAATTTCAAAGTGATTCGAGTTATTTTACGACAAGTGGCGTTTTGAGGTGACGTTCAAAAGAACTACTCAAAAGTTAAGGGGGTTCCCTTGAGGTACCAATTCCGCGGTTAGTGGTACAAATTGCTACTAATTGGGTACTAATTATTTGGGGACTTCCCCCACGGACATGATTCCCGGAACGTAATCCAAGGTGTTATGCGATCCGTGCCGAAGGATGGATGGCCATACCGTAGTTGGTCGAGAACGGAGCAGCTTTCTCACCAGGCACCCCCCAGCATAGCCGCAGCCCTAGCGGGGTAAGGGAGTCACTGCCCCGCTGGACTCTGTTTAACTGCCCTACTCGTGGGATTCATGGATGCTTTACAAAAGACGTCTACTGATGACGACTCAAGGCATACGACAACGGAACACGAACTGGTAGACGACATTAAGACGCATGAACGCCTCGAGCATGGCTTCAAAGGCAGCTCACTCGTGCCGCGTTCTCTGCCAGCGGCCATAAGCGCCCAAAACCCAGATGGAAAGGAACATCACGACTCCCCGATGCCAAGGACAGGAGACCTTCTACAACATCAACCCTGTCCGATGAGATGCGGTGGGATGACTCCGACCTTCACCAGACCATAGTGTCGCCGCAGACACTTAATGAGGTGGAGGAATTCAGAATGTCCACACCAAAGTCACAAGGACCACCTAGCTACGGTCAACCCCCGCACTGCAGGTTTTGCCGCCCCCTAGCCCTTACCACTCTGGAAAAGCGGGCGATGAAATGTAGATGAAGGAAACAAAGAAAAGAAAAAAAAGCTGGATGGAGGAAATGAATCCGCATGGAGCCTAGACACCGACACGCAAAACAAACAAGGACAGAAAAGTAAAGAGCAGACAACGATAAAAGCATCGATAAGGAACATCCTAGAGTTAATCAAGGCCCTGAAAAGAAACGAGGATCAAAACACGAAAAAGGAGATAAAAGTGCAGTTCGGAGGCTCGAGAGAGGAGCGCAAGTGCTCGGAATGAGGAGGGAGATGGATGAGTGGATAGGACAAACTACGGAGGTAGAAGGCAAAAGTGCAGCAGCTTATCTTTAAAAAAAGGAGAGATAGAAACCCAGACTGAATCCGAAGAAGCAGGAAGAGAGAGTTACCTCTTACATACTAAAGATAAAACCATAGCCATTAGCAACTATCAACAATGAAAAGAACTGGAGAACGAAGACTGGCAAAACGAATACTACTGCTACACAGAGGTTAGGAAAGGGAACCCCATTTACCAGCAGGAAGTGGAAACCATCGTCGTAATGATAGAAGAAGATGACCACGAAATGGTAAAGAGCATCCAGGGACATACCCAAGGCTCCATATGAGCCATATGGGACATACTCCAAGGCATACCCCATCCTCACGCAACTGAAAAACGATTACCAGCAAATTCAGATGACAACAAAGATAAAAATTGGAGATGAGGAAAAAGAAAGGAGCCAGAAGTTAGTAAAAATAAACACGAAGGGCGCAGAGGAAGAACTATGGACTAAACTAGAAAGACTAGCGGATGAGGCCTGTGAGATAAAACAAATCATCCACCACCTGCAAATGCTAATTACACTAAAAAATATGACCGATGCAATATTCAAAAGACGCGCCACGAAGGTGACAATATACGCAACCAGACAGAAAATTGAAGCTGAGAGTACAGATAGGAGAGAAAAACGACACCACAGAACGTATGCGATAGTAGTAGAAAACACGGAGAGTCAATACGAGGCGATTGTGAAGGATATAAAGGAAAGAATGGAGGGCAGGCCTGCAACATCTGA
This sequence comes from Aphodius sticticus, assembly GCA_963966075.1. Lineage (NCBI taxonomy): Eukaryota > Metazoa > Arthropoda > Insecta > Coleoptera > Scarabaeidae > Aphodius > Aphodius sticticus. The sequence continues at coordinate 56,185,169 of OZ014506.1, forward strand.
TTGGCATAAGACAGACGCGGGACGATAAAGTGTTGATCACTACACATAAAAACAGGACAGCCCTCCAACAAATCCAAAAAACCCTCAGTTAATAAGAATCAAATGGTGAGAGAAGTAACAGGAAATTCGGATAAGAAAACCATCATAATAGGCCACAACAGAGGCCGAAGAGGTAGAGCAGGCAATATTATTGGAGGCTAGAGGAATACAGATAATATCTGAAATAAGTAGCCTAAGACCCATATCCGGAGGCAGGCTGTCGGTAACGGTGACCACAGGAAAATACCTCGCAGAAGAGCTCATCAAGAAGAAGAAAATAAGAATAGGCTTGCCAATGTGTCCCGTGAAAGAAAACATTAGACTAGCGAACAGTGCTGGTCACCGCTCCACTTCGCAAGAAACTGCGAAGGCTATGATCTGTCCGGAAGATGCTTTAACTGCGCCGAAGAAGGCCACCAAACCTCGCAATGCAATAACCCTCCCTACTGCCCTCGCTGCAAGAAAGGAGGCCACTGAGGAGGCACAACTAGATGCCCCTTATACGCGAGACAGCTAACGGAAGTGAAACAGAAGCGTAAGAATGGGGACTTGGACGGATTTGAGAGAAGGCGTAAGCATGCTGAACGCAAAACCGGTACTATAAAGGCAGAACGAAGGGGAAGCTGTAGCAGTCACACCCCCAGGCGATTCAAGACGAGATGGAAGAAGGAGAGTGGCTACTCCAAAAAAACAACGAAATAACGGAAGAGCAACCAACAACCAGAAAAGCAGAGTAGGCACAATACGAATACCCCCGGGGAGGACACAGGGCCAAAAACACTCATCGATGGGCCAAAAAATTAAGAGTACGCAGCTTAACTGCAGCGGAAGATGGGAGACTCATGACCTCCTAGACGCAGAAATGGATAAACAAAAAGCTGATATAGTCCTGGGCCAAGAGGCAAACTTTAGAAAGGCGGAACGGCTAAAGGTGGATAAAAGAAAGAAGGCGTTCATCCAGATGCACAACTCCTCTACCAGGCCAACAGAGTGGCGAATGAACGACGGTTTCCTCGGGATGGGCGTGGCAGATCTGTTTGTGTGGTCCGTATACTTCTCCCCGAATCGGCCTAACAAAGAGTTCGAAATCATGCTCTCGAACCTAGAAGAACAGATAAGGAGTAGCACCAGATCGGCCGTTGTCTGTGGCGATTTCAACGCCAGACAGATGGAATCTGCTAAAGAACAGCTTCGGAGAATCGCCACTGAGGTGTCACACTGCTGAGGACCTCGTCGCTTGTATTGTCGGCGCCTGCGACAAAACCCTCGTCAAAAAGAAAGCTTGTGCACAAGGACGGCCGAAATGCTGATGGTCATCCGAAATAGCTGAAGCGAGAAGAGACTGTGTGCCAAAGAGACAAGATCAAGCGGGCCAAAAAACAGAGATGAAAAGAACCTACGAGGAGCTGGACAACAACATATGGGAAACCGCGTACCAGATCCTAACAAAACGGTTGGGAGTTAGACATGCCGGCCAACTCGATAATACCACGATCCATACACAGTATGAGAAGCTCTTTCCGCCCGGTCCAACAAGCAGTAACGCCGAGATGCCCCCGCTCCGGCAGGATGAGCTAGATGAGCCCTTCACCGAAGAAGAGATGATGATCGCCCTAAAACAATCAAAGGTAAAAAGAGCACCAGGAACGGACAGAATAACAAATGAAATACTTACCGCCTGTGTCGAATCCGACCCGAAGCCGTTCCTGGACACCTTCAAATCCTGCTTCGGATCGGGAGAATTTCCTGAGAAATGGAGAGAAGCGGCGTTGGTGCTGGTGGAAAAGCCGGCAAAACCGGACAGGGAGCGTGCCTACAGCCCGCTATGTCTCCTCAGCACGGTAGGAAAGCTTCTAGAGAGATTAATAAACGGTCGCCTCATAGACCAGCTGGAAACACACGGAGTACTGAGTGAAAACCAGTTCGCGTACAGGAACGGAAGAGGTACGGTGGACGCGATCATTATGCTCATTATGGATAAAATCAGGATACTGAGGAAAACATCTCTCAAGCACAGACACCTGTCCATAATGATCCTAATTGACGTAAAAAACGCCTTCAACTCCGTCTCCTGGGACGGAGTCAGAAACGCCTTCGAGGACGCAGATGAGTCGATGCCCATTAGAAGACATATTCACCTATCTGTCAGACCGCACAATCGTGTTCCCAGAGGGAGACAGGAGGAAAATGAGTTGCGGAGTTCCACAGGGCTCAGTCGGCGGTGGGACGCTCTGGAACATATTCTACAATAGCGTTCTGGAGCTGCCGCAGGATGCTGGCGCCACGACCCTGGGATAAGCCGATGACCTGGCGCTGATAGTGGAAGGTCCAAGCAAGGAGGACATAAGAGATAAGGCCGAACATGCAATCAGATGTGTCACGCAACATCTGAAGGAGAAGCGGCTCACCATCGAGGAATCAAAGACCGAAGTTATCATCCTCGAAGGCCGGCGGAAACTGTCTGAGATTGAGCTGGTAGTGGGCAGCGCGACAGTGACCAGCACCAAAATGGTCAAATACCTGGGCGTGTACCTCGACAAGGGCCTCCGAATGACCACTCATATCACGAAAATTGCGCTCAGAGCAGTGTCAATCCAAAACACACTCTCACGATTGATGCCAAATATCGGAGGACCCTCCCAAAGACGAAGCAGAGTGCTGGCCAAAGTGATTAGCTCGGTAGTCCTGTATGCCGCCCCAGTCTAGGAACCTGCTCTACGGCACAAAAGAAATGTCAACACCTTAAGGGCTATTGAGCGTAAATACACAGTAGCCATTATCTCAGCATATAGGACCGCACCAACGGAAGCCGTCGGTGCTCTCGCCGGGTGCCCTGTCTTGATCTCCTTGCCTGGGAACGGGCTAGCAACTGGGTGGAGAAAGGAGAGGGAGGTACCCCGCCAGATGCTGGAAAATGGCAGCAGATATGGATGGGCGTACAATGGATGGGCGAAAGTTTTTATCAACAATGTCAGGACCTGGGCAGAGAAAGCACCGGAAACAAACTTCTTTGCAACGCAAGCACTCACGGGTGATGGATGCTTCGGAACCTACCTGCTCAGGTTCCGAAAACTTGACACCGACCAATGCTGGTTTGGATGCCAACTCATCAGAACATACTATCTTCGAATGCACTAAGTTTTCCAAGCTAAGACAAACAGCGGAGGCCAATATTAAAGCGAGGCTAACAAACGCGACGGTAGCAGAGAACTTGGTTAGCGAGAAGTCCCGATCAAGAATGACCATGCAGTTCCTCACTGAAGTGATGAAGACCAAAACGAACCTGGAAAAGCAACTCCAGGCGGAGCGGCAGGCCGAACAGAGGTAACGCAGCAAAATAAAACTAAATATTAACATCTTTATTTCGCAGACAGCTTGAAGCAATGCGCGAGCGGTCTCAGGCTGTCTACCCGTTGATGCGAAAGAAATGGAGGGGAGGTTTTAGTCGGTACCAGCAAGAGGCCGGCCACGAAGCTCAATACCTTGTAGCCGGAGTCGACACTCCCGGCAGGTGAAGAGTCCACCATCTTCAGGCGCCACCTAAGCCCTGCCGTGGCGCATAAAGCATTTCCTCCTCCTCAACACAAAAAAAAAGGTTAAGAGGATGTATGCAGTATGTTATGGTTGTCGGAGTAATAAAACGTGTAATAAAGTGTTTAAGTGAAGAATTGTTATTTTATTACGTGGATAGACGAAGCCTTACAAATCAGTGTGTGCTAAAATGCTAAAAATATTTACGTGTGCAAGTACCAGGCGACAAAATCTTGGTCGAAGAAAAATGTCTACTGATGAGGGAAATAGCGGCAGAACGTATTCTTTACAACAATATGATGCTGTCAGCGATAAAGAGGGTGAAATGACCAAGGACGTTTCGGGCAGAATCATGGGCGTCCGCAGAAATATTTCCAGCGGGGCGCAAAACGAAATCTGGCCACGGGTTGGGTTAAGTGTTGCCAACACTAAAAAATAGGGTTAACGGAAACCGGAGCTACATTGTTGCATAAATTTCTATCATACCCCAAATTGTAGGTAATTAAAAGACGTAGAACGGAGTTTTGCCCCATGGACAACTAGCCCTAATCGCCTAATCGCCATAATGTCCGTTCGAACAGCAAACGTATTTCATTTGCACTTTGCATTTACAACATTTGCTGCAGAAAAATGTTTATAATTTTGAAAAAATTATCACGTAAGTTTCTATCACACCCCAAATTGTGTGAACACCTAGTAGCCCTTCGACGGCGACGTTCGGCGTTTTGCCCCATGGAAAACAACCCTTAAATGGCGATAATGTTCGAATAGCAAACGTATTGCAAACAGTTGCTAAAGAAAAATGTTATAACTTTATTAAAATTGTTGCATAAATTTCTACCATACCTCAAATTGTAGGTAATTAAAAGACTTAGTAGCCCTTCACCGCTCGAAGTTTTGCTCTATAGACAACAAGCCCTAAATGGCGATAATGTCAGAATTGGAAACGTATTTCAATCAGTTGCACCAGAAAAATGTTTATAACTTTTGCATAAATTTATATCATACCCCAAATTGTAGGTAATTAAAAGACCTAGTAGCCCTTTGACAATTGGAGTTTTGCCCCATGGAAAACTAGCCCTAATTGGCGATGATGTCCGTTCGAATAGCAAACATACTTCAATCAGTTGCTCCAGAAAAATGTTTATAACTTATGCAGAAATTGTTACATAAATTTCTATCATACCCCAAATTGTAGGTAATTAAAAGACCTAGTAGCCCTTCGACGATCGGTGTTTTGCCCCATGGATAACTAGCCCTAAATAGCGATAACGTCCGTTCGAATAGAAAATATATTTCAAACATTTGCTGCAGAAAAATGTTTATAACATATGGAGAAATTACTGCATAAATTTCTATCATACCCCAAATTCTAGGTAATAAAAAGATCTAGTGGCCCATCGACGTTCGGAGTTTTTCCCCATGGACAACAGCCCTTAAATGCCGACAATGTTCGTTCGAATAGCAAACGTATTTCAAACCGTCCCAAAAGAAATGTTTATAACTGTTGCAAAAATTGTTGCATAAATTTCTACCACACCTCAAATTGTAGCTACTTAAATACTTAAATTACCTAGTATCCTTTCGACGTTTGAGTTTTGCCCCATGGATAACAACCCTTAAATGGCGATAATGTCTATTGGAATAGCAAACGTATTTCAAACAGTTGCGACAGAAAAATGTTTATGACTTTTGCAAAAATTATTGCATAAATTTCATCAAACCCCAAATTGTAGGCAATTAAAAGACCTAGTAGCCCTTCGATGCTCGGGGTTTTGCTAAATGGTGATAATCTCCGTTCGAATAGCAAATGTATATCAATCAGTCAACTTTTGCAAAAATTGATAACATGATCAGTTGTCACATGTTTGTATCTGTTTTTTTTAACATCTTCGAATTTTTCTGTGTAAATTCAGAAGTTTATTAATTATTTTATTTTTAAGTTCTATTCTTTTATTATTATGTTTTTCAATTATATGTTTTTAACACTAGTTATAAATCAGCATGTATTTCATGATTTTTTCTTGTTTGTCGTTCCCCTGTTATATCAAAAGCCAGGGGGGTGCAAGTGCACCCCGTTGCCCGTCTCTGCGGGCGCCCATGGGCAGAATAGCATGGAAGAGAAAGGTGAGTTGAAGACGATACAAGTTGCCTCTGAAGTTTTTGACCACGTGCATAACCTCAATTTAGTACGCGAGTTGGAACTTATGAAAAAGCAACGAGACCTAACTCAAAGGGAGTTAAATCTCTTCAAAAGAGAAGCCGAAATACTAAAACAATCGCCGAGTCCAGCTAATTGCAGTAAGTCACAGATCAGTATCAAACTGATTAGTGAATTAGTGCATGAATTTACGGGTGCTGATTGCGCTTTTGATCAATGGCAAGGGCAACTAACCGTAGTACTACGCAATTATAAATTGGAAAATGATGATGCAATGCTATTGAAAAAAATATTCTGGTATAAATAGAGCAAGGTTGAATATTTTAGGAATTTATGATAAAACCGTAATGAGGTAGTTCCAATTATTTTGCATGTTGTGCCTGATTGTACAATAAAATGTGCAGGTTTGTTGGGAAGGGACTTGCAATCTTTGGGAAACATTCGAATTGTTCTTTATGAAAGGCAAGGTGTTAGATTGTTACGAAATGGGATAAAGATAAGATACATTGCACCATGATATCAATATTGATCCGAATCTTAATTTAGAACAGGGATGCACAGACGTGTTGGGACCAAGGGCCATATCGATTAATTTAGGCATATGGAAGGGCCGCAAAGAAAAATCATATAGTTCATTTTTATAAGTATATATATTTTTGTATTTTCATATTTATCGAGTATTGCACAAAAATAGGTAGATAGGTATCCAGATAAGTAGTTTACAAAAAAACAAGATGTTAATTTGAAGCGTGACATTGCATTGTCTTAACCGTTTTTGTAATATTTGGTTCAATTTTGTGAGTGAGTCGGGCCTCCAGTATATCAACGGAGGGCCGCATGCGGCCCGCGGGCCGCCGCCTTCCCTGATTTAGAAGTTCAGGGTAAAGTAAAAAAAGTCATTTCTGAATATTTACAAATGGATGGGCTAGACAAACCTGTTACCAAGTTTGAATGTAAGTTAACTTCGCAAAGTAATAATAGTCAACCTTTTGCTTTTCGTCCTAGAAATCTTTCATGCCAACAAAAATTAAAATTACAAGAAATTTTAGATGACTAAGAACTTCATTCATGAAAGTTATTCAGAATTTTGCAGTCCCATTGTATTGATAAAGAAAAAGTATGGATTAGATTATAGGCTGTGTATGGATTTTCGTGAATTAAATAAAATACTAGAAAAATGTAGATATCCCTTGCCATTCATAGATGATCAATTGGAGTTACTCAGAGTTAAGCAATATTTTACTTGTTTAGACTTAAAGAATGGATTTCATCATAATTTGGTATTTGTAATGGTCCTTCAGTGTTTAGTCGTTTATAAGTAAGATATTTTCAAAGTGAAATCAGAGCTTAACATTGTAGTATATTTAGATAATATTATGATTGCAACAAAGACTATTGACGAACATTTAGAAATTCTCAGCGATGTTTTGAATTTAATGAACCACAATTTGTTAGAATTAAAACTGGAAAAGTGTTCCTTTGTACAGAGTGAGATAGTTTTTAGGGATATTTGACTAACGCTTCCGGGATTAAAATAAATCCTGAAAATATTAACGCAGTTAAAGAATATCCTGTGCCCAGTAGTTCTCAAAAAGTTCACAGATTTTTGGGTTTAGCATCATATTTCAGACGTTTTGTTCCTTCTTTTGCAGTGTTGGCCAAGCCTCTTTATGACTTGATTAAGAAAAATTCATTTTACATTTTATTTTTGCAAAACTAAAATGACAGTTTTTAAGACAATAGGGGATAAATTAGCGAAGGCACCAATATTGTCAATACATTCACCATTTTTGGAAACGGAGTTGCATTTTGATGCTTGTTCCGAGGGTTATGGTGCCATACTTTTACAAAAACAAAGTGATAAATTATTGAGACCCGTCTTTTACTTCAGTAAACGTACTACTGTAGTTGAATCTAAATTGCATAGTTACGAGCTGGAAATATTGGCAATAATAAACGCATTAGATTTGACACATATTTGCAAGGGTTAAAATTTAAAATTGTCACAGGTTGCAAGTCCATCAAATTAGCATTGAACAAACACGAAGTTAATCCTAAAATAAATAGATGGGCGTTAATTCTGAAAAATTATGATTATCAATTGGAATATAGAGATAGTAAACGCATGCGGCATGTAGATGCTTTAAGTAGAGTTTATTTGATTGTTGAGGAAAGTACTTTTAAACAAAATTTAGTCATTGCACAAAGCTTAGATAAAAATTGACGAAGTTAAAGTCGTATTACAAAATCAAGAAATGAAAGAGTAAGAGTTGCGTGATGGTTTAATATATAAAAAGGATAAATAGAAGGTTTAGTTTTATGTCCCTAGTAATATGGAGCATCAGGTTATTCAACAAAGTCATGATAGTTTTGGGCACCGGGGAGTGGAAAAGACTTGTAAATATTTGAAACTAACTTATTGGTTTCCTGATAGTACAAGTAAAGTAAAAACATATATATATATATATATATATATATATATATATATATATATATATATATATATATATAGGAGATTGTTTAAAGGTACCGTTACACGGCGTGTGGAGTGTCGCGCCGCCTGTGGAGTGCCACGCCTGGACACGCCGCCACGCAAGTTGGCGATAGCGATCACACGACCTGCGGAGTGGCAAGTGTCGGCATTTCAACATGTCCGTTCGCCGAAAACGGATGCTCGGTTGCGCAGCAGCGTGCTATATTTTGTTGGACAGCGATGATTTGATAATAAAGAAAAAAAGAAAACGGTGGTGGATGGGGTCGCACAACAAAAGTCGATCAGAGTAAGTTAGAAAATTCCACACTATAGAGAATATTTTTTACAATAATGTATTTTTTTAGATACAACGCCACCGATATGCTATGCAATTTAAAAAAAGGAACCTTCTGGTAAATTCTTTAATTTCTGTAGAATGTCCGCAACAGACTTTGAATTTTTCATCAACGAAATTGGTCATCGCATAGCGAAAACGGACACTAATATGAGAAAGTGCATCCCTGTACAAGAAAGACTGGCTGTAACACTGAGATTTCTAGCTACTGGAGACAGCAGCTCGTATAGGCATAGAAATTCTGAAATTGCTTCGTTCGACCACGACATGTTGTCCCTTCAAGAGTTAAATATCAACTAAATCTAAAATTTACGTACACGCACGTCACGCCGTGTGACTGTATAGCACGCCACCCCACTCCGCGCGGCGCGTTTGCTCGCCAGTCCACGAGTCCCGACACGCCGCGCGAAAATCGACGCGCCGACCCAATCACACGGCGTGTGGCGCGACGGTTTACACTCCAGGCGCGTCGCGCCACAGGCCGTGTAAGGGTACCTTAATAGGGTGAAAGTCGTGTTGCAAATAAAGGAGCTGTTATTTAGTAGGCCTTTATTTTAATTCTTATATTTCGCTAATAATTTTTAGCATCTTCATGAGAACTAAAACGATTATAAACAACAGTTAGTCTGAACTTATTCTAAAGGTGTTAAAATTACTTACAAAATGTGGCTGTTGCTGATAGATGTAATTAAAACAGTAATAGACATCAGGTGTTATTTACGGCACAATTTGGTTAAGCGAAAACGGAAAATGTTACTGCACCATGCTTCACTGGGGCATTTTTAACCAAACTAAAATTTATATGGTTTTTTTGACATGTGGTCAGTTCAACACGAATGAAGGACACTAGGGAAAAATTCGAACGGCAAGCGGGACCAGTTTGTCTTGAAATTATTTAAAACTTGATTTGGAAAGTGGTGGGTCAGGGTTAATTAAACTATGGGGCAGTTCCAAATGCTAATCAGATATTTTTAGTTTCTGGATATTAACTACTCCGGACCATGTTTCAGAAGGTAAGTGTAAGTGTTGTTCAAATTTTCTATATCTTTGTTACTATTCATGCAATTACCCTCTATTTCATTAATTAGGCACATTTCCATGAAAAGACGCTTTTGGTCATTGCGTTCCGTCCTGAGTACCCTGACACCATCGTAGTCTGCCTCATGTCTCGACTCGTTGACATGAATCGACAAACCACAAGCCCGAGGTTTTCTCTTCACATCACTCTTATGCTGAGTTACACGTTGACCCAATCTTTGGCTTGTTTGGCCTCTATATGTCAATGGGCAGTTCATACAGGGAATTTCGTAAATGACACCACTCTTTTGTAAGATAGGTGTCTTATCTTTCAGATTAGTAAATAAATTACCAACCGTGATGGTATTAGACACGGCCACGACAGTGCCAGAGCCACCCAGAACACGCTTCAAGGGGGTGTGAGGTTCTCAACATTGTGCAACTTTCTGTACTTTTTTGAGTTGTTATTATTATCACCTACATTTTCCTCTTCCACAGGGGAGTCACTGTTAGGAGGAGTTAGTTGGTCAGTGAACAGGAACTTCTTCAACAGGTAAGTGGGATAGCCATTCTTTAAAAGTATTTCGTTCAAAATATTTAAGTTTTTTTCTTTAAGAGAAGGGTGAACTATTTTTACAATTCTATTTTTTAAAGCATTGATGAGATTAATTTTGTATCGAAACGGGTGATCTGAATGGTATGAGATGTACCTTCCTGAGTTGGTAGCCTTTCTATACCAATCGAGTTTAATGAAATTATGTTCATCTCTTATTACGAAAGTATCCAGGAAAGGTACTCCTCCATCCTTCTCACACTCTATTGTAAATTTTAAATGTGTATTGAAATTGTTAAAAGTATTTAAAGTCAAATCCATTTTGTCTGAGGGTAAGGAGCAGATGATGTCATCCACATACTGATAGAGGAAGCCAAACGTGAACGGCAAACTAACCAACTAACTCCTCCCAACAGTGACTCCCCTGTGGAAGAGGAAAATGTAGGTGATAATAATAACAACTCAAAAAAGTACAGAAAGTTGCACAATGTTGAGAACCTCACACCCCCCTTGAAGCGTGTTCTGGGTGGCTCTGGCACTGTCGTGGCCGTGTCTAATACCATCACGGTTGGTAATTTATTTACTAATCTGAAAGATAAGACACCTATCTTACAAAAGAGTGGTGTCATTTACGAAATTCCCTGTATGAACTGCCCATTGACATATAGAGGCCAAACAAGCCAAAGATTGGGTCAACGTGTAACTCAGCATAAGAGTGATGTGAAGAGAAAACCTCGGGCTTGTGGTTTGTCGATTCATGTCAACGAGTCGAGACATGAGGCAGACTACGATGGTGTCAGGGTACTCAGGACGGAACGCAATGACCAAAAGCGTCTTTTCATGGAAATGTGCCTAATTAATGAAATAGAGGGTAATTGCATGAATAGTAACAAAGATATAGAAAATTTGAACAACACTTACACTTACCTTCTGAAACATGGTCCGGAGTAGTTAATATCCAGAAACTAAAAATACCTGATTAGCATTTGGAACTGCCCCATAGTTTAATTAACCCTGACCCACCACTTTCCAAATCAAGTTTTAAATAATTTCAAGACAAACTGGTCCCGCTTGCCGTTCGAATTTTTCCCTAGTGTCCTTCATTCGTGTTGAACTGACCACATGTCAAAAAAACCATATAAATTTTAGTTTGGTTAAAAATGCCCCAGTGAAGCATGGTGCAGTAACATTTTCCGTTTTCGCTTAACCAAATTGTGCCGTAAATAACACCTGATGTCTATTACTGTTTTAATTACATCTATAAGCAACAGCCACATTTTGTAAGTAATTTTAACACCTTTAGAATAAGTTCAGACTAACTGTTGTTTATAATCGTTTTAGTTCTCATGAAGATGCTAAAAATTATTAGCGAAATATAAGAATTAAAATAAAGGCCTACTAAATAACAGCTCCTTTATTTGCAACACGACTTTCACCCTATTAAACAATCTCCTAGTTAAAGAGGTCGAATATATTCATACCAACTATATATATATATATATATATATATATATATATATATATATATATATATATATATATATATATATATATATATATATATATATATATATATATATATATGTTAAATTGAAATAAAAGCCTCCTTGATCCTTGCAAGTTTATTTAAATTACTGTATACATGTTTCGGTGAACACCACCATCATCAGTACGTACAAACTACAACAGATAAATAGCGAAATAAATAATGAAACTAATGAAAATGAAATTAAAAATCTCTTTAAAAAAACTTACGTCAAAAATTATCTAAACGGAACATCAGGAGACACAAAAATTAATTGTGTTCCACCTCCCCTTTTCATTATTTTTTGAATTCGTTGTTCCCCGCTTTAAGTTGTGGTTAATTTTTTGATTCTTACTGTGTCTACATATATTCGGTATGTTCGTTTTCGCGCGCAATTTTCTTCCGCCTCGAGCTGCCATGCGATACACACGTGCCTGAAACACGCTCTACATTGCAAATAGTTTTAACTGAGTCTCCGTATTTTGATATTTTTGATTGTGATTATGTGTTTTACTTCAAGCCATGTGACTGACACTGCGTTGTTCATGTGCTCGTCCAAGTTAGTTTGTTCCCGAATCTCCTGATGTTCCGTTTAGATAATTTTTGACGTAAGTTTTTTTAAAGAGATTTTTAATTTCATTTTCATTAGTTTCATTATTTATTTCGCTATTTATCTGTTGTAGTTTGTACGTACTGATGATGGTGGTGTTCACCGAAACATGTATACAGTAATTTAAATAAACTTGCAAGGATCAAGGAGGCTTTTATTTCAATTTAACATTGATTTATTTCCTTGCACAATGGACACTTATTCATATATATATATATATATATATAATGGATGTTAATTCTTTGCAGAAACCTGCATATATTGATATAAAACTTTGAAATAGTTAATACAAGATGGCGGTAATTTTTTAAGTTAAAAAACTACAGCCACGCCTGGGATTCGAACCCAGATATACGGATTGCCGGTCCGACGTTTTACCAATTAGACTAACGTGACCTATGACATACAATAGGTTAATTTTCACTAAAGAGATATGAGTAGAAGTTTCAAAAATTTTCTAAAATTACCGCCATCTTGTATTAACTATTTCAAAGTTTTATATATATATATATACGGAATTGTATAAAGTGCATTACATATTTATATATATATATATATATATATATTTATTCCTAAAGGTAATAAACCTTTCGGTACATTACATATATATCATTATGGACCCTTAGAAAAGACCCCTCGAAATAACAAATATATTTTTGAAATCATTGATGTGTTTGCAATGTTTGTACGACTGTACCCTGTGAGATCAACCAATGCTTCTGAGGTTATCAGACAATTGGAGGATTACTTTGCTAATTATAGTAAGCCAGTTAGGATTGTGTCTGATAGAGGAACTTGTTTTACACCTCAGGAATTCTTAGATTTTCTAGAAATGAATAATATCATTCACATAAAAGTAGCCACAGTGTGTTATTTAGAAAACTATAGTGTAATTTAGGTACTTTTGTCTTGATCGGGACGATCGTTGTCAGGTTGGCCGAATTGTTAAGTATTTACAATGCCAAAAATATGAAATTTAGTTATAAGGTTAGTCTCAGGAATTGTTACTGTACTGTTACTGTACTGTTACTGTACTTATGTAGGAAATTATTCACTGATTTGTTATATGTTTAAAGTGCCGATACAAATTATTAATTATTTACAATGCCAAAAATATGAAATTTAGTCAAAAATTTAGTCTTAGGAATTGTGGGTGTACTGATTTGTTAATTGTTTAAAGGGCCGATAATAAGAAAATATGGGTGAAAATTTAGTTTTCGTAAATTGTGATCGTACTGAGTTATGTAGGAAATTATAATTTGTTGTACTTTTACCAAATTGTAGCATAATTTGATATAATTATTAAATCTCGCACCCGAACAGCAGGAAGGTGATGGGTTGGTGGTATGGAGTGAGCAGGTTAAGAGGATGTATGCATTATGTTATGGTTGTCGGAATAATAAGACGTCGAATAAAGTGTTTAAGTGAAGAATTGTTATTTTATTACGTAGATAGACGGAGCCTTACAGAAGGTAGTATTTTTTTATTCGGCCCACTTAATCTTCATTCTCTTCTATGGCTGTCTTCTGAAAAAGCTTGGTTTAAATTTTGTATCTGAACTGTATCTTATGCCACCTAATTAATACGTTTCGATTCCCACAACTTTTGTTTTCTTTTAATAAATCGACGTACGTTTAAACAGTATATGGACTTATACCATAAAAATAACTACATCTACATTCTACAATCTTGAAGTGTTTGGAATATGCGTAGTATTATTACAACCGGAGCCATTGTATGCGTTCGTGTGAGGTATGGGAATTTCATTCCAACTTTCTTCAATGCAAATTGATGGTAATTTGTGTACGTGCGGTACACACTGCTGCCTCTCTCGTCCAAATCAAAATTGTCCCCCTAAATTGCCGTGCGTTGTACTTATTTTCCAATTTAACCCATCTGCAGACGGTCCGTAATAATAATAATATAATAGTATTTCTGATTAGGGCCGTGGACGGTGTGACTGAAGCGGATAGATAACTCGGGATTGGGTAGTTTCGCTTGATGCGCCGCAGAGTAACAAGCTATATACACTCGTCGAAAAACTCTCAAAACGACAACAGCAAGCAATCGTCAGCATCACCAATCGCAAATTGTCGGCGCACACACGAAATATAAACATAAAGTAAAAAAAGTTACGTGTATTGTGCTGCAAGGTGCTGCGAGTTTTTATCTTTTCTCCCGATTATTTAATACTAAGGATTATTCCGCGTAGAACATCAGATAAAACGAGGTGTATAGTAGATTAATGTGCGTTCTATAATTTAGTCACAGTCAGACGTGAGTGTGTGTGTGTGTGCGACCGCGATGTCACATTTGTCGTGAGATTACGTTTAAAGTTAGTGCGTGAGGTGTGAAAAACATTTAGATAACCGCAAGGCGGGGCAACGCAGGCCGGATTATATTAGAGGTAAATTAAATAATTTCTTCGGTCGTCGGGCAAGACCAACTTTCTTCAATTATTGTTGCTGTGACGTCAGCGCGCTTCCTTTGCTTTGCCACTTACAAATTGTAGACATCATCATCCAATTAGGGATAAGATTCGATGGGAGTCAAACGTGGGTGCTCATGTCGATTATGTATTGATGTAAAATGAAGTGTCATGTCTAGTGATGTTAAATTACCGGGTAATATGACCGGACTCACGTTCATCTTATGAGTAATATTACCGACATATTAATAGAAATCAACATATTGTTAAAAACCCGATTCGGTCATCTTTAATCGTGAATAACTAGCGACGCAGACACGATATCCATGGGGACTTTTTGTACGTAATTATGCAACTGAAGGTGTATAGAACAATCCCGCTGGGTTTGAATTTTTCGAAGCTTTATTAAAAGATCATTAGGACTTTTAAAACCGTAACCCATTCTTTATTATCCGTTAAATAACTTTTCGAGCTGGAAGCGTCGATATTGTACCAAAAAGTGTTTGCTGAAAGTATGGTCAATAAGGCACCAGAAACTATATTTATATTGTCTGCCCATATTATGGAAGAACGCCTTCAAGGTTAATAACTGCCAACATATTTAATGATAAATGAACCAATAGACATGTAGTCAAAAGTCAAAAGTGTTCAAAAAGCAAGGTGGAAACTTTTTAACTTGTAATGGACATATCTCGGAAATGGTCAAAATTTTACTGCATGCTATTGTTTTCTTTTTATAAAATATGATCCTCAATCATGTTTTCAAATACTTGGAATGCGGAATGGATCACTCAGCACATAAATACTTTGCTATCCTTACGTGCTCTTGACGTATTTTCACACGCATAACTTGCAAGCGCCAACTCGTACAACGTTTTTGTAAATACATAATTAAAAGATCTAGACATTTTGTAATATTGACTATTATTGTCCGCTCAATAGAAAGTAAGATATTGTTAAATAAACAAAGTCCATGAATAACTCGCGACGCAGACACGATGCGACGGGACTTTTTGCAATTAAATGGCTTTATTTTACTAATTTCACTGGACTACCCCTCGGATGAAGGTTTAGTCTTCTGTAGGCTTTAGACGATTCCACCACAAAATTTTCGAGCCGGGTGGGCCTGTGGGCGCCGCTCATTTTGCGCACCCGCTAGTTACGCCACTGACAGTGGCGTAACTGGGAGTGATTGGGCCCGTGTGCGAGCAGAGGCAATGGACCCCCTCGAATAAAGCCTAAACCTTTGGACGCTTCCAAAAAGAAACAAATATACATGATTCCGGGCAATGGTGCCCAGTCATATCTCCTACCCCATTCATATTATTAGTAGAGACCGGACATGTACAAAAAAGTACTCTACAATTCAGGAGTAAGTGGCGGACAAGGAGCCAGACAAAACAGTACGCTTACAAGTTGTAAGCTTACAAGTTGTAACATTGTAAGTTACAACGTTACTGGTCGGACTGCTTTCACTGCTTTGTGGATGATACGCGTACTATAGTCGATATTATACTACAACATGCCAAGCTATACCTCAACGCCTGGGTCGCTGATTCAAGTCAAATGTGTAACTGGTCCAGCAAGTATCTCGGCTTGTTTACGCCATGCCATCGAGACGGTTCATTGGCGTCGCCTGGGAAATGCTGGGGGTTTGAAATTTTCAATGGTAATATATTGTGACATTCTTAAATGTGGCTACCCCTTGGTGGGTAACTACATTAACATCTTTGCATCTTCTTATGGGGCTGTAGCGGAGATGGTAGCTTCCCCGAGGGGATAAATACGCTCACAACGTTTTAACAATTGATTTATTTGTTGCACTTTACAATGTTGTGCTTGCTAAATAACTGCTTCTTAATAACTAGTTCTTAATAACTAGTGAGTATAGAAAATGGTTTAATCTTTTATAGCAGCTATCCAAGGTTTTGGGTTGTAGCCGACCTTCCTAGTGCCGACTTATGTTTGTTGTTTCATCGCTGCACATTCCTAGAACAAGGTTCCCAAAACACAAACTGACCTCGCGACTGATTATGTTTTATGCTCTGAATGACCCTATGTGACACTCCCCTTTCTACAAAAAGACATTGCCCTCAATGTCAGTGATAATGGGATGACTGACGCAACAAACTGCGCCACCAAGAACCTCGGACGCCCTCTTCCTTTGATATCTGGGAACACACTACAAAACATGCAGAAAAAATTCACATTAAAAAAAATTACAACCTACTAACATAACCCTGAAGAAAAAAAAACAACGCATATACAAAAACATACAATACTTATTCCATAATTCTATAAAAACTTTTCATTTCATACATACATAAATACATCAATACATTCATCCGCCTGTTTAAAATCTGTGTTCTGGTACTTATAGTCTCAATTATCTGCTCCTAATATTTTACGTGATTCCCCATTTCTCTTATATACTTTTCAACTAAGTATTTACCATAATTCTCCTACGTAATTATATCCTGATTAATTCTTCTGATTAATCAGTACCATTATCATTTCACAGCCGCCCAGGCCATGAAATCTGCAAGCGTCATTTTCCAAAATGTCGCTGCAGTCTCAAGAAACTTTAAAACATTCATAAAATTATCAGAGCAGAATTTTATTACGATAAACACTGCCATACGTTTGCACATTTCTTATTATTGTTGCATTCACACACCTAATTTTTTAATAACAAATATCTATTTTTATTTGAAAACATTCATTCGATTCGCATAGTGGCGTTGGCGTCACATTGCATCACGTACACTTGCCCTCTATTTGTTGACTAGGCATTATTATACAAAATGTCTTTGCACTCTATTCTGCGAAAACGTATATCATAAAATAAATGTTTTCATTTTAGTAATGGTGTCCTACTTTTAAATTACTTAGCCTAGAATAATACGTTCTTCATCAAATTACTTTACATGCACTTATAATAATTATACTGGATATGTCCGTACCTTAATTATACGATCTGACCATAGGTCGAGTACCTGATGTTGAGAAACCTTAATTTTTTCTTCTTTACTCTCCTTCCTGTAGTCGTTCTGCCTGATTGTTACCACTTGAACTGATGGAAATTGACACCTTTCCAACTTCTTCTGGTTCTGTCGGCAGACAGGACACACCCCCATCTTCCATTGAGATGAAAAATTCTTGTTGGTCGCTTCTTCTTCTTTCTTCTTTGTCGCTTTTTTTTCTTTCTGCTTGGTCGCTTCTTGTTCTTTCTTCTTTGTTGCGTCTTCTTTCTCTTTTGTGGTCGCTCTCCTTCATAGACATAATTATTATTCGTCTAGCTTCTTCTTGTGCTGTTCCACCATTGGAGCTCTTGTGGTTGCGAGTGATGTTGTACTGCTCCAAGTGACCATCGGGATAACGGCGCGTCCACCATTGTGACATTCTAAAATGTGGCTACCCCTTTGTGGGTAATCACATTAACGTCTTCGCATCTTCTTATGGGGCTGTAGCGGAGATGGTAGCTTCCCCGAGGGGATAAATACGCACACGGCGTTTTAGCAATTGCTTTATTTCGTAGTCTTACAAATGTGTGCTTCTTAATAACTAGTTCCTTAATAACTACTTCTTAATAACTGGTGAGTAATGAAAATGGTTTAATCTTTTATAGCAGCTATCCAAGGTATTGGGTTGTAGCCGACCTTCCTAGTGCCGACTTATGTTTGTTGTTTCATCGCTGCACATTCCTAGAACAAGGTTCCCAAAACACAAACTAACCTCGCGACTGATTATGTTTTATGCTCTGAATGACCGTATGTGACAATATTAACACATTTATTTTAAACATTTATTAAAATTTAGTATTTCTTATAAAATATATGAAATACCAGTGTAACGCACTTCTCGTGCGCGTTAAATACCCGTTGCGTGATGAATAAAACACTATTTAACCCTGTGTTAAGTAGCTCATAGATCCTGAGTTCATCGTGAAGAAAATATGCTTGGATAGTAAAATAATAGGTAGATAAGTGTATTCTTTCCTATTAATTATAAATAATAATATACATATATCTACTGGGACATATCGGATTACGAGAATACTACTATACTATAGTACTGCGTTTATATTTTCGGTTGTCTATACGGCAGTATTTTGTTCTACCATTATTTTAAAATGAAACGTTTACGGTCGGAATTATAAACGTCAAATAATATTTTACTAGCGTAGTACTTTTTTTCACAAAAAATACTCCTATGATCTTATTGACTGTAACAAAGAGTTAACTGAAACGGCCAGTTCAGGGAAAACCACGCATTCTCGGAACGAACGACACACATTTGTGTGGCGCACGGGATTGGTCGAAGGAACTACTGGGGGAATCATCGCGGGGGCCACGTAAATAGAAAATATTATTGTAATTACAACAAGTGTTATACCATCCACACTCATAGAACAAAGTGTACCAACAAGTATAGTTGAAAAAAGTCTTTTATTCACCACCTACCACTGAGAACCCCCATACACAAGTAGAGTGTAACAATACCCGGCATTAGTCGGCAGATCGGCGGTAAAAATCACATACCTATATACATAGTATATGATTTTCTACCGCCGACAAAGAATTTAAAAAAATCTATTTTAATTTTCTATTCTATTTCAATTCTATATAGTTAATAAAAAATACCCCACTGAAAATATGTGCGGCGCGCTAACGGTGTCCTAAATTGTATGTTAAAGTCCGGTCTCTAATTATTAGATTACCTTAACATGAAAACTAGGCGCATGCTCTGCAATTTGTTGCTTCTCTCGCATTTTAATTACGCCGATGTATTGTATTCACCGTTTCTAACGTTTCTTTTTTGAGGCGGAAAGTGTAGAGGGTGCAGAGTGCTTGCCTTAGGTTAGGATGTTGTATGGGTTGCGCCGGCGAGATCATGTTTCCAATAAGCTGTCTGATATCAATTGGCTGATATCTGATCTGGCAGTCCACCAGATCTGTATAACAGAATTAAATTTCGTGTGCACACCATAAATGTTCGGTTCAGGGGGTCCCTAACACCGCCGACACATCGGACCGAATTCTTTAAAAAATGTTACTCGTACCAAGTCACCAAAATTTGCAATCACTTGCCAGTGGAGTGTAGGGTGTGCACTAGGGTGGTCCAAAATTGGGCTCTTCTCTAGAGGGCAACGATCCCCCCAATCTGTTCCTTTTCCATAAAAAAAGATTCCCCCCAAATTTAAGAAAAATCGGTTAACGTTAACACGGGCCACCGAGCACATCTAATTTCCCATTTAAAATACATTGCAAAATTGCATCTTTATTACCTTTTTTTACACGGTTCGAATTTAAAAAAAAAGGTTGCAGGAGATTATCAGAAATTGTTCAGAACTCCCCAAGGAACAAACCCACAACCACTATTTTTTTGTTCACCATCCCCACCCTCCCTATAGTACCCTAAAGACAAAAGTTTCCTCAAATTTACGATTTTACAATGTTACGTGTTTTATAATTTTTTTGGCAGAAGTGATTATTATTTGATTATTGACATATTTTTTTGTCATTTATTAACTAATTTGAAATTGTTTAAACAATTAGCATTTGTTTAAACAAAAATATACGATGTCACGACCATATTTTTCCATTTTGGCAAAAGTTATGAAGTTATTAGGTTTTTTAACATTTATTAACTAATTAGCAATTGTTTAAACAAATACCGTTTGTTTAAACAAATATATACAATGTTGCGGACATATTTACTATTTTTTAAAGGAAATTATTATTGGGATATTGGAATATTTTGGTCATTTACTAACTAATCTGCAATTGTTGAAACAAAAACCATTTGTTTACAAAAATACAATGTTACGGACATATTTTTGAGAAATTATTATTAGATTGTTGGCATTGTTTGTCATTACCGACTATTAAAAACCGATTATTAAAAATCGATTATTAACATACGATTATTAAAAATCGATTATTCAAAATCGATTATTCAAAATCGATTATTAACAATCAATTATTAAAAATAATAATCGAGATATCTCGATTATTTCAAGAATCGATTATAATCGATTTTGTAATCCGAATGCGCCCATCACTAATAAGCACAACACAATCAAAATAATACATAACATCAAGATAAGCACATACTTAAAACACCTAAAAACTGTCTGCAAAGTACTCATCCAAAGTATAGTAGACCTTCCCCTTTAGGGCATCTCGCAACTGTCTTTTAAATATATATGCAGATTGAGAGTCTTGAGGTCGTTAGGCAAATGATTATAGATCTGCAGTGCTTTAAACATAATGGAAGCATGGTACTTAGCAGACTTTGGTATCGGCAGTTTTAAATCACCCAGAGATCTAGTATCCCTCATGGATACATGAGAGCCAAACGTACGAGTTTTAAAAACAAATATACAGACTTCAAGAACAAAAACCGTATATTAACACAACATGAGGCGACCACTTCAATAAATTATCCAAAATGATACCCAGAAACTTATGAGTATTTGTGAATTCCACAGACTGTCTCCCAATTCGTATGGTTCCGACAGGAGCAGGCACCGACCGAGAAAACCACATGGCGTTGGTTTTAGTGGTCTTCAGAACCATGCAATTTACAGCAAACCAACGACACAAGGCCTCCAAGTCGGAGTTGATGTTATGAACCAAAGCATCCATGGTAGCCCCCGACCATACAATACTAGTGTCATCAGCAAACATTGTGACTTTGCCACATTTAATGGCGTGTGGAAGATCATTAATGTAGACCGAAAAAAGAACTGGTGCCATCACCGAACCCTGCGGGACTCCATATCTGACATCGGCAACCTCTGACTGGCATCCCTGAATGGACACAAATTGACGCCTCTCCCGTAGATAACTCGCACACCAGTTCAAAGGTGTACCTCTAATACCCAATCCGTATAGTTTATCCAGTAGCCTTTCATGTTCCACACAGTCAAATGCCTTTCTTATTTCACAGAAAATCACCACGACATACTGGCCCTGATTTATGCCATCGTAAATTGGAGCTAAAAAATTGTAAATGGCATCCGATGTGGACAAACTCGCCCGAAACCCGTATTGAGACTCAACTAGCAAACCGCTCCCCTCCAGATAACCAGGCAATCGATCCTTGAATCCAGTCTCAACAATTTTTGACACAACAGGAAGAAGTGCAATTGGCCTATAGTTACCTAAGCTATCCCTGTCGCCGCCTTTGTAAATAGGCACCACTTTGGCTAACTTCAGGCACTGGGGAAACATACCAGAAGAAAAAGAATCATTAATTAGGTCAGCCAACAATTGACGAAGTCCCAGAGGAAAGCACTTTATCACTCTCGCCGGTACAACGCCGAATTACCATTCTTCATGGCACAAATAATAGTACGAACATCATCCACAGTTACGGGTGCGAGAAAAAAGGAATCATCGTGCATTTGTCCCTCGTGCCCAGGATCAACGCCGAAAATCTCAATATCTGCACGAACTTCATCCACAGTCCCAACAAAGTATCTATTGAACATGACAGATAACTCGACGGCATCAGTAACAGTACATCCATCAGCCTGTATCGGTAACAAATCGGAAACAGGACGCAACCTCCCAGTTAATTCTCTAACGACGGTCCACGATTCCCTAATGACATTGTCTGACATCATTATTCGTTTTTGGTAAAAGTTTTTCTTTGCCAGCACTATAACCTTTTTCAGCACGCTTTTATATAGTGTTACATACGTCTTAAAATACATACATATATATATATATATATATATATATATATATATATATGAAAATTTGAAATAGTTAATACAAGATGGCGGTAATTTTTATATATATATATATATTGTTGGTAAACTTTTCCATGTACAGAAGACATCGTTTATTGTTGCATGAGACTTTTATTGCAGGTGTTATCCAACACTTATTTGTTCTATTCTGTATGTTGTTTACTGTTGGGAAAGATTTTTTATATATATATCTGTTACTTTTCCCACAAAATAATTAAAGTTTATATTGATATCAGTACCCCCAATGGCACCAAGATTAACTGCATCACTTAACTCCCCAAATTTCCGCAACCTGGCCTGTGTGATCGGTCGGCAAGAGCCATTGCCCACAACTTGGTTTCTTCTGTCGCATCGAACGTTAGCCAATATGCACTCATGATCTGATAAGGCATTCGGTTCAACGGAGATAGTAATTGTTGACTGCAAGTTGGATGCAAAGTAGTCTAAAAGCGTGGAAGAACCCGAAGTGATGTAGGTGGGGTCACGAACGTACATTGCAATGCCAAACTTCTCAAGTAGTCGTCTGATCGCTCCCGAATCAGAAACACACAGGAAATTAATGTTAAAATCACCACACAGAATAATGGTCGCCTTTGGAGACAAATAGCTTAGTAACATGCTTAAGTTTTCATGGAAACGCTCAACACCAATTTTACCAGTGATAGGTGATCTATAAAAACAACATACAAATGTCCCTAGTATGTGAATATAAATACCAGAGAATTCAAACACTTCCTCCACGATGAGATGATCATATTGACCAATCACTTTAAATTGAAGATCTTTCTTTACATAAATCATCGTGCCGCCACGATTAAAACTTTGTCTTGAGTATCTGTGGGTAAGTGTGTAACCATTGATACGTGGATCAAAGTTGTCTTTATCCAACCAATGCTCCGTGAAGCAGAGCACGTCTGGATGGGATATTTCCTCAAAAAAAATCGGCATTTCGTCCAACCTGCTCGCAAGGCCATTCATGGCCTTGCGAGTAGGTTGGACGAAATTCAATACAAGGAAACTTACAAAGCTAAAAAATCAGTCATATGACTAGACACAGTGTCAGCATTACTAGAATTATCAGAACTCTCATCAACAATATAAGCTCCGTGATGTTGGGTCTCACAAACGCTATCTAATGGTGCATCTGTTGAGATAACTTTTAGATTTCCCGCATAGTGATTGTTAAACCCATCAATGGCGGCCACAACCAAGTTCATGAGTAAATACTTGCAACTATCCCTGACATGAAGTCCATGACGCGTATAATGAGATCGATCGAACAGCATTACAATCAATAACCTTAACAAAATTACAAAATCTTCGATACTTATCAATAATCTCAAACATTGTTACATTTACAGCATATATTTGATCGTTAAGGTAACTGCGATCATATCTGTATGGAACAGAACAAATCAGGACGTTTGTGTGAAAGCAATTCGAGATAACAATCTTCATATATTTATACGGAAACATCCTGTAGTCATCATTTGAACCGGCCACAATCACTACGTAGTCGCGTGTGGTTAAATCTACAGTTAACTGAACTATAGATTCAGTAACGGATTTAATGTTACCATTTGGCTTTAACCACACTGTGCACTCAAACTCACTTAGTGGAAGCAACTTCGAAAGACCGCGCACATGAGAATCACCCACTATTAATAATTTTCTCTTACCAGCACCCTTGCTGATTATTTCCTTTTGACCATCAATTACAGATGACCGATTGAGTAACGAAATTCCGTCAGCCTCCATACCAGCACTTGCCGGCAGGTCGATGTTTTTTATTGGACTGTTTTGTGGTAATGGATCATTAACTTCTGTGGGATGATTAAGCGTTTCCAGTTTTTTCTCCAATTGCAAAATGTGTCCATCCCTTTTCTTTATCTCCTCCATGCACCTTCAAATTTGCTGCTTGTTCTCTTCAATTTCGACAAGGGCACCGCTCAGTTTTATTTGCAAGTCGATGATCACTTGATCCGTGTTAACATCAGAAACAGATTCCTCTCTGTGACTTCCCACTGTCTTTGGTGAACTTGGTTTGTTTTCAACAAGCCGTTGGCTAGCTGTAGGTCTTCAGTATTCAGTTAGCTCTGAAGAAGCGAGCAACATGGTTCGCGAAACGTGAGCATTAACAAATCTTGACACACGGCATAACTCGGAAGCACTTTATTTTCTCCTCAAGATATTTGCGCTTCCTAAAGCAGAAATTTCTTGAATTTCCCATGGCGAAATTTTGCACGGCAACTCCTTCGCATGTTTATTATTATTATTTATTGGAACTCTCTGATACATTTCAATAAATACATTAAACCTAGATAATACAATCTAGATACAACATATAAATACAAAAATTACACTAATAAATTTTGAAAAGTAATGAAGATGGAATGTGGTCATACCACCGAGACACATCCATTACTAAACCTAGTTGGGAACATAAATTATAATTTATAAATGTTCTCACCCTATCATGCCTAGCAATGTAATGTGGCTCAGCTAACACTGGACATGCCAACAATAAATGATAAACATGTTCCTGATGACACAGTCTACAACTCCCATCATGAGCAACTCTCATAATCTTCTGCTCATGGTATCTGATACGTACTGCCTGATCTTGCACGGCTATGATAGAGGATTCCGTTTCACCCTTAATGTTCCCATGACAAAGATAAGATAACGACCCGGACTTTGAAATACCATCACCCTCCACAATTCTTAAAAATTGACCATGCATTGGCTTACTAACATAATCCTCTCTCATTTTCTGATTCATTCTTAACTTAATCTCTCGCTTTAAACTCACCACTGAAATTTTATTTCCATAATTATATAGTTCTTCCACCTGAAATTTTTCTAGAATTAGTTTATGTTTCCTAATTATTGACTTACCAGAAGTATCCCTAATTAATTATTTAATGACTTTATACTCCTTGTTGGCCTTTAGAACATTTCCTAAATTTAACATTTCCAAATCATAAATAT
This sequence comes from Aphodius sticticus, assembly GCA_963966075.1. Taxonomy (NCBI): domain Eukaryota; kingdom Metazoa; phylum Arthropoda; class Insecta; order Coleoptera; family Scarabaeidae; genus Aphodius; species Aphodius sticticus. Next base: position 56,210,614 of record OZ014506.1, read on the forward strand.
TTTCCAATTGCTGCAAACCACGACCTCGATCTAAACGATGCCGGTATAGCCTGCAGAAATGAGACCTAGGATGAAACATAAAATTTAATGTTAACTGTTTTCTAGTTTTAATGTCCAAATCGCGTATTTCCTTCTTCGTCCAATTTAAAACTCCGACACTGTACCGAAATATTGGAATAGCATATATTATGTATTAATCGCTTGCATTTTATATTTTCCATTTAAACCAGATTTTAAAATTTTGCTGACTCGCTTAATGTATTCGCCTATAACCTTCGCCTTCGTCCCTTCATCATCAATACCAAAGGCTTCATCCATTCCCAGATACTTATAGCTAGTATTATCTGTTATTTCATTAATAGTATGATCATTCAGGCATATCTCAGCGGTTCTCTCAGTTCTGCCTTTGACAATAGTAATTTTCTTCTCTAGACCAAATTGGATCCCAATATCGTCAGAGAATTGTTTAACTATACCGAGGCTCTTCTTCAACTGCTCACCATTTTTGGCATAAAGTTTCAAGTCATCCATATATAATGAATGACCAATTAACTTTTCGCCAGGTAATAACTGAACACCAGCTTTGTCATTCAATTCAGTAGACAGTGCAAATAGGCCTATGCAAAAGACGAAAGGAGATAAACTATAGTTTATTTTGCGACAAGTGGCAGTAAGCCGCTGACATAATGCGCAAACGTTCCTATACGCATTGACGTGTGTTAGAATGAAATAGCAATCTTCTTTATGTCATTCTCTCACGTCAATGCGTAGGAACGTTTGCGCATTATGTCAGCGGCTTACTGCCACTTGTCGTGAAATAAACTCTATCACGTTGATAGCCACAATTAATATAAATCGGCTCTGAGAAAACACACGAGTTTTACCTTATATATCTCCAAGGCTTTTACAATCCATTTATGCGGGATACTATAATACGCCTTCTTATAATCAATCCAGGCCATGGATAGGTTTCCTCGAGTCTTCTTTTCGACAATCTTCTTGTTGGATATGGATATCTTGGAGGGTGGGACGATTCCCACAGCACCTAGGCCTCATTAGGCCAGTTTTGCTAACCTCCGAGGGGTTGTTATGGCTTAGGCTGTCTGCCTCGAAACATACTGCGACCTTCGTGAAGGCGAGGACGTTGCTCGGCGGAACCCCTCTGATGGCGGATAACTCCAGCCATCTTTCACCCAGGAGACGTTCATGTAATGTTCTGCCGTCTCTTCCTCGCTTTCGCATCCTCTGCACATTTGGTCCTCTAGGATTCCGATGCGGGTTAAATGCTTTTTGAGTCTGCAGTGCAGTAGGTACTGGGTTAGCTATGCTGACCTTGAGATTTGACCGAGCGCGCCCGAACGTCTACCGAGCGCGCCCGAACGCTGGAACCTGGAGTGTATGACTCACACGTCGCTGTTAGAGAGAGAACGCACTACGATTTTTATTTTCGAGCGTCAACATTCCCACGCATGCGCAAACCGATAAAATTCAAATTTTCGCATCAAATTTATTCGGATTTGAATTTCGCGCGCACCCGATGATGGCCGAACCGATCAGATTCAAATTTTCCCGCCAACCCCAAAAAGAATTTAAATTTTCCCGCCAACCCCAAAAAATTCAAATTTTCCCGCCAACCCCAAAAAATTCAAATTTTCCCGCCAACCCCAAAAAAAATTCAAATTTTCCCGCCAAATTCTACGCCACCATACTGCGCATGCGTGACGACTCCAACCGAGCGCGGCCGAACGCTGGAGCCTGGAGTGTATGACTCACACGTCGCTGTTAGAGAGAGGACGCACTAGGCCGCGCGGCATGACGTCAACCGCGCATGCGCAAACCGATAAAATTAAAATTTTTGAATTTTCGCGGACGAATTTTAGGAGTGTATGACTCACACGTCGCTGTTAGAGAGAGAACGCACTACTATTTTTGTTTTCGAGCGTGGCATGTGCAAACCGATCAAATTTTCGCATCAGATTAATTCGGATTTGAATTTCGCGCGCACCATCTTACCCGACGATGACCGAACACCGATCGCCCGAACCGATAAAATTCAAATTTTTTCCCACCAACCTTAAAAAATTCGAATTTTCGCGTAATTGCATGTAAATGAAATGTGCCGATACACAGGTGTGAAAATAGGACGCCACCTAAGACATATCAAATTACAGTCGGTCCTTGAACTCAGCAAGTAGTATCAACTTCTTTCTGCATGAGGTGGGAATGAAATTAAGTGGAAATTTTGTGGCTTAAATCTTTAGCATAAATAGGTGTAGCACAAGTATTTGAATTTTTAGTCTTCAATTAGAAACACTTCGTTACCTACATCCTACAAAAATGCAGTCTTCTTTAAAATGACACCTATATATCGGCGCAGCGACCTTGGGATGAACCACCTAAGGGGTAGAAATTTAAGGGTGGGAGGCTCAACGCGATAAATCTATTAATTTTTAGTTTGTAACATACGATGACATCAAATCAATTTTACCATCAGTTGATGGTTGAGCGCTAAGAAGAAATCGAAGGGTGCAACGGGGAGAGTAATCTTATGACCAAATGTTTCATACAGCACCGAATTACAATTTAACATTGTTTCTTAAGGAAATCAAGCAAAAAATTTATTTATCGGTGTAAATATGGATGTAAAACAGAGGCAGACAATAGCATCCATGATGACAAATGTTATATCGCGAGAGTTAATTAAAACCGAGGAGGACCATCTCATGATGTCATACTTCCAGAACATTGTAGAAAGTCGATCATCTGATCCATATTTTAGTAAGACGCCACAACATGTACGAAATGTGTGATATAATGTAAACAAAAGAATTCATAAAATAGCTAATAAATATATACAAAAATAAAAGATGTTCATTATTACACACTAATATCAAAAATAGCATCAAATATTAATGGTTCTTTGACAAATTTCAATACCGAAAAATATGCTAATTGACGCTCCCGTGTCCAGTAAAAATAATAGTTCTTCTCTTCTGGTAATGGTTTTAACAACAGCAGGAAATTTAATTCAAATCATAATAATCGAGGTAACAGACAAAATTCTCTCGCAAATAACAATCAAAGACAGAACCAAAATTACGGAAATGGCAATACACCAACAAACAATTATTTGCTACCTCAGCGCGACTTGAACAGAGGTCGTCATCCGCAAGTAAATGCTGTGTCCGCAGAAACAGAAATAAATATTAACAATACACATACTTAATTGAATTGTCTTAATTGTGTTACTGTTTGAACAATAAACTGATTATTATTATTATAATTAATAAAAACCATAGAAATAATTATTTTAGAGGACAAACTCGCATTTTTGGGAAAATATCGACAACTACGTAACATAAACTTTAATACAAACTATTTTTTAAATTCTTTGTTCATTGGCTATCAAATTACATAATGCGCGACAGAACGAAAAATCTATTGAAAATTTTGGTAAGGAAATTGAAGAGCTAATGGTAAATTTGACTTAGTTATCATGTGACAAAATTTTTAAGACAATATCTGCAAAAATGTAATAATACCGTAATTTTTAAGAAATGCCAGCAATTGCCATTGTTTTTTCTTTTTTGACAAACAATTGAATATCGCAGGTAAACTAGTTACTTTACACAGGTACAACTTACACAGTTGGAAAGACGACTTCCTTAGCGTTTATAAAATGGAATGATGTACAGGGCGTTCCATTTAAAAATGTACTGTCTTTCCGTTACGCCTAAATGCAATATCCTGTATAAATGAAAATAATTTTACGTTATAGAAACTAATGAGTCAAACAACTCTTGTACAAAACATTTTTTCTTTCTCAAACAATTTAATGATTATCAACCGCCAGGATACTAATAACTCACCCTGTATAATTATATATTTTTAAAATGTGACGTGTTGATATTTATGATTAAATTATTAATTAAATAAAAAATCGGTTTGGCTTCCGTGGTAGATCTTTTTACAATAGGAATAACCAACAGAGAGTATTTACCTACAGTAAGTCCAGATGACCACAATGAGGTCGATGCACAGCAAGGTCGAGAGCAACCTAACACCAGGCGGTTTTTCGCGAATGATGCAGATGCAGTGTGTCTTAATATTAATGGTATGAATATAGTAAACATGAGATATGAAATGAAAGAATTGAAATTTTTGATAGATACAGGTGCTTCGATAAGCATTATTTTTTTTCAGATAATTTAAATTGTCGTTGTGCCATAGATAAAAACGATACTATAAGAATAAGTGGGATTAGTGGCAGCACTTATTCTTTAGGATCAACAATTTCAGATTTGAAAGTAAACAATATTTAAGTTTACAATTATTCATAGCACAAACTGCGCTAATATTGTTCTTTTTGTATGAAACTTGCATGGTGTACTTCTCCATGAGGGGTGATTTAAACCACAAAGCGTCAGCCCACCAACCCCAGACATCACACCTGCTATCACGTATAGAATATATACCAAATATATTTGTGTTAACCCAAACTGTATAGTATGAGCTAGTACGGGATAATGTCAACATATTATACCACATGACTCTAAGAGTAACTCAAATGTGACTCAAGAGTGACTCAAATGTGACTCAAGAGTGACTCAAATGTGACTCAAGAGTGACTCAAATGTGACTCAAGAGTGACTCAAATGTGACTCAAGAGTGACATTAGCGCCTCCATTTATCCTCTTAGCGCCTCCATTTATCCTCTTAGCGCCTCCATTTATCCGTTTAGCGCCTCCATTTATCCGTTTAGCGCCTCCATTTATCATCTTAGCGCCTCCATTTATCCTCTTAGCGCCTCCATTTATCTTCTTAGCGCCTCCATTTATCCTCTTAGCGCCTCCATTTATCCGTTTAGCGCCTCCATTTACCCGTTTAGCGCCTCCATTTATCCGTTTAGCGCCTCCATTTATCCTCTTAGCGCCTCCATTTATCCTCTTAGCGCCTCCATTTATCACCTTAGCGCCTCCATTTATCCGTTTAGCGCCTCCATTTATCCTCTTAGCGCCTCCATTTATCATCTTAGCGCCTCCATTTATTCGTTTAGCGCCTCCATTTATCCGTTTAGCGCCTCCATTTATCCTCTTAGCGCCTCCATTTATCATCTTAGCGCCTCCATTTATTCGTTTAGCGCCTCCATTTATCCGTTTAGCGCCTCCATTTATCCGTTTAGCGCCTCCATTTATCCGTTTAGCGCCTCCATTTATCCGTTTAGCGCCTCCATTTATTCGTTTAGCGCCTCCATTTATCCGTTTAGCGCCTCCATTTATCCGTTTAGCGCCTCCATTTATCATCTTAGCGCCTCCATTTATCCTCTTAGCGCCTCCATTTATTCGTTTAGCGCCTCCATTTATCCGTTTAGCGCCTCCATTTATCCGTTTAGCGCCTCCATTTATCATCTTAGCGCCTCCATTTATCCGTTTAGCGCCTCCATTTACCCGTTTAGCGCCTCTTAGCGCCTCCATTTATCATCTTAGCGCCTCCATTTATTCGTTTAGCGCCTCCATTTATCCGTTTAGCGCCTCCATTTATCCTCTTAGCGCCTCCATTTATCATCTTAGCGCCTCCATTTATTCGTTTAGCGCCTCCATTTATCCGTTTAGCGCCTCCATTTATCCGTTTAGCGCCTCCATTTATCCGTTTAGCGCCTCCATTTATCATCTTAGCGCCTCCATTTATTCGTTTAGCGCCTCCATTTATCCGTTTAGCGCCTCCATTTATCCGTTTAGCGCCTCCATTTATCCTCTTAGCGCCTCCATTTATCATCTTAGCGCCTCCATTTATCCTCTTAGCGCCTCCATTTATCATCTTAGCGCCTCCATTTATCCTCTTAGCGCCTCCATTTATCATCTTAGCGCCTCCATTTATCCTCTTAGCGCCTCCATTTATTCGTTTAGCGCCTCCATTTATCCGTTTAGCGCCTCCATTTATCCGTTTAGCGCCCCCACTTATCATCTTAGCGCCTCCATTTATCCGTTTAGCGCCTCCATTATACAGATCTGTATACAGACCCTGTATAAATTATACAGACCATGTATACAGACCCTGTATAATCACAACAGACCCTGTATACATACCCTGTATATTGACCCTCATTTGACCCTCCGAGACCCTCATTTGACCCTCCGAGACCCTCATTTGACCCTCCGAGACCCTCATTTGACCCTCCGAGACCCTCATTTGACCCTCCGAGACCCTCATTTGACCCTCCGAGACCCTCATTAGACCCTCCGAGACCCTCATTTGACCCTCCGAGACCCTCATTTGACCCTCCGAGACCCTCATTTGACCCTCCGAGACCCTCATTTGACCCTCCGAGACCCTCATTTGAACCTCCGAGACCCTCCTTTGACCCTCATTTGGGTTGGGATGAGTTGGGTTTGGTTGGGCGCGCCCAACCAAACCCAACTTGAGGGTCTCGGAGGGTCAAATGAGGGTCTCGGAGGGTCAAATGAGGGTCTCGGAGGGTCAAATGAGGGTCTCGGAGGGTCAAATGAGGGTCTCGGAGGGTCAAATGAGGGTCTCGGAGGGTCAAATGAGGGTCTCGGAGGGTCTAATGAGGGTCTCGGAGGGTCAAATGAGGGTCTCGGAGGGTCAAATGAGGGTCTCGGAGGGTCAAATGAGGGTCTCGGAGGGTCAAATGAGGGTCTCGGAGGGTCAAATGAGGGTCAATATACAGGGTCTGTATACAGGGTCTGTTGTGATTATACAGGGTCTGTATACATGGTCTGTATAATTTATACAGGGTCTGTATACAGATCTGTATAATGGAGGCGCTAAACGGATAAATGGAGGCGCTAAGATGATAAGTGGAGGCGCTAAACGGATAAATGGAGGCGCTAAACGAATAAATGGAGGCGCTAAACGAATAAATGGAGGCGCTAAGAGGATAAATGGAGGCGCTAAGATGATAAATGGAGGCGCTAAGAGGATAAATGGAGGCGCTAAGATGATAAATGGAGGCGCTAAGAGGATAAATGGAGGCGCTAAGATGATAAATGGAGGCGCTAAGAGGATAAATGGAGGCGCTAAACGGATAAATGGAGGCGCTAAACGGATAAATGGAGGCGCTAAACGAATAAATGGAGGCGCTAAGATGATAAATGGAGGCGCTAAACGGATAAATGGAGGCGCTAAACGGATAAATGGAGGCGCTAAACGGATAAATGGAGGCGCTAAACGAATAAATGGAGGCGCTAAGATGATAAATGGAGGCGCTAAGAGGATAAATGGAGGCGCTAAACGGATAAATGGAGGCGCTAAACGAATAAATGGAGGCGCTAAGATGATAAATGGAGGCGCTAAGAGGCGCTAAACGGGTAAATGGAGGCGCTAAACGGATAAATGGAGGCGCTAAGATGATAAATGGAGGCGCTAAACGGATAAATGGAGGCGCTAAACGGATAAATGGAGGCGCTAAACGAATAAATGGAGGCGCTAAGAGGATAAATGGAGGCGCTAAGATGATAAATGGAGGCGCTAAACGGATAAATGGAGGCGCTAAACGGATAAATGGAGGCGCTAAACGAATAAATGGAGGCGCTAAGATGATAAATGGAGGCGCTAAACGGATAAATGGAGGCGCTAAACGGATAAATGGAGGCGCTAAACGGATAAATGGAGGCGCTAAACGAATAAATGGAGGCGCTAAGATGATAAATGGAGGCGCTAAGAGGATAAATGGAGGCGCTAAACGGATAAATGGAGGCGCTAAACGAATAAATGGAGGCGCTAAGATGATAAATGGAGGCGCTAAGAGGATAAATGGAGGCGCTAAACGGATAAATGGAGGCGCTAAGGTGATAAATGGAGGCGCTAAGAGGATAAATGGAGGCGCTAAGAGGATAAATGGAGGCGCTAAACGGATAAATGGAGGCGCTAAACGGGTAAATGGAGGCGCTAAACGGATAAATGGAGGCGCTAAGAGGATAAATGGAGGCGCTAAGAAGATAAATGGAGGCGCTAAGAGGATAAATGGAGGCGCTAAGATGATAAATGGAGGCGCTAAACGGATAAATGGAGGCGCTAAACGGATAAATGGAGGCGCTAAGAGGATAAATGGAGGCGCTAAGAGGATAAATGGAGGCGCTAATGTCACTCTTGAGTCACATTTGAGTCACTCTTGAGTCACATTTGAGTCACTCTTGAGTCACATTTGAGTCACTCTTGAGTCACATTTGAGTCACTCTTGAGTCACATTTGAGTTACTCTTAGAGTCATGTGGTATAATATGTTGACATTATCCCGTACTAGCTCATACTATACAGTTTGGGTTAACACAAATATATTTGGTATATATTCTATACGTGATAGCAGGTGTGATGTCTGGGGTTGGTGGGCTGACGCTTTGTGGTTTAAATCACCCCTCATGGAGAAGTACACCATGCAAGTTTCATACAAAAAGAACAATATTAGCGCAGTTTGTGCTATGAATAATTGTAAACTTAAATATTGTTTACTTTCAAATCTGAAATTGTTGATCCTAAAGAATAAGTGCTGCCACTAATCCCACTTATTCTTATAGTATCGTTTTTATCTATGGCACAACGACAATTTAAATTATCTGAAAAAAAGTAATGCTTATCGAAGCACCTGTATCTATCAAAAATTTCAATTCTTTCATTTCATATCTCATGTTTACTATATTCATACCATTAATATTAAGACACACTGCATCTGCATCATTCGCGAAAAACCGCCTGGTGTTAGGTTGCTCTCGACCTTGCTGTGCATCGACCTCATTGTGGTCATCTGGACTTACTGTAGGTAAATACTCTCTGTTGGTTATTCCTATTGTAAAAAGATCTACCACGGAAGCCAAACCGATTTTTTATTTAATTAATAATTTAATCATAAATATCAACACGTCACATTTTAAAAATATATAATTATACAGGGTGAGTTATTAGTATCCTGGCGGTTGATAATCATTAAATTGTTTGAGAAAGAAAAAATGTTTTGTACAAGAGTTGTTTGACTCATTAGTTTCTATAACGTAAAATTATTTTCATTTATACAGGATATTGCATTTAGGCGTAACGGAAAGACAGTACATTTTTAAATGGAACGCCCTGTACATCATTCCATTTTATAAACGCTAAGGAAGTCGTCTTTCCAACTGTGTAAGTTGTACCTGTGTAAAGTAACTAGTTTACCTGCGATATTCAATTGTTTGTCAAAAAAGAAAAAACAATGGCAATTGCTGGCATTTCTTAAAAATTACGGTATTATTACATTTTTGCAGATATTGTCTTAAAAATTTTGTCACATGATAACTAAGTCAAATTTACCATTAGCTCTTCAATTTCCTTACCAAAATTTTCAATAGATTTTTCGTTCTGTCGCGCATTATGTAATTTGATAGCCAATGAACAAAGAATTTAAAAAATAGTTTGTATTAAAGTTTATGTTACGTAGTTGTCGATATTTTCCCAAAAATGCGAGTTTGTCCTCTAAAATAATTATTTCTATGGTTTTTATTAATTATAATAATAATAATCAGTTTATTGTTCAAACAGTAACACAATTAAGACAATTCAATTAAGTATGTGTATTGTTAATATTTATTTCTGTTTCTGCGGACACAGCATTTACTTGCGGATGACGACCTCTGTTCAAGTCGCGCTGAGGTTGCAAATAATTGTTTGTTGGTGTATTGCCATTTCCGTAATTTTGGTTCTGTCTTTGATTGTTATTTGCGAGAGAATTTTGTCTGTTACCTCGATTATTATGATTTGAATTAAATTTCCTGCTGTTGTTAAAACCATTACCAGAAGAGAAGAACTATTATTTTTACTGGACACGGGAGCGTCAATTAGCATATTTTTCGGTATTGAAATTTGTCAAAGAACCATTAATATTTGATGCTATTTTTGATATTAGTGTGTAATAATGAACATCTTTTATTTTTGTATATATTTATTAGCTATTTTATGAATTCTTTTGTTTACATTATATCACACATTTCGTACATGTTGTGGCGTCTTACTAAAATATGGATCAGATGATCGACTTTCTACAATGTTCTGGAAGTATGACATCATGAGATGGTCCTCCTCGGTTTTAATTAACTCTCGCGATATAACATTTGTCATCATGGATGCTATTGTCTGCCTCTGTTTTACATCCATATTTACACCGATAAATAAATTTTTTGCTTGATTTCCTTAAGAAACAATGTTAAATTGTAATTCGGTGCTGTATGAAACATTTGGTCATAAGATTACTCTCCCCGTTGCACCCTTCGATTTCTTCTTAGCGCTCAACCATCAACTGATGGTAAAATTGATTTGATGTCATCGTATGTTACAAACTAAAAATTAATAGATTTATCGCGTTGAGCCTCCCACCCTTAAATTTCTACCCCTTAGGTGGTTCATCCCAAGGTCGCTGCGCCGATATATAGGTGTCATTTTAAAGAAGACTGCATTTTTGTAGGATGTAGGTAACGAAGTGTTTCTAATTGAAGACTAAAAATTCAAATACTTGTGCTACACCTATTTATGCTAAAGATTTAAGCCACAAAATTTCCACTTAATTTCATTCCCACCTCATGCAGAAAGAAGTTGATACTACTTGCTGAGTTCAAGGACCGACTGTAATTTGATATGTCTTAGGTGGCGTCCTATTTTCACACCTGTGTATCGGCACATTTCATTTACATGCAATTACGCGAAAATTCGAATTTTTTAAGGTTGGTGGGAAAAAATTTGAATTTTATCGGTTCGGGCGATCGGTGTTCGGTCATCGTCGGGTAAGATGGTGCGCGCGAAATTCAAATCCGAATTAATCTGATGCGAAAATTTGATCGGTTTGCACATGCCACGCTCGAAAACAAAAATAGTAGTGCGTTCTCTCTCTAACAGCGACGTGTGAGTCATACACTCCTAAAATTCGTCCGCGAAAATTCAAAAATTTTAATTTTATCGGTTTGCGCATGCGCGGTTGACGTCATGCCGCGCGGCCTAGTGCGTCCTCTCTCTAACAGCGACGTGTGAGTAATACACTCCAGGCTCCAGCGTTCGGCCGCGCTCGGTTGGAGTCGTCACGCATGCGCAGTATGGTGGCGTAGAATTTGGCGGGAAAATTTGATTTTTTTTTGGGGTTGGCGGGAAAATTTGAATTTTTTGGGGTTGGCGGGAAAATTTGAATTTTTTGGGGTTGGCGGGAAAATTTAAATTCTTTTTGGGGTTGGCGGGAAAATTTGAATCTGATCGGTTCGGCCATCATCGGGTGCGCGCGAAATTCAAATCCGAATAAATTTGATGCGAAAATTTGAATTTTATCGGTTTGCGCATGCGTGGGAATGTTGACGCTCGAAAATAAAAATCGTAGTGCGTTCTCTCTCTAACAGCGACGTGTGAGTCATACACTCCAGGTTCCAGCGTTCGGGCGCGCTCGGTAGACGTTCGGGCGCGCTCGGTCAAATCTCAAGGTCAGCATAGCTAACCCAGTACCTACTCAGTGCCCTGTATAGATTCCGGTTAGCAGTCTGAGGTTGCTTCTGGTAAGTTGAAGGTAGTACATTGTGGTATTTGGGCAAAGGGCTCGTAGGGTTTCCCTAGCGAAAACACACGTGGTGGTTTCGTCCCATCTACTCCTGAAGAGAGTGTGGGATGTTTCTGCTAGTACGTTGACTAATGTTTTTAGGGTTGGTGGTATCGCTGGCTCAGGTCCTATATACGGCGTCCTCGCAGCGTGTTTTGCCAGGCGATTCGCTTCCCTGTTCCCTTTGCTTGTACCGTGCCCCCTGATAGCCATCCCTGGATGGCTATCATTTTATTCGCTTGTGCTGCTTTTGTCAGGGCTGCGGTACATTGTTGTACAGTCAATTATTGGCGATTAAGGTTTTAAGTTTGACAACTAATTGTCTGTATTGTCATTCATCAATGTCAATTATTGGCGATAAAGGTTACAAGTTAGACAATTAATTGTCTGTATTGTCACTCAACTCCGAATTTAGACCAGGCAATAGAGACTTTTTCGTGACAAAAATAGTATCAGCAAGCCGCCGGTCCCAGGTCACGTGGAACAGTCCGTAGATGTATTGTGATGTGTTTTCGACTAGCAAATATCATTACTTAATTACTTATAAACAAAAAACCTAAAAAAATCGTGCTTTTGTCGTTGTTCGCTTGTAAAAGTTGAACCGATGGAGCAATCTTGATACTGTAAACAGACGAATTGTAGAGAATGAAAAGACGAAAAAAACGAACCCTACACCGACCCGATCGGATTAATAGTAACGGAGGAAATTCGGAAGAACCGGAGAAATCTGAAAACGCAGTCTGTAACGCAGGCTTTTCGCGAGAAAGTAGCGATTGATGGGTACTTTAAGTGTACACAACCCAGGCATTGTCCGATGATTAGTTTTTGCATAATTGCGATTTGAATTATTTTTATGCAATATGGTTCGGCGAGCCTGGATGCTTCGGAGGTGGTCCGATTTTAATTTTTCTTACGTATTTGCGATTTTGCGTTAAAATGTTGCGAAATAGGCAATTGTGCAAAAACTATTCATCGGACAACGCCTGGGTTGTGCACACTTAAAGTACCCATCAATCGCTACTTTCTCGCGAAAAGCCTGCGTTACAGCTTTGAAAATGGCGGAGTTATGAATTTTTGAAAAAAACGCAGATTTCTCCGGTTCTTCAGAATTTCCTCCGTTAATATTAATCCGATCGGGTTCGTGTAGGGTTCATTTTTTTCGTCTTTTCATTCTCTACAATTCGTCTGTTGACAGTATCAAGATTGCTCCATCGGTTCAGCTTTTACAAGCAAACAACGAAAAAAAGCACGATTTTTTAAGGTTTTTTGTTTATAACAAATTAAGTAATGATATTTGCTAGTCGAAAACACTTCACAATACATCCACGGACTGTTCCACGTGACCTGGGACCGGCGGCTTGCTGATACTATTTTTGTCACGACAAAGTCTCTATTGCCTGGTCTAATTGTTTGTTTGGTTATTCAACTCCGTCGATACGCCGTCACTTGATAACGTCAAAATATTTATTAATATTATTCAAACGGAGGAACAAAACCATTGTAGGACATAACATTTTGTATGTACATCGGGCATTACTTGATGTTTATACCCTCGGGCGATTAAAAAGCGCGAGGGCCGATAGGCCCGAGAGCCTCTCGCAGCCTGTCGCCCTCGGAGCATAAACATCCGTCTAATGCCCTTGGTACATAAATAACTATTTCGTGCCTTTTTATCGGCGAATTCATTACTAAGATGAGTATGAGCAGAAAATTCGAGACTTTTAGCGAGTTCCTAAATAGTACATTTAAATTAGCAAAAAGAAGAGGAAAAAGTGTTGAATTTCAATACCTATGGCGCCCGAAAATTTTATTATAGCCTGGAATCCACCCCTAACTCACCCTACACGTGCACGTTCGCGGATCTTCGCATTTACCGCAAAATGGTCACGATTTCGTGATCTTAGCTCCCGAACAATGATATTGTTTATTCTGCACTCCCAAAATTTTTTTCACTGATTTTGGTACATCATTTAATTGTCTAAATGGTACCGGAAGTATTTTAAATAAAAAGCTTTACATAACAAAATTTTCGAGATAAAGTCAATTAAAAATTTTAAAATATTGATGACTTTAGGGATAGTAGCTTTTGTGAATTGAATATTAAATTGCGTTTTTGGTAGAATTAATTGCCCTGAAAGCAAATCTGGACTCCAAAATTTTCTATCGCGCAAGGTTTTCGAAAAAGGTAGGGTCAAAGTGTCAAAACACACCATTTTCGTAATTTATACAAATTTATACCAGCTGAAACGATTATCCTAGAAACCTCAAAATGGTCTCATGGTAAACCTTAATCTTTCCACTTTTACCTGCAATCCCCAATGTTTGTTCCCAAATGTTGTTGAAGCATTTACAGCAATCCTTTACGTACGTACGGCTCCATAAAAGAATTCAATCGAAAACGCCTATTCACTTTCCATAAACAAACAGAAGTTATCAATATTACCCTAATTCACTATTTCTTGAAAACTTTCTTATGTATGGCGATACATTTTGTGAATTACCTTTAAGACAAGTTAAGACAGATCTATAAATACCAGTGCAAAAAATATGGGGTTGCCGTGTCGATGACGTCAAAAGTCGAAAACAATTAATGATCGGACATTAAATTTGATGTAAATATGTACATTATGATAATTAAAAATCGACGTGATTTTGTCATGTTATATGTATACTTAATGCGCTCACTGTAGTTTGGTTCTTAAACTGCAAACTCCTATATTGGAGCACTTGTAATTTAAGATCCAATGCATTTAGAAAATGTAGAAATACCTCTATTGTGCGGAATTTTATAAGGATTAATAAAAATGCAAAATTGTGATCGTTTTGCGGTAAATTGCGGAAATCCGCGAATGTTCATGTTACTTTTAGGGGTTCAAGGCTCTAATAAAATTTGCGGACACCAAAGAATATTGAAAATCAACACTTTCCGCACCGGATAGCAACAGGAGAATAGCGTGGCAGTAGAACATTTGCTACTGCCACGGGTAATAGTACCTATTGGATTTTTTTTCTTCATAGTCCAGTTTTTGTCCAATTTAACAGTACTAAAACTCGAAAGTCAGTCTTGCCACATTGTGGATCTTTACTAATTGTTTGATTTTGTAGTAAATTTTAGTTTTTTAGAATGTTGTTATCATAAAATTTATCTGTCGATCTGCCTCTTAACAAATTTTAATGGGGCGCTATTTATTGAATTTTACCACACGTAATAAAAATTTGCTTCATTACTTGTGCAAAAGGTAGGGCGCCACTGGCGTCCCAACTCACCCGGCGCCCGACCTCGCCCCCCCCCCCCTTAAAGCCGGCACTGCGTGTACCGTCCTAGTGGTAGACTAGTTTCATATTCGGTGCTCGGGAGAAGACCCCTGCACCAGATTTATGTGGGTATTTTGACCCGTCTGTGTATTGTGGTATCTTAGGTTTATTCAAACAACAACATTTAACTGAAGAATGATTTTATTCTATACGAGCACCAATATATATATATATATATATATATATATATATATATATATATATATATATATATACATTATACATCCACCGAACACCACCGCAATACATTTAGCAGTAAAAACAGTAAAATAAGTGCACCTATTTATATACAATATATTACACCTTCACCCTAATTTTGTTCAATCAAAACAAATATAATAATAACAATAACCATAAAACTGCAATAAATCAGAAATAAGTTTCAGTTTTACACCAATAAATTTCAACAATTCAAAAATAAACAACTTAACAATTAATTTCGATTTTCCTCGAGCGCAAGTTATACCGAGGGGATTTTTCGGCACTCGTTTCACTAGCCTCCCCCGCACTTTGTCACTTAGGTCACTTTCGGGAACTACATTATCAAGGTCTTTATATGTTGAACGAGAGACCGGCAAAGATAATCTTGATTTTTCCGGCTTCATTTGATTAGAATGTCTTCTCATCACTTTACCGCTCTCTGTTTCAACGTCAAATACCGTTTGTCCATATTTTTTTGTTATCTGTCCTTTCTCCCATGTAGGCATATTTGGAGAGGGATAATTTTTAACAATTACCTGGTCACCAACATTTACTTCTCTGAGTTTTTGTCTTATTTTTATTTGCTTTCTAATGTTTGTCTCCGTGATCAGATCTACATTAGGTCTAATTAAATCTAGTCTATCCTTTAAACGTCTCCCGAACATAGCCTCGGCTGAACTACGCCCGGTAGTTGAGTGATTCACATTTCTATAGTCGAAAAGATATCTAGTTAATGCTAAATTAATACTTTTCTGTTCAGTCGAACCCTTTTTCATTACACGTTTGACAGTTTTGACCGCATTTTCTGCCGCACCATTACTCTGTGGGTGATATAGGGGCGAAAATAGTTGGCGTATTCCGTTATTTTTTAGGAAATTTTTCATTTATTCACTGGGAAAAGGTGGTCCTTTATCAGAAACTATCGTGTCAGGTAATCCAAATATTGAAAATATTTGTCTTAATTTTGTTATTGCTTCCAGTGCAGTTGTAGTTTTCATATACATAACTTCTAGCCATTTAGTGTAGGAATCAATAATTATTAAATATTTCTTAGCAAAAACAGGCCCCAAAAAATCCAAATGTAGTCTCGACCAAGGCCGAGGAGCTAATGGCCATGGAATAGGGGTAATTTCTGGTGGATTTCCTCCTTCTTTAATACATACTCTGCACTGACTACACATTTTTTCAATATATTTGTCTACATTTGGCCACCAAAAACAGCAACGAAAACAGCCAATGACTTACTTTTTGTAATGCCTAAATGAGTGGTGTGCAATTCGGCCAATAATTGCTGTCTGAGTTTAGTTGGTACCACCACTCTCAATCCCCACATAATACAACCACGTTGTAAATTTAGTTCCTCTCTTTTATTATAATACGCTAAATGTTCATTGTGTACATTACTTTTATTTGGCCAACCATCATAACAGTATCTATAAATTTGACTCAAAATTGTATCCTTCTTTGTTTCGTTTTTAATTATTATTATGTGATCAATAGGCAAGTGTTACTCCAAATACAAAATATGGCTAAACCTTCTTTTATCTTTGAAATAAATTTAAGAGGTAGTCTTGAAAGACTATCGGCAATAACATTATCTTTAGATCTAATGTACTGGTGTATTGGTACGTTGATAAAATAATACTCCATCTCTGTAGTCTGCTAGCTGCAAAATTTGGTATTCCTTTTTTATCGCCAAAGATACTAATGAAAGGTTTATGATCACTTAATGAGATAAAATGTCTACCATAAATATAATCATGAAATCTTTTAAAGCCAAAAATTAAAGCTAGTTCCTCTTTATCTATTTGAGAAAACGCTTGCTCTGCCTTGGATAACGACTTTGATGCGTACGCTATCGGTCGGATATCGCCGTTTGGAAATATATCCGAAATGACCGCAGCTACCCCATAAGAACTTGCATCAGCCGATAGATTTAAAGGTAATTTTAAACTGTAATGTACTAAGACTTTAGGAGACGCTAATTCTTCTTTAACTAAGTCAAAACTACTTTATTGTGCCTTAGTCCACTAAAATGCAATGTCTTTTCGTAGTAATTTGTACAAACTATTCAATTTAGTTGCAAGATTTGGTAAAAATTTGGAATAATAGTTGACCATACCCAAAAAAACTCTAACTTCATTCACATTTGTAGGCACTTTACAATTAAGTATTGCTTCCCTTTTCTTAGGAGATGTATGAACGCCCCTACCGTCGATTATAAAACCCAAATATTCTATTTGTTTTTATCCAAATTTACAGTTAGGTAATTTAATTGTTAATCCAAATTTATTTAATTTCTCAAAAACTTCATTCAAAAGCACCCTGGACAGGATGCTACCCTATATGGTAATCTGTTATATTGAAATAATCCTTTATGAGTATGTATAACAACTAATTTCTTTGATTCTTCGTCAAGTACGACTTGAGAATAAGCTTGTGACAAATCAATGTTTGAAAAATATTTACTTGCTCCTAATGATGCAATTAAAGTGTCAATTTTAGGAATGGGATATTTCTCTATGTGCAAATGAGGATTGATGGTTATTTGTAATCACCGCAGATCCTAACTTCATCTGATGGTTTTAAAACTGGCACAATCGGTGTTGCCCTAAGTTGAATCGGGGTTAGAATATTTAATTTTACCAAATTATCTAGTTCAGCTTCAATTTTACGTCGAATTGCGAGTAGTACATGTCTAGCTTTACAAAATTTAGGGACAACGTCTAGTTTTAGATATAATTTTATTTTTCCTGTTACACAAACCTAATTTATCCGAAAAAACTTCAGGAAAATTTTCCTTTAATTTGTTTGCCATTTGTGTATGACTATCATCCGAGCGTACATAAAAAGTGCATCTACTGAAATATTTAAATTAATTAACCAATCTCTCCCAATCTCTCCATTATCGACTATATATAATTTGGCCTCTTTCATTTATGCTCCGTTATAGGTCACACTTACCAACACATAACCCAAAGTAGGAATGCTGTGACCGGGGTATGCTTTTAATTTTATATCTGATGTATGCAATGTACAATTTTTAAAATATGTCTTATTAAACTCCTTAAAAATAGCGGAAATAGCTGATCCTGTATCAAGTTCCATTAAAATCTTTGTTTTATTAATTACAATTAAAACATGGAACGGGATCTTTGTTGATGATTTCATATTAAATAGATTTAAACTTTCATGGCTATCATATAAAGATTTACTCTCTATGTCGACTTGCTGAATATACTTATTAGATTTCTTGAAAGGTTTAATTCTATTTAATTCGGGTTGCGATTTATTGTTACATATGCTACTAATATGACCCACCTTATGACATGTGTGACAAGTTGCCGTTCTAAAGAAACATTTTGCGTCGACATGATTTTCTTTTCCGCAGTGACGACATCTTCCACGTGTTGCTGGTTTGGCTGTTTTGTAACCGGTGTTCCTTCTCTGGCCTCGCTCTGTCGCTGACATACCCCATTCGGAAAACCTCGCCGTGTTTTTCTTCGCCTCGTGATGGATTTTATGAATTGCCGTGTATGATTGTCCCACTACCATTTCTGCGTTAATTACCGCTGCTTCCAGATTGACGGAGATAGTGTACGCCTTGGCATACAATAATTTATCTTCGGTGAATAACCGCTGCCGAATATTTTCATTTGTGAGTCCAAAAATTAACTGATCTCGCAAATTTTCTTCCAATGATTTACCGATATTGCAGTCATTGGCTAATTTCTTCATCCTTATTACGAAGTTGGCAATTGATTCGTCTTTACCTTGGATGCATTGACGAAATTTATACCGTTCAGCAATTTCGGATGGTTTCGGGTTCAAATGCTTTTTCATTTTCAACACTAGGCCCTCTAAACTTTCATTTTCGGGCTCGTCCGGACTGCATAAATCGACCATCACATCAAATGCCTCCGGTCCGACCATGCTGATTAACATGGCGGTCTGCAACTCTTCCTTGACTTCATTCGCCTTGAAGCATTGCTTTCACTCTTCTGATGTACGATGACCAATTTCCATTTCGCACGTCGTACTCCTCAATTTTACTCACACTCATTTTACGTTATTTTCACAATTTCCTCCCACTTGTGGTATCTTAGGTTTATTCAAACTACAACATTTAACTGAAGAATGATTTTATTCTATACGAGCACCAATATACAGTGCTTCCCAAAAGGAACGGATAAATTCAATAAAACCTTAAATAAAAATATTTCAGAAAAATGCTCTGACACGTCGATTTTTATTTTTAAATTACTATCCTGACATACACTTTTCAGCCCCCACCCCTTCGCCCCTAAGGGGTGGCAACCCCAACTTTAAAAATTCAAATAGCAAAGTACCCCTTGCGATACCTCAATTGATAAACTTTTTTAATCTGAATACAAAGAAAAAAAAATTATCGAAATCGGTTGATAAATAACGGCGATATTAATCAAAATTTATTTATACACGAAATTGAGGAATAACAAAATTTAATTAACTAATCCTTAATTAACACCCTTTGGGCACCCTTTGGCTACAAGACATCTTACAGATTGGGTGCCTACATTGACATTTACTGCCCTTTCCTGCAGCATATTACCGATCCATTCGGTTTTTACGATTCTACGTTGTGTTCCATAAGGGAGGTTTTATCTTGTGGAACATGGTTTTGTCAAATGCCCCCTCAATGTCTATGCACACGCCTAGGGTTGATTGCTTGTTGTCCAGTGATTTTTCTATGCGTCCTGCTACCATGTGCAGTACAGATTCAGTGGACTTTCTTTGCATGTATGCATGTTGATTTGGGTGTAGAGGTATTGTTTCGGAAAGCTTTTCCCGTAGATGTCTGTCACATAATTTTTCCATGGCTTTCTCCTTTCAGGAGAAAGGATGTGAGACTAATTGGTCGGTACGATTTGGTGTTGAAGAAATCATGTTTACCTGGTTTGGGGATAAAGTTTACTTTTACTTCTCTCCATTTCCGGGGTATATAGCGAAATGCTAGACTGGCCCGCAGAATGTTGATAATGTGGGGACTGATGGTTTCCAGACTCCATTGTAATTGGGCGGGAAATATCTCATCAGGTCCCGGAGACTTGAAGGGTGAAAAAGTTGATATGGCCCAGGTAAGCTTCTCCAGGTCCACTAGGCGTTCTGTCAGATGCCAGTCGTCTAGTGTGGGCTTGTCCTGGGCGCTCCTCGCCCACTTCCTGTCAGTTAGGGGTGTGCTTCCTGGAAAGTGAGATTGCATTAGTATTTGCATGCTTTCTTCAAGGTCGTCTGCGAAGCTCCCATCTTCGCGTTTAAGGATGCCTATATCTGGTGGGGATCCTTGGAGAAACCCTTTTTCAGTCTGGCAACTACGGTAGTGCTTTGCACTTCTCGCAAAAGGCTCTCCATGCTTCCCTTTGTTTTTGTCTTACCAGTTTTTTTTTAATTCTTTGTGGGTGTTTTTGAAAACTTTCCAGTCTGAATTTGATTTTGAGAATTTGGCTTTGTTATATTAAATTTTGGCCATTTTCCTTAGCAGCCGATTGCATGGGGCATGCTTTCTGGTATGATTTGATTCGAGTGTTTTGGATAGTATTTACATACCGTTCGAGACCTTTGTTTGTTTGTGGTACTGTTTGGGACAGTAGTTGAAGTTTCCCGCTTAGTAGATCACTGAAGGTGTCGCTATCTGTGCGTTTGGGGTTTCGATATAGTTTTACTGAGCGTTCAGACGCGCGTATTAAAAACTGTAACATCTGTGATCTGACATGGTCACGGAATCTGACACGTGCCAGTCACCTATAGTGTTTGATATACTGTTTGAGGCCAGTGTGATATCGATCACGGTCTGGCTGCGCGACGTTACGAAGGTAGGTTCGTTGCCACGGTTAAGTATATCTAGATTATTACTAACTATAAAATCATGCAGTAGCTTACCTCTGTAGTTGATGTTGACGCTACCCCAAGCGACATGGTGGGCATTTGCGTCGCATCCTACTATAAGCTTCATATCATTCCTCGTGCAATGGGTAACTAGGGCCTCCAGCTCTCTGGTTGGTGGTGGGGTAAATGCATCCTGTGGGAGGTAGGCCGAGGCCAGTATTGTCCTCTCCTTCCCTGAGGTCGTGGTGATGTCGAGTTGGACCGCTACTAGATCGGAGGTTGAAGTGCGGTGCGAATGTAGCTTGATATTGCCTTGGGACGTATATGGCTGCCCTAGGCTTCGTTTCTGAGGGTTTGCTAAAAACAGTACAATTAAGTTTTCCGAAGCCCTTGATACAGGCACCAACGATCCACGGTTCCTGTATCAGCGCCAGGGTATTATTCATCACATCGAGGTGGCGACAGAGTGTCGCCACCGCGGATCTGCTGTGATGTAGGTTGCATTGTATTACCTGTGTTGTCTTGCTAGCCATTGCGTTGGTGTTGGGGACCCTCTTTTCCGCTGGCTAGTTTACTTACTGTTAGGGGGGCTCCTGCGGTGCTCCTGCGGTGGGCTGTTGTGCCCTGTCCGCTAGGATGGGTGCGTCTGGAGCACTTCCCTCTTTGGGTTGGGAGAGGAGTCGATCAGTGTCGGCTGCCTGCTGTTAGGCAGGAGCGACGTCTGTCTCCATAGGAGTGGAACTAGCGCTTTCTCCTTGTGTGGGTGGGGCGATTGCTCCGTCGTCCTTTTCCTTCTCCGTTTGTTGTTTCGTCTGTTGGGTCCTTGATTTTCACAGTGATTGCCAGAAAGCGGTAGCTGACCTTACTCTTCCTGTGCTTCAAGGTTTCGATGGTTTTGTCGTCTACCCCAAAGACAAAAAGTTGTCCGAGGGGGTCATTTTTCTAATTTAATGGTGAAAGACACGCCACTTAGATATAGCGAGTTCAGAATTCTGCCAGGCTAGGACCTTGATCGTGAGATCTCGGCCCGGTTCGCCTTTTTTCCCTTGCTCAGGTATCCAAAGGGACACCTTAGTGAGCTTGGGGAGGCAATCTATCCTCACTACGTCCAGAGTTGCTCCCTCCCACGGCTTGATGCGTTGGACTTGTTTTAGAGTGTTTAAAGTATCCTGGATCCATTGGTATCTTTGACGATTTGCAGTTGTTCCTTTTATATTCTGTTAATAGCTTATTTATATATTTTGTTTGTTTTATATGGTAACATTTCTTCTTTTTATTTATCTCTATTCCCAAATAATTGTTTACATCTCCTAGATCGGTTATCTCAAAGTTTTCACTTAATTGTTCTTTCACTTGGTCTATATTTTTAGTGCTTCTACTTGATATTAGAATATCGTCAACGTATATGAGCACATATGTGATTTCTTTATTTACTATTTTAGAAGAAATGCAGTGATTCTCCCCTTCTAAATCCATATGCAATCAATATTTCGTCAATTTTCATGTACCACGATCTTGCTGCTTGTTTAAGTCCATATATACTCTTTTGTAGTTTACACACTAGATGTTCCTTTCCTTTTACTTCAAATCCTTCTGGTTGTTTCATGTAAATTTCTTCGGTTAATTCTCCATTTAAGAAAACTGTTTTTTCATCAATGTGTTTTATCTTCATGTCCCTTTTACTTGCAACACTTAATAGTAATCTAAGTGTTGTGGACGATATAACTGGTGCATAAACTTCATCCAAGTTTTCCCCAAAATTCTGTGAATATCCTTTAGCGACCACTCTAGCTTTATATCTAATAATATTTCCTCTTATGTCATCTTTTATTTTATATGTCCACTTGCTTCCAATAGCTGTTCTGTTCTTTGATAGTTCAGATAAAATCCAAATTTTGTTCTTTTTTAGTGATTCCATTTCCTCTTTTATTGCTTCTAGCCAATTTTTAAAATCTTTGCTATTTATTGCTTCTCTAAAATTACTAGGTTGTATGTTCGTTTCTTCTGTATCA